>OY757935.1:51104631-51317131 GCA_963585895.1 Sepioteuthis lessoniana | reverse complement strand
CTAATTCATTGTTACCATTTCTTAGTAAAATGTTCAAAAAAGTTAAAGTGTTATTAATTTCTGTTTCATAAGTAAAATCTATGGTAGGTTCAACACTCATAGATTAAAATCTATTCGTGTTTTTTCATCTCTGTACATTTTCATACTATTGAATCTATTTCCAGTTTTTCTCGGAGATCAAGTAATCCACATATTTTGATCTGACGGAAGAAAGCCTGTTATTTCCTGCTTCAAACATTGGAAAGATTCATGGACTGATGACATAATCTTCAAAAACATTTAGCTGTCTCTATGATTATTTCCAATGAGGATCGAACCCATTATAGAAATGTTCTTGATTAGCTTGTTACCGTAAAGTACCAAGAAAATTTATCTTGAAGTCTTTGGACCTTTTCCTCTTAGAAACCTTAAACACTTATAAAGCTTATACTCTCTCTCTCTTGATTAGATTACAGATTTATTTAATATAATTTACTAAACTTTGCTTTGTATGGTACTCTGGCTACTTACTGTTAATAAATTGTTCCCCATCTGAGCATTGAGCAGATTTATCGCTGCTTGACTGAATAGAAGAGAACCGGATCTTTACCTCTAAGCATAGTTTAGATTTCCCACCAAACTGTATGAGCCACCAAGTAAGGATCGAACCAACAACTCAGTGGTATGTATCTATCCAAGCCCTCTGCCACGGGCAGAATGTGACACAAGGTCAATTCTTAAGCGAGTTAAAGCTAGTTTAATCACAGGTTGGTTTGGTTTCTTTGTTTAATGGCATATCAACCTTTGTAAGGTTATTTAAAGCCAAAGCTAATCTCCTAGAAGAACAGTAGTGGTACTATTTAACTCATAGCTGGGAGGATAAGAGGGTTCATACCTTTCCCAAGGGTATTTGTCCGAAAGTGAACGTAATAGCGCGACTGGATTTCGAACTCACTTACCACGATTTCGCAGTCCATCGCTTTAACCATTTCACCACAAGAACACCCCCTGAGTTTCATCTCATATTTTTCTTTCTCTTAAGACTGGTTGCTTAATCAAGGGTAAAAACTTAGTCTGCTCTACAATTTATTATTTAGAGGTAGAACATATTGATTCATGCCTTTGCTAAGAGCATTGGCGTGAAGGAAAACGCAAATAGTTTCGAATATGATTAGAACTCTAGTCGCCAATTTCAATTCCTACGATGCGCCTCACTACTCAGTTGTAGCTGATCTACAAGCCTAATTTGCCACCCACTATTCAGCGGCGAGGTTCTAAAAAATATTTTTTATTATTAAAATGACATTAAATTCTGTACTTATTGTTGTGACTCCCGGTGAGAATTTAATTCACAAGTAATGATCTTCTAGGTTCGCTCGTTAACCATGAAAACACATTTTTCAAAAAATAATCTAAAATCAGCTCTTGTTGGGCCTTTTTTACCTACTTGACTCTTTCATTAACTTCATTTTTCAATTATTTGTCAGGCAGTGTCAAATAATGTACTAGTGGTATTATTAACATGTTGCCGAGATAAATGTTAAAAGATTCTAACTGCTATGGAGTCACTTAATGTAATTTGTAGTTTGGGATCACTTGAGAGCTTGGCTTTCCTTAAACCAGAAAGTTACAAGATGGAAAGATTCTAGAAAGTTTAGAGACAACGTTACTTTTGTCAAAGAGAACTCGCCGAAGTGAGCGGTTGAATATTTCTATCTCTGGCTTGCCGACATTCGCGAAACGAGTGATATGTGTAAGACGTCAAGAAATAAAATTATCTGCACTAAGTGTGGTTTTGTGGTCCACCCCGATGAAACAACGGGTGGCCCCAAGAGAAGACGACACACGGACGAAAAACAAGATGGTGACGCGAGAGATAAAGCCAGCGACGAAAAGACGCCAATAAGAGAAGATAGACATCGGAGAAGGAAAAAAAAGAAGCATAAAATTGTCCGTGGTTAAATATGTTTTAAGAGAGCAGAGTAACTGCATTTGCTTATATTCTCAATGCAACCGTTTCAAATATTTATAGATCATCCACATGAGAAATTTCCGAAATTGTTTGCCCCGTCTTTGCAAATTCTGGCCACGTATGAAAGCATATATATTTGTAAGCACTTTTTTTTCTCTCAGCAAAGAAAATAAATGAATCTGCATTACGCTTAAGACTTGTACTCTGTGCTGACTGTGTTTTGCGATTTGAAACCAAACATTGAATTCCTGGTTGCTATAAAAACGTTGCCAAAAAAATATCTTCAACATGAACTGACTGTGATCAAATGAAAGAAATCAGAACTCGATTTAATATTAGCCGTAAATCAGACTTCAATCTAAAAAAGAAAGAAAAACTATTTTCTATTTCATTTTTATTCCCATCGGAATTTAGGAGCTTATACTTCCAGGCATTTACTGTTATATACCTATTCATTTTAAGAAATAAAAAGTCTCTTCCCTTGTAACCAATTATTGTTATTACACTTATTAGTATTACAATTATTAACGTTACAGTTTATCACTGTAACTGGTTAAAATTGCAAACCCTGCACCCAAATTACTTTTGACCCATTGTACCTCTTCTCCAAAACATTATGACCCTTTTGTGTCCTTGAGTTTGATACCATTGCTCTAAGAGTAATTCGCTCTGTCGGTAGGGTTTGGAATACGCTGAGTGTGTCCCTTACAGAGGAATAAAAACACTTCCCTCCAAAATGAAATAATGGTCTGGGTATGACACTGACTGCGTCTGGTAGTGAGGCTTCAGTTCTGAAGATTTGGGAAGTGTCGAGTACATCTTTATTACCATCATTTCAAGTTCCACTCTGAGCCGTGGTATTAGTACCTGTTAGGTTCCCATCTATGGGTCAAATAGATCTGTTTAAAAATTATTTATATTCAATAAAACCATGTGCAGAAAAATCTCTGAAGAAACAAGAAGAAAAATTTTGTGAATTAGTAGACTTCGTCGTTCCAACGGACCAGAGAGTAAAAAAACGAACTGAAAGCGAAAAACTAGATAAATACCAAGACCTTGTTAGAGAGCAGAAAAAGCTATGGAACATGAAGGTGACAGATATTCTAATCATTACCATTGGAACAATCTGAAAAAGATACTGCGCGAACAAGAAATCCGAGGAAGAACTGAGACTACAGCACCGTTGTGAATAGGCTAGAATACCGAGAATTCTGGAGAGCTGAGAAGATTTGCTGTCACTTGCCCTTCAATGAAACCTACCAGTCATGACTGATGTAAAAAAAAAAAAAAACTCGCTTAGACTAAAATAATAACATTAAACAGAATGACTTTTTTGTCTGTTTCTTTGTCCATAATCAGTATGTTGTAGCTGTGCGCCATACTTTGGATCAACGTGTCGTTCCCCAATATATTTACTTAACAAGAGTATAAAATCATTAGTATTTGAGAAAATTGAAATTGAAAAAAAAATTAATTCTCTTATTAGTTGTCAGTATTTTTTCCTAATATGTTGTGAAAAGTTCTCGGGACAACCAAGAAGTGAATAACCGATATCCAGGAAATATACGTTATTCCAATATGAATTCTAAGAGGGAGTTTCTTTGTTTAATGGTATATCAACTTTCGTGGGTTATTTAATGTCAAAGTCATTTTCTAGAAGAACAGGAGAAAAGGGGTGTTCATATCTTTTCCAGGAGATTTGTCTGAAAGTGAACGGCTGGGGTTCGAACTCGCTTACTAAGTTGCTGCAGTTAGCCACTACACCTCCATATTAAATAGAGAAACCAAAAAGAAGAATATATGATGCTTTTATTGCGACAAAAGAAAAAAAAAGCAACTAAATTCTGTTTATCTATCTGGAAGACATTCTTATTAGACGAAGAGGAAAGTTTTACCCTAAAATGTTCCAGTACTTTAGCCATTACACCACAGAGACTTCCCCATATTAATTCTGAAACTCTTGGCACATCGCTTCCTAACTTTCCTTAACCTTTCAACAAAAATGAAATCAAAAAAGAAAGAAAAAAGAAAAGAGCATATTTTTCTTCGGCCAAGAACTTTCAGTAACACTTAGTATATTATATTCAATTTTGAGGAAATATATAATTCTATACTCTAAGTAATAACTTTTTATCCATCTATGATGGGTTCGTCCATCGAACTCGATATATAAGAGCCAAATAGTACAGTTAAAGATATGAACCGTTGAACTACCAACACAGATTATTTCTTTATCGTGGTGAATGTTTGTTTTGAACTAGTTGCACTTTTTGGATGAGTTGATAACAGAAGGTTGGTGCACCAATCTGCAACAAATTCTCCCCAAAATACTCCTTTGAATTTAAAATTTGTCCTTATCCTAGACTGATTGCCCTACCAAAGCTAGAAGGCCCAGTCTACCCTTCTATTTTATCCTACTATTTAGAGACGCAGGAGGACGAGCTGCAATACTATACCATCAAATTCTGTGTCCACCTGTCTCGTATCGGCCTGAACACTTATCAGCCACGAACTTGCCCGCAATCGGCATAGATCGCCCCTTTCTTGATCTTCATTTACGAAGCTAAGTCATGATTATATATATATCCTCCTGATTTAAAACTAGCATATGCTTGACAGAAATACTGAAGAGCGATACTTTAATCGGAGGCTGGGCATAATTTTCCTGACGGTTAAACATGAGAAACGATATACCTAGTGAATTAAACAGCGAGATGTGGAATAGCTTGTACAGTTTCGTGGCTCTAGGTTATTGCTTTCTTGGTTAGATCGAGAACTTTCCGTAGACCCTAAAAAATAACCAAAAAATTACAATTAAAATTAAGCAGTAAAACTGAACATGAAAAAGATACTATACCTCTATTTCATATTACTTGCTATTTATTAAGCTTCACACTGTATCCTTAAGTTGCTCGCAATACTCACTGTACAAGACAGGGGTCATCGCTGCTTCGGTAATCCGTCGGGAACTGGTGGATTCAACTTGATTCAACTTCAACCTGATTGCTGTTATTGAGTAAACTTTGCTTAGATATGACACACAGGACACCGGTTGCTTACAAAAGATGCTTTAGCTCAATTGATCGCTCATCTAACAAATGAACAAAATCGTCTTTGTTTAACTTCAGTGATCTTACGGAAACCGGTGTTTTTAACATGACTTGACTATAAGTCAAGATGAATGAAGTAGTTATTTACTAAACTTTGCTTAAATATGGCACACAGGCCTCAGGTTACTTACAGTACTAGCTGTTGCTTAAGTGGTTATACATATAAGCATTGAACAGGTTCATCGCCGCTTAACTGCGATAATCTAGTGAGAACCAATGCTTTTAACATGACCTGGCCGTAATTTCTCTCATGTCATTGCTCTTATTTACAAAGGTTTGCACACAGTAACTGTTTCTGCTTAAGTGACTACCCATTTATGAATTAAACAGGTTCATCACTGCTTAACTTCAGTGATCAAGTGGGAATCGGCTCTTTCATCGTGAGTCCTGTCCCATAATCGTTGTACCATTTAGTATATATGCAAATGTAACAAACATTATGCGACAAAAGTATCGATAATTTGTTAACCATATTTTCTCAAAGAACTGTTTGCTTCAATTATTTTCAATTTATTTAATTTGTATTAACTTGTTAAATACCAACTAATGGGAGTTGATCATTCACTGCTTACATAGACCTTCATTTGATGTGGTGGTGGAGGGCAAAATTGCATTAGAGGTCAAAAATGAGATGATCTCCCCTCCCAGAAGTCGCCGAGACCTTTTTTTCATTTTCTTCTTTTGGGTAAAGTTCAGGCTGATAATCAGTACCATACGAATGACCTTTTCAGAATTCCAAGATTTATAAAAAAAAGTTTTTTCTTGTTTTTTTTCTTTTTAATAAAAAAATGAAATAAATAATTATTGGACAAAAAGAAAAAGGAAAAAAAACAGACTGCTGACATAAAAATAGTTTATTAATTTCAACTTATATTTGAATTGTGATGTTGTAGTGCAGTACACTGTAACTTCACAACTCTAACAATTTTTCTATCTTGAGATGCAGTGGTTTTTTCTCTTACTGCAGCCACGACCTTCTTTTGATGATAATTTACAGTTCCCTCATTTTGATCAATGATGGCGATTTAATTTCTTTGCAATATGACAAAGCGACAGTCCACAATCATTGTATCCTTCAATTTGACCTTTTTCAAACTCAGATAACTCCTGACAAGCCCTTAGGAAAAGACTAATCGCAAATTAAGATATCTAATCAAGGAAAAGAAAATTCTAAGAATTTTCTTTCAGTATTTCTGAGAATTTTCTTTTTAGAAAACAACGACTTTTCTCTACAACTAAGGAAACTTTGACAACAATAATCTAGGAAAATAATTACTTCCTATGAATGTCTACGCCTTTGAAGTTTCATTAAAATTTGTAATAATAATTTTAAAAAAAGGTTCAGTTTTTTCCCTGCCTATAATTTTTTTTCCTTATTTTTTTCTTTTTTTGTCCAATACTTTAAATGTAATAAATAGAAATTTTATATCTTGTCGAAATTGAAGCAACTGGTTATCGTTCTGATATTTCTTTTAATGTTTAGAACATTTCCTCGAATAATTCCACGAAATCAGAAACCGAAAAGAATAAGAAAAAACCTGAACAAGGGGTGATTCATGGTGTAAGTTACAAGGAGATAAATTACAAAGTTACGACTAAATTAACGTTCCTTTCAATTCTTTGAAATTTTCCGAGTTATACACGGAAAATTTGAAACTCATAAATGTTTTTTTTAATTTATTTATTTTTACGGCATGTCAAACCATGTACGTTTATTTTATACCTAGAGGTGAGGAAATCGTGTTTATTATATGTTCATTCTTAGATTTTTTGTGTAGTTGTCTCTTAAGAGGTTTTGTTTTTTTACATAAGCTCATATTGAATACGAATAGATCTATTTGAACCATAGATCGGACCCTAATAGGTACTATCACTCTGGATCAGAGGGTACCTGAGAGTAATGACAATGAAGGGATACTGTATACTCTCCAGATTTGAACCCTTAACATTAGATGTAATTTAATGCCATACCCGAACACCCCATTTTGGTTTTAAGTAACAAATAATAATCAATAATAATCAAACCAAACACTTTATTTAATCCACATAGGTAGATTGTTTTAATTCCATTGTTCATACTTATAGGGAGATTATCTCGTGTAGATTAATCCTTTTTCGTTAAATCCTCCTTATAATGCTGGTTGTCTGTCTCTTACCTGGATTGAATAAGGAGTCTTGTTCAAAATTCCGAGATGTATGCCGATTACGACAGACAACAGCCGAAACTTTGAGTCTATAACAACCTTTATGAGGACTCTAGTCCGAGTACATCAGTGTATGATTATGATGATTTCCCATCTCATGTATTCAGACAAAATTGAACGAATTTTGGATTAGTGTTAATATTTCTAATTAGGAAACGAACTTATGCACGTCTTACGACTGGGTTGGTTTGGTTTTATGGCATATCAACCATTGTTGGTTATTTAATGCCAAATCCTCTTTATACATATATATTAAATATATATGATTTGTAAACACATTTGGTGAATACAATTATTAAACGAGTCTGAGCTCTTTTTTTTATCACAGTTAGATGGTTTCAAGTATCGTTAATTAACAGGCACAATTTCACATCAGTCCTTTGTTTCCACGCATAGTTTGTTCTTTTTTACCCATAGATAGGACCCTATCAGGTGCTATCACTCCGGGTCAGACAGAGTTGACCTAGGAGCAATCGCAATTAAGGAGTACTCCATATTCCTCAAATCTTTACTGCTGAAGCCTCACCATCAGAGTTAGAGTCAGTGTATTCTACAGCCCCAGTCGACTGAGTTGAACGTCTTACGAAATCTGCAAATTAACCATGCTCTGTGATTTTTTTTTGCCTCAATGTCAGTCAATTTGTTAATTCTATCGTTATTCGTGAAAGAAACATTATATTCTACTTGTATATGTCATTTACTTAGCTTAACTTACTTTAGCATACGGCTAAAAATATAGGATTCGAACTCAGTCACAATAGTCCGTTAGTCTAGATCGCTACACTCCGTGTAGTGTTGTTTTCTACTCGTAAATCAATAGTCAGTTAACTAAACTCTAAAGCTATTACAACTGAAACAGGATGTCCTGAGCTTGTGACACTTGTCATCCAAAGTTAAACAAATTAAATATCTGTACATAAAACTTAGCACTTAATTATTTATTTAAACATTTGTTAGAGAAAGGCTATATTTCTACTGCATTCGGTGAACATCCAAATCATTTCCATAGAGTACAACCTTGATTTTTCCAAGGATAGAGGGTATATAGCTTGCGAGACTATTTTTATTTCCTTCTGTCTGTCTGTCTCTGCATACATATAAGGTCGGTTCAAAAGGTATTGAGACTGATACAATATTTACCCAAATAAAAATCAATAATGAATGAAATATTAATTTTCTCCAAAATAGTCTGGCATATAACACACTTATTCCTGCGAGTTTTTCATTGGTCGAGGAATTTTTTGAAACTCCTCTTTTGTCACTGTGTGAGGCTACGCTGCCGTGTGATTCAATGTCTTTCATACCTTCAAGTATTGCTCGTAAGATATATTTTCAAATTTAAGAAGCAAGAAACAGTCATATAAAGCTGGTGGTTCCTGTGGGTATGGAGAGTGCTGCACTTGTACTGTCATGTATTTCGCTAAAAACTGCCGATCAAAAAAGATTCATGCTGCCATTGAAAAACGTAGAGAAGAGACCCTAGCTCGTCTATACTTCCTATAATCATCTCTAGACGTTTAGACATCCTCGCTTTATCTAGACGTCAAGACATCATCAATTTAGTTCTAGACATCTAGACGTCATCACTTTATCTAGACATTCAGACATTATCAATTTATTTGTAGACATCTAGACATCATCTCTTTATCGAGACGTCTAGACATCATCAATTTATTATATAAGTTGATCAGCCATGCGCGTTTTCAATTACATTTTGAAATCGAAAAAATTATGTGCGTGTGTTCAAAGAAAGCGATAATGGAGGTATGCCAAGGAAAAGAAAGCAAAAATGTTCAAATATATTACAGAGTTTTACTAGGTAGAGTGTTTGCCAATGGTCTGGGAGACTGGGGTTCAATCCGAGGTCGGATCATACCAAAGACTTTAAAAATGGTACTAGATACCTTCTTGCTTAACGCTCAGCATTATAAGGTACATATCAAGGTTAAAGTAGAGCAATCCAGGGGAATGATTAGTGCCCTCCCCTAGTAGCTGTTGAAAAGGGAGCCTTCGGGTTGCTCTCGACTACAGTCGCCAATTTTACTTTTTACTTACACACTAGTTGAGGTCTCAGACATTGGGGCATTTAGTGAGGAGCGAACTCATAAAAAATAGCCTGCGAAATCATCATCATCATCATCATCCTCATCATCATGTCGTGCCGCTAGCACGGATATCTCTGACCCTCTCTCGCCACTCCTCCCTATCGTTCATCGCCTCTGGCAGGTCTTCAGGGCTACATCCCGTATCCTCACATAGCTGCTGTATGTATGTTCGAGCTGGTCGTCCTGCTTTTGCTCGGTCATCTTGTCGGTTTTCCACATCACTGGCCACAGTGCGCTTCAATTCCGTTCTGCATTTCGCTTCTCTTCTCCATATTGGCCGGAATCGCTTGATAATATCGTTTTTCAAGAACTTGTTTTCTGTCTCTTGGATACACTTCAACATGGGTCCACCTGTTGTCTGTGAACCTTGTGACGTGTATAGCACAGCAGAACTTCTCTTCTCGGTACTCTGCGATCACGTTCTTCACTCCACTCCTCTCCCGATTTAACTCGCCTCAGATCGTCACACGTAACGATATTCCCAGCATAGATTTTTTCCTTGTCCTTAAAAAACAATGTAAAAAAAGTTGTATCATGGTCATAAAACAATTTAGATCATTTTTAAGACATTTATCAAAACAAAGTGTCGGTAGCCTGACGGAGAGGAGATCGGTGTGACGAGTTTAAACTGTACCTGGAACAACTTGCATTGACTTTGATGCAATTAGGAAAAGCATGAATCTACTTTTTGCTCTCGGTTAAAAGCAAATAAGGCAATTGGATTGCTTAAATTTTTTAAAAGACAATCAATTTTTGGAATTGATAATGGGCCAAGCCAAGGATTATTTCTTGCTGTTGGTGCCATGTAACTCAGTATAAGATGTTGTATGCTATTTAAGAGATAAGTGCTACTAAGTAATCCTCATTGCAATGGGGGATGTGATGGGAGGAGGAATTACTCGGAATGCTACCCTAACGGCATAATACGTATTGGGAAACAGGCATCTGTTCAACCAACCGGTTAAAAAAAATACATAAAACATGTACAAGTTAAAACAAATTCAAGTAACCGGCCGATATTGAACAGTCAGTATCGATTGTCTCGATAAAGTTTTTACATTTAATCTTCTTCCGATCTGGTTCCTTAAATAAATATTTCAATGTTGGTCTATCGTAGTTTTTTAAAAAGTCGATCTTTCTTTGCATTGTATAGAGGAAAATAAGAAAAAAGTACCAACTGCCGATTTCTCAGAAAATTGACATTAACACACCAATAAAATGTGAAAATATATTGCGTTCTGTTTTTCCTTCCCGCGCGTCTCGCAGATCCCAAGCACATTGCATTTGATATTATTTTTCTCCATTAGATGAGTCATTCCTGTGTTCCATAGAGTTGTAGGTGAATGTGGTGAGGGTTGTTTTCGATTCCTTAACAGCTTACGGGCACCTGAGATTTTTAAGCATCCTCTGCATACTCGAATTTCGCTCTGCGTCTGGAGAGTGGTACGATTGTCCTGCAAGGTACTGAAGCCCATTTCTTCTTGTTTTTAAAATTATTTCAGCCGTTTCTTCCCCACTGGCAAGGCGAGCTGGTCTTTGTTACCAGCTTCAGTTTTGCAAGTTTCAACCAACAGTGAATAATACCTCGTGCTTGTCTTTGTGAATCAGTCCTTTCGTTGTATTGGTAGACTGTAGTATTATTAAGATCGGTCAGAATACTAAGTAGAGTCCTGGAAACTTGAGAAGACTTGCTGTCATATAAACTCCAGAGACAAACCATCAGCTAATGCTGGTATGAAAAACAGTCAAAAGAGTAAATAATAATAAAAATAATAATAATAATAATAATAATAATAATAATAATAAAATGGGGTTTTGAGATACAAACAGATCACCAATTCTCGACCAGACGACAAGACCTTGTGATAGTCAACAAAAAAATAGATCTTGCCGTTGTGTGTATTTGCTGCCCGGTAGACCACAGAGTAAAATTGAAAGAAAGCGTAAAGAAAGATAAGTACCTTGACCTTGCTAGGGAACTTTAAAAACTGTGGAACATGAAAGTGACGGTGATAGCAATCGTAATTGGTGCCCTTGGATTGTTACTAGGACTGGAGGACTCGGAAATAAGAGGACGAGTGGACACCATCCAAACTACGACATTGTTAAGATCGGTCAGAATACTAAGAAGAATCCGGGAAATTTGAGACTTGCTGTCACTCTAAGTCCAGTGGGAAACAATCGGCTAACGCTGGTGTGAAAAAATCTCAAAAGAGCATAATAATAATAATAATAATAATTCGACTGGAAACACGGATAAAAAATCTACGAAAACAGGCCAAAAGGATAAAACAAAGGAAAGACGCTGGAATATGTATGAACAAAAAGGAAAAAGCAACACAAGAAAAAATAACAATACAACTTGAGGAAATGATCCATAAAGTCCTGGAGAAAGAAGGAAGATTAAAAAGATAAACAATACAGAAAAAACAAGACATTTCAAAACAACGAAAGAAAATTATACCAACAACTGGGATGAGATGACACGAAAACATACCAACAGCCGGATGCAAAAGAAACTGAACGATTTTGGACTAAAATATGGCAACCAAAAAACATAACGAAAAGGCCAAGTGGATAAACAATATGACAAAAGAATTAGAAGGGATCAAAGAAGGTCCGAAAGCGAAAATACTCATAGATTTACTCAAAACGACACTAAAAAAATATCAAACTGGAAAACGCCAGGCCATGATGGAATATATGGTTTCTGGTTAGAAATTCGCAAACATTCAAGACAGACTAGCACTAGAAATGAACTGATGCCTACAAGGAACACGTGTACCCGAATGGATGACCAAAGGAAAGACCACATATATCCAAAAGGACCCAAGCAAAGGAGCCGCTCCAAACAACTACAGTCCCATAACCTCCCTACCGATGATGTGGAAAATATTAATAGCATAAATAAGGGAATAGATTTACTACTCGCTAACAAGTCGCGGATTGTTCCCTGAGGAGCAGAAAGGGTGCCGCAAAGGATCCAGATGCACAGCAGAGTTACTTTACATAGATCAACCCATCCTAAATGAGAACAAAACCAGACGGGAAAATCTAGCTAGGGCCTGGATTGACGACAAAAAGGCATATGACATGGTCCCACAAAGCTGGATAATAAACTGCCTCAAAATGTACAAAATATCAGATGAAATCATAAACTTTATGAAGAAACCTATGAAAACCTGGAGAGTGGAGGAAGAAGCTTAGCTGAACCAAAGATCCAAAGAGGTATTTTCAAGGAGACGCACTATTACCGTTACTATTCATAATTGCCATGATGCCACTTAACCACACACTCAGAAAATGCACTGCTGGATACAAACTTAGTAGATCGCAAGAAATGATCAATCATCTAATGTACATGGATGACATCAAACTATTTTCAAAAAATGAAAAAGAACTGGCAACCTTAATACACGCAGTTAGAATATACAGTCAGGACATAGGAATGGAATTTGGCATCGAAAAATGTGCTATGCTAGTAATGAAAAGTGACAAACAACATCAGACTAACGGAATGGAACTACCAAATCAAGACAAGATTAGAACTCTCAGAGAAAAGGAAACCTACAAATACTTGGGCATCTTGGAGGCTGACACCACCAAACAAATGGAGATGAAAGAAAAAATAAAAAAGAATATCTCAGGAGAACTAGCAGAAACCTTATCAAAGGAACAAATACTTGGGCTGTACCTTATCAAAGGAATAAATACCTGAGCTTTATCTCTCGTTCAATATTTAAGACCCTTTTTAATGTAGACCAGAGAAGAACTTAAGCAAATGGACCAAAGAACAAGAAAACTAATGACCATGCATAAGGCATTACATTCCAGGGACGACGTTGACAGACTATATGTATCAAGAAAGGAGGAAGGAAGAGGACTTACCGGCATTGAAGACAGTGTTGATGCATCGATACAACAACTAGAGGGCTACATAGAAAAGCACGAAGGAGGACTGATTACAGCCATCAAACACGATGACCAACCGAATGATTATAACTAGGAAACAAAAATGGGAAGAAAAACAACTCTCTGGGCGCTTTAAACGACTGATAAACATCTAACTCGATAAATCCTGGACGTGGCTAAGAAAAGGAAACTTTAAAAAAGAAACAGAATCTCTCCTAATAGCAGCACAAAACAACGCCATAATAACCAATCAAATCAAAGCAAGAATAGATAAGTCGCAACAAAATAGCAAATGCAGGTTATGTGGTGATAGAGTCGAAACCATCAATCATATAATAAGCGAATGCAGCAAATTTACACAGAAAGAGTATAAGACTAGACACAACTGGGCGGGCAAGGTGATCCACAGGGAGATGTGCAAGAAATTTGAATTTGACCATGCAAACAAATGGTATATGCACAACCCAGCATCTGTCCTAAAGAATGACACACACAAACTCCTATGGGACTGACATACAAACGGATCCCCTAATCTCGGCCAGAAGACCAGACCTTATCGTAATCAACAACAACAACAAAAAAGAACTTGCCAAATTGTGGACTTTGCTGTCCCGGATGACCACAGAATAAAATTGAAAAGAAGGATAAGTACCTCGAACTTGCTTGGGAATTGAAAAAACTAAGGAATATGAAGGTGACGATTGTGATTGGTGCTTTTGGTAGTCATCAAAGGATTATTGAAGAGACTGGAGGACTTGGAGGCTGGAGAACGAATGGAGACTATCCAAACTACAGCATTATTGAGAACGGCCAAAATACTGAGAAGAGTCTTGGAGACTTAAGGAGACTTGCTGTCATTCAAACTTCAGTGAAAAACTATCTGCTAATGCTGATGGGAAAAACTCTCAAGGAGTAAATAATAATAAGAAGAACAAGAAGAAGAACAACAAGAACAAGAACAAGAAGAAGGATTAAACCCAATGTGTAGATTGTGTGAACAAAAACTGAATCAATTGACCACTTAGTGTCTGGTTGACCAATCCGAACGCCAAAAGAATATAAAAACGGCATGATAAAATAGGATATTATAATCATTGGAAAGCATGTGAATACAGTGGAATATTGGACAGTGAAAAATGATATATACATCAACCAGAACCAATAACAGAGCCAAAAGAAGCTACTATTCAGATATAGTAGTTCAGGACTATTAAAGAAAAACATGCCTTCTAATTGATACAAGGCTCATTAAATAAATTTCCAGACTTTTTTCGTATGGGCACTTTTATTGATAGTACACATATGAAACTCTAGTCCTCTTCGAAGTAATATCCTCCGGCTGTAATGCACTTGTTGTACTGTTCCAACAACTTCTGGAAGGCTCCATGGAAGTCCTCTTATGTGAGCGTGTCAATGACCTGCGTTACAGCCTCTTTCATCTCCTCAATTGTTTCATAACGACAGCCTCTGAGCTTAGGGAATAAGCAAAAGTCACAGGGAGCAAGGTCCGGACTATAGGGAGGCTGAGGAACTGTCTTGATGCCCATCTTGGTCAAATAGTCTGTGACCAGGATTGAGTTGTGGACTGGTGCATTATCCTGGTGGAAATGCCACTGACCCGATTTAAAGAGTGCTGGCCTCTTCCGACGGAATCTCTTGCTGAACTCCTTTAAAACTTCAACATAGTATTCCTTGTTGACTGTCTGTCCATTGGAAATACAGTGCTTATAGATCATGCCAGTGCTGTCAAAAAAAGGGGTCATCAAAAGTTTGTGGATGGATTTGCTCTCTCTGGCCTTCTTGGGTCTGAGAGAGCCAGCATGCTTCCACTGGGAACCCTGTCTTTTGGTATCTGGCTCATAGCAGTAGATTCAGATTTCATTGCAGGTCACCAGAGCATCAAAAACTGGGGGATCTGAATGGATCAGTTTGACCATCTCCCTGCTGTGATAACAACGTCTTTCTTTCTGATCTTCTCTGAGCACCCTTAGGACAAACTTCGCGTAAATCTTCCGCATCTTCAGTTCCTCGGGAATAATTGTGTGTACAGTTCCCACACTGACATCAAACTGTGCACTTATTGTCTCTATAGACACACGGCGGTCCTTATCCATGAAATTCTTTATTTGGCCAATCAACTCTAGTGTTCTAAATTCCTGAATCCTCCTACACCTCTCACCATCCCTCACAGACTCCCTGCCTTCCATGAATCTCTTATGCTACTCAAAAACTGACGCTCGATTCATGCAAGATGGTCCGAAAGTGGTCTGAAGCATTCCATACGTTTCTGTGGCATTTTTTTCCAAGTTTAAAACAGAATTTTATTGCATATAGTTCTTCTAAAGTGTCCTCACGTCCAGATTGCATTATTGAAATTCACCAGCTGTGACAATCAGGCTTTAGTAGGGTGTATTCCAATTCCTGCTGTAGCTGTTTATTTGAACGTGAAATCATAAAAATTGGTCAGTCATCTCATAAGATGTATAGCAATAAGATACTGAATTTTCAAGAGTCTACGACAATTTTAAATTCCTGTACAAAAAAGTCTGGAAACTTATTGAATGCACCACGTATATCAGTGCCAATAGAAAATAAGATATCAGTCAAGGAATATGATTAAGTAAATACAAAGACCTGGAAATAATAATTGGGAAAATGTGGCACCTTAAGACTACCATCGTGCCAGTAATTGTGGGAGCCCTGGATATGATCAAGAAAAGGACAGATAAACACATTAACAAAATACATGACAGTCCCAGTCAATATGATATACAAAAAATTGCACTTAGCAGAACTGCTTCTTCTTAAGAGAGTACTGTCAATGTGACAAAAAATATCATCCAAAAGAGGCAGCAAAAAGCATAAATAAATAAAATGCATTCAATCACTACCTTCCTTCAGCCTAGTTCTTGGGTTATGACCTGCTTAAATATTGTAAGAAAATGAAAATAAAACTGAAAATTACATAATAATAATAATACCAAATGACACATGCATTAACCAGAATCTGTCCGGGAGAATGAGTCACATTCAATAAAAACACTAGTTAAATCTTGCGGGGTGGGCTCGCAAAGAATGAAAATAATAAAAATGGTCTTGCCTCGTAAATAATGGTGTATTTCTCACTAGTGCTGGGGACAGAGGTTTGAACCAAGGTAGAATTATCTATACTGGTTTTCAAGACAGATTGACCACAGCCTTAGCCTTGGTAATCTTAATAGGTTTTCCCTTACTTATTTTAGGTTGTACTAAGTAGTAATAAACATTAATAATAATAAGTAAAGTTGGTGACCTTACTGGAGGGTGACCCGAAGGCTCCCTTTTCAATAGCTACAACAATGAAGTGGAGGAGAAGGCTACTCCTTTCTCTGGAGTGCTCCACTTTACCCTCACCTTATAGTGCTGAGTGTTAAGCAAGGCGGCATCAAGTACCATTTTTAAGTCTTTGGTATGACTCGACCTGGGATTGATCCCCGGACTATTGGCAAACACTCTACTCATTAGGCCAATGGCCCAGTTATCAATAATATTAATAAAACAAAATATAACCAAAAATAAATATCTGTCTATTTGACGAACATTCCTATTACGTATGTAACCCTAATCCAGCAAAAACGAAACATAATAGCGAGATCTTGGTGTGAGCAATAATCTTAAAATGCTCTAAATAAAGCAATTTCCTGTCTAATTTTCAAATGAGTGATAATTTTCTGGAATCTCCATTTGCACTGAAAATTACTTGTTAATAATCTAAACTTTCCGCGTAAGGGAGATAATGATTAAATACTAATTAGAACCCTTCCTTCCTTCCAAAATACTTCGGTGAGTCAAAAGTTTTGCAATATTTGGAAATATGAGACTCAATTCGGCAGCCTCGATGCTGTGAAGTATCCAACCACACTGGACTATGAGATGTGGATCTCTCAAGATATTCCTCGAGTGCTACTCGCTGGATTTGGTTCTATGGCTGGGAGCACGACCCCAGCATCCACAATTTTAGGCCTAACTGACTTTGCCTGATCGTCGACGTTCTTGCACCCGAGCGAAATTTCTTGAACCAGTTGGGTATTGTACTCTGATCAACTGCGGCTTCACCTTTCTGACAACAAATATTTTTTGGTTGCTTCCGCATCATTATGACACAGTTCGGACTCGTAAAGCATAATTTCTTGAATTAGACTACACTACACATTCATCTGTGTATCTTTCAAATCACTCACAGAGTGAAGCAATGCACAATGTGTCAACGCACCAACTACCGCAATGCTACCAACCACAGCGGGTGCCAGCCTCGGCTCGAACTACTCTGGTCACGTGATATACTATATTAACACGTATCAAAATATGGCAAAAATGTTTGAATCAACAAAGTAGAAGAATTAATATCATGTTTTAATTTTATAGCCGATACCCAAAAAGTGATGGATCATGCTAATTGATAAGGTTCGTTATGGTTTTTTGGGTTTTTTTTTTTTTAATGACATATCAAACTTCGTCAGTTTTTTAATATCAAGGCCATCCTTGGAGAAGAACAGTGATGATAATATTTAACTCATAACCAGGGGGATTAGAGGACATACTTTTCTCAAGGGTATTAATCCGTAAATAAACGTAATAGCATGACTGGAGCTCGAACTCACTTACCTCGAGGTCGCAGTTCAGCACTTTGGTCATTACGTACATACACACGCACATACACACACACATATAGTATGTGAATTTAGTTTAATTCGTTCCGAGATTCACAATGTGAATCCTTGTTTCCTTGTGTGCAGATTAAATTTTATTTTGATCATGACAAAAACCAGATAAGAATGTTTGAATTTGAATGTAACTTCGCTTTCAGCTTTTATTGCATTTTATCAGCCTAAAGTCAACAAACAGATCTGCTTTCTTTTGCAACTTGAAACATCAATGTTCTACCTCTTTGAACAAAGAGAACACAAAGCAAATCTTTAAAATTATCACAATCCGCCATCGGTTCGTTAACGAGGAGAAATTCTATCAAAAGTATTATAAGGCATTACAAGTATTGTGTTCATAAATTCGATTAACACAATTCTGGAAAAGTGCGTATACCTTAATGGTCAAAGAGGATGAAAACAAAATTGGGAAACTGTGTTCAACTCGCGGCAGAAGCAATTTGGGTTTAATTTACAATTAAGCCTTTGAGAAAAACATTGATCAACTCTTCTCCTTGATGTTCTCCAGCTACAGATAAATGGCGAGGCAGTTGGGGCCTTTTAGCCTTGTAAAGAGGAACCCATCTTGAACCTTCTCTAACTGGTAGATCAGGTCAGGAACCATTCCTAGCTACCGATAGCATGTAACTCAGTAATATATGTCACCTGTACACGTTCGTATATCAGAGGTGAGGAACATATAGTCTTAATGCTACATGTGCCCTTCTAAACCATCAAGCGCAGCCTTCTACGGCCTTGTCAGGAAACCAATTTGAATTGTGTACTTCCCCTTAAGGTTCTTATTATATAATGCTTTCTTGAGAAAAAAAATTTTCAAAAAAGCCATTAAAGCGTTAATAAAGTTTTTCATTTCTTTTAAGTCGGTCCATTGGCCTAATGAGTAGAGTGTTCGCCAATGGTCCGGGAGACCGGGGTTCAATCCCAGGTCGAGTCATACCAAAGACTCAAAAATGGTACTTGATACCGCCTTGCTTAGCACTCAGCATTATAAGGTAAGGATCAAGGCTAAAGTGGAGCAATCCATGGAATGGAGTTGCACCCTCCCCAACACCTCGGTGTAGTAGCTATTGAAAAGGGATCCTTCGGGTCACCCTCGACTAAGGTCGCCAACTTTACTATTTATATTAATCAAATTTGGACTAACGCAAATTGCGGCATATAAGTCAACCTTTTAGGACGGAAAAATCTCTATAAAACTAGGAGTCGACTTATACGGCAGGGTTAAAATCCAAATCTTTACCACAACATGTGATAAATATTTACATTTTAACCCTTATTGTATGAGTCGACTCCCAGTTTTACAGAGGTTTCTTCAGCCCAAAAAGTCGACTAATACGCAGCAATTTACGGTTATTAACAGATAGACTAAACTTGCGACTTTATTTTAAATATACTAAAAGGTTATAGCGTGTGACTCAAGAACTGGGGCCTCATTACCAGATACAGTTTAGTTTCATATCTTGGAAACCCTCCCTTTTTGGTGAGGTCTTACTCATCTTCAGGGATACAGTCAGCATATTGTGATTTGAAAACAAACAGAATCCCAGGTTGTGGAAAAATTATGCTAAAATAATCTTCAACATGGAATGGTATTAATAAAGGCAATAAGAAGTCTATTAAAACCTTAATTGTAAATCTGACATTCAGAAAAAAATCTTCTATTTCCTTTTTGATGGTGGAAGTTAAAACAGTAAAGACTTCGGGTCAAGTTACGCTGAAAACACTCGTTCCCGGCGAATCACCGAAGTTAAGTAGAGGTGAGCCTGTTTAAAACTTAAATGGATGAATACTTAATAATACGAAGTTCTATGAGTTGCCTGAAGGCTTTTTGGCAGATTAAGTAAAGCTTCAGTAAATAACAATAATTCTGGTAGAAAAATATTCCACTTCTACACCACAATAATCTTCCTGACTTTTAGATTTCACGGAATGTCCTTGTGGCGTAGTGACTAAAGCACTGGACTACGACATTGTCGTGTGTTCGAATTTCAGTCGTACCATAACGTTTACTTGCGGGCCAATACTTTTCTGAAAGTTGTGAACCTTCTTATCCCTCTCCCAGCTATGGATTAAATCTTATCACTGCTGTTCTTCTACAATCATGACTTTAGCACTAAAATATCCCAAGGGAATTGAAATGCCATAAAAAACTTCTTTTTTTTTTTTTTGCAATGAATAACTCGTCTGTACCAGGTGGTGGATTGTGAAGCCCTAAATTGCCTGAGTAAATATCTAATATCCGCCATTGATATTGAAACTAAAAATTGATTGATTTTAACGGTATGTCAACTCAAGTGAAATTATTTTATGCCTAGAGGTTAGGGAATTATGTACATTATTCGTTTATATTGTCATTTTTATATTGTTTCTTAAGCTTTTGCACATGGTTACATGATATCAAGTATTCCTATCTAATACAAATAATGTTTGAACAGATTTATTAGACCCATTGATAATACCTTAACAGATACTACCACTCCAGGTTAGAGTGAGCCTAAGAGTAATAGGAATGAAGGAGTACTCCACTCTTCTCAGATCTACAGAAATGAAACCTCTTCATCAGATCCAGTTTAGTGTCATACACAGGATACAGCTTTTTTAAGAGGAGTTACCCTTCTCAAGGGGATACAGTCAGCGTCATTAAATAACAATAATGATGTCGTTGTTTTCCCAAAAAGGACTATTAAGTATAACGGGGGCGTGTAATGGTTAAAGTGTTGGACTGCGAGTTCGAGCTCCAGTCGCGCTATTACGTTCACTTTCAGACAAATAACCTTGTAAAAGGTAGGAACCCCCTTATCCCCATTAACTTATGGGTTAAATAGTATCACTACTGTCCTTATAAAAGGATTGATTTAGCATTAGATAATCCGAGAAGGTTGATATCCCATTAAATAACAAGCAAACGAACAAACAGTATAATAGGACAGTGTAATTGTCAAGAATGTAGAAAAATCGAGACGGTTGCGGATATTTTTGTCATTTACTAAAGTTAGATTGGCACAAGACTAAAAGAATGGAGCAGACGGTAAGAATTGAACTCTTTAATAGTGGTATACGATCCTAACATGTTAACTATTATACCACGCGAAGCATCCACTATTACGCCATCATTGGTTAATAAATACGGACGAGTGGTTTTATACATCAATAGATGCTAGAGATATCAATATTCTCAAATGTTTGCACGGTGATATGTTCGATCAAGTAAAAAACATATCGATGATTTATGATGAGATGATTTTACACAACTTTTTTTTGTAGTATATACAAGTCCTTCAAGCATTCCATAGATACGAATGTGTTTCACTATATAAAGCATAAAATTGTCATTGATTTTATCATTTATTTTATTGTTGCTTTTTTATCCCAATATTCTTGGTCGATACACAATACTTTAATACAATTATTTTATTACTAGTTTTCCTCCATCTTATTGTTGCTTTTTGCAACTGCATTATTTTCAATACATACTACATTATTACTATTATATTAGTAATTTTATTTCATCTTACCATTATTGTCTTTTATCCCAGCACTTGTCGTTACATCCTTCCATCGCGCGAGAAAACAAACACGTAATCGAAAATAAAATAACTTTCGATGAGAGATGAACTTGTATCACACATCTCAACTTGTTTTACACACTTTGCTCTTTGCTGTGACAGTCTAAATGTATATTGACCTAGGGTGTTGTAACAAAAAGGAACTGTAACAAAAAAGGTATACAAGACTAGGAACGACTGGATGGGAAAGGTGATATTCTGGGAATTATTCAAGAAATTAAAACCAAATGGTATATGCACAAACCAGAATACCGAAAAGAGTCCTGGACACCTGAGGAGACTTGCTGTTACTTAAACTCCAGTGAACGATCACTAGCTAACACTGGTGTAAAAAAAAAAAACTCTAAAGGAATAATAATAATAATAATAATAATAATAATAATAATAATAATAATATGGGACTTTGACATACAGACGGATCACCTAATCTCGGCCAGAAGACCAGATCTAATAATAATCAACAAAAAATGAGAATTCGCAAAATTGTCGACTTTTCTGTCCCGGCTGACCACAGAATAAAACTGAAAGAAAGTGAAAAGAAGGATAAGTACCTCGACCTTGCAAGGGAATTGAAAAACTATGGACCATGCACGTGACAATTATACCAATTGTGAAAGGATTGTTAAAAGGACTGGGGGACGTGGAAGTTGGTGGACGGGTAGAGACCATTCAAACTACATTATTGAGAACAGCCAGAATACCGAGAAGAGTCCTAGAGACTTGAGGAGACTTGCTGTCACTCAAACTTCGGTGAAAGACTATCAGCTAATGCTGATGTGAAAAACTCAAATGAGTAAATAATTCTAATGATAATAAAGAACTTGTCATCGAGTGGATTTGGCCATTCCAGTGGACCACAGGGTAAAAATGAAAGAAAGAAAAAATGAATACTAGGATCTTGAAAGAGAACTAAAAAAAAGCTGTGAAACATGAGGTTGATGGTGATACCAACTGTAGCTCGTACGCTTGAAACTGACTCTAAAGACTTGGAAAAGAAACTGAAGGGATGGAAATCAGGCCACTCAGACAGTTTTGAGATTGGCTAGAATATTCAGAATCGTCATAGAGACCCGAGGAAACTTTCTGTGATTTAGACCAAGACCACTGCATTGTTATGATTGACTAGACCTGGGGTGATTTGCTGTCGCTCAAATATTTGTGAAAGACCACCAATCAAAACTAGTGTGAAAAATTCACAAGGAGTGAAATAATAATGATAATAGTAGCACAAAATAATGCATAAGTATCAATTAAGCGGAAATTAATAATATGCACAAGAATAGCAATTGAAGGTTATGTTGTGATAGAGATGAAATGGTTACATAATAGGCAAATACAGCAAACTGGCACAAAAAGTATACAAGACTAAATACGACTAGGTGAGAAAGATGATCCACTGAGAATTGTGCAAGGGATTAAAATTTGACCATGCTAACAAATCGTATATGCACAAACCAGAATCTGTCCAAGAGAATGGTGCGCATAAATTTCTTTGCAATAGAAACGGATCCCCCACTCCAGGCCAGAAGATCAAACAGTGTTAATAAGCAAGAAGAAAAGAACTTGTCGTCTAATGGATTTTGTCGTTCCAGCGAACCCCATAAAGAAAATAAAAGAAAGGTAAAAGATAAGCAAAGACTTGGATGTTGTCAGAGAGCTGAAAAAGCGGTGGAATGTGAAGATGATGGCGATACCAATCGCAGTGAGACCCCTTAGAAGGATCCGTAAGGGTTCGGAAAGAGACTGAAGAAATTAGAGATCAGGGGAAGAATCGAGATCATACAGACCACAGCATTGTTAAAACTAGCTGGAATACACAGAAGTGTCCTGGAGACCAGAGGAAACTTGCTGTTACTTAGTCGCTAGTGAAGGACCACCAGTTAAAACTGGTGTGAAAAACTCGTAAGGATTAGAATAGTAATAATAATGATAATTCACTAAATGTCCCTCCGTCCCTCCGTCCGTCCTAATAAGGCTCCACCATTTTTGGTCAGCTTTCAATCGTATATGCACAAATTGTTACAGGAATTGTTACAGTCATCACTAATAAGATTTTTAACTTTACTTGGCTCAAGTGACTTGATTTTTTCTCCTAAAAATGAAACTATTTTTATGTCAGTAAAACGTTAAGTAATCTAATAAAATTAATGCCATGATTCGCAGTTAGATGCCTGATATCCCAAGAGAACTAACATCATTTACAAAACACTAAGAGTCGGTTTCAATCGCTGGTATAATAAGAAATTGATTATTAATTTGTTTATTTATTTATCTATTTCAATCTATCATATTCAATGTAGATTTTTCTCGTAGATTTTTTTTCTCATTTAAATTGTTATTTACTTGCAATATTTACCCGTAATATATCCCAGTTTTAAGATAGTCACTTATGCTTATAAAATACTTTCTGTTACAGTTATTTATTTATTTATCCTTTACATGTGTCTCACTTTCAAAATCTATTATGACAAAAATGTCCCGCCTATAAGAATATCTGGATAAACAACATGTGATTATGATGTATTTGTTCTCTTTATTTGCAAAAGGTTTGGTTTGGTTTGGTTCCCTTTGCTTAATGGCATATCAATCATCATTGCTAATTTAATGCTAAGGCCATCCTTGTAGAAGAAAAATAGTGGTACTTAATCCATAGCTGGTGGAATTTAGGGGTTCATACGAAAAATGAAGAGTAAAAGTCAAAGCTAATGAAAGGGCTTCAAAAATTAACGATCGATTTACAATGAACGTATAATGCTAAAACGGACCTTGACTTTGTGTTCATAAAAAGATTTTTCATTCCACTTTTCATCGTCACTCACTTGAATCTTTCACAGCTCCCAATGGTGCCCTACCGTCCACTTTGAGAATGTGAAGACGAGCAGAAATATCAGCCCTTGTGAAAAGCATTACTTTAACCTTGTCCAACCCACCATTTTTATTTAAGATTTTAAAAAAGCACTCATTGTTTAATGGTTATCGTCGTTGGAAATGGATACGGTGACTCGAGTTCAAATCCTGAACGAGGTTGTTTGCATTTCGCATTGGGAAAACTATGAATCTGACCATTCTTCCTCCAGTTATGGATAAATAGCAGGGCAGACTGGGCTGTTCAACTTTAGTGTGGCAACTTGCCTAGAAGAAGGAAAACTCTGAATCCAAATCCGTAAAATTCCGCTTAAAAATTGGACCTAGCGTTACATCGTGCGGAAGTTTTGGGTATATTCATAAAATTCTTTTGGTATTTCATATTTAAGTCTTAGTTTCACTCCGTTTGGTTAGAAAATGGTATATTTTATATTTTGATGTCCTCCCAGTGACTTCAAATGATAAGGTCAACTTTGTATAGTCTATGTTATATTCCAATGACAAGTCTAAAAGATTATGTTCCCAGGATTGTTCATTTTGACATCATCCTCGTACAGAGATAAATACACAAATTTCAACACCCTGATGCATTAAGAATTATGTATTCTTGAATAGAATTTAGGATGCCACGTCAAGTTCATTGCCTTGAATTTTTCAAAGGCTTTATGTTAATTTTTCATTATTTTTGTTAAAATCAATTTCTATAAATTCCAACCCAAAATACAGTGATAGGGCAACACATTACATTGCAACACAAAACCTACATTGACACACATTAACTACTTGAACGAAATACGAAAGTTCTCTGTAAAATAAATTGCTAAAAACAAAGAAAAAAGAAAAAATGCTGATTAAAATTTAAAATACCATCAACTTTGGTACATATATATATATATATACCAACACCTCCGCACGAACAGGATGGGTCACAAAGCCATTTTTTATGCGGAGTTTAACTGGTTTGAATTTAGAGTTTTCCTTCTCTTAGACCGGTCGCCATACAAAAGTAAAAGAGTCCATTCTGCCCTACAATTTACTCATAGCTGAAAGATCAGTTGGATTCATATCTTTCCTGAGGATATTAGCGCTATGAGAAATACAAATAGCCTCGTCCAGGATTTGAACTCAGATCGCAGTGTCCATTTCTTACAACGGTAAGCATTAAACCACTAGCGCCTCCACATATAAATATAAGATGATGATCATCATCATCCAGTATCTGCACAGAGCAGATGAATGTAAGGTTTTGCTAATCGGCATGTACTTGTGTGTTCATAAGTAGGAGTCCATGGGAGAACGTTGCTCATGAGTTCATTCTTACTTCTCCAGAAGTGCCCAGCATGTCTTGCGCGTCTTACTTAAATGGTTCGCGTGATGGAAGGTAGGTAGCCGTATAACTGCTGTTTTTAGGATGTTGCTTCCATGATTTATTGAAAACAGCACGCAGTATCCTTGTGTAGTTTTTATCTAGCTTTTTCTCCAAGTTTATACGGCTTATTGATCCGACTACACAATTGCAATTCATAATATACAAAAAGAATTAAAAACCTTTAACCTTGCAGTTACTCCAAAATCGTCACTTAAAAGAAAACTTCAACATATAAGACAAATGTCTTATATGTCCATAAGGAAATTGTATATCTGGTACTTCAATCAACAAAGGAAATTGCACACGAGGTGACCTGGAAATGACTATGAAGGAGAAATCCAAATAGAGAAAGTGAATCTTTTTTAATAGTAGCACCAAATATTGTCATAAGAACTAATGATCTCAAAACTAAAATTGATTCTACGCAGAACAATAACAAGTATCGGTTATGTGGGCACAGAGGTTAAATGGTTAATCATATGGAAACGAAGGCAAAAGGAATTCAAGACTAGGAACGACAGGGTGGAATAGGTGATCCACTGGGAATTATGCAAGAGATTAAAATTTAACAAGTCGTAAATATCGAGACCTTGCTAGAGAACTAAAAAACCTGTGGAACACGAAGGAAATCATGATACCAATTGCAAGTGGTGTGCTAGGAACGATCCCCAAAGGTTTGAAAAAACTAGAGGAACTGGAAATCAGAGGAAGAATCGAGATTATCAAGACCATCGTTGAGATTTGCTAGAATACTCAAAAAAACCCTGGAGATTCAAGAAGAGACTTGGTGTTACTTATGTTCCAGTGAAAGAACACAAGTTGGAACTGATGTGAAAAACCTGCAAGGAATTAAATAATAATAATCAACGTCTTATATTGGGGAAAATCACCACTTTTTTTCTCTATATTAAATTAGTATCAAACTGGACAAGAGGTAACACTGCAAAATAACACCTACACTAACTACTATTTGTAGAAAATACTAAAATTCTCAATGAAAACGAATTGTTAAAAAAAGTATATCAGGATATTTTCTAAAAATATCTTTATCGAATCATAAAATTATCAACATAGGACACAATATACAATTATATCTTCTCTCTCTCTCTCTCTCTCTCTCTCTCTCTCTCTCTCTTTTGTTTGATTATCTGTCCTTGTCAATATCTACTGTTCGTGAAGAAGTTATGAGTCCCTGAGTGCACATATTTAGGTGAAATAATGTATATGTGTGTTGATGAGAGCATAACTTTATGGGTTTGAAAGCGCATAGGTGCAGGTGGAGTTTAGTGGGTGTATCTGCTCGGTTGTGTGTGAGCGTAGGTAGCGTATATATGTATATACATGTATATGTGTGTATAGTAGTATCCACAGGGTAGCTAAACAAGTCAGAGATGTCGGCAGATTTTGATAGATTATTTTTATTATTAGAAAGAGAAAGATTTCTCGATGAGGATGAAAGGCTAGATTTTTTAATGTCTGTCATAAACAGAAGTCTGGTTTCTGGTTTATTTATCAAATGGCGTAGCAACCTTCATGGATTATTTAATGCCGAGCGATTCTTGAAGAAGACTAGTAGTGATACTATTTAACCCATAGCTAGGAGGGATAAGTGGGATCATATCTTTTCCGTGGGTATTAGTCCAAATGTGAACGTAATAGCGCAACAAGAACATTAGTTCTGGGAGGTCCATGCGAGAGGTGTGGGAATTCTTTTTCGGAAGATATTGTTCTATATATTCAAATAAGCAATCAGGAGATTGGCAGATGAGGGGTGGTGCAAGGTAGTGACGGTCTGGTTGACAGTTGGACTGGGATCCAATCCTGCCCACCATAGCTGGTTACAAGGAGAACAAACAGCAGAGTTAGCAGACCGTTAGACAGATTAAGATAATTGCGATAATTGTCTCATATGCACCTCACTTCAACCAAGATAAACTCGAATAAAGAAACGGAATACGTTTTTACTTCTTTTTCTTTCCTTCGTTGAACAAACTTCAGGCTCGCGCAGATTTGACCAGACCCTGGTGGCCGATAGATCTTCTTTTGGAAACAATCACAACGTGAGGTGCAGGAGAGACATTGGCTTGCCGGCGAGACTGGGAAGACCACAACGATGTTGCCACAGTTTTGAGAATTGTCTTGTATTCATTCTTGATAGGAACCTTACTTTATCAATATATCTTCGTTCCTCAATAATAAGTAAAAAGTAAATTTGGCGACCTTTGTCGAGCGTGACCTGAAAATTCACTTTTCAATCGCTACTACACCGATGTGTAGGGGAGGGCGCAACTGGATTGATCCTTACCTTATAATGCTGAGCAAAGTGGCATCAAGAACCATTTTTTGGGTGTTTGGTATGACTCAACCTGGGATTGAACCCCGGTCTCCCAGACCATCGGCGAACCCTCTACTCATTAGGCCAATGGCCCGGATTCCTCGATAATAACCTATTACAAATATGCCTGTACAATTTTATAAACGCTATAAGTATCATCAAGGCATCACGACAGTACAGGTTTCTCTGACTCTCTCTCTCTCTCTCTCTCGTTGTCCGTACCTATCGGTCATCGCTCATGGAAAGTCGTCTTGACGGGACACAGTGTCTGCACAAAGCTGATGATTGTAAAATTGCTGGTTGGTCAACATTTGTAGGAGTCCATAGGAAAACGTCGATTATGAGTTCGTCCTTACCGTCTCCAATATTGGCCAGCATGTCTTGGTCGTCTTACTTTGATGGTTTGTGTGATGGGAGGTAAGAGGCCATACAGATGTTTTGTAGGATGCTACTTCCTGGATTTATTCAAAATAGCAAGCAGTATACTTGTGTATTGCTCCCATCTAGCTTTTTCTCCAAGTGATGCTACCATACAGTAGTACTGACACGGTTACAGTTTGGACAAATTCCCGTTTTATTTTATCAGAGAGATCAGATTTCCATATGGTCGTTAACCTATCAATAGCAGTCCATGCTTTATCAATGCGTATGTTGACATCAATTTCAGTTGATAGGATATTGCTACCGATGTATGGGTACTAGTCTACTAATTTCTGAGGTCTGCCATTTAATGAAGACATGGCATGAAATATTGGCTTTTAACTTATATCAAAAAAGATATATTGTTATAGATGATGTCAAGGAAGATATTTAGTCAAATTCCCACTCACTCAAGACCAATAATAGCCTTAGTATATCCGTGGAGACGCTTGCGGTGTAATGGCTATCGTCGTTGGGAGTAGATCTGTCTACTCGAGTTCAAATCCTGAATTAAGCTGTTTGCAATTTTCATGGCACTAATACCTTTGGTAAAGGTATAACTCAAATTATTCTTTTCTCCACCCCACAATTATGTGTAACTTGTTGGCTAGACTAGAGTCTTTAACCTTGGTATGCCAACTGGTCTTGAAGAAGGAAAACTAGTTGTAGACCTGGAGAAGGATGGGGTCTGCCAAGCTATTCTTGCCCAAGACACGCTACAAGAGTAGCGCCCCCACGACCGAACCTGCTTACGGGACCAGTGACAGTGACAGATATCCGTGATATACTTACATTGAATAGAACGGAAGGAAAAACAAGATAGATTCATGGACACATACAAGAACCTTTGATATTTAATGGAATATGCATATTAGTAGTTTCTTTGTTTAATGGCATATTAACCTCCGTGGGTTATATAAGGCCAAAGTCATCCTTGTAAAAGAACAGTAGTGGTATAATTTAACCCATAGATGGGGGGGATAAGGGGGTTTATACCTTTCCAAAAGGTATTACTCCGGAAGTGAATACAACAGCGTGACTTGAGTTCGAACGCTTACTACGATGCTGCAGTAGAGCACTTTAGCCACGACGCAACGGAGACTCCTTTCTGTGGTATTAACAGAAAGAATACGCAAATGTGTCCCAATAGATAAAGACATACATATATTGTTCCATGAACAAGCAATGTAGAAGAGGTACAAAAATGAGGAAAAAAGGCTTATTTGAGAAGTATGGTCAATATCGTTCTGTGGCTCCACCGCTCCGTGCCAGGGTAAGAGACAACGTTTCCACTGTTCAAAGAACGGATAAGACTAAAGTTGTCTAGTATTTTCATGGTTGGTTGGTTGGTTGAGTTTTACGGCATATCAGCCCTTGTAGATAATAGTTTGCTGGTAACAATTTTGAAACGAGCCAGAGCTCATTTTCCTTTTTTTTTTTTCTTTTTTTTTTTTTTTTTGCATACAGTTAATTACTTTTAAGAATTACCAACACTAATAGTTTTATTTGCACAGGTAAATGGTTTCAAGTATTGCCATTTAACATTTGTAATTCTATTCAAAATAAATGCTTTCAAGTCTTTAAATGATTATACATTTTGATTTGTCCCATAGATGGGGCCCTAACAGAGTGGACCTGAAAGTAATGGCAATGAAGGAGTACTCCAGATTCCCCAAAGCTCCAGATTCCCCAAAGCTCCAGAACTGGGGCCTCACCATAAAACGGTTTAGTGTTATATCCAGAAGACTCGTTGTGGGGGTTTACCCCTCTGCTGAGATTCTACAACCCCAGCTGACTGGAATTTTAGATTAAACTAGTTTAAGAGAAAAATGACTGCCTAAGTACACACCGTGTAAATTATGCATAAAAACAATACGCTTTTGCATTTAATTTAAATTTTCAAATACAGTTTCTAATAGCTTTCTTCAGGGAATAAGAATCTGTTTTTCAATGAACCTCAAAATTGCGTTTGATTGCAGTTGTTGTTTTGTCTTTTTAAGACAGGAAACTATTGATCTTGTCGAAGCGGGAAACCTTTGATCATATTGAATTTTAGATTTTTTAAATTTAATTGTATTTTCTTTACACTATCAAATTTGAAATCTAGAAGCAAATGAAAATTTTGATTTTAAAAGTCTTTGATGTTAATCTAATAACGATATAGAATTTTTTTCTCGGAAAAGAGACAACGCGTTCCAAAAAGGCACTGTTAATTTGATCTTATTGTCCCGGAATCATTTTAGAGTTTCAGGTTTTTTAAAGCACCTTGAGCTAAGGACATTGAGCCGAGGAAAAATCTTTCTCAAATACTGCGTAGAAAATGAAGAAATTGAACTGATTGAACATTTGTATTTTGACGAAGTGTCTCCGCCCTCTTCGCAAAGAAGATTACAATTTCCCTCTTTATTGTGTAATAATCGATTCCATCATAGTTCGTGTTCTTGAAGATTTTTACCAGAATAACTCTCCCAATAAGCTCCGCCTATACCCCCACATCTTCCTCCTGCCATCATCCACACCCACAATACACCCAAAGCTTTTCATACTGTACAATCACACATTCAAAAAATTCTAAACTACAAATCAATAAATAAATACTTGCAGAATTGCGAATGATTTAATGGATAACGGTGCGAAAAATGGAACCGGTAAGCTGAGTTTAAATTCCTCACTTTTGTATGTATTTATCCAATCCTTCTACCACTGGCAGGATGTCACATAAAGTCGATTTTTAAGTGAAGTAAAGCTGATTTGAATTCAGTTTTCCTTCCAAGGAAACCCATTTTGCCTTATTATTTACCAATAGCAAGGGGGACAGATGGATTCATGTCTTTCCCAGATATCAACGCTATATGAAACACAAAGAGCCTTGTCCAACATTTGAATTTTCGGAAATCGTTTCTATTTCCAACGATGACCGTTACTCTATGCGCACCTAATTCCTCACTTTTGTGATTACTTTGCACTAAGCAAGGCATGAAACTTTCTCTTCTGCCTTTTTTATGTGTTAAATTACAGTACAGGGTTTTCTCTCTCGGTTTACAGTCTACAAAGACAATTCCAAGTTCAGACCTTGGCTGGCTCGTCATACCCACACATGAGAAAAACTCTAGGAGTAAACCCTTATGAAAAATCTGGAGCTAGAATCCCTAAAGGGAGGGGTCTGACGATGTGTTTGACCTCAGTCTGGCAACTCCGGCTGTATTAAATCTAGTACTTCCCTCGGACAACATCGGACGTTCAGAGGAGAGAGACGTGCTGCACGGGCAACTGCATCTCTTCCTTCTAAACCTGTCAGCACCCTAGAACAAAAGTAGATATTTACTCAAGCTCTTTGCCACAGTTAGGATGCGACACAATGTATTTTTTAAGCGAAGTACAACTCGTTTGAATTCAGTTTTCCTTCTCCTATAATTGTTGCTATACCAAGATTTAAGAACCCATTCTGTCCTACTATTTACCCATATCCGAAAGGAAGAATAGATTGATTCATATTTTTCCCAATGGTATTAGCGCAACGTAAGACACTAACAGCCTAGTCCAGGATATGAAACCGCGTTGCGGAATCCATTTCCTACGACGATAACTGTTGCGCCACTTGAGAAGAAGTAAGACCTTTCGGACGCATACCCATCGAGATCCTACGAGATTGAAGGATGCCATAGAATATTATTTGCCTTTCGCATATTATATCGGATTCGTATTAGACTTAAATCTAAGAGTCGTTTCATATTTAATTAGCATGGCAGCACTATTTCGAGCACCAGATTTAAGTGTTCCATAATAAAGCTGATCGTTTTTGTAACACCAGATCAATGCTTCCTCAATACTCTTAATTGATTTTCCACCAGGACCCTTCACAAAATCCAGCCTTGTTTTAAGCGAGCGAAGGTTTCTTAATGCTTGTTGTTTAACTTTTAATTCCTCCAAAACTTTACCAATCACAATTCACAGTCATACGATATCAAGCATTTTTATCGAATATCACTAAGTTTTAAACTTATTTGATCAATGGATGGGGTCGTGACATGCACTACCATTCCGAATCAGTGGACCTGGGAATAATGACAATAAAGAGGTAACTCCTCTCTCTTCTGATCTCTAAAACTGGAACATCATCATCAGATGCAGTTTAGTGTAATGTCCAGGGCAACTTTTTTCTTTTTTTTTTTTTTTTTTTTTTGGTGTGGGCATCTTACTCCACTGCAGAGGATATAGTTTGCACATTCTTAGCCCTGTCGACAGGACGGTGTTCAGAATTATTCCTCCGACACCACAATGAAAACGATTCCCTAACTTCTAGCCATAAAATAACACTAGACGGGTTGAAATGCCATCAAAGTCAATCAATCAATCCCATCGAAAATATACACGATTGACAATTACCGTTAAATATCATCAAGACTAATATAGTAAGTAAGTAAAGTTTATGACCATAGTCAAAGGTGACCCGAAGGCTCCCTTTTCAATTGCTACTACACCGAGGTGTATGGGAGGGCGCTACTCCATTCCCTGGATTGCTCCACTTTACCCTTGAACCTTACCTTATAGTGCTGAGCGTTAAGCAAGGCAGCGTCCAGTACCATTTTTTGAGTTTTTGGTATGACTCGACCTGGGATTGAACCCTGGTCTCCCGGACCATTAGCGAATACTCTGCTCATTCGGTCATTGGAACAAAATATTCGTTTGCCAAAAACAAAGTCGGTTTTATTACAAGGCGTATTATAAACATCTATAAGTTAGCAAGGAATTTTAACGAAAAAACTAAAAACTTCACAATTTCTATGATCATTGTACAGTTCCCTCAGTCGGGTTTTTGTCTAAGATTATAGGCTACAGGATATTCTTTTACAGAATTGATTAAGTAAAACACACAACTAACCTGGTAAATATAGGTTCATCTGTACTTATAGCTAGCTCGCTTTGATTAGCTTAAAGGTTTGAGCGTAAATTCACTCACAAGTAACTCCTTCCCTTTTGCTCTGAAAGATTCCATACTCATCATGGCATCCCAATGATTTAATAGGTTATGGAATATGTCTGTCTATTTCATAAGATTTTGTTTATTTTTATGAAATGCTTGCGGGGTTACCTTTTTTTCCTCCATTTTATGTAATTTGGCGGTTGCAATGTAATCAGCGAACTAGACTAGTCGGCTGTTGCTAGTGAGTTCAATTTTCGTTGGGTTACTTATACTTCTCACTTTGTACTAAACCAGAGCCTCTCAATTTTTTTTACTTGATGCACCCTTTGTTACAAAGTCTAATTTCCATTCACTCCCAAATAAATTAATTGAATATTGAATTACAAAACAACTAATTTGCCAATGTTTAATGCAATTTATATGAGAAAAGAACCTGTAAATAATAAATGCAAATTCGCCTTTATTCTTGAATTATATTTTAATGAGAACGATGGGTTTTGGTGAACACTAAGGAGATTATGAATATTAGGTTGAAGATTTGTAAGTTTGAGTCGCATTTTACCATTTTCTTTGTTCAAAGTCTTTCTCTGTTTAGTAAATAACCTACAAAACAAAACCCAGATTCAACCATCGCCGAATTTGGTAAAGCTAATTAAATGGGCTCAACAGTTGCACAAAACTTAAGATATTTTGTTACAGCTTTTTTTTTGTTCATCTTGTAATATCCAATTTCTTCAAATGTGTACACAGATCGAAAGTTATTTCAATAAATTCTTCTTTAAGAAAGATGTCTCAATTTGCACTTTCCACTTAAACATCAAAAAAAGAAATGATTAATTCAGTAATTTCCGTGTTTAAAAGATCCTTGAATCAAGCTTTAAAATATCCTAAATTTTTAAATTTTAACAAATTCCTAATGTGGTTTATGTTGATATCTAAAACACTTTCTTTTGATGTCTATATAGAGGAAAAGTTTGCAAAATAATTGAAATTTCGTTGGTCCAAAGTAAACTTGTATAAACCAAGTTGTGCCTGGAATGCTTAAATAGAAATTCTAGCGATAGGGCTTTATCAATGTAGATTAGTAAATTCAGCCCCTGTGAAACCCTATGCTTTTATTTATCCTGCCAAAAAACTGTTCACCCTAGGGATCTATATAGACCACTTTGAAAAGCCCTGGTTTAAAGACTTGCTCACAAACTACTGCATTGTCGAAGTGGTACATGCAATGGCGTAGCTCGTAGTGGGAGCACGGAAGTGGTTGCTCCTACCCGTAAGCGTATTCATAAAAGGACTTAGTTTTAACAAGATTAAACCTGTCCGTTTGATTCAACAAAATCTGCAGATACGACAATTAAAATCATTGAGAAATATTGATACTAGCTGACAATCAACCCTACGATTAGGACTTTAAGCAAGTATTTATAAAAGTATAAGTTTATTCTTCACAGGGCAGATAATACGACATTTTTTTTCAATTCTCTAGCAAGGGCAAGGTACTTATCTTTCTTTTCCCTTTCTTTCAATTTTACTCTGTGGTCACCCGGGACAGCAAAGTCTACAGTTTTACAAGTTCTCTTTCTTTGTTTATTATTACAAGGTCTGGTCGTCTGGCAGAGATTTGGTGATCCATTAGTATCTCAAAATCCCAGAAGAGTTAGTAAATCTCATTCTCTAGGACAGATTCTGGGTTGTGCATATACCATTTGTTTTTATGGTCAAATTTCAATTTCTTGCACCATTCCTAGTTTCTTGCACCATTCCTAGTTTCTTGCACCATTCCATTCTTGCCCACCCAGTTGTGTCTAGTCTTATATGCTTCCTGTGCTAGTTTGCTGCATTCGCTTATTATTATTATTATTAAAATTATTCTGGTGATCTTTCACTGCTGTCTGAGGGACAGTAAATCTTCTCAGGTCAACATGACTCTTCTCACTATTCTGGCTGATCTCAACAATCTTGTAGTCTGAATCGTCTCAATTCTACCTCTGATTTCCAACTGTTTCAATTCCCCCCCCCCACCTTTCCAGTACTTTGGGGACTGCCACAATTGAATCAGTTATGACTGATATCATGATCTCCTGCATTTTTCACAGTTTTTTTTTTTTTTTGTTCTCTGGCAAGATCCGAGTATTTGTTTATCTTTTCACTTTCTTTTAATTATCATAATTATCATCATTATTTTACTCCTGGTAAGTTTTTCTGACCAGCACTAGCTTTCACTGGATTCTGAGTAACAGCAAGACTCTGCAGGTCTCCAGGAATCCTCTCAGTATTCTGGCCAATCTCAGCAATACTGTAGTCTGGATGGTCTCAATTGGTCCTCTACTTTCCAAATCTTCCAGCCCCCTTTCCAAGCCTTTGGATGCAGTTCCAAACATGCTAATTACAATTGATATCACCATCATATTCATGGTCCACAACTTTCTCTAGCAAGGTTTAAGTATTTATCAACATTTTCACTTTCTTTGATGTTCACTCTGTGGTTTGCTGGGATAGTAAAGTCCACTATATGGCAAGTTCTTGTTTTTCTGTTAATTATCACTAGGTCTGGTCTTCTGGTTGGGATTAGGTGATCTGTATGCATCTCAAAATACCAGAGAATTTTATGCATCTCATTCTCCAGGACAGATCCTGTTAAGTATAAGTGCTATTTGGTGTTATTATCATCATTATTATTAGTAGGAGTAGTAGTATTTATTCCTTTAGAGTTTTTCACATCAGCATTAGCTGATGGTCTTTCACTGGAGTTTGAGTGACAGCAAGTCTCTTCAAGTCTCCAGGATTCTTCACAGTATTCTGGCCGTTCTCAACAATGTTGTAGTTTGGATGGTCTCCACTCGTCCTCCAACTTCCAAGTCTTCCAGTCCCTTTAATAGTCCTTTAGTTACTGTACCGAGTGCACCAATCACAATTGGTATAATCGTCACCATCATGTTCCATAGTTTTTTTAATTTCCTCGCAAGGTCGAGGTACTTATCCTTCTTTTCACTTTCTTTCAGTTTTGTTCGGTGATCAGCCGGAACAACAAAATCTACAATTTTGCAGGTTCTCTTTTTCTTGTTGATTACTATAAAGTCTGGTCTTCTGGCTGAGATTACTTAATCGGTCAAAGTCCCATTATTATTATTATTATTCAATTTTCTGCTTTACTTTATGTTTCTTACAATCCTTCATTGAGTCTTTACCCAGGATGAAAGAAAGTAGTGATTATGTGTATTCTATTTTTTTTTTTTTTTTTTTGCTGCATGTGTTGGGTGATATTTTTTCATTCATGTTGATAGTACTTTCTTGAAGAGATGAGGAGTTCTGCAAAGAGCAATTTTTTGTTTTCCTTATAGGCTGGGACAGCCAGGTATCTTGTTAATGTCTCTTTCTTGATTGTACCCAGGGCTACCACTGTCATGGTACCTGAATTAAGGTGCAATATTTTTTCAGTTTCTATATCCAGGTTTTTATATTTGCTTATTTTATCATATTCTTGGACTGATATGTCGTTATCTTTGAGCACTAATGTATCAATTAGAAGGTATGTTTTTCTTTTATAGTCCTTAATCTCTAAATCTGGTCTATTGCGCCATATTTTTTTAATAGTTTGGATTACAATATTATGGAGAATAGTAGCTTCTTTAACTTCTGTTATTAATTCTGGTTGGTATTAAGTCATCATCATCATCATCATCATTATTATTATTAGTATTATTATTATTGAGATGAAGCATTGTTAATCATTATTATTAATTTGGACTTGTATTTTTTTCATCTTTCAATCTTTATCAAACATTTAGTGAGATTTGATGGTCCCCATTAGCATTTTCTTCAAAGTTAGATCTTTCCCCCTTTTCAGTGATGTTAGTAAAGAGTCTTAAACTCTCCATCTCCCAACTTGGATTGAACTCTGGATCTCTTGACTCTCAGATTAGTTTTTCTTACTCTTGAAGAAAGGAATTTCTAAAAGGAATCTTTCAGAAATTCTGATCGATTCAAATTTTCTAACATAAAAGAATTTAGTCTTAGAAAAGAAATTTGATAAAAAACAGTTGAACTTTGAGGAACTGTCTTCACCTTTTTTATGCTGTACTGTAAGTGTTCTGTTAACTCTTTTTCCTATCACCACCCTCACTTCCTGTCTCCACCCCCTCTCAAACATATCATCTTATAATTTGTATTTTCCACTCACCCTCCCTTCTGACTGTTCAACTGATGCATTTAAATTACGGAAATGAAAGAATGTTTTTTTTCTGAAAAAGATGCTAGAAAGACTAGTGCTTGTATCAAACAAATGAATACAAAGGTGAAGTATTTACTCTGTTAAAAAAATATGAAATAAATAAAAAAATGAAAAATGTTAAAAAAAGGAGGAAAAAAAAGTTAGGCAAAGGAAATACAGAACTGATAAAATCAGAGCACAGAAATACAAAACATTTCTATGCAAAAAATACATAAGGATAATATTACAAACCAACAGTAACTGGTGGCTTTCATTAGAGATCAAGTGGCAGCAAGTTTCATCAACACAATAAATGAGGGTGCTTTCTTTATGGTTATTATCATGAGGAATGGATTGATTTTAATGGCATGTCAACCTGTCTAGTGTTATTTTATGCTAAGAGGTCAAGGAATCACATTCATTGCACATTTATATTTATATTTTTTGTGTAGTTGTTTCTTAAAAGTTTTTTTTGCACACAATTATGATATCAAGTATTCCTATCTAATACAAATAATTTTTAAATTGGTCTATTTGCTTAACAAGGTACATTTCAAGGGTAAAGTGGAGCAATCCAGGGAAAGGAGTAAAGCCCTCCCTTACACCTTGGTATAGTAACTATTGAAAAGGGAGCTTTCTGGTACCCCTTGACTATCATCGCCAACTTTACTTTTTACTTATTAATATGTACATATATATATATATATATATATATATATATAGAGAGAGAGAGAGAGAGAGAGAGAAAGAGAGGAAGAGAGAGAAAGGGAGATGAGCATGGTTGTGATTATATGTTAGAAATAGCTAAATCTTTGTTTTTACTGAACTTTTCTTTTTCTTATTGATTCTTTGTCTTTTGCTAATATTATTGAATAAATTCTCTTCATCTATTGTTAATATTGGCATGTGTATCAAAAGTATTTTCAGTTTTTAATCAACTGAGAATTTGCAGGGAACCTCTTAAAATCTGCTGCATTTTTTCAAAACAGCCATAAAGAACATTTCAAGAAATCCTACCTCTCTATATGGCATCTTTCTAGAGCGCTAGCTCTTCTGAATGTTTGTAAAAGGTTTTAGGAAAACAAAAAAAATCATAAAAATGAAAGAGAATGAAAAAAAGAGAGAAAAACTGAAAAGAAAGAAAACTTGAAATGCTAATGAAAAAAAAAAAATGGTGGAAAGGGAGAAAACTTTCAAAACCAAGAAAGATAATGAGAGCAAAAAGGAAATGTGAATGGGAAAAATACTTTTAAAAGAGACTGAGAATAAAAGGAAAAAGGGAAAATAAGATGTAAAAACATAATTAAATTAGTGAAAAGAAAGAAAATATTTTTTAAAAAAAGGGAACTGAAAGAAAAAAAGCGTGAACAAGGTACAAAAAGGCACAGTGAATAAAAGAAAAATGGTAAAAAGAAAAAACTAAAAAATGAGAATGAATTTAAAAAAAAAAAGAGAACCTAAACACAAAGAAATTTTTAAAAAGAGAAGGAATTTTATAATGAAATAGATACATCGAAAATAAGATAACAAAAAAGAAAGAATGAAAGGAAAACTTCAAAAAGAGAAAGAATTAAAAGAAAAAAATGAAAAGAAAGAAAATTTGAGAGAGAGAGAGAGAGAGAGAGAGAGAGAGAGAGAGAGAGAGAGAGAGAGAATAGAATTAAAAAAAGAGAGAGGGACAGAAAAAAAATTATAAAAGAAACCAATAATAGAAAAAGAGAAAATGAATATAAATATCTTTAAACTGGAATAGAATGAAAGAAAAAACAGAATTAGAAAGTAAGATAAAAAAAAATGAGAATGACAGAAAAAAAGGGAAGGAGAAGTAAGACTAAAACATTAATGAAAGAAAAAAGAAAAGGGGAAGAAAATTTTAAAAAGAAAGAAAGAGGATAAGAGAAATAAGAGAGAGTAAAAGATTTTAAAAAGTTAAGAAAATAAAAAAGTGACAAGGTGAGAAAGAAATTCTTCAAAATATAAACACTATAAAGGAAAAAGAGAGGCTGAAAAGAAAGCTTAAAGAAAGAAAATGAAGGAAAAATGAGAGGTTGAAGAGTAAATGAAAAGTGCAAAAAAATGAAAGAAGTGGGGAAAAGAAAGAAAATTTAAAAACAGACCAGTATAAAAGAAAGAAGAGTTGAAGAAGAAAGAAAGTTTAAAATACAAAAAAGAATGAAAGAAAAGAAAGAGGAGGAGAAATAAAGATTAATAAAAAAAAAAAAGAAAGAAAGACAACAATTAAAAAGAAAATGAAAGAAAGAAGAAAAGAAAAAAGAAAAAAAATAGGAGAAAGAATTATTAAAAATAAAGAAAAGGAAAGAAAAAAAGAAAGGTTCAAAATAAAAAGAGATCAAAATAAAATAAAAAAAAGAGGGAGAAAGAAAGATAGAAATAAAGAAAAGAATGAAAGAAGAAAGAAAGGGTAAAAATAAAAAGAGAATGAAAGCAAAAAGAGAAAGGGAGAAAGAAAGATTAATAATAAAGAAAAGAATAAAAGAAAAAAGAAAAGTTAAAAACAAAAGGGGAATAAAAGAAAAGAGAGAGAGAAAGAGAGAGGGGGGAGAGGGAGAAAGAAAGATTAATAATAAAAAAGAATGAAAGAAAAAAAGAAAAGTTAAAATAAAAAGACAATGAAAGAAAAACGTGAAAAGGAGAAAAAAAGATTAAAAATAAAAAGAGAATGCAAGAAGAAAAAGAGAAAGAGGAATAAAGCTGTAATATAATAGAATAAAAGAAAAAAGAGAGCATGAGAAAGAAAGATAAAAAATAAAGGAAAAAAAAAGAAAAAAGAAAGAAAGGATAAAGACAAAAATAAAGGAAAGAAGAAAGAGTAAGATTAAAATTAAGAAAAGAATGAACGAAAAAGGAAAGATTGAAGATAAAAAGAAAATGAAAGATGAAAGAAAGAGAAAAAAGATTAAAAATAAAGAAAAGAATAAAAGAAAAAAGAAAGACTAAAGATAAAAAAGAATGTAAGAAAAAAATGAGGAAGAAAGATTTTTAAAAAAAGGAAAAAAAAAGAAAGGTTAAAGATAAAAAAGAATAAAAGAAAAGAGAGTGAGAGGGAAAAAGAAAGATTAAAAGTAAAATAGAATGCAAGTTGAAAGTGAAGATTGGAGATTAAAGCTATAATCCAAGTATATCCCATAGAAAGAACAGATTTAGTTGTGTGTATTCAGTGGGAAGGAAGGCCAATGTAGAATGGAGGAAGAGAATGGAAGAATGAGTGAAGAGAGATCCTCCACTGAAGCAAATTGACAGCCAGGCAAAGTGGCTGTCAGAAAAAAAAAAAAAAAAACAACTGAAAACCAAAAAAGTTTTCTTCATCTGATAATTCCCATGGCATCATTGTACATCAAACATTGCGCATTTCTTAAATCTGTCTGCACCACAAATCTCCTATCAGACACACATACACACTGCTCTGACTGCAAACAGAACAACATGGATTAAAGAGAAACCTTAACATTGCTTCTTTTTTTTTTTGGCTTTTATTCTTTTTTTTTTTTGGTTGTTGCTTTACATCATTCACATCATCGCTTTATGTTCATTTCTGATTAATTTTTATCTATTGAAGTATTCAATATCCTTCAAGGTAATTATTTACTGTAAATTTTCAGTTCACCGAAAACATTTACCTGTCTCTCACACACTCAACCACAGTGATTTTCATACCTATCTATGTATCTATCTATCTCAATTTGTTCATTGTCTATTTTTCTATCTATCTATCTCAGTCTGATCATTATCTATCTATCTCAATTTGATATATATATATATATATATATATATATATATATATATATATATATATATATATATTTGTATGTATTTATTTATCTACGACAGATCATGATCAATATCGATGTTTCTCTATACATAGATTAATATCTATAATATAGTTTACTATATTTATAAATGAAAAGAACTCAATATAAAGGTTAAAGTGTATATATTTAAGTTAGGATTGCATAGACACAGAGTCAACATTGCTTAATGACTGTCAGTTACTTTCCTATGTGATGATCAGACTAAGTCTGACAGTCACCAAGCATTGTGGACTTTATATCTACACTACCCTAACTTAGATATCTCTCTTCCTCTATCTCTCCCTGTATTTCTCTATCTATCAAAGTCAGTATATATATATATATATATATATATATATATATATATATAATAGCGCTCACATAAATTTATATGATATTCCTCATATATTCTATACACGAATAATCCACACCCACAATCTTCAGATGCTGACTCGATATTACTGATATATAAAACTTTTCATATCTATCAATCTAAACATTGAAAGTGAATATTTCTTGCTGTGTCAATATATCAGTTGGGAAGAATCTGTTTTCTTCTTTTTTAAAAATTACCATTCAAAATAATCCTAGCTTTTACATGGCCTTTTTCCCTGCTCAAGATTGATAACAATATATGTCCTCACCCCAGGGATGATACTATGCCAAAGAAACCTCATGTTCAAGATAAACATTAACGAGCAAATTAATTAGTAAATTCATTAGGAACATGAAACGGAATGTTCAGACAGTGAAATTAACAGTTTTTATTTAAGGAAAACATCTTGATAAATTAACTTCTGTTTAGTAATTAGAGTCTGTTCTAATGAATATTGGCTCTGATTTTAATGAAAACTGGAAAGCACTTTCACTAATAGGAATATTCAAAATTTGTAGATCAAGTTCTGACATTATTATTAAAACAGCTTAATTATGGTTGGTTCATTGGAAAAGAAAAGATAGACTCTAAAAAGATGTACCTCAACTCATTACATGAGTAGTTTTCATATATGTATGTATGTATGTATGTAACCTTGGTATGGAATTAAATTGCAGAAAAAGGAAGACTATTGAAAAACAGATTACCATGTTTCATCATAGGGATAATTTCTTTACAATTGATTTATTATTCCACAAAAATCAAATCTATGTATGACAAGTGAGAGATCTGATCCACTATATATATATATATATATATATATATATATATATATATATAATTGTGGATCAGATCTCTCACTTGTCATGTTAATCTCTTTATATATATATATCAGTTAAATTTGAAGTTTTTTTTTTCTGAAAGAAAAATGAAAAAATAGATAAATAAAAACAAACCAAATTTTAACAGATACTGTGTATATATATATTTTTACATATATATACACAAAAGAGTGCACTCTTTTGTGTATCTAGGCAGTACCCTCTCTGAGGGATGCAGCCTCGGCATTGAAAGGGCGTCTTAGTCTTTTTCAGCACTTAATAAATGTGTGTGGTCCCAGCATGGTATCAAGTTGCATACGAAAATCATTGTGTATAAAGTATGTGTTTTGACGGCCCTCCTGTATGCAAGTGAGATTTGAACACTCTATAAACACCAACTCAAACTTCTTGAGGGTTTCCATCAATGGTGCCTGAGACAGATACTTCATATCAAATGGCAGTCCCATGTTTCAGATACAGAAGTATTAGGGAAAGCAGGGCTACCAAGCATCCAGTCAATGGTAATGAAAAGATGTCCCCGATTGGTTGATCACATTGTGCGTATGGATGACAGCCGTCTGCTGAGGCAATTATTCTATGGTGAAATGTGGAAAGGAAAGAGAAGTGCATTAAAACCAAAGAAGAGATTTAAGGACACAATAAAATATTACCTGAAACAATCTGAACTACCTGTGGACCAATGGGAAAAAATGGCTTCAGATAGAAGTAAGTGGCAGAAACTGATTCACGAAAGCATAGAATACTTTGAGAATAGCCATATGCAGTACAACACTTACAAATGTCTGATTCGCAAAGGCGAACAGGGTCCAGCACTGGGTCCACAAAGTCACCATGCTAACTGTGACATATGTAGAAAATTGTGCCTATCTCTTGCTGGTCTCAAAAGCCATCTGCGTAAATGTGCAAAATCTATCTTGCACCCATATAATGTCACTGCAAGCAAGACTGAACAGTTGTGCCAATTCTGTGGTAAAATCTGTCACAACTTGGCTGGCCTGGAGTCACCTACGAACACATAGAATTTAAGGTGGGAGTAGGGGAGGAGGAGAGGACATGAGGCAAAAGAGGTGGTCACGCTTGAAACTGAGAGGACAACCATCATATATATATATATATATATATATATATATATATATATATAGGTTTGTGTGTGTGTGTGTGTGTGTGTGTGTGTGTGTGTGTGTGTGTGTGTGTGTGTGTGTGTGTGTGCATACCCAAACTTTCTGCCACAGGCAGGATGTAATACCAGATCAAATTTTAAATGGAATAAAGCTGATTTGAATTCAGATATTTCCTTCTCCTAGATTTGTTGCATTACCAAGGCAACAGAACTCAATCTACCCTATTATTTACCAATATTTTTTGGGCGGGGAGAGAAGAAAGGGATCCATGCTTTTTCCAAGGGCATTAGCACAAAGTGGTGCAGTTCTCTCTCTTGTTCTTTAAAATGGCTGGAATTACATGAACAATATTGAATAATAATTGCTATTGGCCTATAACCTTTTTAGGTCTTTGGGTTGTTAGGTTGAATAATTCCTTTTTATAGTTTCACTCAAGGTAATGGGTAGATTACTTAATATTGCCCATCTCTTCTCCAAATAACATGTGACAGGTTGTACTGGGTTATATAGTACCAATAGCAAGGAATGATCTCTGACCAAAATGAATACAATAAGATGTCCAGCTATACTGATTCATTAATACGGAGTCTGAATTCAGAATTTTCCTTCTCCTAGATTGGTAGAGACACTCATGGTATGATGGTTATCATCAAGGGAAATGGACTCAGTGACTCAATTTCCTACACTTTCCCAAAATTCAGACATAGATCCAACTGAATTTTAAAAAAAACAAAAAAAAACTGGGAACTGGAATTTTCAGTATAACTTACTGTAAGCCTCATATTTAATCAGGTAGGAGATTCTATATCCACTGTCAGCTTTGACAGAGGCCAGTCTGAATAGGCTAGCTCCAAAGACTAATCCGACTGGATAGAATTTACTTCTGGAAAAACATAAGTCGTTCATCCATTCATGGAGATAAAAATGAATAAACGACAAAGATTTGGTTCATTGTTTTTTGGTTTTTTCTAAGAGACACACTTGGGGTTTAAAAAGAAGAAACAAGAAGCTTCAATACAGTCTGAGTTTTATTTTATTTTTTGCTTTTTCATTCAAATAATAAGCTTATTTCGTTATTATTCTTTTTGCCTGCTATTTGGTCTTATAAGTCTTTTTTTCTAAAATCTAAAATGTTTTGTATATTCAGAAATATTTCTTTGAATTTACAAAAATATTTCTCATGTACTAGTTTATGAGTTCCCAGTGTATATGTCTCGAGAAGAGGAAAAGGAAGAGAGAGATGATACTCAAAGCACCAATCAGTTCAAATATGAGAGTGTATTAATAACTTCATAGCTTAACGTAGTTATTTTAACAGTTGATGGTAGGTAAGATATTTAGTCAAGTTCCTTCTCATCAAGGATCAATATTCGCATTAGTGTATCCATGAGATACTAACACTGAACACAACAGAAAGAAAGAGAAGATAAATACATTTACATCTATAAGAACATTTAGCATTTAATATATATAATATTTATACCAGTGGCATTATACTGAAAGAATACACAAATGTGTCTCAACTGATAAAAATATATACATATTGTTCTAAGAACTGGCAATATGTGGAAAGATTACAAAAAAGGAAAAAGGTTTACTTAACAAGTGTGGTTTATATTGCTATGTGACTCTGTCACTCTCTGGTTGGGCCAGAGGTAAGATCCCCACTGTTCAAAGAACAGAGGCCAATAGAAGTTTCAAGGACTCACTTAAATATTTTACCTTCCACCAACCATTCCAATATAGTCATGAGCTGAACTTGGATCTAAAACTTTCATTGTATGATATTTGAACTAGACAGTTGATATTCACCATTGATTTAAATGCACTGACAAGAAAAGATATGTTGAAAAACAAATATAAATAAATATTTTTTTAATCATTAGACTATCATTTGATGTGCATATGTATGTATATACACAACTCCCCAATGATGAGCAGGATATGACACAAGGTTAATTTTTACATGGAAAACAGCTGGTTTGAATTCAGAGTTTTCTTTTTCTCAGATTGGTTATCTAACCAAGACTAAAGAACCCAGTCTGCCCAACTATTTATCTATATCTATGGGAGAACAGATGGATTTATGCCTTTCCAAGGATATTAATGCTTTGGGAAACACAAAAATCTTCATCCAAAATTTGAAATTGGGTGACTAATTCCATTTCCTATGATGATAGCTATTACATTCAGCGCATCTATGGGCATGTATATCTGTATATTTTCATGCATTTATGGACTCATGTGAACACACACACACACACACACACACACACACACACACACACACACACACATATATGTTAAAATCATTTTAAAATTAAAAAATATCTTTAGTAATAAACAAGTTTTTCATTATCAAATAAAATGTCATTATTGTTGAAAATATTTGATGTTTGTAAGCCTTTCAATTTTTGTTCTTTAAAAAGAAAATTGCCCTGACAGTGACACTTAGAATATGCTGACGGTATCCTCTGCAGAGGAATAAAACTCATCCAAAAAGAAGTTTCCTGGTATGATGCTATTGCAACTGATGGTGAGACTCCAGTTCTGGAGCTCTGGGGAATTGGAGTATCCCTTCATTGTCATTACTCCCAGGTCCACTCTGACCTGGAGTGGTAGTAACTGTTTGAGTTCAATTTATCAATCAAACAGATCTGTTTGCAAATTATTTGTATATATATATATATCATAAAACTCTTAAGTGACAATACAAAAAATGTAAGTACAAATCCAATTCCCTAACCTCCAGGTATAAAACAATCCCAGACAAGTTGATATATCATTAAAATCAATCAATCATTTATAAAGAACGTTATAGTTTGGTTTGGTTTCTTTATTTTAATGCCAAAGCCATCCTTATGGAAGAACAGTAGTGGTATTATTTAACCCACAGCTATGAAGATAATTGGTTTCTTACCTTTCACTAGGGTATTAGTCCAAAAATGACTGTAATAGTGTGACAGGAGTTTGAACTCACTTACTAGGATGTCACAATCCAACACATTAGCCACTATGCCATTTATATATGGAAAAAAAGAAATCAAGAATTATATTTTGACCTTCCTTTTGCCCTGTTTCTTTTAGATATATTTTCCACTTTGTTATTCCTATTAGTGTCTGGTTTTAATTTCTTTCTCACTGTCCTTTGATCTCCAGGTGGGTATTTTTCTTATCATAATCATAATTTTTATCTTGACAAGACCTTTGATTGTTGATCATTTCATCTTCATTTAGATTATTATCCTGAATTTCTGATTCCTCCCAGGCTGTGACATTAAAAAGGGATGATATCAAAATTATCCCTACACCAGACAAAATAATTATCTTCTCTTTAAGGTAGTGGGTTTCAAACTGTACCTAGGGAACACAGAGGGTCTGCAAGATCAACAACAAGGGTCCACAAACACTGCAAGAGTGTCTTGAAAATTTATATAATCTGATTTATGATCCAAAAATTTATATTTTTAGTTACTAGTACACACCAGTAAATTCTGATTAAACAGCAACCAATCCCCAAATTTTAGCTTAGAATGGATTCTGAGTCTCCATTGTTATCTCAAAAGGTGATCAAAATACTGTTAGCTTTTTGCAGCAACATATTTATGGGAAAAAGCATTTTCAGCATTTACCAAAGTGATAATCAAATAAAATCCTAGACTTCTTGTGCAAAGGGAATTGTGTGTATCATTGTCAAAAATACCACCAAGAATTACAATTTGTGCCAAGCAAGGTAACACATCCCTCTCATTAAATGTCATTACTCAGTGCATATATTGAATATGATTTTCATTTTACATTTTTGATAAATTTCATTTTTATTTATATGCAGTCCATGAGAGTTCATTTTATTTATAAGGGGGAACACAAGATTTCATTTTTATTTATATTTAGTCCTCAATATTTCATTTTTATTTATATAGGAGTCCACAAGATTTTATTCTTATTTATATGGAGCTTCATGAGATCTCATTTTTATTCATATGGGATCCACAAGATTTCATTTTTATTTATATGGTAGTCCATGACATTTCATCTTTATTTATACAGAGGTTCATGAGATTTCATTGTTATTCACAAGATTTTATTTTTATTTATAGGGGGGTTTCTGAGAGTTAATTTTTATTTGTATGGGGCCCATGAGATTTCATCTTTATTTATATATTGGTCCACAAGTAGATACTAAAATAGAAAGGTATCCCAGCTCCAAAAAGTTTGAAAACAACTGTTCACATTTAAATATCTCAATTTATTTCTATCTATCTATCTATCTATTTATTACAGTCTATCCCTATCTATCTATCTATCTATCTATCTATCTATTACTGTTTATTCATATATTTCTAGATCACTCTGTTCATATCTATCTATGATCCCTATCAAAGGCATTGCCAATCATTTTTCCCAACAAGAATGTCAGATTGATTATTAACTGACAAAGAATTCTGGTGCATCGGACTTTAAAGTCCAATGAATGATAGATAGGGTTTTCAGCATCAATTGCAGACATATCACTGGTAATCATAGAGCTGGGGCATGCTCACTTTTGTAAACAGAATGTTTGATGGCAACACACAAAGTGCATTCATCTTTGAAATTTTTAGCTTCCAAGTGAATGATGCGGCACCAAATCAGTTTATCACTGACGCCAACCTCCAAATATTCCACATCAGTATATATCTATCTATATCTATATATAAAATTTATCAATGTTAATAAAAAGAGGATTCAACTTCCAGTAAAGCTGCAGTTCCACTCCCAACACAGTGACAGTGTTCAATACCTGAGATGGAGTTTGGTTTCTTTGTTTTAATGGTATATCAACCTTTGTGGGTTATTCAATGCCAAAGCCATCCTTGTAGAACAGCAATGATACCATTGAACCCATAGCTGGAATGATAAGAGAAGTTTCCCAGGCGTATTAATCCAAAAATGAACATAATAGCATGACTAGAGTACAAACTTCAAGAATACAGTCTAGCACATTAGATATAAAAATGCATGGACTTCCCCTGGAGTAGAGCTACTTGTACAGTGAAAATAAACATGAAAAACAGAACCTATTTTGTTTTGTTTATACTTAGAAATGAAAACTATTAAACTGACTTTGGTACAAAATAACTCAACAAGGGTTGACATACCATAAAATCAACCAACCAAGCAGCAAAACAACTCACTCTCTCTCTCTCTCTCTATATATATATATATATATATATATGCTGTCATCCAGAGACAGACTTTGTTGTATCACAAATCTTCAGTATGACTAGACACGCGAAATGCTTTAAGCTGGGATCAAAACCCACCTAATTTTATGTCAAGCTGATGACATACCCTAAGCCATCATGTGACTCAACGTCAGCTTAGGAATTTAGCACATTTGAATTAACTTTTGTTTATTTACACTTTACACTATTAGCTACCGAAGTGCTCAATTCATTAGAAGAGCTTTGCATTACTCGAGTGGTAACAGTTAATTCTTTCACCAAAGTGCTCAACCTCCCAGAGGAGCAGGGCAAGCATGGTTTTCAACGTTTGCTGTGTTATTTTTTTTCTCTTGTTCAATTTCTCATTCTTTTCAATTTATCTTGTCTCCTTTGGACACCATGCACTGTATAATAGTTAGCAAGCTAGTCTCCCAGTCCACTTACTATAAAGTTGTGAGTTTGATCCTCACTAGGAGTTCTACATTTTTTCTAGGCACCTCATCATGGTGCAATGTTTAGTAAGTTTATTTTGCAAATCAATTACAACTGGGTTAGGTGTTTGATCCTTACTGGGAGCTCTATGTTTACCACCTTGTGCCAAGTCTAAGCTATGCTTAGTTTTTATAGGGTGCCTTGTGTAGTATAAAGTTCAGCTAACTAGGTAAGCTGACCATTACTAGTTTGATTTTCACTAATCTAGTGAACCCATAATTCTGGCCTTGTACTTAAAGCTAAACTTAGTAAATGTCTATAGATGAGAATATATCACCTGATAATTGCAGTTGTTTGAAACTGTTCGTAGCATAAGATCTGTCATTTTTATTTAATCTATGTATATATATATATATATATATATATATATATATATATATATCAAGAGAGAAAAAGAGAGAAAGATAAAGATATAAGGAGTGCTGGAACTAGAGATGGAGAGTTGTCAGAGGGTTACTTAACAAACGTCAATTATATTACTCCCTGAATTGACCATGAAATTTCAACTTTACACACAAGCCACACCTGAAAGTGCGTTAGTAGTAGTAGTAGTAGTAGTAGTAGTAGTAGTAGTTACAATAATGGGGTTAGCAGTAGCAGTAGTAGTAGTAGTAGTATGTACTTACCCAATCTCTCCACAACAGGAGGGATGCAACAAAAGGTTGGTTTGAATTAAGAGTTTTCTTTCTCTTAGAATAGTTGGCTTATCAAGGATAAAGAATATCAGTCTGTCCTACTATTTATACATAGCTGGGGGAAGAAAAGATGGATTTATGCTTTTTCCAAAGGCATTTTTGCAAAGTGAAATGCAAACAGCCTCTTTCAAGATTTGAACACAGGTCACTGATTCCATTTCCTACAATAATAACCCTTACACTAAATGCTCCTTTATTAGTAGTAGTAGTAGTACTGATAGAAATGCAGCCACAATAGTGATCCTTGAAAATGAAAATGAATACAGGAGTCAATTTGATCTGAGCAAGTCAGGAGCAAACTGATTCCCATATATTTGATGCCGAGTTAAATTATCTGAGAAATACTGTCACAAAAGGAATATATATATATATATATATATATATATATATATATATATATATATATATATATATATAGGTGTGTATGAGCAGACAACTATCCGTGAAGAACTCTTGACACAAGACATAAAAAAAGAAAGGAAACAGCACTATGCACCAATAGATACATCCCATGTGCATACATCAATACACCCATATGCACATGTGTGTATTGAAAATGAAAGTAAAAGTAGCTATCTTACACCACACCCACTATCATGAGAGGAAGGCGTGAAGTCACATGAATCAGACAACTATTAACGTGTGACTGCTAATCATCAACACAACTCTATTATTCTTTTATTGCTCAATCATTCATTTGCTTCTTCTGCTTTAATGTCAACATTATATATATATATATATATATATATATATATATATATATATATATATATATATATATATGTTAAGTGTTTTTGGTCATTAATATCTGATACAAAGCATCACAGATATACAAAATTTATTCTGTGAGCTTTTGTTTGTATTTATATCAATATTAATCTTGCTTTTACACACCGCGGCAGAAGAAGACAGTTTTATTTCATGTTAAAGTTACTACGCAGTTATAATCTTTTATTGTCATTTTATAGTCTTCGATGAGTTTTTTAATGATATAGAGAAAAGAAAATGTATGACTATATTCTATCAATATAAGTAATGATTTACTGGCTCAGGTGGAGTTATTATTAGGTTTAATCATAATATATATAATAGCTTCAATCTATCAGTTGGTAATACTTACATTAAATCCTGATCATTTGCAATTATTTCTTACTTATATCTGGTTTAATTTAGTAGTAAAATCATTAGCAATGCATTAATATTATACATACAAAGGTCATTCAATAAATAAGGTGAAATTTTGCCTAAGGATTTGGCAATAAGAAGCACTGTTTACAGTTGCACCTTTTTCAAGGAAATCTATAGTGATTGGTCTATTCATGTCCCTGTTCAAGTTTGAAGCCCTGTGTTTGATTTGCTACCATTTGGAATTGTCTAAAAACAAACAATTTTGAAAGATTAAAATAAATTTTGCAATAAACCAATTCCAAACAAGGCAGAGTTTACCTATGTGAAAAAAATTTATTGTTTTTTTCAAAAAGTTCCCCTTATTTATTGAATGACCCCCGTATATATTATACGTCCTTCCTTAGTCTATGAATGGCCCTTGTATAATAGCCTTATACCATCAGTCATGCTTGCATTCATTCTTGACCAATAACAATCTTTTTCTTCCTTATTTTCAATTCATTTTTCTAATAAAATCCATTTCTTGCTGAGTTTCTATCGTAAAATACCTTTCTTGATTTTCAATTGATTTCTATCATAAAATCATTAACAATGCACTTACATTACACATATTAGAGATCTATTTTATCAGTAATGCTTGCATTGATTCCTGACCACTGATAATCCCTTTCTTCCTGATTCTCAATTCATTTTAATTGTAAAATCATTCGTGGTGCATTTATATACATATAGTAGCCATCACATTAATAAATCTTGTTCTAATTCTTTGAACTTTTAGGCCTCATTGCACAAATCTAATAACAATTTAAATGTAATAAAAAGTGTCAGCAAAGCAACTGAAAAATTTTATTCCGTATAAAATATCTAAAATATTAACCCCCAAGAATTAAGAATATAGAAAAATTGGAAGGAATGCACATCCTTTGAGAATTTGAAATACAAACTTGATTACTTAAAAAAAAAAAAAAAAACCATTTCTTTTTCAGAACTGGTATTTTACCATAAAGTAAAAATCTTAACATTTCTGGCAGTTATAAGTCATTACAGTAAAAGGATATATAAACAATACAGGCTAACTGGGGAAAAATAACTGGATAAATATATTGTGGCCCATAAAGATAATTTCAGAATTGTTGAGTCTGAAGTGTAAATGGAATTGAATCTTTGGAAAATAAATTCAGCAAAATAAGAAACCAATAATTCAGTAATAATAAGAAAGTAATGATATAAGAATTAAGCAAAATAAAGATTAAACAAAAATGTTATAAAAGCAGCAAAATAAAAATGTAACAATGTAAGAATGCAATAAATACAAAAAATGAGTATGAATTAAATGCAAGAAAATAAAAACACAAAAAATAAAAACACAGCAAAATAAAAATGCAGCAAAATACAAATTTAGCAAAAATGGATGCATTAGATGTAGCAAAATAAAGATGTACTAAAATAATTATGCAGCAAATAAAAATGTAGCAAAATAATATCATATGACATCTGAGAATACCTACAAGAGAAAACTGCAGCGAATAATAATAATAATGATAATGATAATATGAAAAATTTTAATGAGTAAATAATAATAATAATAATAATAGAAGACTTCAGGAGACCTGAGGAGACTTGTTGTCACTTGAACTTAGATGAAAAACCATCAGTTAAAACTGGTAAAAAACAATTTTCAAGGAGAAAAATAGAAAGCTGTGAACAATGAAGGTGATACTAATTGCAGTTGGTGCCCATGGAATGATTCCCAAAGGCCTGGAAAAGAGACTGGTGAATTAGAAATCAGCAGAAAAATTGCGATCATTCAGACCACAGCACTGTTAAGATCAGTAAGAGTAAACATATTTTAGCTGGAGACCCGAGGAGACTTGCAGTCACTTAGACTTCAGTTAAAAAACACCAGTTAAAATCACTGTGAAAAATTCACATTGAGTGAACTTGCATAGAAGAAGAAGAAGAAGAAGAAGAAGAAGAAGAAGAAGAAGAAGAAGAAGAAGAAGAAGAAGAATGAAACAAATGAGAAGCACATAAAAAAAGTTTGATCATTTCTATTATCACTGATAATGATACAGGTGTGGCTTACAATTCAATGAGACAAGGTGAAAATTTGAGATATTGGATGGGAGGGGGAAATGAGAGTAATCAAGAAGAAAAAGAGTTGCAAAAGATGTAGAGACGGGTAGGATAAGATCAGACGGGGGGCGGTTAGGATAGTAAAATAATGAAATTGACAGAAGGGGAAGAAATGCCAACTGGAATATTCAGATTCATTTCTTTAGGGGAGGAAAAAGAATGAAAAGTGAAAATAGAAAAGGGACTGTAACTAAAAAAAACAAAAAAACAGATAGATGGTTTGGTTTGGTTTCTTTTTTAAATAGCATATCAACCTTCATGGGTTATTTAATGTCAAAGCCATCCTTGTTGAAGAGCTGTAGTAGTGCTATTTAACCCATTGGTAATAAATATATGTACAATGAAAAGAAAGAAAGAAATGGAAGGGATGGAGCTAGTAAAAAGAAAGAAAGATTGAAGAAAAAAAGAAATGTAGAATTTGAAGAAAAAAGAATAAATAAGAATAAATGAGAAAAAAAGTGTAAGAAAAAATCAAGAGACTTAAACAGTGAGAAAGAGAATGGAAATAAAGAGGAGTTAAAAAAGAATTATGATGATAAAAGATGAAAGAAAAATAAAAATCTGAAAAGAAAGAAAGAAAGAAAGAAAGAAAGAAAGAAAGAAAGAAAATGATTACTCAAGAAAAAGAAAGACAAACATCAAGAGTAAAAACCAGCAAACCAAAAGAAAGATGAACAGAAAAGAAAAGAAAGAAAATAAGAAAGAAAAACAAATACTGAGAAGAAGGAAGGAAGGAAGGAAGGAAATGTAAAGAAAGGAAGATGAACATTAAGAGGAAAGAAAGAGAATGACAAAGACAAGTATTACAAATAAAATAAAATAAACAATGAATAAGAAAGAAAAAGAAACAGTGTGTTGTTGAATTAGTTATGAGAGATAAGATGCATCAATTTTCAGGCAAGCAATTGTGTTTGGCAGTTTACCAAATCTTCAAAATGTTCATCCAATCATGTCTCTTGACAAATTGTAATGATGATGTTTCCTAAATTGAAAATTTAACATCAACCAGAGGACAAATTATATTCTTCTGTTCTTTGTCATTAACATTAAATATTGACAAGAATGTTACCAGCCAACCTCAAAGATAGAAGTAAAAGCGTGAGTTTCAATCAATTTTTGATAATGTTTTCTTTTCTCAACTGGATAAAACTTTACCATAGTCTTCAAGCTCATGTCAGAGAGACAAACCATCAAAGTAATGCAGATTTTACAAGTGCATGTATTTACCAACATCTCTGCATGGACAGGATGCAACACAAGGTCAATTTATAAGCAGAGATTAACAGGTTTGAATTCAGAGTTTTCCTTCTCTTCGACTGGTTCCCAAACCAAAGCAAAAGAACCAGTCTGCCCTACTATTTTCCCATAGCTGGAGAGAGAATAATTGGATTCACACCTTTTTCAAGGGTATTAGTGCTATGTGAAATACAATCAGGCTCATCCAGGATTTGAACTTAGTTTGCAGTGTCTATTTCCTATGACGATAACCATTACACTACAGGCAGATTTTACAAATGTATCAATGTACTTACTGCATTGGAGTCAAGAGATTATTCAGTGATCATCTCCCTTCAAGCTCTGTCTGTCTTAAACAACATTTTAAATTTTGATTTTGCTTTGGCTTAACATGTTAAGCATGTTAATCAATATTTCCACTAAACCTGTTACATGGCAAATTGTCTTAATTATGTAACATCTTCCTTTCTGAAAATTATGCCTTGATTTCATTTTGTCCTCCATATATAGACTCATACCTGTTCTCTACTGATGTTCTTTAGAATTCACATTATTCTATTCTTAGTCTATGCACAGCACCTTCTAACCAAAAAAAAAAAAAAGAACAAAAATACTAGTGCAAAAAATGTTGTTATTAACTAATCTTTGTTTAGTTGTAACACAAAGATAGATGTAAAGGGGCACCTATTGAAACTCAAACTCACTATTGATAGTTTGCGAGTTTAGCTTGCTAGCCATTGCAATATACAAAGTAAAGTTGGCGACCGTAGTCAAGGGTGATCCGAAGGCTCCCTTTTCGATAGCTACTACACCAAGGTGTAGGGGAGGGCACTACTCCTTTCCCTGGATTGCTCTACTTTACCCTTGATCCTTACCTTATAATGCTGAATGTTAAGCAAGGTAGCATCAAGTACCATTTTTTGAGTCTTTGGTATAACTCGACCTGGGATTGAACCCAGGTGTCCCGGGCCATTGGCGAACACTCTAACCATTAGACCAATGCCCTCCAAAACTTAAAATAGCTTAGCCATGATATGATGGTGGAAAGATATGGTTTGTAAAAATTTATTAAATGAATAAATCTATTGATTAAAAGAGTATTTTGTAAAAAATATTGCAGAAATAATATTTTAAAATAAATCAACAACTTCTTTATTTAATTCAATAAAATATTTGTGAATTTCATTTTGGTGTCAAAAATATTTATTGTCTAAAACAATAATTCCCAGGAAGTTTTTCAGTGATTCTTATTCAAGTTCAGCACAGGGACACAATCTGTGACAATAACTACCATATGCTCTTATTATAAGAGTACAATAAAAAGGGTTTTATTATAGAAATATATTGCAAAGAGTTTTACAATAATAATCCATTGTAAAGACTTTGTTAAAAAGTGTTTTATTATAGGAAGACATTATAAAATGTTTTACTATAGGAACAAATTTAAAAGGACTTTAAGTGTATTTGAGTAATATTTTCAAAAGAGTAGTAGATTTTGTATTGTAACAAAACTAATGAGAATAACCATGAAATGCCACTGATAAGTATTAGATTGTTTGGAAAATAATTTAAAATGCAAGTAAAAATCCATTTAAAAACAACAAATATTAAAATATTTGTCAGTAATGTAATCATCATGACAAAAGCCTACAATATCAAAATCTAAGCCAAAACTACCTCTGTAAGGTTTTGGGGAGTGGTTAGTAGACTATAGATGATTTTGTCTCTCATAAGCTCTTCAAATTAAAGCAAGATGGTCACAGTGAATATTTACGAACAACAGCTTGAAGAAATGTAAAGAAAAGTTTGTGACCATCCTCTTAAGCCTTGGTCAATACACAATAAAATAAACCCAGAAAAATATCCAATTCTTAGATTGGGACATACTTTTTACTGACTTTTGCCAAGTTCATAAAGATGACAAATCATGCTGGACTGTAAGATACTGATCTCCAAATGCTACTTGACACTGAATTTGCTTCTATGGCTTGGAACATGGCCTTGATATCCACAGTTATTGGTTTTCCTGATCTTACCTGGTCATTGAAGTTCTTGCCACTCAAGGGGCAAAATTTCTTGAACCATCTGGTTACTGTACAGAGATCAATTGTATCTTCACCTTTCATACAGCAAATGTTTTTGGTTGCTCCTGTATTCAAACTTGGAGAGCATAAATTCCCAAATTAGACTATGCTGCACATTTATCTGTGCAGCTTTCAAATAACACATTGAGTGAAGCAATACACAAACTGTTAACACACCTATTACCACAATACTAGCAAAGGCATGGACAACTGTTGATAGGCTAGTTTTCATGGTCGGTGGCCGTACAGTTTCTGTTTTGTGGGGTGCTGTCTCCAGGACTTGTTCAATATTGCTTGCAGCATTCTTGCGTAATTGCCGTCAAGTTTTTTCTCCATACATTTTGTTAGCATCCACGTGGTGCATCTATATAGCAGTATCAATACTACCGTTGCTTGGAAAAAACTGCACTTCATTTTATCGGTCAGATCTGACTTCCATACAACTGATAGCCTATCCATAGCTGTCCATGCCCTTGCTAGTCACGTGTTGATGTCTGTCTTTGTTAATGAGACACTGCTCCCTAGGTAGGTGAACTTGTCGAACTAGTTTCAGAGCACAACCGTTTAGTGTGGAGATGTCGCCTGTTTGATTGAAGCACATATTGTGTGCATTGACATGGAGGCCGATGCCTGCAGAGGCTTGTTCTAGACTATGTACCAGGGTTTCAGCTTGTGTGGGTGCATTTGCCAGAAGTGCTATATCATCGGTGTAGTCAGCGTCGGTAATTGTTTTAGCGGGGTACCTTCTGCTTTTTTCTTTTGTTAGCTTGAAACTGTTTTCTTTGATTCTATCAACAGATGTTCTAAGTACATAGTCTAGACATATGATAAAGAGGTATGGGGCTAATGTGTCTCCTTGCAGTACACCTGCTACAATATCAAAGTAGTCTGTGTATCCATCCAGAGAATGCACTTTTACCTTGGTGTTTCTATAGAGAATAATTATGGCTGCGACTGTTTCTTCTGGTAGGCTGTATGCGAGAAGGATTTGCTCCAGATTTTCTCTGTGAATGGAATCAAAGGCCTTCGTAAAGTCGACAAATAATATTGTTGCCTCTAGGTTTTTTGCAGGTACACCTTCAAGAATTCAATGGATAGTCAGAATTTGTGAGGTTGTGGATCTATTTCTCTGGAAGCCATTTTGGTTCTTCCTAAGTATGTTGTCAATTTTGGGTTCTAAGCGGTTGCGTAGTAGGGCATTGTATTTCTTGGCCTCTATGGACGTAAGAGTTATACCTCAGTAGTTCTTGGCTAATCCGAAGTTGCTCATTTTAGGGAAGGGGAGGATACATCCCTTCATCCATCTGTCTATAGGATTTTGATTATATATGGCATTACAGTGTCGGAGCAGTATGTCATCAAATTTTCTGGTCTTCCACACTTCTGGAGGTATTTCATCGAGCCCTGCTACCTTTCTTTTTTTATTATTTCTCAGTACCGAGTCAAGTTCTTCTTGAATAAACAGTCCTAGTTTGATGTCTAATTGCTTACTTATAATTTTCATGATTGGTTCATGAGTAACTTCTGGGGGGGTTCCGAGTAAATTCTCGAAATTGCTGTTTCCACGAGTGTATTTGATCTTGTTGGCCGGTAGCTTTCAGTTTAGCTTTGGCAGTGCTCTTCCTTCTGCTAACTTTGTTTATCGTTTGCCATGCTATTCTAGATTGTTTATTTTCAACCAAGTCTCTAATCTTATCGATCTGATTTTGTATGTATTCTGTCTGTTCTTTTAGGTATATGTTAACTAATTCATTTTGTGCCTTTTTAAGTTTCAGGGAATTTGTATTGGTTGGATTCTTCTGGTTGCATTTGGAGGCAGCTTTCATGTCTGCATGCATTTCTCTAACCGCTAATGTCTCCTATGGGACTCTATATTTTCTTCTTTGTTTAGTTTGAATGAATTCCGTTGCTGCTTCTAAGTGGGCATTGACGAAATTCTCATATTCTTCATTTAGAGTTGGTGTTTCTGTCTGTTCTTGTAGAGGATCGTATTTGTTTCTTAGTGCTAATGTATATTTATCTCTAATATCTTTGTTATTAAGCAGGGCCCAGTCATAGTGTTTGATGGTCGTTATTCAGGTGTCATTCTTTCGTAGGCTCAGTCGTATTTTTGCTGTAACAATTCAGTGATCCATGGACACACCCTCGAATGAGGAGTAAGCTTCGCAATTTAATACACTATTATTCCATTTCTTGTTTATTAACATGTGGTCTATCTGTGCTTTGGTATTGTTTGGGTATGTGTAGGTCCAAAGTTTTCCCTCCTTTTTTTGAAAGCTTGTATTGAGGCATGTTAATCTATTTTCTTTTGTGAAATCTGTTAGATGTTGTTCATTTCTGTTTGAAGATTTGTGTAGGCTGAATTTGAGGTTTCAGTTTTTGCCAATTTAGGCATTCATGTCTCCACCAATGACGAGAACATTGTGTTTCGGGATGCTGCGAACAAGAGAGGATAACTCATCATAGAAGGCGATGAGTTCAGTTTCTTCACTAACATTGGTAGGGCAGTAGCAGGAGATTATTGTTGCTCTGGGTTTGCCATTGAAAGTGGCTACTATCATCCTAGGTTGTATTTTCTCTATGCTATTTAGTGATTTTAGGGCTTGTGGTCCAATAAGCATACCTACACCTCCTATAGTGGCCCTAACAGAATTTTTCCATGCTGATGCAGTGGCCAGCATCCATCCATTACCAGAATCATGATATTTAATATCCTCACTATGTGTGTATCTGTGCTCTTGAATGCATATTATATCTATGTTATGTTCTATGGCCGATGCAGTCACCTCCGGTAGTTGTCCTATTTTATTTAAGGTTCTAACATTGAAAGTCACTATTTGTATTCTTTGTTTGCATTTTAGTAATTTTTGATTAAGCTCTGTAGCTGATTTTTTGAACACTGAGGCCAGGGCTCCAACCTCAGTAGGATGTGCCCCTTTTTTACCCGTGCAAAGAGTGATGCGGTTTGGACAAGTGTGGGTCATGGTTATCTTTCAATTGCTGTTTTTATTCTCATCCATAGAAGCCACTCTTATAGATGAGCAGCAGTAGTTGCCAATTGAACTAATTGATCCTGGCCATTGATCCGTAGGATTCATACATCCAGGACCAGGTTAGGCATAGCGCTGAGCGGTCAGAGGTTTTATCCTCTTGCCTATACAGCCACCATGCTGCTTCCCATGGCTTTTGATAAAAAACTTTTGCTTTTCATTATTAAGTTTTAACTGAGTTAAAGTCCATGACTACTTTTTTTTAAAATTTACTAGAGTACTTTTTTTAGCATCCATATAGGCATTCTATTTTACATTTGCTTTAAGTTTTTTTTGGAGGTGGGGGTCTAATATGTCCATTAGTGTTAGCTTCTTTATCTAGGTTCAAAATTTTAATTTTGGCTTTACAGTTTAAATTGTCCTTCCATTTAAGACACACATACTATACAGCACTTTTTTAATTTGGCCGTTCAGTGATTTATTCAGATGTATTTTCCTTTTCTTTTTTCTGAATAAGTCACTTTCTTCCTACAATATATATATATATATATATATATATTGTCTCATTTTAATTCATTACTTAAAGATCTTGAATGATAACCATATTTACCAACCATATTTACCAACCCCTCCACTCGGGTAGGATATGACACAAGGTCAATTTTTAAGCGGAGTTTAACAGGTTTGAATTCAGAGTTTTCCCTCTCCTAGACTAGTTGACTCACCAAGGCTGAAGAACCTAGTCTGTCCTACTATTTATCCATAGCTGGAGGGAGAATAACTGGATTCATACCTTTCCCAATTCATACCTTTTTGAATGATAACAGTAACAAAATAATTTAATAATGTAAATAGAAATTATTATTATTCAATAGTATAATTTTTCTTGTACTTGTTAAATCTATTTGCTTTAGCCCAGCATATTTTTCTGGACATGGCACTGATATATATATATATATATATATATATATATATAAATTATTTATTTCAATAACCCAGCAACCAAAGGCCAAATTGAGCAAAATAATTAGGTTTGTATAAAGGTTGAACACAGAAAACAAATTAAAAAACAGAGAAATTCAAATAATACATTCAAGCAAAGAAAAAGGTTAGTCATTAACTTAGTTTAGCACAAGGGCAGAAGTATGGGGCATCTAAGCTTGGAAATGCGGTAGATGTATCTGGGTTTAAAATAAGTTAGTTATATATTACTGTAAAATTTACATTTTTCTCTTTACTTTTTCCTTCTCCCTTTTTTCTTCCTCTTCCTCCCTTCTTTATACACTTTTTTCTCTCATTTTTCTTCTTTGATTTTTTTTGTTTCATTTTTATTTTCAAATCTTATTCAAATGGGTTTACATTTTCTCTGGGAGATACTGAAAGCATAATGGTTACTGATATGGAAAGTGGAATTGGTGAGATGAGATCAAAATTCTGGCCTAAGGTGTTTATTGTTTGTATTAATGCTCTTTAGAAAAGCATAAATCCATTTGTTCTTCTTTTATGGGTAAAAAAAGTAGAGCAGACTGAGTAATCTAGCCTTGGAGGCAACCAGTCTAGGAAAAAGTACAAAACTTGAAGTTGGAATCTCAATGGCAGTCCAATGTTAATTTCCAGTAAAAAAAAATGAAATTCATTCTTAATTAATAATTTCAGAATAAAACAGTGTGTGTTCATTGGTTAATTGGATGGTTGGTAGGTTTTATGGCATGTCAACCCTTGTTAGGTTATTTAATGTCAAAGTCAGTCTTTTTTTTTCAAGCAATTACATGGTTTCAACTAACTATTCTTATTTAATAAAAATAATCATTTGCAAATAATTATAGCTTCAAACAATGATTTTTAATATAAACAATTTGAACAGTTTAAAGTAACTGTGCCTGTTAGATAATAAAATGCAGAGGAAGACTGATTAATGTGTACAGAAACAATACAGACAACACAAGCATCAACAGAACAAAAATAACTAAAAAACAAAAATGGGAAGAAAAACAATTCTATGGACATTTCAAGCAACAAATAAGCAAAATCTCACACAAGATAACTTGGACATGGCTGAGAAAGGGAAGTCTTAAGAAAGAAACTGAATCTCTTCAGATAGCAGTACAGAACAACACCATAAGGACAAAGTCAAAGCAAAAATAGACAAGACACAATAAAATAGCAGATGTCAGTTAGGAAGTGATAGAAATGAAATGTTCAATCCCATAATAATACAGTAAATTAGTGCAAAAAAATATAAAACTAGATATGAGTGGGTAAGGAGGTTGATCCACTGTGCAAGAAGTTTAAATTTGACGATATGAACAAATGGTACATGCACAACCCAGAATCCATCCTGAAAAATGAAACACAAATTTCTCTAGAATTTTGAGATATAAGTAGATCGCCTAATCTCAGCCAGACAACCAGACCTAGTGATAGTCAGCAAAAAAAAGAGAACATGCTGAAGAGTGAACTTTGCTGTTCTGGCTGACCACAGGGTAAAAGTGAAAGGAAGTGAAAAGAGAGACAAGTACCTAGACCTTGCTAGAGAAGTGAAAAAAACTATGGAACTTGAAAGTGACAGTGATACCAATTGTAATTAGTGTGCTTGGTACAGTCACCAAAGGATTGGTGCAAGGACTGGAAGACTTGGAAATAAGAGAACAAGTGGAAACCATCCAAATTACAGCATTATTAAGATCAACCACTAATGCTGATGTGAAAAACTCTCCTAAGAAAACATAATAACAATGATATATTTTCAGTTAACTATTCCTATCTAATACTAATTTCCAATCCATTATAAGACTTTGACTGGTTATTCTTATCTAATACAAATAACTTGGACACATATGGTTTCAAGTATTCTTACCTGATACAAATAATTTGCAAACATTTATTATCTTCTAAACTAACTGACCCTTTGCCAACACCTTATAATACTTATATGAAAAATAAGATCAGGTGTGGATCATGATAGTATTAAGATTAATGTAGATAATAAGAATAATTGTGGAGTCTTATATGAGCATTAAGGTTTGATGTGATGTGTTTGGCCACTTCAACTCCCTGTCAAACCTAAGCAAGGGCCAAAGAGGATTGTTTCCATTTAAATGATCACTTAATCTCAAGAATCATAGACCAGCTAGGCACCAGGGTTCTGGCTCTAGGCATCACAGGTTACCACCCATGGCCAACAGGTAGCTACATATTGAGGGAAGGTTGGGGTCTTACTTCTTTGCAGGGGATACAGTCAGTATATTCTAGTTCCTGTCAACAAGGCACAATGTATGGTTTGGTTTGGTTTCTTTGTCTCGTGGTATTTCAACCTTGTATTGAATAGTATTGGTACTATTTAACAAAGTTAGCTGGGATAAGAGGGTTCATACCTTTCCAAAGTGAACATAATAACATGATCACTTACTATAATGTCACAGATCAGCATATTAGTCGCTATGCCACAGGAGCTTCTCCTGAACAATGTATGTGTGTGCTCTAGTACATTATATAGCTTTAATGCATGTGTATTTTCATCGCTCTATCTTGATTGTCTGATTCTGTCGTTGTTTCACTTTTATTAATACAAAAATGACAGAGTGTAAACTGGATTAATGATTTCTAATAAGCTTACATATGTTAGTATGTAAATCATTTGTATAGTGCTGCCACCTATAAATGCATTTTGTCAAAAAATAAAATGACAGGTGCCATATTGTTAGTGCAGTATGTTACTATATATTGCTGTATATTACTGTACAATACCATATACTGCCATATATGGTTTTAATTGTATTTTGTTGTCATGGGACATCTAATGAAAACTTAAAGTTAAAGAAAACAATTCCCACATTATATTTTCATTATCCATCTGTCTTTAATAGTCACCTTTGCCATTCAGTTTGATGGTTGGGCAGATTGTATGTTCAAACTGCAAAATTATAGACTGGGCCAGACTTTTACCTGCTGAGGCCTCAAGCTATATAAAATCTGAGAACTTTCTCTAAAGATTTTTCATATTAATGATAAAAACAAAAATTTATATATGTATATATATATATATATATATAAGAGAGAAAAGAAATCATACTGATTGAAACAATTCTTTTTGCCACATATAACCTGCAGTCATATAAATATCAAAAAATTGGCTCTTGGTAATTCATTTTTGTTTTGTGCACCTAAACCAAATGGTTGGAAACTAGATTCAAAATATATAAGCAACTTTTTAATTTGTTAATTCTGATACTTAATAACAGATTTCTATTTGCAACCATTATTGTGATTTTTAACTTGGGCAGTGTAGTTCCCATAAACTATTTCAATATATTTCATTATTGAATTATATTTGCATATTGTGATTCTATGATAAATTATTCTAAATCTTTATTATAAAATTATTTTGAACGATTAAAAAAAAAGCATATCTATCATTCAAAATAAAGTGTTTTCATTTTTCATATATTTTGGTAAAAAACAAATGTTGACCCATTTGATTTGACTTTCATAAAACAAAAAAGGAATAGAAATAAACAAAGTTATCTGTAAAAAGTTAAAAAAGATATTTATAAAACACAAAACAACAAACACAAATTATAAGTCATAACTAAAGATTGACATATATTGCTATTGGTGTACTTGATGCTAATGACAATATATGAGACCCCACTCATTAGAGATCAATATTAGTATTAGTATATCCATGATATACTAACACTGAACATAATGGAAAGACAAGATAAATGCATTTGTACATACAAGAACATTTAGCCTTTTATATGCGTAATATACATACCAACTATATTATGAAGAAGGAATAAACAAGTATGAACCAACAGCTAGAAATATACGCATATTGTTCCATGAACAACCAGTATATAGAAGGGATACAAAAATGGAAGAAAGTTTACTTGATGAGTATAAGTAATAACACTACATAGCCTGATTGTTCCTCAGAAGGGTCAGCAACAATGTCTCCATTGTTCAAAGAACAGAAACAAAAAATAGATGATAGACATATTATGATTTTGTATTTCATTTAAAATTACATCAAATAAGTCATTTTTATCTTTAAAAACAAAGGCAGTCAAAATGTCTAAGGCAGAAATACTTACGGCCAAAACGTCTGCAGCTGAAATATTTGGTTATCTTCAAAAACACAACTGAGAGTGAACAGATACCACACTAGTCTATAGGCTGGGGATAAAGTTGATTGTTGCCGTAAATAGTCGACTTTTTAAGTTTGAAAAAAATCTCTGCAAAAGGTCAAAAGAGTTAAAATTCAAACCTTTATCACAGAGCAGTTAACTAATGGAAAAATACTCCCAACAATCGATATACACCACTTACTGTTACTCTAGCAGACTGTCACAAATATTTCCAACTTAAACTCTTGTTTGGTGAACATATTAACACAGCGATTAATATAAAATAATGAAACTGTAAAAGAAATTTTGGATTATATTTGTGGGAATTAATAAAGATAAGTAAAACGAAAATAAAACATAATCAGATTAAAAACAAATACAAAAAATACAGAAGTCCCTAATAGGAAAAGAAGGAACCCTCTCGGCAAAAGAAAGAAGCCTGTCCTCTTTCAGCAGTGACCAGCAGAGAGACAACATCTAAATCCTTCTTGCTACAGGTGGAAGGCGCCATGCGTCCATCTTTAGACGACGTGTGGGCTAGACTTTCCACTAGTAGCTGCCGTCTAGTTTACTAACGACCCACGACTAAAAACACCAATTAATGAACTCATCAGAATCACAATTAAGACATCATATAACGAACAACAACTACAACTGGAAACACGGGATTTAGACATATCTTCCAAAGGCGTCTAACATGTTGTTAACGCCTTGAACACCTAAGAACGACTAACACATTTTAACACCTTAACTGGGAGATGCAACCATTTCATTTGTATTCAGTAATAATTTCCTCGCTCACTGAATGATTGTTGAACCCAGAAATAAAGGCAAAATATAAAACATATCTTCACCTCCTATCTTCTTTTCCTATCTTCTTCTTTCATATAATTCCTTTACAGCCTTCATATTGTTATGTCAGCGTATGGTTGCAAAGAAAGTACAAAAAAAACCCACAGTTACAAAAACAAAGAACACGAAGGCACGTAAAAATTTTAACAATTGTATTGGAAACAAATGAGTAAAAAGTCCAAATAGCTGGGTTTGTAAAAACGTATTGATATGGAATTAAAAGTAGAAAAATGTCCTATGCTTAATAGTGGTAGGATTATTGGACTTACGCGTACGCGGTCAATCAGATGTTATGGGTGCGGAGAAGAGAGGGGTGTTCGGTGATTTACAAGTTAGTCGCTTCCTTCAAAGCGGAGAAGAGGAAGGTCAATGTGAGAGATGCGTGGTTTCGAGGATCCCCCCCTCTCTCTCTCTCTCTCAGTTGGAGTTCTGTCCCTCTGTCGAGAAATTGTCCCGTTGTCGAGAAGTTTGTCTTTTATATCGTTTTTCTCTTCTGATCGGATCAGATTGGGTTTTCTTTGTTTTTTTACCGAGAAGGTCACGGATTGGCCGAAAAATTGCTTTTAATTATTTTTATTTTTTGATAAATTTCATCGACATTTCGCAGAAACCCCTTTTCTCCACTTTGAAGAAAGTCTCAGCACCGATAACATCCGGTGAATGCTCTCATGGGCGCTAGTTCCTATCATTATTTCGTGTGAACGATAAATTAGAAGGAGATCTCTTTCGGTCATACAACAATATCCAAGAAGTTAAACCAGCAAAATAACATAGGGTTAAGAATAAAATAACCCAGAATGGAGTCAGATAGCAAACAAAAACATACATTACCTTAAAGCCCCATATATCAACGCTATATCACACGCAATTTCTAATGGGTTGATGCACTGATTATAAACTCTAACTGGAACGTCACAATAGTCTAATTTTATGTTTAGGGAATGATCTGAACAGCAGATATAGGTTTAACCCGGAATTTTGAGCAAAAATTCTTGAGGCCAACTTACACACCAGGTCGAATAATACGCCAGATGGACCAGTATGTCGCAATTTACGGTAACTATCTTTACAAGGAGACAGTTTTGATTCATGATCACGGGTGAATTTAATGGAGGTTCTCACGCGCTTCCAAGTTGATGAGGACAAAAATTCTTCAGTCTTCATAATCACTGTCACGAAAGCGTGCTAAGTGGGAGTTGTGCAGTAGGGTTGGAATTTCCATAACCGTACTTACCTAATTTTTAAAAAAATCCGCATTGATTCCAATGATAAGAATACAACTATTTCCTGAGTAATTCCTCTTTCTAAAAACAGCATCATTTTGTGTTTTTATTTTCCAAGAAGTCTAAAATAAAATTCAGTGATAAAAATGTTGCAAAGTTAATTTAAATCTTATCATGTTATCAGTATTTTTTAAAAATTTAACCTCAGATAATCTCTAACCCCTTTTGTGAAATTTTTAAAAGTAAACTATTTTTTGTAGCGTTTTAAAAATTTGATTTTAAAACTTGGAAAAAGGGGTATAGAATTAAAAATCTTTCAATTTTAAATTAAAGTTTTAAAACTATTTTTAGAATTTGATTTTGATTTAGCGTCTTGGGTTTGTAGCCATTTATTAAAACTATTGACTGAAGCAGACAAACTGAAAGACAGGTAAACAAAATATTTTATTTATAGACTGTGTCGTTTTTTGACTTAAAAATAAGACAATAAGTATATCATTTTTTTTTTCTGTTTTCATGTTTAAATCAATTGTAAACACAAAATTCGTAAGTAAAAAAAATATTATGTTGAATTGTTGTATTTTGGAGGTGCTAAATTATTTTTTCTTATTTCTCATGAATTTTAAAATTTCATTTACATCGATTCATAAATCGAAAAAAAAAGCGATAGAGTTGAATAAGCCAGTTATAAATTATTTAGAAGAAAATAAAAGTTGTACTTCGTTCAATATAATACAAAACAACTTAGTTTTGCTTAAGCTCTTGATTTGTGATATTGTTATTTTTAATGAAACAATTTGAAAAAAAAAATGTACGTCGTAAAGAATTGATGACGTCGAAAACCAATTCCAAATAAATACGCCAGTTTATGTAATATAATCAAGGGAAATAATCTTTAATTGCTCTTGTTATTTTTAAATTTTAAAATAATTTTAAAAAATGGTAAATTACAAAAAAGTGTTATAAGTTGCATTTTTTATTAAAAAAAACAAACAATTTTTTTATAATTTAAATTTTACTGATAAAATTTGAACATTGAAATTGAAAGAAAACGTAGCAGGGCAGAATTGTTAAATTTTCTAATTTTTTCTTTTCCCGATTTAAACTAATTTTACACCCGAAAAATCACTGCAATTTTTTTATTTTTCGATAGAAAATTATTTTACATTTTATAAGGGGAGTTTACTTTCACATCAAGATTAAAGAACCCAGTCTGCTCTGCTATTTTCTCCTAGCTTAGAGGAGAAGATATGGATTCATGCTTTTCCTAAGGGCATTAACACAAAGTGAACTGCAAACAGCCTCATTGAGGATTTGAACTTTGGTTGCCGAATCCATTTCTCGGTACCTGTTGTAACTGAGACTCATAATATTACCAATGCTTCTACTTTGAAAGGAGTGAAGAGTTCTTTAGCCGACGGTTTTTGTTGTTGTTAGGGGCCATAATTTTTGTTGTTGTTTAGTGAGGAAGATGGTTGTAACGTGCGTGTGTTTATGTTGTGTTGTTTCCTTGCTAAGTTTGAAAGGCTCTCGCTAATTTTTAAGAGTAAATAAAGGTAGAGATGATGATGAAGAAGTAAGATGGCGATAGTCGAAACTTGTTTTTAGGAATAAGTTTTATTTGCAGCATGGAATATTGGGTTTGCTTTTGGTGCTGCAAGACTCGTGGAAAGGTTGTGAGTATTGAGACGAAATTGAGTTATGAGAAGTTGAGAAGGTTGAGATGGCAGCGTGTGTCATCGGACGTGCAAGGGATTGTGTTCGCTGTAGTTTAGCAATAGCCATGTTGCAGTTGGAGGAATTGAACTTTGGAGTCACCGTGGTTTTTGACCGTCTGGTGGAGAGGCGTGAGTTGGTCTCCATTAAAGTGGCCCAGAGGTAAATTGAGAACTAGGTGTCGAGAGCGGAATCGCATCGCATCGACATAGCCAATTTTGGGGGTGACATAAAGTTGTGCCTGTGCGAGGCATGTTGAATGTATCTAATTTATATTCAACTGGGATTCCTTGCAAGGAATCCATAAATTAGATAGGTTTCCTTCATGTGTCCATGCTGCTGCTATTCTAGAGCCGCAGTGAGACGTCTGCACTTATGTAAAAATTGTTACCTACAAACTATTCGTTTACAGAGCCTATATATTTAATAGTAAATTATAGAGCATACTGGGTTGATGAATTCAATTCTCACTGAGTGCACCATAACCCTGGCCTTGTGCCAAACTAAACTCAGTTTTGTACATGACAATAATTGGGAGAGATAGTTACATGACTTGTGTTGAAAAGACAGCTAATAGTTTTTGTTTAAATTCAATCTTGTGGCTTCATGGCATGAATTAAGAAACATAGAAAATATTGATTTCTTTTAAATGAGAATGGCAGTTGTATATTTGATATGTAGAGACAGATCCTATGAAATTTAATGTTATTGTCTTTGATTTGATTTTTAAAGTATACTAATAACTGGCACACAGTTGTAAAGGGAGATAAAAACAATGTAAACTTTTTACAATATAAAGGAAGTTATTTCCCTTGAAATCACACGCGTGAGCGCGCGCACACACGTTATCGTTCATATTTTTTATCATTTCTTTCATGAAAATTTTTCATGTTTAAATATAAGGTTAATTATTTGCATTAATTTATATGAATTCGTATTCTTTATCTTTTTAGGTTATCCACCTAAGAGTACTTGCAGAAATCTGACTGATCTTCAGCTCTCTGAATATACACAAGATGATGAGAATTTATCCCTCAATTATGGCTCGTGTAGTATTGGTATTTACAATAATTCCATAAACAGTTCTTTTTATCTACAAACAGTTCCTTGTGTAAACGGTTACACGTATGATGAACCTGAGCATATATCAATTGTAACAGAAGTAAGTATACATTCTTCTTTACTTTTAAAAGAATCATATTTTCTGTTTAATCCTTTTTTCATATTTAAAAGTCAGTCTTGTTTTATTTCATACTGGAACTTTGATTTTGTTGCTACGGAAATTTTTTAAGAAAATTACTGAAGTTAATGTTTGAAAATTTATGGCATAAAAATGGTTGTATAAGAAGGTGGGTTTAGTCTAAGGAAATGGAATTGGCGACCCAAAATGCTGAAGAGTTTGGTAATAGATAGTACTTAATGATATCCCTTTTGATTGTATAATTTTTCACTAGAAATAATCAAATTCTGATATCTTTGGTTTAGAAGAAAATTAAATTTTGTAAAAAAGAATTGTTTGGGATGTTCTTATTCATAGGAAATATGAGAGAAAGAGAGTAAGAGAAAAAGAAAGAATGCTATATTTGATATGGTCTTAAACACAAAATGAATTAATGAAATTCTCATCTGTTCTTCTCCAGTTATGGAAAAATAGTTGGATTAACTGGTTCTTTAGCTTTGGTTAAGAAAACTCTGGATTCAAACTGACTTTACTCCACTTAAAAATTGACCTTGTGTCATATCTTGCTTATGGTGGAGTGGTTCAATATATACATATATGATTCCATAGGTGAATAACAGCTAGAAAGTTCTCTCTTTTATTTTTCATTTTGTTCAAGTAACCAAGATTATGTTAAGAAATAATGTTGCTATTTTCCCTTAATGAATGCATTTTTATATTTTGATAATTGTGGGGAATTTTAGTTCAAAAAGAGTGGCAAGTTATTTATCTCAATCTGATTAATTTATTAAGAAAATTGTTTGTTTCTTTTTTTCAAATATTTTTGACAATGCTTTTTTTTTTTTTCAGTGGGACCTTGTGTGTACGAAGTCAGGAATGGGAGAAATGACCCAATCCCTTTTTATTGCTGGACAGGGTGTTGGAGCACTCCTTTTTCCATCTCTAGCTGACCATTTTGGAAGAAAACCTATTCACATTCTAAGCCTTTTCATTATGATGCTTTCAGCATTACTCTCTTCTGTTGCACCAAACTATTGGGTATATGCACCAACCAGATTTTTTTGTGGAGTCTGTCAACAGGTACTGAAAATTATTTTTCTTTGCTTTTTATTTATTCTAAAAATTCAAAACTTTTTACATATGGGGACAAAATCTGAAAACCTTAAGAGATTGATAGTCTGTCATTTTTCTATCACAGATGATATAAGTTTTTCAATATAATACCCTGCCTCATGCACACAATATGTAGCATTCTGAAATTTTATGCATGTTTGACTGCTTTAAACCTAACAATAGAGATTATAGAAGTCTAAATATTATATGTCTGCTTCTTTAAATACAAAGGCACATAGATATTGAACTACAATTGGAAAAAAGGATTTTAAAGATTTCTTTACTTGTACTTTTATCAGCACTTTTTAAAAATTATCATCAGATAAAATAGAAATTTTAATCATACAAGAATGAATAAGATCATTTGAAATCTCTTAGAATGTTAATATAAGTTGTTAATCTCTCAAATAATATCCAGTTACTGGCAATATTTGAAAATATGTTTATATAGAGAATAATTTGTGACTAATTGAGTTTAATGATCTTTCAATGATCTTTCAATGATCTCCACTTTCAATGATTATTTGTTTTTACAATTTCTATCACCAGCATCTAATAACATTTACTTTTATATACAAATCTCTATTTGTTTATATTATGAAAGTACTTGGATGAGTCAAAAATTGTGCAATATTTTGGTATGTGCTAGTTGCAGCACATACATCATATGACCAAAGCAGTTCAAACTGTGGAAGGTACCTGCTGTTGTTGGTAATAAAATTGTGTATTGTTTTAAGCTTGGTATCATCATCTTCCTTACCTCTGCAAAAGCATCCCGAGCTCCTGAATTGTGTTTCACATTACCAAAATATTGTAAAAATTTTGACTCACGTAAGTATATTTGAATGATATTGTCTGATAATCATTAGATACCTGAACCATTTGGCTAAATAAAGTACTTGTTTTTAAATTTAGCTATCTAAATTGTTTTTTGATAAAATCAAAATAAATTAAATCTCTCTTCCTATTATTCTTTTTCTTCTTTTTTAGGGCTGCCTGATTTCTGGTGTTTCACTTTCATGTGAAATATTTCCAGCCAACAAGAGAACCTTGATGTCTGGTCTTGTCGCAGTTAACTGGGGTCTTGGAGTCACCTTGCTTGGAATTGTGGCATTCATTCTTCGGGACTTTAATTGGAGAGTGTTATGTGCTGTTTGTGCTCTTACAGCAAGCATTGGCTTTTTTGAAATTTGGTAAGTGTTTAAAAAAAAACCACAATCCCTTCGTAGCTTCTTTGTGTTCAGGTGATAACCAATAATGATTAAATTAGAACAAGTTTAGATGCTATTTAGATGCTAAGTATTATGCACATCATTTAGTTGTAATATAATTTATTGATAATAATTAATATTATCTACATTATCATTCTTATCATCATGGTTTACAAAAACTACTTCTTAGGTAAGCGTAAGATTAGTTAGCTTTGTCATAATGTCAGGAAAATAATCAACTAGGAAATAGAAAATTAAGATTTCATTTAACCCAAATCGCTTGAATTGGCTGACGTTTTATAACTTTTCAAGTTTATTTTCTAAAATATCCAACATGTCAAATGCATCCTCTGACTTATTCACTGAGTAGGATGTTTATTTTTGACAAATTATTTGAAGAACCAAATAAGTCTTCAATATCCTCTTCTATTTAAGGCATCTTTCATGTAAACAGCCGAGCTCCAATTCATTTTACAATAACAATTCTTATAACTTTTCTTAATAAGTTATTCAATTCCTTGGCCTTTGCGACTTCAAAATTAGAAAACCTAGAAACATTTTTTCTTCAAAAAAAGATTTACATTTTCTTCTGGATATTTTAGTTTTCTGTGAATCTTTTATGATATCACTAAGTTTACTCTGCAGGATATTTAGAAAGGTTGTTTGCTTTAATCTTTACTTCAAAATTTAATCCTTGTTCTTTAATTTCAAATTTTGGATTTGTTTCTTTATTTGGATTTGAAATATCCAAAATGCACCTGTTGGTCTGTAAACGAATTTGGTGCATTACATTGATTTTATCATTAAAACTTTGAATTCTTCAGCTTGCTCATGATATCTGTCTTTTATAGCTGATTTTGTCAAAAAATTATTCTTGGATTATAATTTGATCAATACTGATTTCTCTTTTACCAAAATAATAATTGCAAGGGTGTTAACTATATATACTTGCATATTTTATTAACATGATTTGTGGCAAAATTGATATCTACATGAGGATAAATTTCTGTCCAAGCATCACTCTTTTATTGCTGCTTGAATGTAAGAATGAAGAATCTCTCCTAAGCTCAAGTTGAATGAATTTTGTTGTGCTTGGTAAATAAAATGGTTCTTTTTTTCCAAAAATAAATTGGTGCCTTTCATTTAATGTCCCTTACTGAATTAATAGAAATTATCAATTGTGCATTGAGTGACCAAGTGAAGAAGCCTCAAAAAAGACAAAACCCTTAAATAAAATAGTTAACATGGGTAGTTTAGATAAATTTCCTCTAAAATGTATTCATTAACGTTTCTATTAAAATAAAAAGCAGTAATTATAAGGTAAAGTTATATATGCTTGTGAGATGAGATATCATTTAAGTTAACTGAAATATTCATAAGTCAATTATTGTGTTTGATGATCTTTATTATTTATGATACAATTGGAAAATCTATCAATGGAAGCAATGATGGTGATATTGGTTCAAAAGAATTGCCAAGCATTAAAAAAAAAATAAAAAAAAGAATTATTACATTTTGCTTTGATCAAAATATTCCATGATCATCTTCAGGCAGTAACAGTAAGTAAGCCAGATTTTTATACAGCATGATTACTGGCAAAATATTGTCTGAATAGAGCTGAAGAATATTCTGATTAAAACAGTCATAAAAAGATAAGGAGAATAATCTAAGTGATGATCTCCTGCTTTTTGATGATGATGTCTCATCTCATAATAAGTCATATATGATTTATAGATTTATTGAAATGTTTATAATTGTTCTTAACTATAAATATTATAGGTTAGTAAATAATTATAGATATGAAAAAATATATTTAATTTTCTGTTTACAGTATGCTTTGATTGCAGATTAAAAAAAATGCAAAAATAAACTGATATCTTTACTGAATGTGTTCTTTGTATTTGTTTATATGGACAATATTTGAACTGGCAACCAAGTGAGATTCTGTCTGAAATTTAAGATAAGAAAACTCACCCTTTTTATGATAATGATAAAATGTATGAAAACATTTACACCCTACTTTTTCTGTTCTATTAAAAATAACAATGATCAAAAGCTATTAAGAAATGAAAACAATAAAATGTCTTTATTTGCTGTGATTCTTTGAGATAGTTTTTGGTTTGTTTTTTAAAAAACCTCTTCTGGACCACTATATACTTATTAGGCTCAACTAACATACTCAATAATTGACTAAGAAGAAATCCTATCTTAGAACATCACACTAAATTTAAAAATATACTGACTTCAGTCTACTGAATCTTATCTTCAAGAAGACAACTTGATAAGACTAAATTTTAATAAATTTGTTTTTTTTTTTTGCATTTAAAGGTCAGTTTACATTGTCATTATTGACTTGAAGTGAATGAGAAGAGGGAAAACCTCTTTTTCTGTATCAGTTTTAATATTTCAAGAAAAGTCATTTGTTGTATTGGAAAGAAAAATTTACAAATATTTTACTCATTTTACAAATAAAACTTCTAAAAATAGTATTTGAATGCATCCCTTGGTAAACTATTGAAACATGATTGTCAAATAGATAAATTAAGTTTGTTGGAGATAAAGAATTTCTAGAAATGTTTAACCTTTATACAAGTAAAATTAAAAGTTTTTCTTTGAATATCATTTGGTTGATACATTTTTTGCTGGTTTTCTAATTTTTTGCTGATTACCTTCTAGACGGCTAAAAAGGAACTTTCCTGTAGAATTTGATCACTACAAAAGAAAAGACCTTTTAGAATATTTGTATATTCCAGCAAATATCCTTGGGTCTATATTTGGGACAGAATTAAGATATTTACAATTCATTTAGTATACTTGATGTTTACCATCTTTATATACCTAAAAAATGCTATTTTATTTGAATAAAATGTTTCAAAAAACAAATTCATGTTTTCTATAAGCTGTTAGCGCACATGAAAATAAGTAATAGTCTTTTTTTATAGACATTTATTCCAACAAACTTTGCGTAATTTTAATTTCAACTTTCAATCTGTATAATTAGGAAGGAAAATCAAGAAAATGCAGTCAATTTAACATTTTTACTTTGCTATTGTCAAATGAAAGGATCTGTTTATGATAATATTTTGAATTTTTACAGGAAATAATTAATTGAAGTGAATAATGATAGCAGGTCACAATTTCATTCTTTACTGAAGAACTCTGCTTCTAAATAAGATGATTTATTCTATAAAAGATTCTATTCTCTTAAAAATGATAGATTTTTAAGAGGGAATTTATTAGGTGTGATAATGTGTAGAACATTTGTTTTAAACATAGAATCAAAGGATTTTTGTCAATTTCTGTGTCCAACCTGAAACCAAGACACTTATCTGGAAACTTAAAAGAATCTTAATTAAATTATACAAACAAAACGTGTTTTTACTATTATATCAAACATGCTAATAAAATGAATGACTGCTGCCTAACTATATATATATATATATATATATATATATATATATATATATATATATATATATATATATATATATATGTATATATATATTTCATATTTGTTATTAAATAAAAATGAATGATTTATTTTTGTTTGGTTACTTTTTTGTCCCCAAATTGATAGATTTAGCAACTAAAGCAGAATTATGATAAAACTATTTATATTTTGTCTATACAGTCTATAAATCCTGTTACAGTGAAATGCAATGCAAGTACATTTACATATGTACAAATATGCATTTAGGTATAAATATACATATCTATGTACATATACATGCACACAGACAACTATAAGAATATATTCTTGTCTATGCATATATGCTAAAACTAACACACACGCACACACACACACACACACATACATGTGTTTGTGCATGTATAAAGATTTCTATTTCCTTATTCTTACTATTAACATTTCTTCTAAGAGAAAAGAAAAACTCCCTTTAAGAGAAGGTGATATAGAAGCTTGTAAAGCATTTGCTTCCTTATTAAATCAATTTTATCTTTTAATGATTGGTTGTATCATTGGTTTCCTGATTTTCCAACATTGTCCATGTTGAGAGTTTCTATCTCTTTGTGCTTTATATACTAAGGCTGAAAACTAATGCCTTCACAATGTATTATTTCCCTCTAATTGCAAATATAAATGAATTTGTTAGTTGACAGATTATTGCTCTTTTGTATGTCTGTGTTTGATTTATAGAAAACTTTCTAGAACCTTCTATAAAAGTGATTCTTATTTAAGTTAACCCTTAGAACCCTACAAGTGGACAAATCAACTTTGGCGACACAGCATGGTAGATCGTGAATGGCAGGACGAAAACAGCATTGAGAAACTGTATTAACAAGGATGGAAGGTTGAACTTGTCTTTCGTTTATTTTTCGTATGGCTCCTCCAATTATAAATGTTGGCAATGGTTGGAGAACAAGCACTAGCCCTACAGGATAAGTTTTCCATTCATTTTTCTATTTTCATTGAATATATCTATATCTTTACTCATGTGTGAATATCTTAATCACTCTCGAGGAGTAGTCTTGAAATATCATCTCTTGAATATTTTTCCATTAACCTTATCATATAAACTTCATTGTTTTTATCATACAAATTGACCAATAAGGAGTTTCTGCTGAATATTATTTGGGCCCTTTAGGTTGATTAAAGCATAGATTATATTTCATGAAGAATTACATACACTTGATATTTTTTGTTAATACAAATGCATAAAAAGAAATCTAATATTCAAATTCCTGTAATCTAATTTTCAGGCATTTCATAAGCCTAAAGTCTTTATCAAGCAAAAATTTAAAGAAAAATTCTGCTTGTTATTCAGTCAATAGCAATATTATGAGAAAACCATGAATTTACAGAAAAGGAAAAAAGCTTTTCTTATTTTCTAAAAATGATTATACTATTTTCAAATTTTTACTTTAGTACAATATCGATTTAAAAAAAAAAAAGATTTATTTATTTTGTCTTTTGCCTAATTTTGATACATTTTATTCTTAATTTTATTCATTCTTAATCATAGACATTTTAAAGATACATACTTTTGCTTTAAAGTACAGTTACTATAAAAAAAACCTATATTTTCAATAATATAAAACCTCTCTATATTTTCAATAATATAAAACATCTCTATATTTTCACTTTATGATATGATATAAACTATATAAAACCTCTTTATATTTTCCCTGTTTTTTCCCATAAAAATGCAACAAAGATGACAACCTCATTAAATCAATGAGCCAATTTTTTGGTCATGCCATTGAACCTTAAGCTTAATGTTGGAAATATGATATTTTAAAACATTATAACCAAGAAAAATGATTTCAAATAGTCAGACTGACTTTAATTGGATGATTATAAAGTCTACACTGGCATATAGTTTAAATCTTCAATCAAATAGAATGTATGAATATCTGGTGTCTACTGAGGCTTATGAAAAAGGGATGTTTTACAAACATCCCCTTTGTATTATTTCTAATGCTTATATTCTTCTATTCATATGGGTTTGGTTATTTTAAAACAAATCTTTCTCTGATATGATTCAATGAACTAATATGTAGTTTTATTTTTAAAACAAAGAACTAATTTACCTCTCATCATTGTTTTTAAGACTTGTATTGGCTATAAAGTATTTGAATTTGGTTTTATTCCTTTGAGCACTCTAACATTTAGTTATGTTATTGAAAGATGTCAACATCAATTATCATGCCTGCTATTGAAAAAGTGCCTTCTCAAATAAAAGAGACCAAGAAATCAAGGGATATTGATTGGTCTGTCCTTATAAATTCAATTAAACAAATAATTCTATTAAGATTGTAGGAAATATATCTATGCTTATCATCCTAAACTAAGCAAATTATTTTTTTTATTGTTGTAAAAACAATATAAAAATATATATATATATAACAAATAATATTTAAAAATATTATTAGAACTAGAGGCATATTTTATTAATTTTTTACATTGATGTCTCTTATGAGCTCAAATGAGGTTTCAATTAATTTTACTTTTCCAATACTGCTCAAGAATTTGTTTGAATATTTAAAGTCACTGAAGAAATTTATTTTTCCTTTTCTAAATAGATTTTGTTGTGCAGACTTTAATATTCAAATAATTTGTTGTCTTCTTTGCTTGTAGTATAAACTTAGGTTCAATGGATTATATTCTAACATAGAAAGCATCCTTATACCTTTTCTTCCTATTGACTTGGAAGGATCATTGACCTATCTGTGATCCTGGCCTTTACTTGGGCCATCTTTTAAACAATGTATCAAGCTGGATACTTTTTTAACCTACCAATCTTACAACATTAAAGTACTTGTTTCTGAAACACAATGTTGTGACTTGGCTTTAGTTCACAGAAAGAGTAAGAGATGAAAAACATGTAAAGAAAGTTTGAATAACAGTAGAATCTACAGTGTGTTTGAACTACAATTTTTTTGCTTAGTAAAATTGATATACTATAAGAGAAAAATTGAATGAGTATAAAAGAAAAAAAAAATTTAATGTTATGTCAGTTTAATATAAGATGGTGCTATCTTGCTGTTAATACTAGTTCCAATTTCATTAATCAAAGTTAAGTGTCAGAGCTTTAGTAATATGTCCCATTTTAATTCAATAAATGGAATTAACTTTTTTTTTAATTACAGTGACAATATCTATTGATATAAACAATTTCTTTTTTATGCTTGCTATTTCAGAGCTTAGGATTCTATTAATAATATGCATTCTTTCTTTCATAGATACCACTGGAATTTGTTTCTCTCATATCAATGCTAAATATGCTTTGTAAGGTAACAGCTCCAAGTTCTTCATCTGTCTGAAGGATAAAGTTTGATCTGTTTCTTCTTGTTTGGTATTTCAGCACTTGATATTGCAGCTATATTATCTTCTATAAACACAACGTCTCTCTCTCTCTCTCTCTCTCTCTCTCTCTCTCTCTCTCTCTCTCTCTCTCTCTCTCTCTCTCTCTCTCTCTCTCTTCCCATTCTTTGATTTAATTTATCCCTCTCTTTAATTTTCCTTGGATTATTTTAATTAACAAAACTTTCAACAGCACCTTTCGGACGAGATTCTTATTTAAATGGAAATAAGCAGCAAAAAAAAATCCTTAATATTTAAAAGTTCCTTTTTTACACTAAGTATTCTCATTCATAGTTTAAACTAGCAAGTAAATCTCTTGGAAATACTTGAAGGTATAAATAAAAATTTGACGTATCCTTATAAATACAATTTAAAAAAAGAATTAAATGTGCCTATAAAATTATCTACTAAAGCATTGCAAATTACAAATCTGATACTTGACATATTTAATCCTGGATGATTCTGGTTGCATTTCATTTTATGCTAATGCATTTGGAAAAGGCATGATTTATCTGTTTTCTCCCCATAGCAAAGAGCAAAAAGTAGGGCTGACTGGTTTTTCTTTAGCCATAGTTAAGCAATCAGCTTAGGAGAAGGAAAACTGAATTCAGACCAAATTTATTCCACCTAAAATTGATTTTACCATATACTGCCCATGGCAGAGGGCTTGTGTAAATACATAATTGATTTATCTATTTTTATAAAATGAAATCCCCTTTATTTTTTATATTACTATATATTCTCTCTCTTTGCAAATTCTTATTTTGCAAAATTCATAAATAAATCCTGGGGAAATGTTAATTTCTAAACCTTTTGATTTATTCAAGTCTACTTTTTTTCTTTTATCACATTTTCTTTTTTCTTTTCCTGAATGTTATTTTTTTTTGTTCTTTTTCTTTCCTTAACCCATTGTATTTAGTGACTATTTGAAGGTATCTTTGTTATCTATGTTATCATTCTAAATTATACTCTTCAGGATGCATACGTGTATGCTTTGAAATCACTTACTTGTCATTCATCTTTTATAGATGCATTATATTCAAAGATGGCCAAATTACCTAAATAACAATAATAACCACAAACCTATATTTGTCAATGACAATTTAAATATTGCAATGGTATTTACCATATTTCTAGTCTTGTTTCAAACTAAGCTAAGCTTAGTAAATGACTACAACAGAATTTATTCAATGAGAGATTAAATTCATTAATTGAAGAAATGGTGCTTACATGTCACAATTGAAATCATGAGTTTGATCAATAGATGAAATAATTGGAAGAAACCAATTAGGCTGTGATTATTTTCATTACTTTTTAATGTATAGGATATGAATAGAATAGCATTTAACTAGTTATTATTTCTGCTGTAATTTTTCATTCTATCAGCAAGTTTTTTGGGGGGTTGGGAGGTGTCCCACTAAAAAAAATGCAGGTGAGAGAATTTTGATGAAAGATTTAAAGGAAAAAAAATTAAGAACATAACGATTTACTCACATCATCTCCTTGCTGAATTCTTTGGGGATTCTATAAAAATATACAAAATTTTGCTTTTGTAATGTTATGAAATAATGAAATGCTTTTAAAGGTGACAAACATAAGGAAATAACAGTTCTGTGTTCCTAAGAAGCGATATGTCAAAAAGCTTTCTTTCTCTAGTCAGATTTGGTGTTTGAAAAAATGCATAAGATATATATCTTGAACCTATCAGATACAATGGGTTATTGTGAAATCTAAATTCCTGATCTGCTGAATAAATTGATTAGTCAGCATTTCTTTTGGAAATACTTTTATTTTCAAAAGAACCTTTTTTTTTTATCTTTCTAGTTTCCTGTTATTCATTTGTCCCATTTGTCCTTCTTTCATTTTTTTTCTGTCTTTTAATTGATGTCTTTCTCTATTAACCCTCTATTTTATTTATTGCTTCTTGAAATCAACCTTATTCTTCTTAGATTTTTTTCTTCATTCCTTTTGACAAATTCCTTGAGCAGTTCTTTGACTAATCAGTTTATCTGCCTCTGTAAAAATAATGTTTATAAATTATGGAAAAAGATTAATAAATAAATCATATTTATTTTCTTTGGATGGAATCTTTTTATGAATGTTCCATATTAATCAAGACCATTCCTCAGAGCCAATGAAAAAAAAAGAAAAAAAAACTTGTTGCTTTTTCTTTTTTTTAAAAAAAAATGAAAACTATGCCAAAAAAGTATGCATGAATTTTGTTTTTATTAATGTAACAAATCTTCACAGCTTAGATTTTCTTTTGTTTATTCAGTTTATGGATTCTCTCTCATCGGCCTGTTGTGTTTCTTTGATTCTTCTTTATGAATAAAACAGGTATATTAAAGAATCTTTTCGCTGGCTATTTGCCAAAGGCAAATTAGAAGAAGGGAAAAAAATTGTGAATTTTGCAGCCAACCAAAATAATGTGGATTTTGATGCCATTTGGCAGAAGAATGTAGAGAACCTTGAGGAACTGTCTGAATTGGAGAAGATTGATTGCCAAGATAAGTCAGATGCAGTTGAAGAAGAAAGTGGCACCAGAGATGTGCCAGAGAGCAAAGCTACCCTCCAAAGAAACCCAGGCTTGGAGGAATGCTCAGCAAAGACTAGTAAATTATCTTCTGTGGCAGTTATTACTGTATTGCGTGACTCTGGAACAAGAAAAATATCATTCATCAACATAATTAATTGGTAAGCACTATCTTTAACTTTGAAGAATATTGTTGATTGTATAGTTCTGATTGTTTGAATGAATTCATTGGTATTTTGTGTGATATGCAGTGTCTAAATAAAAACAGGAATATATCTTGATAACAAGTGTTGATTATTGACACAGTTGTTGGACTATGGTGAATCAAAAGTATTGCTATATTTTGAATCACAAGACCAAAGCAATTCAAGCTGTTAAAGATACCTGCTGTGGTTGGTAGTATCATGGTAGCTGGTGTGCTGACAAGTTGTGCAATGATTCACTCCTTGTGTGATTTGAAAGCTGCACAGATGAATATGCAATGTAGTTCTATCTATATGTGAAGTTATGCTTTATAAGTTTGAACAGGGACATAATTCTGTGGAAACAAAATAAAACATTTGTTGCATGAAAGGTAAAGATGCAGTTAATCACAATAAAGTAACCAGTTGGCTCAAGAAATTTTGCTTTGGTCGCAAGAACCTTGACAATCAAGCAAGGTCAGGTAGGCCTAAAACTGTTGTCCTCGTGGTGTAATGGTTAAAGCGATGGACAGCAGAATTGTAGTAAGTGAGTTCGTACTCCAGTCACGTTATTACATTCACTTTTGGGCAACTACCCTTGGGAAAGGTATGAACCCCCTCATCCTCCCAGCTATGGGTTAAATAGTACCACTACTGTTCTTCCAGAAGGATGGCTTTGGCATTAAATAACCTACAAAGGTTCATTTGCCATTAAACAAAGAAACCAAACCAAACCAAACTAAAACTATGAATTCTGAGGCTGTGCTCCAAACCATAGAGGCAAATATAGCTTGAAGTTCTTGGAGAGTACCAGACAAGCTTGGTATCTTACAGTCCAGTAAGCTTTGTCACTTTACAACCTCAGCAAAAGCAACTATAGGTGTCAAATTGTTCCTCATGTTATTAAAATATTGCAAAACTTTTGACTCACCCTAGTAATAAAATCCTGACATTAAAAATAGTCAATGAATGTGGGAATAACTTAATTATTTCAAGGGATATTTCTAAGTAAATCAATAAGACATGGATGATTTCAAGTATGTTTATTTAATTGATTGAATGTTAATAAAAATAGCTGCATATATAGTGAATTGAAGAATAGATGAGTAATTGAAAGATAAAGAAACAAAGAAATACAAGATATTTTAATGTAATCTTGATAAGGACTGAAGAGAGTCATATGAAATAGGTGAAGAAAAAGCATTTTGTTTGTGGTTTAGCCAACAACACATTTATTCTCGTGAACAGATTTTAAACAATTTATGAGACGAGGATCATTAAATAAGTTTCCAGACTTTTTTCGTATGGGCACTTTTATTGATAGTACGCACATAAAACTCTAGTTCTCTCCAGCTGCAATGCACTTGTACCGTTCCAACAACTTCTGGAAGGCCCCATGGAAGTCTTCTTGTGTGAGCATGTCAATGACCTTCGTCACAGCCTCTTTCATCTCCTCAGTTGTCTCATAACAACAGCCTTTGAGCTTAGGGAATAAGCAAAAGTCACAGGGAGCAAGGTCTGCACTATAGGGAGGCTGAGGAACTGTCTTGATGCCCATCTTGGTCAAATAGTCTGTGACAAGGATGGAGTTGTTGACTGTTGCATTGTCCTAGTGGAAATGCCACTGACCTGATTTGAAGAGTGCTGGCCTCTTCTGACGGAATCTCTTCCTGAACTCCCTTAAAACCTCAACATAGTAACCCTAACCCTAACCCTTTGGCCAATCAACTCTGGTGTTCTGACTTCCTTACTCTTCCCACATCCATCATTATCCCTCACAGACTCCCTGCCTTCCTTGAATCTCTTATGCCTCTCAAAAACTCATGCTCGATTCATGCTAGATGGTCCAAAAGCAGTCTGAAGCATTCCATACGTTTCTGTGGCATCATTTTTTCCAAGTTTAAAACAGAATTTTATTGCATATCATTCTTCTAAAGTGTCCTCATGTCCAGATTGCATTTTTGAAATTCACCAGCAGTGACAATCAGGCTTTAGTAGGGTGTATTCCAATTGCTGCTGTAGCTGTTCCTTTGAAGCTGAAATCATAAAAATTGGTCAGTCATCTCAAGATGTATTGCAATAATATACTGAAATTTCAAGAGTCTACGGCAATTTTAAATGCCTGTCCAAAAAAAGTCTGGAAACTTATTGAATTCACCATGTATATAATTTCAATGATTATCAAAGTTTGAAAGAATGACCCAAAAATTAATATAAAGAAATAGGAAAAGAACTTTAGATTTAATGCACTTTTTACATATTTACTTGTAGGTTGATGATCAGTTTTACCTATTTTGGTATCTACATGACTTCCAATACTCTTCCTGGGAATCGCTTTCTCAACTTCTTCATGACTGCAACTATGGAGATATTGGCTGGTGTGTTTCTTTTGAAAACGCTTACCAAGTAGGTATAATTTTCTTATTTATTTATGAGGAGGTTCCTAGGGTTTTATTTTCCTCACAAGTGTTGTGTTCTAAATGGTTAAAGGATTCTTGTCAATGTTATTTTGTTGTTGAGTAGAGGGATAGATTTTTCTCTTTCTTTTGCTTTTTATTGTTATATTTACATTTCTTTTCTTAATCTGTTTTAATCTGTTTTTCTCTCACATCCCCTGCATTGCAAATCTGGTTGTTTTCACTTTTAGCCACTTCTAATATTCAGTGTCTTCTTCCTTTTTCTTCATTTTCTTCTCTATTACATTTTTATTTTTGTTTTGAAACTATCACATTTGGATTCTTAATAGAAAAAAACCTTATTGGTTTTATCTGATCTCCAACTGCTATTTCCATCTGGGATTTATTGATTAGCACACATCTTTGCTTTGTCTTTGTTTAGCATATCGAATGTTTCATTTTGAAGAGTTTGTCTTTTTATTCAAGTGCTTTTAAAAACTTTGATCAGGTTATTTTTGAATATTTCAACAATGATTTTCAAGCATGAAATTATAGGTAGTTATTGGACATTTATTGAATCAGAAAAGAAATTCCTTTTGTTTTATGTTCTTCTTTTGTTTGTCTTCTTAAAGAAGTAAGTCATCAGATTTTTTGAGTGTCTTTACATTTAGGGTTTCAGTGAGTTTCATTTTGTTCATATATTCTGTTGATAGTTGAACTCAAAATATGAATAAAACAGAATATAATTCTAAACAGTTTCCAGATTTTTTTCAAATAAAACATATTTCCCTAAATGTGGCTCCAATTTTTAAACTAACAAAATGTTTATAACTTGACTTAACAAGGAACATTATTTTCTGATTCTTACTTATATTTTCAAATCTTGTTTTTTCTATTTCATATTGCTGTTGTGGCTTTTGAATTGTGAATTTTTTCAATGTTGATTTGGAGGTCTTTTACTGCAGTTTATAATTTCTTATAAAGGAAATTAAAATGTTCTATTGAGAAGTATTTTTTTATTTCTTATGGCCAGTTGTTAATTCTTGGAGTTAAAAAAATTTATTTTGCTCATACAGTCATGAATGAGAAGCTCGGTATTAATTTATTTTGAATTATTCTTGCAACTTCTTAAATACATTGATCTAAAAATGTCCTGCAAAACTCAAGACTATATTTATTGGACTTTTGTGATTTTATATCTTTTATGACTACAAGTTGAATCGAACTGAATGCTCACCAGAAAATTCTTTTATTCAATTATTTACAGAATACATATTCATTATCTTGTTATTTTAGCTAATTTCATGAATCAATTATTTACCTCTTTATGCATAAGCATTTATATATAATCTGAAAATGAAAATACAAGTTTATATTTTTATGGTCTATCTTAACTAAGTAAGTATTATTTTACTATTTTAATATATTTAAGAAAAAATTGAAATATAACAAATGTTTTTGGCACACTGGAATATTTTCAATTAAAAATAAGTCATTACAAAATTCTCCATCTTTGGAAAATATTTCAAATATTAATTTTCCTCAAAAATGAGTAATTTTTCATGGCAATCTCAGATATGAGTGAGTTTTAAAACAAATCCATCAAAACAACTAAGACTATTCTGACAAATCAAAGTGATCAGAGATAAAATTGTTTGCAGCTTATCACTTCACTGAAGAAAGAAACATTGTCAAAAATAAACTAAAAAATCAATTTTTGTAATTGACAGGTAGGTTTTTTGTTTATTTATATTTTGAAAAAAAAAACATTTTGTTGTTTATATCAAAACATGTGAAAACCCACATCCAAACACTTTTGTTGTGGTTGTATGCTGCTGCACTCTACTGGTCTCTCCATCACTCAACAGGCATCAAGTACAATTAATTTGCTGAAAAAAGTATATTCCACATGAGGCTACTTGGCATTACCTGTATTTCAAAAAAAGAAAACAAATACCTTTTTTTTCCACTTTTGTTCACTGTTCCAACCATGATCATATGAATTTGAGCAATTGTAAATATAATTAAGTGTAATGAATTGAATTGTAAACTTTTTTACTGTACAATGTCAAAAATGAAATATATAATTGTATTTTGTGCAATTTTCCTGAAAATTTCCTTTTGAGATAATAGATTTTGTATAGAATTACTCTTAACTGGATATTATGTATCAGCTTGCATAATTTTATTGTCAAGTTTGCATTGTATTGAAAACATTATCCTGTTTGCAAATGACACACAAATTGCATAGTTTTTTAAATGTAAATGCATATTTGAAAAATGACCCTATTAGTCCAGTTTAAAATCACTGTAAGGGTAACCCAAAGCCAAACTTTTCTAAACCTTATTTTTCTGATGCAGAAAATTTTGGTAAATGGGCCAAAGCCTGGTCTATTTACCAAAACTTTTTTCATTTACCAATGATACCTGCATTAGAAAAATAAAGTCTAAAAAAGGTTTGGTTTTAGGTTACCCTTACTGAACTTTTAACCTGGACTATATTCATAAAGATAAATAGAAGAGAAAAAAAAAGCTGTTCAATGGAACCAAAAAAAAAAACAGGAAAATAATGAAAAAAATGCTTTTGGTTATTTTTTTCTTTTGAACTGAACTTCCATCTTAAAATAAGAACATTATGGTGTTGATAACTCATGCACACACATTCTGAGATAGTTTTTATTGAATTAAATCAGGTTTTTCTGTTCATATAAAGAGATAAAAAGATTACCTGAATCAAAACCTTTGAAGAAAGAAATTTCCCAATTTTGACATTTCTCTTCTTCTAAATGCTCACTCAAACATAATTAGAGAAAGAATTAAGATTTTTTAAAATAATTCCCATGGGCACTAGACATTGGGTAATCCTGTGCCAAATGACCTAACTTGTATTTCGCATAAGATTTAGTTTTACTATACATACTATGTAATTAGAATATGAGAAAAATTTTTACAAGCCAATGGATTTTATTTATATTGAACATTTTTACAATTTTTTAAATTTTCTTTTTAATTTATACCAGCAAATGTATTTAATAAAGATGTTTAAAAATACTTTTTTAGTCATTTTGTTTCTTTTTTGTAGTGATTTTATCTTTGTCCTCACTATTTGCTAAGGCTGAATATCTGCTTTCTCTTTGTTATGGTGAATTCATAATCAAAAATTAAAGATCAATATGGATTGAAAGAAAGAGAAAGAAATATAAGAATAATCATTGAAATGGAATTAGACATTTGTCATATGAATGTAGTTTTGTTTATAGATTTTTTACTGAAAATCTTCTTCTTCTTCTTCTTCTTCTTCTTCTTCTTCTTCTTCTTATTATTATTATTATTATTATTATTATTATTATTATTATTATTATTATTATTATTATTATTATTATTATTCACTCATTAGAGCTTTTCACATCAGTATTAGCTGATGGTTTATTATTATTATTATTATTATTATTATTATTATTATTATTATTGCCATTATTATTGCTGTTAAATGGCTGGTGTAAGAATAAGGCAAATACTTTTTCCATTAGATTGCTAAGACAAAATGTTAAAACCTGCATATTCACAGGAACATACATCTTTAGGGCAAAAGACCTATTCTGTTTTTGCTATTTCTGAAAAAATTTTCTGATCAAAAGCATATGGTAGCCACCAACTATGGTGCATAGAATCAAAGAAAATGTTATCAATCAACATTTTGCTCCTTAGTGTTAACTCCAGTTTATTCTAATTACCTATCAAAATTCATCTGGAGCAAACAAAAGTAACTTTGGATGGTGTTGTTTTGTCTGTTTATATTAACTTTTTTCATGATAGAAGTCCTAATTAACATCATTAAAAGTTGCAGTATTATTTGATACCAGCTGGGATAAATTGCTTTCAGACTCAATGTTATATAATGGCAACAGAGGTATATATATATCTATATATTGTTGCGTGTGTGAGTGTATATAATACACATTAGTTAGTCTTTTCTTATAAAGAAAAATATAAACAAATTTTAAATGAAAAAGAATGATGTGGCTTATTATAAAAGCTATTTTCTTTGGGTATATTTCACTTTTTGTGAATTTTTTGTTATTGGTTTATGCCTATCTCTTGTAAGCAATATGAATGCTTCCTTTTATCACTATTATAAAAATTGATATTCTTTCTGAATACTTTCTTGATTGCTGGTATCGTCTCAATTTTATCAGACATAAAAACATTTTATTATTCACTCATCTTGTTGGTATTTAAGATGTTGATCTTTTTTCTACTGTTGTGGCCTTTTAGCATTCATCTTTAGATGATTCATTCTATTCTGCTGATCATCTGGATTTTTGATGAGGTTTTTTGGCTTTTGAGAGGGGGTGGGACATCCTCAAAGAAATGGTTTATTTATTATTTTCTCACTTTATTGTTTTGGTCCAGTTCAGACTGGAAAAAGACTCTGTTGTTGACAGTTGGCAGTCATTCTTGAAGTCAAATGTCTATAGAAGGAGATGAGAACAGAGAGGAGGATGGAAAAAGAAGAATTGGAAAGAAAATTACACAAACACAAAAAGAGGATGGAAACAAAGATGAAAAAATATGCAGCAGCAACAACAACAAAGACAACAGTACCAACTGAAAAATCAAATGTTAATCAAGCAACAAATTTTTGACATGTGAGTTTTTTGTATGTTGATCAGTTCATCCAAAAAGGAGTCAACATCAGGATGGCTGGATTTTTAGTCATAGATTTCTCCAGATCCAGATATCAGCAATGTAACCTCTTGGACAGGTAGAACAGTTTTGTTTTGTGTGTGTGTGTATGTGTGTTGTTTTTTTTTTGTTTCATTTTTTTTCCATTTTTTTTTTGTTAGTTTGTTTTTGTTTTCCTGCAGGGTTCTTGATATAAACACTGATGTGTTCTTAATTTACTGCGTTGTAGCCAAGTTGAGAGAAAACAACTGCCTAGAAAACTTGATTTTCTTGTGTAGTTTTATACCCATTTGCTCTCCCTCTACTTTATTTACCATTCGGCCAAATGGCATTACTGGCTCTACTGATTCTCTTGTTTACTTTGACGTCTATCAGGGAGTTGTTGAACAGTGCGCTGCCAAAGGTAGGTGAAATCAGGCAATGGCTCAAGATGTTAGTAGTGAGTCAGGATTGCAACCAGGGAGCATGGAGTACCCCGGGAGCTGGCTGGTGTATGGCGACAGTGTTGCTGAGGCTGACGGTGAGGCCCAAGTATTTAGCCGCATGAGAGAACCAGTCTGTGATGATCAATCAGTCATCCTGCAGATGGGCCTGCTCTTTACACACATTCACACATACACATACATATTGGCACACACACTTGCATATGTAAACATATTTGCACAAACATGCACTTACATAAATGCATGTATACACATCCTATCATGCACACAGCTATTTAGACAAGCTGGGTGCTTTAGAAAGTTCTATGTCTTTGTGAACTGATATTTCTTGCATATATAATGTATGCATGTTTTTTTTTCTGCACCCTCTAAATAGATGCATATACTATATATCAGTACAAACCTAGAGATATGCACTTATACAAACATTTACATTCAACTCTATACAGCAGAATCTGTGTATGTGAAAAATTTTTAAAAAATGTTCTTGTAATATTATGAAACCATCTTGTAATCTATTTGAGTATTAATTAAATTCAATCTGTATTATCATAATTTATTTAAAAAGTGCTTCTATTATGAAAGTAGTGTTTGTTTCACAGAAACAAAACTATAGGATATCATCTGATTAAATATTTTATTATACTATTGTATGTCTTCATGGCAGGATGCTGTTTCTTTGTCATGATGGATCAGATTTACAAACAAAATAATTGAAACAAATTGTAGACAATGCTTCACATTGCATTTTGTACCAATGAATTTTCACAAAGGACTTTTGTGATTTTTTATACTGAAATGATCTTACTTATCTTTTATTACTCAGTATTATAGTACTAACCCTTTACTAAACTGAAAATCTGATTTTGTAGAGTTTTTAAAAATCAGGAAAAGATCTTTTTTTTGTGAAATTCTTCTCATAAATTTCACATATGCAAATTCTACTGTAAACTAACATATACATACAGATTTACATATATAATGTGCACACATTTTAAGCTAGTTTCTCTCCTCTCCTCCAATGTATCTATTTATCTCTCTCTCTCTCTCTCTCTCTCTCTCTCTCTCTCTATATATATATATATATATATATATATATATATATATATATATATATATATATATATATTTGCATGCATACAAACATTTTAGTAGTATTTGCACCTAGGTACAGGTCATGAATTGACAACTCTATCTAATTTACTTACATACAGTCATTACTGCCAATACAAATAAAAACATGCATTTATAACTTCATTTAACAAAAACAAAAATATCTCATAAATAAATAGACACCTGTTTGATCAAAAATATAATTTAGTTTTAGCTTATATATACTTTTATATAAGTGATTATTGTTAAGACAAAAAATAAAAGGAAATGAATAGCTTGTAAATATCTTAAAAGGTTATAATAGAACAAAATCAGGTTGATACTGTAATTACATATTTTACAGTCTTATCTAATTGTGTTTCATACAAGAAATGGTGTATCTTAGATAGTAGAAGCTGATAACAGTTTCCTATCATGTTGAGAGATTTTTAAAATTTTGCAGCTAATGTCCCCCTTTTTTTTCTTTTTCTTTTTTTTGGAACAAATTTTTTTCTGGTGATGCCTACAAAAGCCCTTGACTGTAACCCTTGACAAGGTGGCTTAGAAAGTACTCTCACTTGCCCAAGGTGAAACTATATAGCAGTGCTTCTCAAACTACCTGATGTGGTGTACTGACAGGATATTTTGCCAATGTGCCACGTACCGGTAGCAAGTGATTTTGTGCATAGCTTTTATTTCCAATCAAGTTCCAAGTATTTCTATCTGTTGTATTGTATCACTGCATCCAAAAAGAATAATATTAAACAATACAGAAAGATTTTATGTATTTTCATTTTTACATTACATGTGATATATATATTATGATAATGTGAAACTGGAAACTCACTATGACCTGGCAGTTAATGACTTGCGTACCAGCTCCGGTACACTACCACCACTTTGAGTAGCGCTGCCTTACAGTAACAGAAGAGAAAAATCACTTCCTTCTCTTTTAGATATAAACCAAATACATTTCAAAATTACCCTTTTAAGCAAATCTAATACAATTAAGATACTTGTTCTACATAGCAGTCTAAGGAACCATATGACTTCAGGTTGACTGCAAAATGAAAATAAACTTCTTTTACTGCCCTCATGTAACTTCTGCCTAAAGTGAAATTTCAAAAAGAATGAACATTTTATCAATTATATCTGATGATTATTGCTTGGACAGGCAGGAATTTGAAAGCTTTTAGAAAATAGAGCTTTGCATTACCTAGAAGAAGCAGTTATCTGATTCCTCTTTGACTTTTACTTATTCAACGAACATTTTTAAATCAAACAAAGGTAAACTGTGGCCTGATAGTTATATGCAGCCCATAGTACTTTCTGCATGGTCTACTTAAGACTTTCTTATGGAAAAGTTCATTTTGCTAGAGAGAAAATATCAACTTTTCCTTATTTCTAAGGTAAATGCTTATGTGTATGGTCTTCCATAGTAAAAATAGTTGAGGTACGTTCAATGTAAAATTAACTTGTTTTTCTTAATAGTGTGACCTGCTTGATGATTAGCTATGTCTCTTATGGCCTAGATCTTGAAAAATACTGTCCATGCTTGTTTTAAATGATTGGAAAGTAAGCTTGATTTCTTTAGCCTTCTTTATTCTAAACTATTCAATACCATAATTTTATTAGAGAAAGCTTACTTAGTGGAAGCTCATTTCTTCAAGATGATTAACCTCTAAAAATGAAGGTCAGGAAAAATACTGTCAGTTTAGACTAATATTCTAATTACCAAAGAGAATGAAATATTTTTTTGTGACATGATGGTAATGGTTATAGGAAGTGAACTTGGTGACCCAAGTTCAAATCCTTAATGAGGCTGTTTGCATTTCACCTAGCACTAATACACCTGAAAAGATATGAATCCAACTCTTCTTTCCTCATCTTTGAGTAAATAGTTGGGCAAACTAAGCTCTAAAACCTTGATATGGCAACCAGTATAGGAGAAGGAAACTCTAAATTCAAACCATACCTGGAGAGGGATGGGCTCCACCAGGCTATTCCTGCCCAAGAACACTACATCAGTAGTGTTCTTGGGCACAACCAAACCAGTCTTTTTTTAAATCCAGTGTCTTGTTAAAAATTATCAAAAACATATTTTTCATATATCAATTCTTTATTTATCATATGTCAGAATGAATACAAATTAATATTTTTCATATTTCAATGGGGAACTCCCTACGGATTGGTGGCTAATGTGCTTGACTTTGACATCATAGTAAGCAAATTTGAACTCTTGTCACACTATTGTGTTCACTTTTGGACTAATCCTCTCAGGAAAGTTGTGAACCCTCATTCACCACCACCAGTTATGGGTTAAACAATACTACTACTGTTTTTCTACAAGGGTGGCTTGGGCATTAAATAGCCCATGAAGGTTGATATGGCATTAAATAAAGAAAACAAACCCTATTTCAGTATAGTTTAGTTATATATCTATATTTTATAATAAATGGTTATTATGATAATGAATTTTATTGCATTTTTGGTAAAAGCAACTGGCTTCAGTTAAATATAGCACTAATAAGAAGGAAGATTTTAATATCTAATTAATTGGGTTTGATCTTTGAAAATGTCATCTAAACTGTGGATGAATATTTAGGGTATATAAATAAACATGTAAAATATGCACCACCCTATTCATTTAAGATTTTTACCAACTGCAACTTATTTGCATTAAATTAAACTTTGAGAAATGTTACCTAAGCTCAGTTCTACCTTCAGTATTACTAAAATGAAAGAATTAAATCTTACTTTGAGGACAGTTTTGGTATATTTCCTGGAAACAGTGATGTATCTCATTATGTTCTTATATGTCCTGAAAACTCTGTTATAGCTCATTCTGTTTTCATATGTCTTGGAAACATACCCATTTTAAGTTCACATATGTCCTGGAAATACTGTTATACATCATCATGTCATCATATGCCTTGGATACCATGTTATACCCCAATAGGTTCTCATATGTCCTGATAACAATGTTGTATCCTATTTTGTTCTCATGATGTGAAAATAGTGTTATACCCAATTATGTTATCCTTTGCCCAGGAAAAAATATTATACCACATTATGTTTTCATATGTTGTGAAAACAGTTTTATACCTTGTTAGGTTCTCATATATCTTGAAAAGTGTTATACTTCATTATGTTATCATTTGTCCTGGAATTATTTCATACATCATGGAAAAAATGTTATATATCCCATTATGTTATCATGTTTAGTGTTATACCCCATTATATTCTCATGTGTCCTGGAAACCATGTTATGTCCAAATATTTTACTCTTAGACGTTCTTGATACATGTACCCAAGATGATGAGATGATTATAAATTAGGACATATAATTTTATCCATTAATAATATTCTACATAGACCATCTATTACATGTAAAATTCATCTGACAGAATAGCCTTTTTAATGTCTCATATTGTCCCTCCTCCCGTTCTAGTCAAAAGATCTTTCCTAAGAATATTCATTGTTAAAGGGTCATAAAAGTATTCGTTTTACTTTATTAAGAACTTTCTTTTGTAAATAGAATTTTTTTTGTAGTTAGAAGATGTAATAAATCCCAACCTTATTAAAAACAAAACCTTTATAGGAATTATTTGCTTCTTGGTGGTGTATTCACAAAAAATAAGCAAGTGTTGAATATAGTTGGCCTGACTCTCATCAGATAGTTATTATCAACATTTGGTATTATTAATAAAGACTGTATTTTGTATACTAGAAAACTCAATTGTAATCATTCAAATTTATTGTTGATTTTTTCAAGTTTCTTTGAGTTGAATCACTGAATTAGAGAACTACTAGTTTTTTATATTTTACCTTCTTATATTTCTCTGATATAGAAAACATAATTTTATTATACTAGAACAAATTGCTTAATGATTATATTACAACAGAGCTATGACTCAATATAAGATCATAATTTTATTATTTTACTTAATAAAAATCATTTTAGAAGACAAAGAATCCATTATATAAACATTTGTAAATATCAATACAAGTAGGAGGTTTATGTTGCTTTTGTCTTGTTTTCATTTTATAGTAAGCTTTGTTAACAAAATTTTTGTTACTATTTTTGATGTAACACTTAAGTTTTATTGATTTGCCAAAGTTTGTTATTAGCTTTGGTGATGAGATTGAAGTGACTTGCCTTCCAATCTTCATTAATTGAATCCCATCACTTGTCAAGAGTTTATCTCTATCAAATACTTATCTTCATACTACCTGAAAGTGAATCAATATTTCTTATTATTTTGATCAGTTTACTTTGCAAAATATTATAAGGAATTATTATAATTGATGAGATTCATAATTTTTCAAAGGCAGAGACTTAAGATTAAAAGTATTTCACTTGCAAAAAAGGTTACAAAGTTAACTTTAAATACTTGGATGAGTCAAAAGTTTTTCAGTGTTTTGGGAAATTATTTGTTTTATTCTCAACAAAAATAGTCTAGCATTCAATATGGTAGCTATCATGATGCATCGTTTGAAGGCACCTATCTGCTAGTTCTTTGATCCCATGCTGATACCAATTCTTGTCTTTTGGGGTGAAGAACTTTTTCACTGAAGCTTCCACCACCTCTTGCTTGTAAAAGTGTTGCTAGTGCAGGCAGTAAGCCATCAATCAGAACAAGTAATAAGCTAGGGAATCCAGGTCCAGACTATATGCTGGAGATGGCATCAGTTTGATTCTCTCAAGTTCCTAGAATTTATTCTGGATTGTTTGATTGGTTTGGTTTGGTTTGGTTTGGTTTCTTTGTTTAATGGCATATCAACCTTTGTAGGTTATTTAATGCCAAAGCCATTTTCCTAGAAGAACAGTGGTGGTACTATTTACCCCATAGCTGGGAGGATAAGGGGGTTCATACCTTTCCCAAGGGTATTTGCCCGAAAGGGAACGTAATAGCGCGACTGGAGTATGAACTCGCGTACTACGATTCCGCAGTCCATGGCTTTAACCATTACACCACGAGGACACCCCCTGGATTGTTTGAGTGGTATGAGGTCTTGTGTTGTCTTGCCACAGGAGAGGTCATTTTCTATTAACCAATGCCTGGTATTTTTGTCACATAATGGCTGTTCAGAGTACAAGATGGCATCAATAGTTTGACTTCCTGGAATGAACTTGTAGTGACATAACTCCTTATAATTCCACCAAATGCAGAGTATCACCTTATGTTTAAAATACCCATGCTTGGCAGCAAGTTCTGAAAGCTAGCCCTTGATTAACCACTGTTAGGACAGTGGAAAAATATCTACTTTTTATGGCACATTATTATCTTGAGGAAATGCCGATCACACAGATTTTCCAGGTGTACCTTGCAAACATCCTCATACCTCTGTGCTTGAGCTGGGGTCAATTCTTGAGGCATAATTTAGCAGCTCTGGATGCTTTTACTGGGGTCATGAAGGTGATGAATAACATTGGACTGTGGAATGCTGAGCTCACTTGATACTCTCTGAGTACTACTCACCGGATTTGCTCTAAGGTTTGTAACACAGCATTGGAATCTACAGTATGTCTATATTGCATAACTTTTGACTCACCCAAGTATATAGCTTGTGTTATTGTTGTAGGGTACTCAGTAAAGATCAAAGTCTCCCATAGAATTATTTATTATTACATGAATTTGCTGTAGGTCCCTGGCTTGTACATATGGATATAAATTGTAAATATTATAGCAATTATCTGATGCCAAAAGTAAAAAATGATAGTACAGAAATAATTTAGAACAGGAACATTATTTAAGGGCTTCTATAATTTATCTTGAAGTTTATAAAACAACCTCCTTAGTAGTAGATATTTTTGATCATAAAACATGTTTTCTTTTTTCAAACCATATCAGTCAAAGGATTTAATGATGAAGACTAATAAAAAGTAAAACTACTGAAGAGCACTAATAAAAAAAGACAAGTAGCATAACTAAATATTTTGTAAAATCCACAGCACTTTGGAAACATTGATATTGGTCCTGTGAATCTAAGGACAGATTCTATATTAAGGAGGGGGGTGTCCTCGTGGTGTACTGGTTAAAGCCATGGACTGCGGAATCGTAGTACGCGAGTTCGTACTCCAGTCGTGCTATTACCTTCACTTTCGGGCAAGTACCCTTGGGAAAGGTATGAACCCCCTTATCCTCCCAGCTATGGGTTAAATAGTACCACTACTGTTCTTCTAGGAGAATGGCTTGGGCATTAAATAACCTAAAAAGAGTTGATATGCCATTAAACAAAGAAACCAAACCAACCATCTATATTAAGATTAGTTGTCCCATTTGGATCAGTTATATATCTTTTATACTAATCATTTATGTAATAAAAATGATGAAGCACTGAAAATAGGAATATCTTTTGAAGTGATGTGGATAAAACACCAGTTTCATTTTGAATGATAAAACCATATTGAGTTTTCATTTATATTCCCAGTTTATTGCTACATGTACAAAGATGAGGCATGCTTTGAATAAAATGTTTCTTGGATAACTGGATTTTCAAATATAACAGAAGATTTTAAATTGAAACTTGGAATAGTCATCTAGACCTTGAGCAAGTCTTTCTTGCCCTATGTCCACTGCAGTCAGTCCATAAATAAACCAAAAACCTAAGCAATTAATAAGTTTTAAAAAGAAATTTATCAAAATAAGGCATCCCTTTTTATTGAAAATAAAACATTTTTAGAATTATGACTTAGCTGAAATTATAGCTATTATTTTATATTGTATTTAAACACTTAAGTATTTAATTACTCTTGGTGTCCTGGTGTCTATTTACTTATGATTTGGGTCCATTTGCTGGTTGACGTGCTAAATTGCAGTGTGTGGTGTATTGTTTCCTGACTATACTGCATTGAATTCTGTTGTAAAAATTCCAATAAAATGATGTTACCAAATGTACGGCTGAAATGACTCAGTCTTTACTTGCAGGTGTTGCTGCGACAGTGTCTCACATTTTTGTATACAAGGAAACTATCGATGTCCGTAGCCTCAAAGGGAGAGGGATAGTACATTCCCAGCAAACTAGTTCACTGTTGATAATCTGGAGGACCGAAAATCGATACCAGACCAACACACTAGGTCTTTGCAGCAGTGTGGTGTATTTTCTCATGTATTTTGCATTTGATTCTCTCATACATGTGTGAAAAGAATTTGTTTAGATGATATGCAAAATTGATTCATGTGAAGTGTAGGCCCATCAGAAATGAAAGGGGACAGACATCACCAGACAGGCAAGTTTCGTTTCTCATCAGTTTTCTATCAAATAGATGGGTCCCCTTGTTTCTGTGTATAGAACGCCTGTCCATATCCAATGTATGGATGTTATGTCCCTCTTCAGACATTTCGTGTATGTGCACTGTATTTTAAAAAGTATCTGGTCAACAACTTACAATGGATGACAAAAAAAAGAAGCAAAATGGAGAGAAAGAAATAATAAATCAATTTTTTTCTTTGTAGCATTAATAAAGATAGAAAAACAACAAAATAAAATGCAAAATAAGATATCCCCATTTTGAATATTGTTGATCTCTTTTAAGCATTATTATTATTATTATTATTATTATTATTATTAACTTGATCAGTTGATTTCAGGAATTTTCTCATTAAAGAAATATGATAATCCTGCCTAAAAGTTGAAATAAAAACTAATCTGAAATGAAATGATCATCTGTCCTTAGAAGACCAGTTATTAATCAAACCTTGACTTTTTTTAATAACAAAGTGTTTAATGAATACGAAACATAAAATAGTGAAAGAATTATTTAATGATTCAGTATAAAGTTTATGAATTCATTTAAGAACCTAAGCTGAAGACTTTGATAGATATTGGGTTTGTTTTTTTTTGTTTTGAACAATAATTTTCTAAGAAGACCAAATAGAAAATGTGAAATACAAATCCATATGAATGCAAATATTTATAAGTGATTGATAATGATATTTCAGAATAGATAATGTATTCCAGCTACAATATTCCGTAAATTCTTTTCTTATCGTCACCAGTACAGGTTGATGTCCCTGTCAGATCAACACTCTAACCACCATGTTGAATGTGCCTTCTTCACCATTACTTGTTTGGTTCGAAGATATTTTATGAAATATAGTGTACATATACAATACTAATAACAGTATATAAGTAGTATATAGTATTCCTGTATGCATGTAGGTGTACTGTATATACGTTACCCAGTCAAATAAATTAGGGAATTCTCTAATACAAAGCAGACTGCATTTTCTTCTACTTGTCTGCAAATGTGGTACATGTGACTTGGTGGATTTTTAAATGCATGTGCAATTGTTAAGTGAACAGTTTAGATTGTGTCAAATCATTGCAATACAGAAGTTGTGATAAAAGAGACAAAGATGTGATTTTTAAAGATAAGCGAAAAATGATATGGTTTCTTCTTAAAAGAAGCCAGAAATAGAATAATATCAGAAGAGCTTATGATTACAGATACACATTGGCATTTTCCTCGATTAATAAAATTAGATTTCATTAACTGTGGGACCTCTTTAAAATCAGACCAACTTTTAAAGAATTCAGGATTGTATAATTATGCCAAACATAGTTATTCATTTCCAAGTCTTATACCTGTTGATTAGAGCATTCTCAAATTTTTGGACGAGGTAGTGTATTTTTCTTTGTTTTTTCTTTTAGCTTTTACTTATATGTACATATTATATGTTTACATTCATATACTTTTTCTAAACAGTCATTTTATTCCTCTATTAATTGTCAAAAATATCTGCCATCACTTTTGTAGATTTAGTAGACGGAATTCTATCGCAGGATTTCAGGTCATTGCAGGGCTCTCCTTGATATCACTCGCAGTGTTGAAAGGATTGGAAGGTAAGCATTTCTTTACCTACTTTATGTATAAGTACAGAGATTATTTTTTAAATTATTTCCAATGGCTCAAATATATAAATTATATGTTAAGTTGTTTTGTTATTTTTCTAAACTGAAATGCCAAAAAATTAAAGACTGCAACACACTGGATGTTTGTGCCCTCCCCTACTTGTAGAAGTGGATGCTGTGAGATATAATCGATTAAAAAAGTAAAGTATGTATTTACCCATCCCCTCTCTGCCACAAGTTTTAATTAAAGTTGGCTTGAATTCAGAGTTTTCTTTCTACCAGATTGGTTAACTAACCAAAGCTAACGAACCTAATCTGTCCAACAATTTACCCAAAACTGAAGGAAGAACAGATGGATTCATGCCTTTCCCAAAGGTATTAGTGTGAAGTGAATGCAAACTGCCTCATCCAGGATTTGAACTCAGGTCACTGATTCTATTTCCTATTACAATAACCATTACACTAAGTGCATTTCCTAAAGAAGTAGTGTAGCTGTGGCATTATGGGATATAGATAGGATTTACAACCATTTTATAGCAGAATAATTGTTAGAGGTAGAAATATGATGCATTCTACGTACAAAGTGGCATGTGTTTGAGGTTTTCCTTGGTCAATAGGAGCAAGAGTATATTAAGAATATGAGAATTCTGGACACATGCTTAATTAAGGCAATCACTAATTAAATCCTATCTTAATTCAGAACTGGTACCACTAAATCTATCTATTTGTGCTCTGTACAACATACACTGTATTCTATAGGGTTTCATAGTTATCAATCTATCCATAATGGTATCATTATTGGCACGATCGCATCAGTTATTGTACATTGTGTAGGTCATGGAAGACTGAACCCATGTCACCTGAGCAGCCTTTTTGGGGCGGACCATTGAGTTTGCATATGAAGAAACCATACAATGCTATGGATCCCGCCTGATAATAGGATGTTACACAAACTGGTGGTATCTCTGTAATGGTGTAGAGGTATGTTCTACTGGAATTTTAAAAGGCCACTCATGAAACCGCAAAATATCATGACGTGTGACATAGACAAAATTTGTTTTAGACAATTTTCATCCTTTTATGCTTGCCACACTTCCTGATAGTGATGGTTTGTTCCAACAAAATAATGTAACTTCCTCTCCTCAAGATGTGCAGTTGATACAAAACTGGTTCAAGGAATATTTGGTTGACTATTAGGTACCATTGGTATCAGTGCTCATATATTGAACAAGTTGACTATTAGGTACCATTGGTATCAGTGCTCATATATTGAACAAGTTGACTATTAGGTACCATTGGTATCAGTGCTCATATATTGAACATGTATACAACAAGTTGCATTCTTCAATAAATTCCCTGCAACAAACCCATCAAACACAACTCAGTTGTGAACAGCCCTGGAATGTGCCTGGATGGATGTATTCACACAATAACTCCAACACCTTGTAGACTCCATGTCATGTCATAGAATTGCTGTTATTCAGCTGAAGAGTGAAGTTACACATTATTAAGTAACTGTCTCTAATTTTTGAGAAATTTTGTTTACATTTAGTTGAGTTTTATTTTTATTCTATGTATGAGGCCTAATCTATTAAATATTTGGAGTGAATACTTAGTGACTGGTATAAGAATTACTTGTGCTTTCCTCTTTCTGCTTACTAAAACAAAATTGCCCTCTTCCCTAACTCCTTCTTCTCCCCTAATTGACTGCTGCATTAATATTTGGATTGGACAGCTAAATGAAACTCTCAAGCTATTCTCTGTGTCCATTTTACAAAAGATACCAAATCTCCCAATATTGCATGACTCACAATGAAACTCAGTATGATGGATTGTCTAGATTCTTATAAGAAAAATGTAGCCTAAATACATGTGTAGATCCTTCATTATTTATGTTGATTTTGGAAAATTGTAAATACAGATGCCCAGTTGTCATTTACTAAAATTGGTACATTATGTTCCACTCCATAAGAATTGAACTTTCAATGGTCTGCCAGTCTAGTTCACTAACCATTACACCACATATGGTGCACAAAATATGGATGGGCAGTTGTTTAGTAATATGAAAATGTTATTTTTATGATTTCAGAAAAGAATCAAATTATTGAAATATTATCAATCTGTTTCACACTACTTGGAATGCTGGGAGCAAGTGGTGCATTCTCAGGTGTATGGTTATATACACCTGAGCTCTATCCAACCAATTTGAGGTAAGTGTGCTCTTTTATAGAAATAGCATTTAGACAGGTATTACTATTCTTTGTGAACTCAGTTTTCTCTGTTTCCTTGTAATTTTTTAGAATTAGTGAATATTCACATTTTTTATAAGAAAACTCTTAACTGCTGTACTCATACAAAAATTATTTACTTGGGAATTTTAATAAAATGATCTCATAAATTTCAGATTTTTATTTTTCTCTGATTATGAGGATAATAGTTTAAGAAAAATGAAGTCCTACATGAAATTGTGTTTTTGTCTCACCATAACATGCAAAGGAATGTTTATGCAATAGAATCCATTCAAGACTGACATTTTATGATGGTAGGGTAATTATCATTATAGACAGTACAAAATCTTTTACTATTAAGACAGCTCTAAGGTACATGTGCAGAATATAATATCACACATGCTCTGGATTATGGTCATTGCCAAGAATTGCCGAAGTTCATAACAAGTTACAATTTGTGTTCAATTACTCTAGCATCAGCCAAAACCTATTATTTTGTCTATAAGTGCATAAATAATGAGGTTTTATGTAGGATAACTGTAAGTAAGTAAAGTTGGCGATTGTAGTCGAGGTCGACCAGAAGGCTCCCTTATCAATAGCTACTACACTGAGGTGTAGGGGAGGGTGCTACTCCTTTTCCTGGATTGCTCCACTTTACCCTTGATACGTACCTTATATTGCTGAGTGTTAAGCAAGGATGTATCAAGTACCATTTTTAAAGTCTTTGGTATGACGTGACCTGGGATTGAACCCAGGTCTCCCAGCCCATTAGTGAACACTATATCTACTAGGCCAATGAGCCAAGTATAACTGGTATTGACTATAATATTACTTTTTAAATTCTCACTCTGGTCATCTATGGTCTTTCAACATTTAAGCCAAGTTGTGTGTGTACAGAGAAAATAGTGCAAGTTTGTCTAAAAAAATGCCAATTAGTAAACTAATATGTTTGAATAATCATCATTTGATAAGCGTTTACTATTTGAGGTAGATCTAAAAAAATCTATAATAGTTGTGAATTTTCTTTTTTTCCTTTCTCTTAAAAATAAGATTTCTCCCTTCTTCTATCAGTGGAAAAATTATTTTGGGCAAGTAATGTTTTTGTTGTAAATTACATATTTACTTTTAATATAAATGTGTCATTCAGTTCAAACACTCTAGGTTTATATAAAATAATTTACTATTAAGGTAAAATGGTAGACTATAATTTATTCACAAAATTAATTTCCTGTTTACTTTTATTTCTTTTAAAGAAATATTTATAATTGTTTTATTTATTGCAAGAATTTTGATATGTTATGTAATCATTTAAAAGTATATACAATGAAAAATAGCCTTTTCTGAAAATGGATAGCATGATTAACTTTGCTAATTATGGGAAAATCAATTCAAGTGATTTTTTTTTATTCTCTGTGTAGGAGTGCTGGAGTTGGTCTTGCCTCTGCTTCTTCTCGGACTGCAAGTATGCTAGCACCATTAACTCGATTATTGGTGAGTAACTAAAAAAAAACAAAAAACATCTATTCAAAAAAAGAAAGAAATTGCAAGTAACAATCGGCAGAAGTACAAACTCATTGGATATAATCTATAATTAATGTCAACTTTAATGATATGAATAATTCCAATAAGTTTTTGAAGATTTAATCACAGTTCAATCCTAAAACTCTAATGCTTGGCAAACTGAATGAGCAAAAGATTTTGATTAATCCATGAGTATATAACAGTAGACAACGAGGTTGATCAGTCCTGTTGCCTTTGTTATATTAAGACAAGGAAGAAAACAAATGAGTCAACGAGAATAATGATGAGTTCCAAAATTTTAATGTCAGCTTGAGATGAAATCCCCTTGTACTGTAAGTCGTACAAATAATTGAAGAAAAGAGTTGCTGATGTCAGAGCAGGAATTAAACATCCAATTTGAAGCTTTGAGGTTCAGTTGGTCTAGGAGAGATTAATAAATGATAAAGGAATGATTTCCTAGAAAACAACAGTCCAAAAACTAAATGTGCTCTCCTCATGTTGATGGTGGTCTGCTGCTGGAGTGAGGAAGTGTAGATCAGTCTGTCCTGCTCGAAAAATATGTGAGGAAGAGAAAGAGTGTGCATTTCCACTGCCTTTTATATTGCCGGGGAAAGTCATCCGAGCAGAATGGGATAAATCATCCTCATTAGTCAAAAATATGAAATCGAAACCACAACGGTCAAAACAATTCCTGCGCTAAATGATAATTTGAAATTCTTTCTGCTACAAGTAAAAAATTACATGCCCAAATTGTATGCTATGCTTTTGTTGATTTTAATGTTCTTTTTATTGTTTTTTTCATTGTTACAGGCTACTTATTTGCCTTGGGCTCCGGGCACACTGTTTGGAACAGGCTGTTTATTTGCATGTGCCCTGCTGTTCCTCCTGCCAGAAACACGTGACCAACAGTTGCCTCAGACTATGGAAGATCTCAAAATTCTGCAAAATACAAAGAAGCCCCAAGTTGAGTATGTTAATATGCAGGAAACTGCTCCCACAACTTAAGGCGCAGAAGAAAAGGAAAACAATCAAACTGCCTCGTGTCTGCAGTTGCTGCTACTCACTAGAGTCTTGTGAAGGGAAGAGTTGAGTGTCAGCCTCGTGCAACACAGATTGTGAAAAAACATTCTTTGTTAATTTTATATACACGCATTCTTGTGTGTATTCAATACATTTGTACATAATTTCTATACACCTGCACACCTTGAGAAAGTTAAGCCAATCTTCTTAACTCATATACATATACCTACATTAATATTATATATGTATATGTTACTGATACTATTATACGCTCTTTCATAAGCAGCTCAGTTCATGCAGACTCAGATCATGTCTATCATGTTTGATGTTGCAACTCCAATGTAAATAAACTGTTAAGTTTCCAACATATTATAATGATGGTTCAAAAATATCTATAGTTTTTCAAGCATTCTCAAAAAAAGTGACCCATGACTTTGTATTGTAAATCAAATAATATGAAGAAATGTTATATGTGTGTGTGTGTGTGTGTGTGTGTGTGTGTGTGTGTGTGCATGCACGCACGTGTGTGTGCATGTCTGTGTGTATGTGCGTATTACTTTAAGTGTGTTTATATTTGAATGTTTTGTTCACTAACAGTGTGTGTGTGTGTGTGTGTGTGTGCACATGTGTGTGTGTGTGTGCATTTGTGTGTGTGAATTCTGTTATCATATTCCGAAATCGACCTCACAATTGGAGAAAACCTGCCATAAGCCCCCCACTGTGTGCAAACATCATAAGATAAAGGTAATAGGGCAGTGTTTGTAAAACACAGAGTTTTCTATCAGTTGCCAAAATTCCATAAATCCCATTATTTGTGAGAGAAAGTGAACTGCCTGTTGATTGCTTGAATAATAAATGTTTGATCATTGTTTTTATTATTTACGTAACAGATTTTCATGATTTTATATAAAGTCTTCCCTTCTAATTGTGTCTGAACACACACACACACACACACACACACACAATCTCAGGGGATTTTAATGAAAAAAATACTACCTTTATTGGTTAGTTTGAAAATCATAAGTGTTGATTGATTTGATATTCAAATTAGTGTTAGGTTTTCTATTGGATTATTACTTTAATTGAATTCTATTCTTTGATCAAAATGCAACAAGTGATTAATATGACTGAATATATTGAAGTATTTCTCAAATGGTTGTGTCTTAATATACACCACTATATATTCACTTACTGATGCCCAATATAATTCCTGAGCAATAGGAATTGTTGCCTCATATTTATTCCAATTTTTGCTTATAATGCTTGTAATACTAAGAATGCTTTTTATTCTATAAAAAAGAGAGAGATGAAAAATGGTGATATTGAATTCTGAGTAAGCATTTTATTGGCATTGAAGATTGAATCTCCTCAAAATTGATTTTTAATTTTTAATTTTTTTTTTATTTTCTGTTTCTAGTGAGGAACAAAATGGTCCTTTTTCTTCACATCAACACCGTGCCATATTTTTAGGTGTCCACTATTAACAATGGTCACTTGCCCACTCTTAGAACTCAGAGGTGATTTCATTTATCAATGCCACGTTTTTTAACCTTTGCGCAAATAACGGACTGTGATTGTTAAGACTAATGTTGAGCAAATGTTTCTTTTTTTTTATCTTCATAATATCAGTTCTTACTCAACTAATATCACCCATTGTTTGCAAAATGCTTTGCTGATAAGTTTTGTTAGGAAAAAAGATTGGAATTAGGAGGCCAAGTATGTGAAATTTGAAAAATATTTATTTTATCAGATAAAATAATTTAAAAGACATTTTGTCTGGAAGAAAATGAGACAATTTTCCTTTATTTCTAACTATCAATTTTCTTATTTTATTTTTATAATTTGATTGGAGATATATTTTTTTCACTGCAGAATATCTTAGAAGATGCTTGAATCTGATGCAGATTTTTAAAACTTTTCTTTCCACAATTATTCTGTGGCTTGTTATTATTTTCCTATCAAACAAAAAAGTGAAGAATATTTTCAGTGAAGAAGAAAAGATAAATAAAAATATCACTTATAAATTTGTAGTCTTTATCTATAATGAATTATGCAGAAAAAAAAAGATAAAACATATATTTAATATTTGATTCTAAGATATTGAAACTTCATTTTCCCTACTTGGTCAGAAATATTTCAAAGATGATTTTGCACTTCTAGAAAAGCTTTTCCATCCTCCTTTTGTCCCATTAATAAAAAAATCAAAGATCTAGAGAAGTCATTTAGATTTGAGCAAACCTTATGCTATCAGTTGTTAATATGTTTATGCACTTGTAAAATCTAGAAGGTTTTGGATTTTTTACAAAGTTGGTTGTGTTAATTGTTCTACTTCTTTCTTGCTATATAGATTTTTAGATTTTCTTTTCTTTTTAGCATGGTAGCAAAATAAATATGGCTTCTTTACACATTCCATTTTTTAAATGAAGAGAAGAAATTTGACAACTGTTGAAGGAATTCACAAGGCTTAGTGATTATCAATAATTGAAACATATTTGTCTATCTTGTGTTTATGAAATCAACTAAAACAGATAAAAAGTAATTTTATTTTATTTTACAAATAATCTGAAAATTAGCAGAAAGTGTTGTAGCTGTTAAAACATTTTGATTTTACTCTTTTTTATTGCTCCAATTGAACTTTATATGGAAAAAATTGTTGTACTTAAATCTACGAAAAAAATTTTTTTTACCAGTCTTGAAAGTAGATATATGAGATTTGTTGGCTAAAAGACCGTTGTCTTTTTTTATTGCAGCATATCTATGAAATTATAATTATATTCATATATAAGAAATTAACTGTGTCAACTGATGAACAAATATCTATTTAGAAAATTGTACTTTATGTTTTTAAACTCTATGTTGATATTAAGAAACATGTTTAGAATAAAAATCTCTCTCTCTCTCTCTCTCTCTCTATATATATATATATATATATATATATATATATATAAGTATTCATTATTTATTAAGCTTAGATTATTATGGTGAAAGCTAAAACAGATTATTTTTATACCAATTGAAACATGTTATAGAAATGCAGGAAATAATAAACTTTTAAAGTTCCATTGTAGACGATGTGAAAATAGTTAGTAAATAATATCCGTTCTGTTGAAATCTTCTAGACTGAGGTGTTAGGTTGCATTTCTTAAATTCAAAATGAAAGTAGTTGTTCATCTGTATGTTGCTGAGGAGCAACAGTTTTGAGAAACATGATCTGAGCCTGCAATTGACCAATCAACCAAACAAGAAAATACAAAATTATACTGAAAAAATATTACTACTTACAAAAAAATATGTATGATGACAAAATCTTGAAAAAAACATGTTTTAAAAATAAATATCTTTGTTAATGTTGGCATTTAAAAAAAGAAGCTGAGAATATATTTCAGTTATGTTATGGGATAAAAAAGTTATTTTCACATCAACTCTATTCAATGCATACTCACATACATGTGTGTGCATATCTGTGTACGCGTTATATATATCTATATATATCTATCTATATATATATATATATATATATATAGTTAGTTAGTTGATGTTGATGTTGATTTTTTTCTTTTAAGCATCCCTTATAATCCAAAAGACATTATTGAGTCAATGCATGCACATCACAAGCTTTTGCATTGACATTTCTATTTTTTTTTTTTTTTTTGATTTTTAATTTTTATTTTATTGTTCTTGTTAGTTCAAATTTTGAGTTGATTTTCACTGTACCAACGAATACTGACATTTGATCTGCTGGGTTTATTACAAAATGCATTTATTACACAATTATGTTTGTATTGAACATACTCTCTTGTTGGCATTTGTAAAAGAGACATTTATAAAGAAAAGGTTGACTGATCAGGTTAAATCAGGGAAATTTCTATGTGAATAATGGAGATGTTTAGAACATTTTCCCTGATCAACTTCCAATGAGCACACATAACTCATTCTCTGTACCATTAACTGATACCAAAAGAATTTGTCCTGCAAAAATGTTGGGAACATCTCTATTTTTTCAAGATAAAAATGCTATTCATATATTAATTTCCCATTTTTAGAATGTGTCAGAGGACATTTTTTTTTAAATTGTAAAACAAATACATTTTTTCCCTGTATCAAATCATTTTTAAAAGCATTTTGAATTCACACTTATGTTTAAAAAAAAAAAGAAAAAATGATATTTTTCTTTTCTTTAATTTTCTAACCTGTTGGAAATTAGAATGTGGTTATTTTAGTAAAAAAAAGTGATTGAATTAGTACATGGAGATGAATATTGACACAGGTTTCCCAGTCACAATGGTGATTATCACTTGTTGTTCATAAATGTTTTTTTTTTGTTTTTTTTTGCTCTGTTATAATTTAAATTTCAGTTTACAATTTTATCAGTGATTATTCACTTTCTGTTTCATTCTTGTAGAGAGTCAGGTCTGATAGAACTGATATTAGAACTACCTAACACCAACAGAAAACTATAATTCATTGAGTGACATGATAAATTGAAACTAAATTTAATTATTTTGATGCTTGTTTGGTCCATAATACTTTTTTCTTATACAGAATCAAATGAGTGTCTGAAGCTTACATTCATCTTCTTAAATCCTTGTCCCTCATCATCAGATGAGATTAGCCAAAAAGATTTTACCTTTTATTTCTTATTCTTACTGTCTTTAAAAATAGCGGTAGGCTTTTCCCACCTTCACCTTAGTGGCAGAGTATAACCCAAGGTGTATTTAATATGGAGACGCTCTCAGGAAGTGACCTTCCCTGATGGGCAGTGGCAGAAGTTATCAAATGTCATTGGCATTCCTCGTTTAAGGGATCATAAGGTGTTGGGCGATAAATCCAACCTTTACTCCTTTTAGACAATGGGGGCATATGATGCCCAGGGAGGAAATGGCCCTTTGGGACTGGATCTTGGCCAATCTGCACCTCCCTACCAAAAAGATAACAAAGTTTTTTAAAAGTGACCCTAAGAATATTTTAGAGCATTTTCTTTGAGGAGTTTTTTCTTTTCTTTTTTAAATAAAATTTGAATAATTGCCTAAAAATCATCATTATTATTATTATTATTATTATTATTATTATTATTATTATTATTATTATTATTATTATTAAATGAATAAGTAAATAAATCAAGACAAAAGTTGCTTAACCTTCAATTTACGACATAATAATACTGAAGCAAGAATCTCATTGATCATACAAGGATATCTAGAAAGCAGTTTTGGTAAACATAATTTCTGGAATAGAGCTAAAAAATTATGTGTGAAAATGCATGTATTAATTGTATTTGGATCATTTTTGAAAAAATTATGATAGAATTGTGAGGAAGTAGTCATGAAAAGTTGCTTGTTTTGGGTTTTTTTTTTTAACAAAATGAAAAAACTTTTGAAAAAAACTGTAATTGCTCCCAGAATGAAATGGGCATTCACTGCTCATTGAAATTTGGAATGATTTTTGTGCCAACTCAAAACTATTTTCTATGAAGAATATTTACATAATGTGAAACTAATTGGTTTACATAAAACTGCTACCATTTCTAAAACATATTCCTTGTATACATTTGCTTGAAAACCTGAAGAGTCTTTTTTCAAAATGTGTTTACAAAATAAGAAACTAGAAAGGACTGTTTGTCTATGTTGTCCTCACAGTAGCCATTTTACTTAGAACTGGGGAACATTACTTTGCTTTTTATTCGAACATTTTATCAAGTCTAAATGACTAAATAATTGTTACAACTTGTAATAATCTTTACTTGATATATTCTTCTTTTGTTCTTTTGCTTTCTTACATTGGCTAAAAAGGATTTAAAATATTTTCTTGTAACTTCTAATAAAAACGAATTTATTATAGGAACAATTGATTAGTATAATTTGAAACAACATTTTAGGCAATGATACAAATTTTCAAATCAAACACATTTTACAGCATAAAAAAATGCATTTTCCATCTCAATAAAGTAGACAAATATATTATGTTTTATGTTAAAAAGAATTTTAAATAGTTGAAAATAGTTCCATCCAATTTTAATGAAAAATCTTTCATTATCAGTCATTAAATAAACAGTTTAAATAAGCAATAATATGAAGAAGAGAAACTGAAATGTTTATATAAAAAACAAAATGTCACAATTTTCTTTTCTTTTAAAGTTAAAGATTTACAGCTTAACAAGTCCAGCTGCACATTTTCTGTCTTGAATTTTTCAAAATGCTTTTTAGCTTTTATTATTCTAGAACTAAAATATACTTTTTTGTTATCTTGAAGCCATCCTGAAAACTGAAATCCTCAATGTTATATTTTTCCCTTTACTAAACTGTAGAAATTAATTCTACATTTATTGTATTCTTTGTATCTTAGACTTTTTTCATGCTTAGTTTTATAAGAAAATTACTACAATGCTATCAGTGTGTTTTGATGATAAAGATATTATGTTGTGTGATTGATGAAAAGGTTTGGATACAACCCAGTTTGACAAAAGTAGAGAAAGAATTTGAACTTGTTTCAACACTTTTCACTTATTATTTCTTGAACCCAAAAATGAGCTGCTCTATTTTCACTAATGTATCATCTATAAGTGATACATTGAACACAAAAGATTTGAAAATTAAGAAATTAAGATTTTTTAAATATAAATTCAAATGTTTTGAATAATAATTTAAAAAGAAATCCCCTTTAATGTTCACAATAGACTGAATCCTGTAGACTGTTCATATCTACACCTATAAAAGTGTTATTACCGACCAATGGTTTTATAAAGAGGAGATGAGACAGTGATAGACACAAATTGGTTGAGCAAAAGTTTTGATGAATGCTAAGGCTTAGCTTTTATTTAGCATTTACGATGTATGATGATAGATAATATTATGTCTTCTTTATTTTTAGAAAAGTTATTTTTACTTCTCACATGACTGATTATTCATGAAAGAATTGTTTTAATTTTTTATTTAATCAATCAAAGGGGAAAATATTTGAAGATCTATCTGGTAAAAATTTGGTTTAAAGGCTTTTTTAAAGGTAAATTTTTCTAAGTTGTGTGTGTGGATAGAGTTGTTGACTAGACAAGGAACATAGGAGGAGGTGGGGGAGGTGGGGGAGGAAAGAAACAAGATTTTCTGAGTGATAAAATTGATAACTGAGTAATGAGCAATTTTTATATCTCAGATTTCTGTTCTTCCAGCCTGCTGTCAACTGGACATTTGATGTCTGTTGGAATTTTATGATGGTAATCATAACCAATTAAGGAAAAAAAGACTTTCATCAAATGTTCCATCAGTTTATTACTTTTCTTGTTGATCTTTGTCAAGACCCACATGACTTGCATTGTTAATTTCTTTGGATCCATTCCAGCCCAGTCACTTCTTTATAGGTTGTGAATGCATTCTCATTGATACAATCTATTTGTTTTGAAATTTACAAAGAAAATCGCTTTGTATCAGATTATTATTATTATTATTATTATTACTACTACTACGACTACTACTACTACTACTACTACTACCATCACCTACTATTAAATTTTTTTTCAACTAATACAAAATTAATTTAATATCAAATTTTTTATTCAATTTTTGCCGGAGAAAATATGAAATAAAATGAAAAACATTTTCATTTTTTTGGCTCCATGTATGAGTTTGGCTCTAACGTATAAAATCTCCAAACACATACAAAATGAATTTGCCACAAGTTGTTAAATGAAACTGTTTTAGTATAATAAAACATTATACAATCAGTTTCACCATGATTCCAGAATTAAATGATCCTATCATTTATTTTGATGCTATGATATTTTATTTTTTGGTTTGCTATTATTTCATAAGAACTTGTTTTCTAAACAGTTAAACATGAACCTATACAACCTGATATCAAATAATGTAAGGTTGATATAATATTAATTTCTTTATAGAACATTAATTTGTATGTTTTAAGTTTAATTGTTTATTTACGATTTTAAATCTTGTTTGATATTGATTAATTTTTTTTTTTGAAAGGTTTGATTTATAATTATCAACCTGAAATTTTATCAATAAGTTTTAGTAATTAATTACATATATTTTAAATAATCATCAATATTACTGAAGAAAGATTTAAATTTGAAGCTTTTCTCCAAGTTTGATACTTTAGATTCTGTAGTGAATAAATTGATAACCTGGTGTTTCAGGTAATATTTTTGGTTCTGGTCCATTAACAAAAGAAAGAAAAACACTTGTCAAATACACATTTTCTACTGTGGTTTGGGTTTATTGAGGATCATATTCAACATGAAGGAATTTTTATTTTTAACCATTTGATTTGCAAACTGTATAAATATGTATATAAACAGGACTTTATCCTTTTCAAAGGTTTTCTATCATAACTGTTGGTCTTTATTACCAATAACATCTAAAAAATAAAGGCAAAATACAATGTATATCTTTAACAGATGTAGCTGTATTATATGTTTGAATCAAAATCCACACTTTTTATTAAAACAGCAAAATAAACCCACTTATTATTCTAATCTTAAAACCTGCTGAGAAAAAAAAACAGCAAAGTAAACCTGTTTGAACTTTTTTCCCCAAGACTGAATATATCCATTTTTCACCTTATCAACAACCAGATAGTGTTGCAAGTGTGTGATGATGATGATGATGATGATGATGATGATGATGATGATGATGATGATGATGATGATGATGATGAAATAGAAGAGGCCATCCTGATATTTGGGCCATTCTGAAATGACATTCGCTTTGAATCTGGTATTCTCACTGATTTGGATTTTTATATTCTAAATAGTAATAGATAGTATATGTGTGTGTGTGTGTGTGTGTGTGTGTTGTGTGTGTGTGTGTGTGTGTGTGTGTGTGTGCACGTGTGTGTGTGTGTGTGTGTGTGTGTGTGTGTGTGTGTGTGTGTGTGTGTGTGTTATTCATACAATTTTGAAATATGAATAGATACAATTTCTATTCTTGCTACATGCACACACATATAATACTTACTTATATAATATATTTGTGTGTATGTATGCATGTATACATACACATGTTTTGTATCTATAAGTAATCCCTATTATATATCTAAAACATTTGTGTACACACACACACACACACACACACACACACACATTCTATGCATGCACAAATATATGCATATACATATATACACAGGAAATGTGAATAATTTACTTTTTGCGTAAAGCTACAATTTTATATATTAACTTTTTTCTTAAAAGAAACATTTCAAGATGTTAAAAGTCAAAACTAGAAATTCTCAGAATGCTGGAGGAGTTGCTTTCTCCCTGCCCATCAAATATAAAGAAGCAAAAGCAAAACACACAAAAAATATATCCAAAGAAACTTACAAATCAACATTACTCAGCTCAGAGATACAAAATAAAATTCCATTTTGGTGGAATGCTGTTCTAAATCTGTATTCCTGATTTAGAAGATCAAGAGGATTAAAATTTTAAAAAAAACAAACAAAAGATCTTTATTTAGTACACTGATCAAAAGAAAGAAAGAAAGAAAGTCTACCTAATTTGCAGATCCTTACTTTCATCACAAAATCTAGAATCCTAAAATGGATTTTGTTGATCTTTTTTATCACAGACACATAGATGATTCTTCAAGATGATTTCTACTTTGATCACTGATAAAACAGTGGATTAAAAAAATAACAAAATACCCAGATCTCTACTTTCAGGGAAGATACTGGAATAAAAACCTTTAATACTTCATCTATCAAGTTTGTATTTTTTTAATACTTTAAAATTGTTTGCCACCATTTTTCATTTTTGTAGTTGGAAAGAAACATGGAAGGAAAAAAAACTGATTGAATTTTCTTGATTGTGATTTCAGTTTTGTTGTTTCCCTTCCAAGATTTAAAGAAGGAAGGAAAAATGTTCAATCACAAATGAAACAAGATCAAAGAAACATTTTTAACAAGAGAGAAAATCAGAATATAAAAGTTTAGAGATAATTCTGTTGTTCTACTGCTTCATTCCCTAAATATGTGGAAAGAAGTTATGTATAGAAGAGAAACTGATTTTCTGTTCTATACAAATATGTTTTCTAAACCATCAGATCGACTGGCTCATTGGCTTAGTGGGTAGAGTGTTCACCAATGGTCCAGGAAACCTGGGTTCAATTCCACATCGACTCATACCAAAGACTTTAAAATGGTACTTGATACCTCCTTGCTTAACACTCAGCAATATATGGTATGTATCAAGGTTAAAGTCATGCAATCCAGGGAAAGGTGTGGTACCCTCCCCTACATCTCAGTGTAGTAGCTATTGAAAAGGGAGCCTTTTGTTCGCCAACTTTACTTTACTTACAGATAAGAAACAAAAATGTTTCACTCCTTTAGTATTGAATATACTAGAGTGAGTCAAAAGTTTTGCAGTATTTTGGTAATGTGAGGCACAATTCAACAGCTCCAGATACCATTTGCCAAGGTCATGAAGGTGACAAACCGTACTGGACTGTGAGATATTGATGTTCTTCAAATGCTACTCCCCAGATTTATCTCTATGGCTTGGAGCACAGCTTCAGAATCTACAGATTTAGGCTTACCTGACCTTCCTAATTGTTGAAGTTCTTGCAACCCAACTAGAATTTCATAAACCATCTGGTTTCTGTAATCAACTGTACCGTCACCTTTCACACACAACAAATGTTTTCGATTTCTTCTGCATTTTTATAGACCAGTTCAAACTGTAAAGCATAATTTCCCAAATTAGACAACATTTCATTTCATCTGTGCTGCTTTCAAATCACACACACAGTGAAATAATGCTCAACATGTTAGTGCACCAACTGCCGCATTACTACCAACCACAGCAGGTGCCAACCACAGCTTGAACTGCTTTGGTCATATGATATATGCACCACAAACTACTATGTACCAAAATATTGCAAAAACTTTTGATTCACTCTCGTGAGTCTTATATCAACACAAGAAAAAAATTATTGCTAAGTTTGTGTTTTTATATCCTTTCAAATTGACAATTTTAACTATTTTTCCAGAAAATTTAAAAAGAAGCCATGTTTTTTCAGGAAATATTTCTCTTAATCTGATAAATACCAACATTGTCTTCTTATTGATGCAACTGAGTTTTAAACTTTTATTTATCAACTATTTAACAATTTATAAATTTGAGTTTATTTTGTCATTGGTCATTGCTAGGAATCAAAGTTAACCTGATGGATCAAGATAGGTAGATCTGAATTTATATATCCAGGGCCAGCACAATGCACTTGGTAAACTTGATTACATCAGATGCTAGAATCACCAAGTGTGCAATAATCTTTATCAAAGGAGATGCTCAATGTATGTCATAATGATATATTGTCATCCAAATAATCTAATATCATGTGATTAATTACCCTAACAAAATTTATCAGGCATGGAGAAAAGAGTGAGCAAATGGTACCAGAGCACAAATAGGTAAGTTATCAAAAAAACCAACAACTGAAAGAAAGATGAGTTGATAAAGTTCATCCCATCTAGTGGGCTAGCTGTAACTTAATATGTTTGATTTAGCACCTTGGATTAGGTCTCACCAAGGTCGTTAGTGATCAGTCATCTAAGTGATGGTGGAGGCAAGCCAGACAATGTCAACCACTCAAAGCTGAAATAGGGATGTGATGTTTTGTGAACCCCAATATAAAGTGACATATTTTGTGATTCTGCCTCTTTTTCTCTTTTACTGGCTTGGATATGAGGAGACAACCATTTACGTGAGAACAAGGAATGAATCAAAGCTACGAGAAGAATTGATTCCAATGAGAATGAAGAAACTTATTCTATATGTTGTGTCTGTTATTCATTTTTTCCTGCTTTCATGGCCCCAGAGACTGAATGAAAAGAATAAAGCAATGAGGTCCTGACACTTTAGACAGTTTAGACAAGTATTTTCCTTCCTCATCTGATGATTAGCCATCAACAACATAGCAGTCATTGCTGATTACATAACAAAGAGAGCAGACCTTGTAGTGCTGTGTCAGATACTCTGATATTAATCCTGCTAAAAGTGAGATTACTGAAACAACTTTGTATCGAAAGATGCTTCTAAGAAAATAATTCTTTGATTTGGTGTGAGTAGCTGTTTATGTATACAACTTCTCATTTAGTCTTTTTATTATAAACTTTCATTGATTAATTTTCATTTCTACAATCAATTTCTATTGATTGAAACTCTTAGTCATTAATTATTGCCAATAGTTTTATTGGTGACTAATTATTTACATGGTCATTGCCATCTCACAAACAGTTAGTATTGAGCACTACATAAATCTTTCTATTTACACCATTTTCATGGAAAAAATGAGTTATATACTAAAACGTCAGGAAGCCAGAGGACTCAGTGACCAAAACTTAATAACAATCAAAATGAAGCTATTAGAGTATGTCAATGTATATAAAGATAACTCCTTACTTTCAAAATTCAGTCAAAAATGATGTCCTTCATTACTCCCAGGTCAACTCTAACCAGTTGTGGTTGTACCGGTTTGGGTCTCATCTATGTTTAAAAGTTGTTCATATTGGATTGTCCTGTGCAAAAAAAAAATTTAAGAAACAACTACAAAATATGTAAATAGGAATATGATTTCCTAACCTCTAGGTATAAAATGACCCAAGACAGGTTGACATACCATTAAAATTAATTGAAAATGTTTGCTTGTTATTTATAAACAATTTTTTGATAATATGTTACTAACAATACCCATATAAAGAATCAAGTTTTGGTTTTATTAAAGAAAATATACATCTCTGGACAAAAATAAAAGATATTGTTTACAATTTTTAAATTATGAAAATCAGATATATGAAAGATCAGGCATAAAGACAATTAAATTTGAAATATAAAAAAATTTCAATTCATTTTTTATATGTATATTAGTACATACACTTGATTTTAAAATTTTGTTTTGACATAAACGTAAGACCAATGAGCAGAACTATAGAATATAAAGGCAATTTTTTAATTTAATATTTTGTAGATCTGCCATTAGCTTTGATAATCTTAAAAATTCAACTAGACATATCATCAACTAGTTTTAGAAGTTGAACTGAAGGTATTTTTCCCATGTGTCTAAGATTGTGTTTTTGACTTCAGAAATTGCTGAGTACTGTCGACCTTCATAAAATTTTGCAGCAATCAATCACCACAAATTTTCTATAGGACTGAGGTCTGGAGAACAAGCTGGGTGGTCAAGAAGTCTTATTTTTTGTTCAAGCAAGTACTTCTTTGTTATTGATGCATTGTGGATAGCAGCATTATCTTACTGAAAAATCCATTTTTCTCCACATAGATGACACCCTTCTTGTGCAAGAGATAAATCATTTAGCATCTTCCCATAATCTGCTGCTTTTTGTCAACCACTGAGAAATTGTAGTTTAAGTTTTCCCGAAGATGAGAAGGCCCCCTAGATCATAAGAGATCCTTCTCTACTATGCTTTGTTGAGTAATTTTCTCCTGGAAAACTTCTGAAAGCCATCTGGACTGTCTAAATTGAATTCTTTTCTTATGCTTAATTTTTTCATTGTTTAAATGCCTTCTAATTGTTCTAGCACTGCAAGGAGCATCCACTAGAGATTTCAATATTTTTGATGTTGACAAAGTTTTCTTTTTTACTTCATGAACAATTCTTCTCTTGAATTGTGGTGATAATTTTTCTAGCCTGCTAGTCAGTTTTCTTGTTCCATACTTATTTGGACTTTTCAAGTAATTGCAGATACCAGTTTTACTGAGTCCTAAGGTCTTCAAAAATTCTCTCTGAGATTTTCCAACTCTTTTCAGAGCTGTAATCTTGCCTTTCTCAGATTCAGATAATTTAGTTCCTTTAGCAATTTATGTTATTAGAATTTTAAGTATTAAAGTTTTAAAAGCTTTTATATTATGTAGACTATATATAATAAATTTTTCAATTGAATTAAGTCCTTTTTTCTTTGGTTTTTATTGGTGGTCTTACATTTATGTCAAAAATAAATTTTAAATTTCATATAAATGCTAATAAACATATAAAAAATGAACTGAAATTTCTTCTTATTTTAGATTTAAATGTCTCAACCTTATCTTTCATATATCTGATTTTTATAATCTAAAAATCGTAAACATTATCTTTTCCTTCATTTTTGAGTGTGGTTTTATATTTTTGTCCAGGGGTGTATGATAAAGTGTCAAATTTTCAGATTGATTGTGAAGTTATTTGAATATTCCATAACTCAATAGTTTTGCTGTTTTTTGTTTTTTATGATCTCCATATTGATGAAAACCGACCCTACAAGAGGGATTTTAGCTTTTAGGTCGGAAATTTTCAACTACAACTCTACTCTCTACAGTTGAACAAAAAGATAAGATTCAATAGCCATTTTACTTAGAACTGGAGAACATTACTTTGCTTTTTATTTAAACATTTTTTTAAGTCATTTTAAATTATTGGTTTGGTTTGGTTTGGTTTGTTAAGTTCTATATTAAACAATTCCTTAAGTACAGTTTCAATGTCAAAAGTACAATTCCATAAGTACAGTTTCAATGTCAAAAACAGTTCTATTTCAAACAATTCAGTTTAGCATAAGTATGCAGTTTAAATGTAAGTACACAGTTTAATTGTCAAGACATTTATATTTCAAGACATTCAATTTAGTCAAATAGTTTTAATTCAAACAATTCAGTTTAACCCATAAATAGGGCCCTATCAGAGTGGATCTGGGAGCAATGACAATAAAGTGGTGCTCTGCATTCCCCAAACCCCAGCATTACTGGAACCTCACCATCAGATTGTTTAGTGTCATATATCCAGGATACTCGTTGGGGGTGGGGGTCTTACTTTTCTGCAGAGGTGCAGTCGGTGTATTCTACAGCTCCAGTTTACTGGGCAACACACAGAGTTAATGTCAAAACAGTTTTATCTGAGATAATTTAGTTTAGCACAAGTACACAATTTAAATGTCAAAACAGTTTTTTTAACAATTCAGTTTAGCATAGATACCCAGTTTAAATGCAAAAAAACAGTAAACTCAAGAAACTATGGTTTAGTTCTATTTAACCTATAGATAGGACCCTTATCTGGTGCTACCACTCCAGGACAGAGTAAACCTGGGAGCAATGGAAATGAAAGGCTATTCCCCAAAGCTCCAACGTTACTGGAACCTATCAGATTGTTTAGTGTCATATCTAGGACACTCATTGCGAGGGTTCTTACCCCTTGGCAGAGATACAGTCGGTGTATTCTACAGCCCCAGCTGACTGGGCAAATTTAAAATTATTGTTACAACTTGTAATGATCTTTACCTGATATATTCTTCTTTTGATCTTTTGATTTCTTACATTGGCTAAAAAGGATTTAAAATATTTTCTTGTAACTTCTAATAAAAGCGAATTTATTATAGGAACAATTGATTAGCATAATTTGAAACAACATTTTGGGCAATGATACAAATTTTCAAATCAAACACATTTTACAGCATAAAAAAATGCATTTTCCATCTCAATAAAGTAGACAAATATATTATGTTTTATGTTAAAAAGAATTTTAAATTGTTGAAAATAGTTCCATCCAATTTTAATGAAAAGTCTTTCATTATCAGTCATTGAATAAACAGTTTAAATAAGCAATAATATGAAGTAGAGAAACTGAAATGTTTACATAAAAAACAAAATGTCACATTTTTCTTTTCTTTTATAAAAGTTAAAGATTTACAGCTTGTTGCGGGGCCAATAAATATATCGATCCCGTAAACTTTTGAAATATAAGTGATTGACAATGAACAAGGCAAGAATGATGAAACAAGGTGGTTGTTTTCAAAAGGCCAAATTTTATTATGGCAAAATGTAATCAGAATATCATATGGCAAATGCCGGTTCATAAAATCCAGGAACTGGTAGTTGTTGCAGGAACTCATCGCTGGTGCAGGACTGGATTGCTGGTGCAAGTCCGGCAGTTGTTGGTAGTCAGAACTGGTGATCACTGGTGCAGGACTGGTAGCTGCTGTTGTAGGACTGGTAGCTGCTGCTGCAGGAAGATAGTCACTGGTGCAGGAAGTTAGTTGCTGCAGCAGGAAGGTGGTTGCTGGTGCAGGACTGGTAGCCGCTAGTGCAGGAAGGTAGTCGCTGCTGCAGGAAGGTGGTCGCTGGGACAGGAAGGTAGTCACTGCTGCAGAAAGGTGGGCGCTGGTGTCGATGTCTGTGTTTTGAGTGTTTTAGTAGATAGGTGTGTGAAGAGTTAAGTTGGTGAATCAGAAGAGATTTGATGTATTTTACTATAACAACAATTACAAAAATGTTTTACGCATCCTGAGAGGCCTAAACTACAATTTAACCTTTGCTAACAGTAATGAGAAAGCAATTCACGTCCTCGGTCTTGTAGAAGTAGACGTAATGCAATTTATGAAAAATGTAAAAGTTATAAACTACATGAAAAGGTCTGCTTGGGTATTTCACTGTAGTATTGCTCCCTTTGAAAATAGTCAACGCTTTCTCTATGAAAATCAAATAAAACCTGTGGGAAGAAAAAGTGTAGAACCCCCTGAAAACAATTATCATACAATAACGTCTAATTATTCCCTTTGCCCTACCTCTCGTGAGAATTTCCTACTGAACCCCCAAAAGAGTTATTCAGATCCTATAGGTGAGTAGTTTGATCAAAGTTTGGGAGAAAGAAATTTAGAAAAAATATTTGATGATAATAATTTGGGATCTTCCCTTAATGAAGACAAATCTGTCAGTGACTATGACAAAGCTAAAATAAAAGAATTTGAAAATTCCATCCACAACAGAAATGAAGCGTACTATGTGGATGTACCATGGCATGAAAATAAAATTTTAAAAGTCCCTTCTAATTATCCTGTAGCACTTAAAATACTCGAAAAAACTAATAATCACCTTGGAAGTAAAAACTTCATAAAAGACGTTTTTTTACCAACAGGAGAAGGAGGGAATAATTGGAAAAAATACAGTAAATCCTGAATTTTATAATTACACTTGGGTCACACACAAACCTGGGATAAAGTTTGATGCTCAAATAACAACGAAAATAAACCAGTTTTCAATGGTTCGTTAAAAAATTAGGAGAGATATTCTCTTAATAAAGCAGCTTACCAGAGAATTAACCTTTTAAGTGACATGCTAAGGCTTCTGCTTTTTGTAAGATAAATAATCATGTAATGTTAACCGACATTAAGAAAGCCTTCTTGATGATTAGGCAGAACCCCGAAAAGCATAAGAACAGATTCTGTATCTTCCTCAAGGTTGGAGATGAATTAATACTCTTTAAATTTACTACCTAAATTTTTGGATTCAATGCAAGCCCCTTTATTCAAAACTTTGTTTTAAAACATCATGCTGGACAATTCCAACTGATCCCTGCACAGAAATATTACTAAATAACCTTTATGTTGATAATCTATGTTAAACTAGTAATTCTTCTGAAAAATTAATTTCGTTATATACCGAAACTGTAGAAAGACTGAAATTTGGTAAATTTGATTTAAAATCCTTTTTTATAAAACTTTTGAGAGTTCCAAAATAGAATATTTCGAACTCCTGACACGACTCTCAGACATACAAATGTTATTAATACTATGCCCCTTTCATATAGATGCTCTTCTAAGAGCAATCCACAACTAATAACCCCAAATTTTTTCTTGCTCCCTAATGTTAACAGTGAACTCAAACTAAAACCTAATGTTCAAAACATATGGAAGACTAGTCGACCTTCAAGAGATGTATTAATAAAAACCTTCGAAATTTGTGATGAAATGTTGTTAAAGTTCCGAGAAATATGGAATGAGAAATACTTGCTCAGTTTAAGAGAATAGTGCAAGGACTTTCATGAGACCAATTATTCGAAGTTAAAATTGATGACGTAGTTCTTATAAAAAAATCCTGTCAAGCCAAGACCTTATTGACAACTTGGGAGAGTAGTTGAACTTTCCCATGGAGAAGACAACAAAATACATTCAGTTAACATGAAAAGGGGAGATGGATTAACACAGGAACACTCGATGAGACTTCTTTATCCATTGGAGTTAACTTTAACTCATGACTATCATCTTTCACCTGAACCTGACAACTTAAACTCAATAAAACAACTGTCCAACCTGCACTACACCCCAAAAGAAAAGTGAATTCAAGAAAGCGAAAAAATCCCACTGATGATGAATATACATATTACTAAAAAGTAAATAAAAATAAATAAATATGTATTCACAATGCAATGAAATTGCATTTTCTCTGTTGTTGGGAATATATAAAAAATTCATTTCTAAGAAAAAAATCGAGCCAACCACGTGTGGACTTAATTTGGCCAGAGTGGAAAAGGGAGAAGTAATTCCAGACAGTGTGGCACCAAAAAGCTACTTCCTCTTTTTGTTGAGAACTACTATTAGACCCTCAGTACGAATTCGGGGACCAAACTCTTGGCAGGAAAAATTAGCCAACAGATGAGTTTCGTCACTCGCTTCATGAATGGAGCTTCCCAAGAAATAAAACCAAAATCAAACCAAAGTATGAATTCGGGGACCGAACAGTAAAGACAGGAAATATTAGCCAGCAGATGGGTTTCATCACTCGCTTCTTGAATTGCTGGAATATAATTTAAACAAGCTGAAGCTTCCCAAGAAATAAAAGTAAAATTAAACGAAAGTCGACTACTGAAATTCTACTAAATTAAACTGAAAGAAAGTTCAACCGAGAATTCTGCTGAAAAGAACCTTAAAGAAGACTCGCAATTTAATGAACTCTGAAACATTTCTTAAAACCAAAAAAGAAATAAAAAATACTCAAATTCAAAGAACTTTGTTTCTCAGACACTCTCTCAGATAAATTCCAGCAAATTGCACTAAAATTTGCAACACTTTCTTTTCTATCCCTTTCTTGTTTCATTTGTACAAAATTCTTTTTTAAAAACTTTGTTGTCTGAGTTATCTTTTCGAATCAGTATCTGAACTAGAAAGCTGAGGAATTTACTGATTAAATTTACCGTTTGAATTTACCATTTAATATTGCACACTAAAGCCCCCTAAAAACAAAACCCAGTTCACTGAAAAGAACAAAGTGAAAATGAGTTTTGAGGACTATTTGTTAAATTTGAAATCGAGTTTAAAAGACTGTGAATGGAACAACGTCACCAAGAACAATATGATCAAATTACAGATAATAAAAGGAATAAACGATAGAAAAATGCGAGAAATTCTCCTAAGGGAACCTGATTTAACCCTGACACAGTGTATTGACTGATGCAGAGCTGCAGAACAAAGTAAAATTCAGTCACAAAAAATTGAAAAATATGACAAATTAAATGTTGACAATGACACATATGAGAAAGATATCAATACAACTGGAAGAGATAAAAAAAAGAAATATGATTGCATCTATTGTCAGAGAAATCATGTGAGAGGAATAAGAAACTATCCTATTTATGGTCAGGGGTGTTTTAAATGCAAAAGAAAGAACCATTTTGTCACATCAAAAATTTGTAAGGGTAGACGCAAGGAAAAAGATATCAATGAATGTTTTCGCATTGAAAGGGAGATAATTCATAAGGTTCTCACGAATTTAAGGTTAAATGGCAAGCCAATTAAATTCATGCAACTGTAAATGCAATTCCAGTAACATTCGTTAAAAACAACAAAATGGAGCACTTACTAAAGAAAGGAAAGAAACTTGATATTTCTGAATACGGAGGAAATAAGGTTAGAACTGAAGGAACTATGAGGATAGAACTCATAAACCTTTCAAAAAAAGAAAAGTTATTGCCTCAGTCATGGTCGTGAATGAAAAGATACAACCGATTATAAGCTGCAATCTCTGCTAAAAGCTAAATTTTACACGGTTCAACCTAGATCAGTTTGACTCGACCGTTTCTGCAGCAGAATGCATTGACCTCAAAGAATAATCCTTGAAAGACATCATAAAATTAGATATCGATGATTCTATCAAAGATTTTACTTGAATTCCAGGATGTTTTCGAAGAGAGAGTTGGTGAATTTGAAGGCAAATTAACACTCCAAACAGAGCCAGATGCAGTTTCTATAAAGCTCCAGATATGTTTATACCCAAATCATTACCACTGCCAGGTACCCAGCTTGGAATCCATCATACACAGGTTTGCAATTAAAAAACCAATAAAATTTAGCAAATTGGACATAAGAAGTGGATTCTGGCATAGCAAGATGAACAACAAGGCAAGAGAACTGATGGCCTTTGGAATGCCCCAGGGTAATTATCAATATAAAAGACTTTTCATGGGTATCACACCAGCTAGCAAGAGATTCCAAGCAAAAATGGTCAAACATTTCCAAGGGGTAAACGGGGTCTGCATTATTCAAGATAACTGTCTGGTTGAAGGATTTGGACACTACTCAGACCAAGCCATCAATAACTACAACCAGAACTTGTGAGCATACCTTCAGAAAAGAAATATCAAAATTAACCTCGACAATTCAAATTCCTCACAGAGGAAGTTATCTACAGGGGTCATACACTAACGCAGACTTGAAGTCTGATGAAGAAAAAGTGCGGGCAATCACAGAATTCCCACCACCTCATGACTTGCATCATCTAAGGTGCTTCATAGAAATGGTAAATACCTCTTGAAATTTGACCATTCGCTGATGACAAATGTGAACCTTTAACAGAGAAGGACCAGGTTTTGCAATGGGCAGGAGTGCAACAAAAAGCATTTAAAAATATAAAGAAAGCTATAGCAAACACACCTATCTTAACTTATTACGACTTTAAAAAGCCAATCCGTTCCCTTGCAGAATGGGAAAACAGTGTCATATGTGTCAAGGGTTTGGAATGACTATGAAAAAAACTATGCACTTACTATGGAAGGCATGTAACAATAGAGTCATGTCACAAACTGTTAGGAGCAATCAGCAACAAACCTCTCAGCGAAGCACCATACAAGAAGGACAGTGACATAATTATTGCTGACGCTCTTTCACGAGCCACAAATTTCAGTTTTATTTCACTGATGTGAATCTATTTGAATTTCTTGCTGTAAGTGAACAGACCAGAGACAAGTTAATCAGTGCCATCAAAGAAGATAAGAATCTACAGAAGCTCATAAAACTGATTAAACAAGGTTTCCCAATGCGTTATAAAGCCCTTGAACCTCAGTTGAAGCACCTGTACAAATTTAGAGGCTACCTGTCAACAAAGGATGATCTGGTATTTTACAAAGACAGAGTCTTTGTACCTACTTCAATGAGAGATGACATGAAGAAAAAGGCACACACAAGCAATTTAGCAATTGATAGCTACATGAGATATGCCCTTGACACAATCTTCTGGCCTGGAATTAGGCACAACCTCCAGGAATGTTATATGAACTGCAAACTGTGTAGCAGAAATTTTGTGAAAAATAGTAAGGAGATACTAATCACAAGACCAGTGCCAGAATATCCATTCCAATGTAATGACCTTGATACTATAACACTGGATGGAAGAAAATACCTAGTCTGTGTGGATTATTTCTCCAATTACACTATGGTTGATTGACTCCAAGGAATATCATCCGGTCATACAATCAAACTGATAAGGAAACACTTCATGAGATATGACATTCCAGAAGAAGTGATATGGGACCTGAATTTGACAACCAAATGATGAGAGAACTGGGCCATAAATACGGATTCAAATGGAATTCCAGTTCACCAGAGATGCCAAACTCCAACGGAATGGTGGAATCAGCTGTAAAACAAATGAAATACATTATAAAAAAATGTAACAATAAAAACAGCGATCCTTGTCTGGCCATTCTAGAATTCACCAACACACCATCAAAATCTACAGGAATGTCCCCAGTGCAGAGATTCCTTGGAAGACAATTGAGAAGTGTATTGCCTACGATGAAGAAATTCCAATCCCCATTTAGTGCGGAAGAAACAAAAACTAAAATACGAAAAGCAAAACAATAGCAAAAGAAACATTATGACAAAAATGCTCATGACCTGACAAAATTAAGAAAAGGTGACCAGGTGACTGTGCAGCCATATGGCAAGAACCAAGACTGGAAAAAAGCAACTGTCACAGAAAAGTTTGAATACTGGTGATACATGATTGAACTGGAAAATGGAAAAAGACTAGTGAGAAATAGGAGACACCTAAGACTCATAACTAGACCAGAACAAAGCAGCATGACAGAAACAAAACACAAACAAGATATCACCACCAATAGCAGTGAAGAAAATACCAAACAACAGCAACCAGACATGGCTGAAAGATAACCAAGTTTGAAGAGAGTCATTGCAGGTAAGACAGCCAACTGCTATGATGAATGGTGACTTACATAAGTTTGAAATGTTCATTTGAAGTATGCATGCGGGATGTTGGTTGACCCAATATGGTATTGGCCTGAAGGTACTTTTAACTGCGGGACACTTGGCGGACAAGATGGGGGCAACAAACATGTGCATTAATAGACAAATGTAGTTTGGAGTTATTTCGGCATAACAACTCATACATTGTGTGTGACAGGAGATCCTTTTATTCATTTGTTCATAACCAAAACAAAAAAACAAAAAGGTTCAAGTTCACAGATCTCATCCAATATGATTAAGAGGTCAAGATTTAAAAAGTGCAAAACATTTCCAGCAGTGAAAATGGTCTGCAGACAATGCTGATTGGAATCGATAAGACTTTGTCAGAAGTTGGGAGTAAGGTCCTCCTCACAGAAGAATGACCTCTAATATTATTGGTATGACCATTAATTAGCAAACTTGATTTCTTCAAAACAAGATATAACATCTTCAGTCTGGTTGGCCAACAACCTCAAAACAAATGAAACTTGTTGGGAAAGAAAGTTTTTGAAAATGAGAACCAGTTTAATACAAAAATTGTCATCTTAGCAGTTTGGGTTGTTCTTTTGTTTAATGACATATCAACTTCCACAGGTTATTTAATGCCAAATCCATCTTTGTAGAACAGTAGTGGTACTATTTAACCCCTAGCTGGTACTATCTAACCTATTACATTCACTTTCAAACAAATACCCTTGGAAAAAGTATGATGCTTTTATTAAGGGTATTTGTTTGAAAGTGTGATAGTGTGACGATAATTTGAACTCGATTACCACAATGTTGCAGTCCAGCACATTAACCACAACACTATGGGGACTCCTCCTCAGCAATTTGGAATAAAGGGCTTGATAAATTCTTCTCGCAATGTCAGATTGCATACTACAAGTAATTGATAGAAATAATAATAATAATTAATATTAATTGTATTAACAATAATTTTTTGTGCTAATGCAGAAATGCCCAGCTGTGAATATTTCTGTTATTTCTGTTGTAAAGTACAAGGAATAAAAATAAAAAAGAAGAGGAAAAATATAAAAATGTAATCCTTTCATCATCTGAGTTTCAATCATTTGCTTCATTCTTTTACCATACATTTTGGTCCTAAAATTTACTAATTGGTTATTGGCCATAACTTAACACCAACTTAGTGGACAAAGGAGGGAAAAACTAAAGAAACATAGCCAGTGACCAAATTATATGTATATACTCAACCCATCTACAGCAAGCAGGATGCAATACAAGGTACATATCAAGGAGAGTACAAGTGGTTTAATTTCAGAGGTTTTCCTTCTTATAGGTCAGTTGCCATACCAAGACTAAAGAACACAGTTTTCCCTACTTTAACTAGATGGAAAGAGAAGAATTCACGCCTTTCTTAGTTGATAGTCATATTGTAGCCAGTTAAAGATGTATTTTTAGAGCTAAACTGTTCAAATAAATGACAAAAATTTACTTTTACCTGGATAGTGAATGCAAATATTACATTTCTACATGATTTTTATATATTACTGCAGAAACAAGAGAATTTTTCATGGTTGGGCTATTCTGGACAAGAATCAAATATCTTTTTTACAAAAAAATTCAATAAAATTTCTAATAAAACAATAAAATTTGCTAAGATTTTTTAAGTTTTTACAGAACTTAGTAATAAACCAGTTGATATCTTTGATCTAAATCATTTATTCAAATTTTTGTTAAAAACAATTTTAAGGTAAGTGATAGTTTAAATTAGGATGAGACCAAACATGCAAATGATTTAATAAATCAAATTAATTGGAAAATTTAATAAATTAAATTAATTGGTATAAATTTAGTTTCTTTGTTTAATGGCATATCAACCATTGTGGGTTATTTAATACCAAATCCATCCTTGTAGAAGGACAGTCACAGTAGTATTTAGCCCATAGCTGGAGGGATAAGGGAAAATTCATTGGAAAATTTAAAATTCAGATGCACACACACACACACACACACACACACACACACACACACACACACACACACACACACACACACACACACACACAGAGTAATTTTGAATGTTTTACTTGTACAGTTATTTTACTCATACAGGGTTTTGGTTATATGACTGATTGACTGATTTTAATGACATGACAGCCGAGCAGTCTAGGGATATTTTATGTTTAGAGGTTAGGGAATCATGTTCCTTGCTGTCACTAAGTTTTCAGAGAAAAACCACCAGTTCTCACTGACATGAAAAACTAGCATAGAGTAATAATAATAATAATAATAATAGTAATTGTCATAAATCTCATCAAAGAGATAAGACACGCGGGTGGATCCTATCAAAGGGATATGGGTATAATTTTTGTGTAGTCGTTATTGAGAGTTTTTTTGCACACAATTATATGATATCAAGTATTCCTATCTAATTTTGATAATCACATGGTTTCAAGTAATTATCAATAATAGTTATTTGTTTGTACACAGTTATAACTAAAAATAATCCTCAGTAAACAATTGCCCAGCCGGCTGGGGCTGTAGAATATACTGACTGCTCCTCTTCAGAGGGGTAAGCCTCGCTTCCCACAGTGAGTGTCCTGGATATATGACACTAAACAATCTGATGGTGAGGTTCTCGTGATGCTGGAGCTTTGGGGAATATGGAGCACCCCTTCATTGCCATTGCTCCCATGTCCACTCTGGCCTGGAGTGGTAGCACCTGATATGGGTTAAATAGAACTAAATTGCATAGAATTAGAATTGTTTAACTTAGCTGAATATTTTGAAATAGAAACATTTTTGATTATTAAACTGTGTACTTACATTTAAACTGTATATTTATGCTATACTGAATTGTTTGAAATGGAACTGTTTTTGACATCGAAACTGTACTTACGTTAAAGTGAATTGTTTTATATAGAACTGTTTTGACATTTAATTGTGTATAAACAAACTCTATACTTATACTAAACTGAATTGTTTGAATTAGAAGCATTTGACTAAACTGAACAGCTTGAAATAGAAGTGTTTTTGACAATTAAACTGTGTACTCATGCTTAACTGAATTGTTTGAAATAGAACTGATAATTTGTATAAAAATGGATTTGGCATTAAATAACCAATAATGGTTGATATGCCATAAAACCCAAACAACCAACCAACCAACCAACAATTATAGCTACAAGTAACTTAAAATACAAATAATCTCCTGTTGTTTATTATCAGGTATTTCTATTGAATCATTTTTTAAAGAGATCTATTTGACTTATAAATAGGATCTGAACAAGTATGAACATTCCGTGTGAGAGTTACCCTGGGAGTAATGACTCCCCAAATCTCCAGAAATGGAACCTCACTCACTGATGAAGTTTAGTTTCATACCCAGGATACTCTCTTTTTTAGAGGTCTTACCCCTCTGCAGGAAATATAGTTGGCATATTCTAAGCCCACCAACAAGACAACAAGATTTTGGGTAAAACATTAAATGATTCAAATCAGCAGATTAGATTAGGCCATTTGCGGTATCTGTTTTTCTGAGGATATTTTATTCCATACTTAAACTGCTGTTGAATAATAAAAACATCAAATAGAATAAATGAATAAAATTTTTTGATTAAAAGTTAACAAAAATAAATAAATGAATAAATAAATAGTCAGTAATTAAAGGGGGGTAACTTCAGTTGAATCGAAGAATAATAATCCAAGGGAAACAACTGCATTTTTTCTTTCTCGTCAGTTTAATGAATTTCTTTCATTAACAAATTCACAAGTGTAGCTTGGAGAGGGCGAGGTGGTTGGTCCGTCCCTGACAAAACTCTCATGATGGCGGCACTTTTGGGTCTGTTATATAAGCCTTGTATAAGCAGTAAACTCAAGGACCTCTTCGAGTGGTCCACACTCTTGCTACACGGCTGTAAAAATTAATCTTTAAAATTAAATCACCACTGGAAAATTTATCTCATTCCAAAATTCCCCTGTGAGTATAATTCGATTGTTTTTTGTTATCTTTAATATTATTCATTCAACTTTAATATGTTTTTCTTATTTAGCCTACCAAAGAAAACTGGTAATTTCATTGGTGACAATGTGTTAACAAGCCTGATCACAAAACCATTTATATTATCTTGGAGAGCTAAGGAAACTTGCAGTCACTTGTACTTTAGTAAAAAGAATTCTCTGTGACTTTGAGATACACATTGATCATCCGATCCTGATCAAAAAGCCAAACCTTGCATTAATTAACAAGAAGTAAAGAACTTATAATCTAATGGATTTTGCTGCTGCAGTGGATGATATTGTGAAAATAAAAGAAAGCAAAAAGATCGGCGAATACTTGGATTTTTGTCAGAGAGCTGAGAAAGCTATGGAACATGAAAATGTCAAGGATACCATTTGTAGTTAGTGCTCTTGAAACAGTTTCCAAAGGCTTAGAAAAGAGATTGGAAGAACTCAAGATCAGAGGAATAATGGAGGCCATCCAGACCAAAGCTCAGTTAAAATCAGCTAGAAAACTTAGAAGAATCCTTGAGAGCTGATAAGACTTGCTGTCACTCAGTTTTCAGAGAAAATCCACGTTATTATGGGCATGAAAAATTTGCATAGAGTAATAATAATAATAATAATAATAATAATAATAATAATCATAAATCACATCCAAGGAATAAATACCTGAGTGGTCCCCCTTGTAAAATACTCAGGACCATTCCTAAAATGGACAAAGAAAGAACTCAGACAAATGGATTAAAGGACAAGAAAGTTGATGACGATGCACAAGGCATTATATCCATGAGATGACAGAGACAGATTATAAGGTGTCAAGAAAAGAAGGAGGAAGAGGACTTACCAACATTGAAGATGGCGTGGATGCTTCCAATTGAGGACTCAAAGATTACATTAAAAAGAATCAAGAAAGACTAATCACAGCTGCTGTAACAGAACTGACAACATAGGAACAAACAGAACAACAATAACTAGAAAATAGAAATAGGAAGAGAAGCAAGTGTATGGCTATTTCAAGTGACGAACTAGCAAAACCTCATTCTAGAAGACCTTTACATGGCTATTTCTTCTTTTCTAATGGCAGTGCAAAACAGCGCCATAAGGACCAATTATGTTAAAGCAAAAATAGATATGCAACAAAATGGAATGTGTAGGTTATGAGGTGATAGAGATGAAATGGTTAATCACATAAGTGAATGTAGTAAACTTGTGCAAAGGGATAATAAGATTAGATGTGACTGGATAAAAAAGATGTTCCACTTGGAGTGAAAACCAAAGAGAACAAAGAGAGACAATTACTTGGACCATGCAAGAGAACTAAGAAAGCTGTGGAACATGTGAGTAACAGAGATACAAATTGAAATTGATGGAATGATCTCCAAAGGCTTGGAAAATAAGCTGGAAGAGTTGGAAAATGGAGGATAAATTGAAACCATTCAATCTACAGAATACTGAGGAAGAGTCCTGGAGACCTGAGGAGACTTGCTGTCACTCAGACTCCAGTGAAACACTATCAGCTAACACTAGTATTAAGTAATATATGGACACTTCTAGAAGTAAGATAATAATTATAATAAAACACTTTGAGAGAAAAAAATTGTAAGTACAGGGAAATTGTTGGTGAAAGCAACCTGAAAGCTCCCTTTTCAAGAGCAACTACGCTTAGGTGTAAGGGGAGGACATTACTCCATTCCCTGGATTGGTCCACTTTACTCTTGATATGTACCTTATAATGCTGAGTGTTAAGCATAGAGGTATCATATACCATTTTTTGAGTCTTTGGTATGACTCGACCTGGAATTGAACCTCGTTCTCCCAGGCCATTGGCAAACACTCTACCCACTAAAGTGAACACCATCAAACAAACAGAGATGAAAGAAAAAAATAATAAAAGAGTTCTTCAAAAGAATAAGCAAACTTCTGAAAACAAACTCTGTTGTAGAAAGCTCATCAAAGGAATAAAAACCAAAACAGTCTCCCTTGCAAGATACTCTGGATCATTCTCAAAATAGACAAGAGAGGAAATCAAACAAATGGGCCAATATATCCTCAAGGAGAGCAAAACGAGACATAAAAATGTGCCTATGGTGTGGAGTGATAACAAAAAGGCATATGATATGGTTCCACAAAGCTGTCAACAAATGTAAAAGATATCCAATGACGTCATAAAGTTCATTAAGGAAACCATGAAAAACTGGAGAGTGGAATTGACAGAAAGAGAAAAAAGTTTTGCTGAGGGCTATATTTAAGAGAGATGTGCTATCACCATTACCATTTGTGAAAGTGATGATGTCACTCAACTACATACTTAGGAATTACACAGGAGGCTATAAACTTCAGACTCCCATAAAAACCATCAGCTAATGCAGGTGTGAAAAACTCTCAAGGTGTAACATAACAACAACACCTCCAACAATAATAATGACAAGAACAGCAACAATAATAATAATAATAATAATAATAATAATAATAATAATTCCAGTCAGAAATGTTGTCATTCTCATCAGTTAGGAAACATCAATATCTCTGAAGGAATGTAGGAATATGAAAATTTTGAATTAATACAGACATTACAGATAGAAAAAGGTTTATAATATGAAGTGACTTTAAGAAAACGTATTGAGACTGAAGAATTAAATCATTTTGATTTTAAAATTTAAAATGTAAATGAAGATGTGCTCAGCTTCACCTTGTCTATGAGGCTGAAAATATACTAACTGTATCCTTATTAATGGTTTTCTGAGAGAAATACTTTGAAAATAAGAAAGAAAAGTATTGTCAGTAGTAAGGAATTATTTCAGACATTATTAATAAAGTAACAGAAGTAAGATAAAAAACTGTTCCTCCTCACCAGGCAACACTTGTTCCATAGTACTAAAATATTGGGCGTCAGTTCCTCATTCCTTATATACCTCACAAGGGACAATGAAAATGATACCATACCCAGATCTTGAGAACATCTTAAGAAGAAAAAAAAACAACTTTGTGTCAAACCAACCTGAAGTTGGAGGGGTGTCCTCGTGGTGTAATGGTTAAAGCGATGAACTGCGGAATCGTAGTACGCGAGTTCGTACTCCAGTCACGCTATTACGTTCACTTTCGGGCAAATACCCTTGGGAAAGGTATGAACCCCCTTATTCTCCCTCCAGCTATGGGTAAATAGTAGGACGGACTAGGTTCTTCAGCCTTGGTGAGGCAACTAGTCTAGGAGAAGGAAAACTCTGAATTAAAACCTGTTAAACTCCGCTTAAAAATTGACCTTGTGTCATATCCTGCCCGAGCGGAGGGGTTGGTAAATAGTACCAGGGTGTCCTCGTGGTGTAATGGTTAAAGCGATGCACTGCGGAATCGTAGTACGCGAGTTCGTACTCCAGTCGCGCTATTACGTTCACATTCGGGCAAATACCCTTGGGAAAGGTATGAACCCCCTTATTCTCCCTCCAGCTATGGGTAAATAGTAGGACGGACTAGGTTCTTCAGCCTTGTTGAGGCAACTAGTCTAGGAGAAGGAAAACTCTGAATTCAAACCTGTTAAACTCCGCTTAAAAATTGACCTTGTGTCATATCCTGCCCGAGCGGAGGGGTTGGTAAATAGTACCTGAAGTTGGAAAGCATTGTAGGTAAAATTATTAATAAGAAAGATGTTAGAGAGAATTATCAATAAAATAGATATGAAATAAAATTATTGATACAATAAATATAAAATAAAATAAATGAATAAAATCATTGATAAAGTAAGGTTGAACTTTTAGAATTTAAGATTGAATATTAAAGTTGCATAGACAAGGGAAGTAACTCCATAAATTGAAGCAATATGAAATAAACCAAGGGGGACCACTCTTTCTTTACTTATCGTTTCAAACAAATAAGAGGATAAATTATTTTATCTTCAAAGGAATTATGATTGCTTTATTTTTTAATCAATAATTTTCGTTTATTGTTTGTCAGGAAAAATAAAACTAAACAAAGCAAAAAACAAAGCAAGAAAACTTTATCTTTGTTCATTTTCTTTTCTCCTTTTTACAATCAAAGCAAAAATTCTGCCTCCATTTTTTCTCCTGATTATTTGCTAGCATTATCAAATTGTTGTCTAATTCTTTGGGCTTTTGTCCAAAATAATACCATTTCAGTTCACTGATTGAAAGAAAAAGAAAAAGAAGTGTTTTTATTTTCTGAGGGTGGGGGACATTTTTTGATAGAATCAAAGGATTTTGCCTTAGTTTAAGAATAAAAAGAAACTGAAATTTCTGATATTGATAAAGACTAAAAAAACCCAGAATTATGAAGTTAGAGTGAAAATTTCCAGGAAAATAAACTTTATTATTTCGATTTGTGGCAAAAAGAAAATGAAGGAAAATATCATAAGCGTGGAAAAGAAATTAAAATAACTTTGTAAATATCCTGGATGACTAAGAAAATAAAATTTACCTAAATGCAAAGATCTTTTGAACATTTAATTTTTTTTTACAACTCTCAAACTCCAAAACTATTGATAGAATTGAAAGTATAAGAAAAATCAAAAAAAAAAAAACTCTATCATAGAATAATAACATTTATGAAATTATGAAATTTCAAACTGAGTAATTCCTGAAAGCAATTATTCATTTTAATAGTTTTTCTATGCACATTTGATTAAGATATATAGACATAAACACACACACATACATACATACATACATACATACATACATAGAAAACTACACAACCACACACATGAATAGAAACCACACATACTCCCCCAAAAATAGAAGTAACTCATACATACGCACAAACATATATGAAAGCAAGCACACACTCACAGGCTTACACACACATGTAGACACACAACTGCATATGCATGTATGCAAACATAGACATACATACACAACCACCTGTGCACACACACAACTACAAACATACAACATACACATACATATACACACACACATAATTATATATGCGTGCACATGCAATCATACACACATACATGCACATGCACACAAATATCCGTGTACTCACACACACACACACACACACACACACACACACACAAAGAGAAGCAATACCATATTAAACATCACATAATGCACAGATACACAATATTTTCTCTGCAACCTTTGCAATTTGACATTTTTCAGGATTCAAAATAGAAGTAGTTACCACAGGGAAGAAATTTTACGTTATTTGTAAGGGAAAGTTTTTACTGTGAACCTTATAAATATTAACAATCAGTGATGTAAATTAAAACCCTATTTCTGTCTGTCTGTCTGTCTCTCTCTCTCTCTCTCTATATATATATATATATATAAAGAAATAATTAATTCACTGATTTTTTTATTTTAATGGCATGTTAACATGTTATGCCTTGAGGTTAGGAAAGTACATTCATTATATGTTTATATGAACATTTTTTGTGTAATTGTTTCTCAAGAGGTTGTTTTGCACAAGGTTCTGTCAAATATGAATATTTTTTACATAGATCTATTTGACCCATAGATGAGACCCAAACAGGTGTTACCATTCCTGTTCACCCTGAACCTGGGAGTAATAACAATGATGGTTATTCCAGTGTTCCCAGATCTCTAGAACTGGAGTATCACCATCAGATACAGTTAAGTGTCATTTTTTTGCAGGGTGGGGTCTTACTCTAATACAAGAGTATTCTAAGCATATTCTATGTCCTGCTGACAGGGTGAGAAAGAAACAAGGTGTTAAGAAAGAAAGAAAGAAAGAAAGAAAGAAAGAAAGAAAGAAAGAAAGAAATGTGAAGAAAGAAAGAAAGAAAGAAAGAAAAGAGAAAAATGTGAAGAAAGAAAGAAAGAAAGAAAGAAAGAAAAAATGTGAAGAAAGAAAGAAAGAAAGAAAGAAAGAAAGAAAAGAGAAAAATGTGAAGAAAGAAAGAAAGAAAGAAAAGGGAAAATATGTAAATAAAGAAAAAAGAAATGGAAAGAAAAAAGATGTGAACAATTATATATATGGAAAATGGTAGATTTTGGTGAATCTGACAAGATGAAAAAATAAGTGGAAAAGTGGATAAATCAAACACTTACAGTAGTTTTAATGGTAATATTCTATTCTTTATTCACAGAACTTCTTCAGACTAACGATTTTTTAGAGTTTTTCTAAGTTTTAGCAATTAAAGAAATAGATGAAATAAAGGAGAAAATAAATTTATAAAGGGAGGGAAAGGGTCCAAAGACAAGAAACAGATAAGAAAAGAATAAAGAGGAATGTAGATATGGTTTTAAATGATAGTGGTGGGGGTTATTGGTTTTGACTGTGACTGTCTGAGGAAATGGTGGAAGCTCCTTGGCATTAAATGTATCAAGTTTTATCAGAGATTTGATCAGATAGAGGTGGATTAATTTTAGAGAGAAAAAGAAAAGGGAAAGAAAGGGGAAGAATAGAGGTGGGTCAAGGGTTCAAGCATATCCAGTTTCATCAAAGACATTGACTATAATGAAGTGTCTAAGTGGAAAGGAAGAAAGAAAAAAAATATATATTGTGGGGTCTGAAATAAGTACCATTTAAAGCAACTATTAAAAGCCAGTAAAAGTCATAGGTATAAGCTATCTGTCCAAGGAAAAAGAGGCAATAGACTGAAAATTGTGAAGAGTTGTCAAGTGTGAGGGCAGTGAGTTCTTTGAAAGGTAAAAAAAAACCATGACCATGCAGAGGGCATGCAAGAAAGATGTTCAACCTCCCGCAGCAATTTCATGCCTGCACAATCCCTGATTTTTCTATGCAAAGATTAGCCCTGGGATCCATCTGAAAAACATCCATGACCTCAGAATCCATCATCTTAGGCTTTGCTGATCTTGCCTGATCATCAAAGTTCTCATGACATTTCTTCAACCGTCTACTTACTGTACTCTGATCGACTGCAATTTCACCTTTCACACAACGGATGTTTTTTGTTGCTTCTGTTGTTTTATGGCCCAATTCAAAGTCATAAGTTCATGAATGTGACAAAGTTCTATGTTTATCTGTGCAGTTTTCAAATCACACATTGATTGAAGCAATGCACAATGTGACCAGGTTACCTACCATAGTTTGAACTAGTTTAGTCATCTGATATATATATGGTTACCTACCATAGTTTGAACTATTTTAGTCATGTGATATATATATGGTTATCTACCATAGTTTGAACTAGTTTAGTCATGTGATATATATATGGTTACCTACCATAGTTTGAACTAGTTTAGTCATGTGATATATATATGTTTACCTACCACAGATTGAACTAGTTTAGTCATGTGATATATATATGGTTACCTACCACAGATTGAATTAGTTTAGTCATGTGATATATATATGGTTATCTACCACAGATTGAATTAGTTTAGTCATGTGATATATACATGGTTACCTACCATAGTTTGAACTAGTTTAGTCATGTGATATATATATGGTTACCTACCATAGTTTGAACTAGTTTAGTCATGTGATATATATATGGTTACCTACCATAGTTTGAACTAGTTTAGTCATGTGATATATATATGGTTACCTACCTCAGATTGAATTAGTTTAGTCATGTGATATATATATGGTTACCTACCACGGATTGAATTAGTTTAGTCATGTGATATATATATGGTTACCTACCATAGTTTGAACTAGTTTAGTCATGTGATATATATATGGTTACCTACCATAGTTTGAACTCGTTTAGTCATGTGATATATATATGGTTACCTACCAAAGATTAAATTAGTTTAGTCATGTAATATATATATAGATACCTACCATAGTTTGAACAAGTTTAGTCATGTGATATATATATGGTTACCTACCATAGATTGAATTAGTTTAGTCATGTGATATATATATGGTTACCTACCACAGATTGAATTAGTTTAGTCATGTGAAATATATATAGTTACCTACCATAGTTTGAACTAGTTTAGTCATGTGATATATATATGGTTACCTACCATAGACTGAATTAGATTAGTCATGTGATATATATATGGTTACCTACCACAGATTGAACTAGTTTAGTCATGTGATATATATATATGGTTACCTACCACAGATTGAATTAGTTTAGTCATGTGATATATATATGGTTACCTACCATAGTTTGAACTAGTTTAGTAATGTAATATATATATGGTTACCTACCATAGTTTGAACTAGTTTAGTCATGTGATATATATATGGTTACCTACCATAGTTTGAACAAGTTTAGTCATGTGATATATATATGGTTACCTACCACAGATTGAATTAGTTTAGTCATGTGATATATATATGGTTACCTACCACAGATTGAATTAGTTTAGTCATGTGATATATACATGGTTACCTACCATAGTTTGAACTAGTTTAGTCATGTGATATATATATGGTTATCTACCATAGTTTGAACTAGTTTAGTCATATGATATATATATGGTTACCTACCATAGTTTGAACTAGTTTAGTCATGTGATATATATATGGTTACCTATCACAGATTGAATTAGTTTAGTCATGTGATATATATATGGTTACCTAGCATAGTTTGAACTAGTTTAGTCATGTAATATATATATGGTTACCTACCATAGTTTGAACTAGTTTAGTCATGTGATATATATATGTTTACCTACCATAGTTTGAACTAGTTTAGTCATGTGATATATATATATTGTTACCTACCATAGTTTGAACTAGTTTAATCATGTGATATATATATGGTTACCTACCATAGTTTGAACTAGTTTAGTCATGTGATATATATGGTTACCTACCACAGATTGAATTAGTTTCATGTGATATATATATGGTTACCTACCTCAGATTGAACTAGTTTAGTCATGTGATATATATATGGTTGCCTACCACAGATTGAACTAGTTTAGTCATATGATATATATATGGTTATCTACCACAGATTGAATTAGTTTAGTCATGTGATATATACATGGTTACCCACCATAGTTTGAACTAGTTAATCATGTGATATATATATGGTTACCTACCATAGTTTGAACTAGTTTAGTAATGTAATATATATATGGTTACCTACCATAGTTTGAACTAGTTTAGTCATGTGATATATATATGGTTACCTACCATAGTTTGAACAAGTTTAGTCATGTGATATATATATGGTTACCTACCACAGATTGAATTAGTTTAGTCATGTGATATATATATGGTTACCTACCACAGATTGAATTAGTTTAGTCATGTGATATATATATGGTTACCTACCATAGTTTGAACTAGTTAAGTCATGTGATATATATATGGTTATCTACCATAGTTTGAACTAGTTTAGTCATGTGATATATATATGGTTACCTACCATAGTTTGAACTAGTTTAGTCATGTGATATATATATGGTTACCTATCACAGATTGAATTAGTTTAGTCATGTGATATATATATGGTTACCTACCATAGTTTGAACTAGTTTAGTCATGTAATATATATATGGTTACCTACCATAGTTTGAACTAGTTTAGTCATGTGATATATATATGTTTACCTACCATAGTTTGAACTAGTTTAGTCATGTGATATATATATATTATTACCTACCATAGTTTGAACTAGTTTAATCATGTGATATATATATGGTTACCTACCATAGTTTGAACTAGTTTAGTCATGTGATATATATGGTTACCTACCACAGATTGAATTAGTTTCATGTGATATATATATGGTTACCTACCTCAGATTGAACTAGTTTAGTCATGTGATATATATATGGTTACCTACCACAGATTGAACTAGTTTAGTCATATGATATATATATGGTTATCTACCACAGATTGAATTAGTTTAGTCATGTGATATATACATGGTTACCCACCATAGTTTGAACTAGTTAATCATGTGATATATATATGGTTACCTACCATAGTTTGAACTAGTTTAGTCATGTGATATATATATGGTTACCTACCACAGATTGAATTAGTTTAGTCATGTGATATATATATAGTTACCTACCATAGTTTGAACAAGTTTAGTCATGTGATATATATATGGTTACCTACCACAGATTGAATTAGTTTAGTCATGTGATATATATATGGTTACCTACCATAGTTTGAACTAGTTTAATCATTTGTTATATATGTGGTTACCTACCACAGATTGAATTAGTTTAGTCATGTGATATATATATAGTTACCTACCACAGTTTGAACTAGTTTAGTCATGTGATATATATATGGTTACCTACCATAGTTAGGAACTAGTTTAGTAATGTAATATATATATGGTTACCTACCATAGTTTGAACTAGTTTAGTCATGTAATATATATATGGTTACCTACCATAGATTGAATTAGCTTAGTCATGTGATATATATATGGTTACCTACCACAGATTGAATTAGTTTAGTCATGTAATATATATATGGTTACCTACCATAGTTTGAACTCGTTTAGTCATGTGATATATATATGGTTATCTACCATAGTTTGAACTAGTTTAGTCATGTGATATATATATGGTTACCTACCACAGATTGAATTAGTTTAGTCATGTGATATATATATGGTTACCTACCATAGTTTGAACTAGTTTAGTCATCTGATATATATATGGTTACCTACCATAGTTTGAACTAGTTTAGTCATGTGATATATATATGGTTATCTACCACAGATTGAATTAGTTTAGTCATGTAATATATATATGGTTACCTACCATAGTTTGAACAAGATTAGTCATGTAATATATATATGGTTACCTACCATAGTTTGAACTAGTTTAGTCATGTGATATATATATGGTTACCTACCACAGATTGAATTAGTTTAGTCATGTGATATATATATGGTTACCTACCATAGTTTGAACTAGTTTAGTCATGTAGTATATATATGGTTACCTACCATAGATTGATTTAGTTTAGTCATGTGATATATATATGGTTACCTACCATAGTTTCAATTAGTTTAGTCATGTGATATATACATGGTTACCTACCATAGTTTGAACTAGTTTAGTCATGTAATATATATATGGTTACCTACCACAGATTGAATTAGTTTAGTCATTTGATATATATGCCACAAACCAGCATGTACTAAAGTATTACAATTCTGTTGACTCATCCTAGTAAATTGGGAGTTGCTATTGACTCACCCTAGTACAAGGGTCATTAAATAAGTTTCTTCACTTTTTTTGTACAGGCATTTAAAATTGTCGTAGACTCTTGAAAATTCAGTATGCTATTGCTATACATCTTATGACTGACTGACTGACTGATTTTTATGATTTCATGTTCAAATGAACAGCTACAGCAGCAATTGGAATATACCCCACTAAAGCCTGATTGTCACAGCTGGTGAATTTCAAAAATCATGCAATCTGGACATGAGGACACTTTAGAAGAAAGATATGCAATAAATTTCTGTTTTAAACTTGGAAAAAATGCCACAGAAATGCATGGAATGCTGCAGACTGCTTCTGGAGCATCTTGCATGAATCGAGCATCAGTTTTTGAGTTGCATAAGAGATTCAAGGAAGGCAGGGAGTCTATGACGAATGATGAGAGGTGTGGGAGGAATAAGGAAGTCAGAACACCAGAGTTGATTGGCCAAATAAAGAATTTCATGGATAAGGACTGTCATGTATCTATAGAGACAATAAGTGCACAGTTTGATGTCAGTGTGGGAACTTCATACACAATTATTCACAAGGAACTGAAGATGCGGAAGATTTGTGCAATGTTTGTCCCAAAGGTGCTCAGAGAAGATCAGAAAGAAAGACGTTGTCATGACAGCAGGGAGATGGTCGAGCTGATCAATTCAGATCCCGCAGTTCTTGATGCTCTGGTGACCTGCGATGAAAGCTGGATCTACTGCTATGACCCAGATACCAAGAGACAGAGTTCTCAGTGGAAGCATGCTGGCCCTCCCAGGCCCAAGAAGGCCAGACAGAGCAAATCCACCCACAAACTTTTGATGATCCCTTTTTTTGACAGCACTGGCATGATCTACATGCACTGGGTTCCCACTGGACAGACAGTCAACAAGGAATACTATGTTGAGGTTTTAAGGGAGTTCAGGAAGAGATTCTGTTGGAAGAAGCCAGCACTCTTCAAATCGGGTCAGTGGCATTTCCACCAGGACTATGCATCAGTCCACAACTCCATCCTTGTCACAGACTATTTGACCGAGATGGGCATCAAGACAGTTCCTCACCCTCCGTATAGTCCAGACCTTGCTCCCTGTGACTTTTGGTTATTACCTAAGCTCAGAGGCTGTCATTATGAGCCAATTGAGGAGATGAAAGAGGCTGTGACGAGGGTCATTGACACACTCACACAAGAGGACTTCCATGGGGCCCTCCAGAATTTGTTGGAATGGTACAACAAGTGCATTGCAGTCGGAGGAGATTACTTCGGAGGGGACTAGAGTTTCATGTGTGTACTATCAATAAAAGTACCCATATGAAAAAGTCTGGAAACTTATTGAAGGCACCTTTATATTATAAACTATGAAATCAAAATTTTTAAAGAGGCTCTTAACTTCTCACAATTAATGTAATATATTTTTAGTATCATGTAAAATATGAGCTCAAGAAAAAAAAAAGAGAAAGAAAGACCTCCCCTCCACTGCACTGTGTGAAGGCGAAAGAGAAAGAACAAATGTGTGTCAGCAAAAAGACCAATGGAAAATTTTCAAACAAAGCAGATAAAAAAAGAATGAATCTTGTCAACAGCAAACAATTACGAGCAGGTTACAAAGAGTTACCATAGTAACCAACATGCAATCATATTGTCTTGCATTGCATTTTTACAAAATCAGGAGCATTTATTTTTTTAACTTATATCATATTGCAAAAAACCTCATTTTATAATTTGTTCATATTTATACATTTCTTATTTCTGATATTGTCTTTTTGTGATAGCCTTTTTTACATACAGACATAAATGGGTATATATATATATATATATATATATATCTAAATTATCCAGTTAGTGTCCAAGGACATGTAAAAGAGTCATCCGATGAGATGGAGAATATACCAACAATGTTCTCCGCCGAAATAAATTCATTATGACGGCTTAACCGAGTTTGAGTCTCCATTTAATTGCACTATATATATATATATATATCAGAGTTGAAGGGTCCAGGTATGCAATACATGCACTGGATGCCTTATATTTTTGTCAGAATAGATAATTTTGTTTATATTAAATCATTTATTGATAATTTTCACTATCCTTTGTGAAACAATACCCACAAATGGAGTTTTGTTGATTTGGTCATTCGTCTAGTGGTGTGGACCCCGTTATTTCTTCTCACACCCAGCCGTGTAAGCATTTCATGGGTTGTACAAAAAATCTTTAAAAAATAACTAACAAACAATAAACAGAGGGTGGAAGGAAGAAACAGACAAACACAGATTTAGAACTGAAAACAAAGGAAGTTAGTACTCTTAAGCATTCCTGTATGTATTTATGAGTGGATATCACAAGAACTCAATGAAAATCCTACACAGCAACCCAAAATGCTGACTCCTTTGGTCATCGTCTTCATTGCTCTGTGTCTTTGTTCTTGATTGCCAGCTCCAGAGTCCCACTCCCAAATGACCACTTCGGAGTCTCACTCCTGACTGGCTGATGTCCTTCGTCCTTCTCTTCACAGGTTTTTGTGGGGACAGCTCTTTGGGTGGTCTTCACACCAAAATAGACAAAGAAAGGTCTTCTTGACACCCCGGCACCACTTCAAAGATACCAGAGATAACGTCCCCTCTTTGGTCACCTATTCACGAACACACACAGACACTCACACATATACATCCATATATATACATACATACACGCATTAATGCCCATTATCGTGCCATACCTCTTTGTACATGTATTTTTTTAATTTTTGTATTTCTCATTTCTTCATTTCTTCAGAGAATTGTTACAAGCAATATTATTTTGGAAGTGTAAGTTGAGAAAATGCCTGTTAGTTTAGGGAGAAAAGACACAAGTAAAAGCAGTGAATTTAGTAGCTTCCCAATAGCCTTTGAGTTGGGAGGATGAAAGATAGAACATAAACAAAAATATTTTTGCTTGCATACTCACCACTGTCAAAAAAGCCCATGGTTTTAGTCTTCTGTTTTATTATTCACTCCAAACTGGGTGCCTGAAAAAGAGAGACAGGTGAGTTGGTGAAAGAGCTATAGAAAAACAGAAATATCTTCCTTGTGTTTTCGTTATAACAGGAAGGCAGATAAGGTTGCCTTCTGTTATGTTGAAAGACAGAATGATGAAGGCGAGAATATTGATAAGTTTCAACAATGCTTTAATGGCAGCCTGAATGAAGGAACCCTTGTGCTGTAAGTCACAGTAAGAAGAAAATAGTTGTAAATAGTTGGGCAGGAATGAATTAGCTGATGTCAGAGCAGGAATCGAGTTGCTGTAGTCAAGGCAAAAGTCGAGTTGCTGATATCAGAGTAGGAATTGAAATAGTTGACATCAGAGGCAGAATTAAACATCCAATTTAATGCTTCTGGGAGCCGTTGGTCTAGGAGGGTTGAACGAATGATGAAGGATTAAATTCTTAGGAACCAACGATCCATAAATTAGATGTGCTCTCCTCAGTGTGTTGTGGTCTGCTGCTAGAGTTAGAGAGAGATAAAGAGGATCAGTCCATCCTGCTCAAAAGATATGCTGAGGAGAGAATGAGCACGCGCTTTCACCGTCTTTTATGTTGGGAAAGTCATCTGGGCAGAATGGGATAAGTAATCCTCATTGGGTGAAAATATGAGACGAGACCACAACGGTCAAATCAGTTATTGCACAAAAAAAAAAAAAAAAATTGAAATTCTTTCTGCTACATAGTCATGGTTAGAAAAGGTCGAGGCTTTAGTCTTACCGATTTTATTATTCCCTTTAAGCAGGGTGAAAGAAAAATGAGACAAAATAATAAAGTCGGGGTCACAAACAGAAAGCCTCCGAAAGGCAGAATTTTTTTTGTTTTTGAGGGATATATATTTGATGTATCAAAGTACCAAAAGTCAATGTCACAGTTATTAAAGAATAAGGAACACACTTAGCTGAGGAAATTAATTATAGTTTAATATCTATTTGTGCCAAACAATATAAAACAATTCGCGATGGATTAAAAATGAAATATCTATTACCAAAGCAAACTTAATAGAAAGTAAACAGGAATTACATGAAATACTAAGAGTACATAATGGAGATAAAGTCCAAACTAGTTGTTAAAAAATCTTTTATAGAAATAAAGTGTTGTATGATGGCTTACGTTAAAGTATGGTACTGTTCTTGGTACAACAAGAGGTTTATTGTGGCAAAAGCCACCCTATTCCTGTGGGAGATGTACACACTCGAACATGCTTTCTGGTTGTTGAGCCAGAAATGAAGAGAGAGAGAGAGAGAGAGAGAGCGAGAGAGAGAGAGAGAGAGAGAGAGAGTTTTGACTTAGTTGTTTTATAATGCAACTTTAGTCGCGCCACCATAAGAAGTACTATTTTGGAAAGTAAGGGATGTTTCAATAAAAATTCTCACTAATTTATTCCTTAAACACTTTCCATCATAATTGGCTGTTTTCCATGGTGAAACTAAAATATTTTTTCTTAAAAGTTGAAAGCACTCGGGAGAAAAAAAAATGATTATACCGGTCCATTGGCCTAGTGTGTAGGGTGTTTGCCAATGGCCAGGGAGACTGGGTTCAATCCCAGGTCGAAGTATACCAAAATCTCAAAAAAAGGTACTTGATGCTGCTTTGCTTTATACTTTACATTATAAGGTACGGATCGAGCGTAAAGTAGAGCAATCCAAGGAATGGAGTAGCACCCCTCCTGATACTTCAGTGTAGTAGCTATTGAAAAGGGAGCCATCAAGTCACCCTCGACTGTGATCACCAATTTATACTATATAAAATTGGAAAAAATAAGGAAATGTTTAAGAATAACTAGGAAAAAATCAACAAAATATTGTTAAGAAACATGTCTGTGTTTTTTTTAACAAAACATGATGAAAAAAAGCTCTTATTTTTCAACATCATCTCTTCCCTTGTCAATGCACTAAATTCAGTGAAGAATATTCAATCAAATATTATGGAGCAAACATTTTAGATGCCAGGTTCAATATAGACGTACACTCACATATACACACATGCATACACGCACATGCACACATACGCATGTATACATCAGCATACATACATACATACACACACACATCTCTTGGTCAAATTAATCTGTTTAAAAATTATATTTGTATTTAATAGACCTTTGACAGAGTCATCAATCAAGGATTTTTGAGACAGGATGTTCCAGCTGTGTAAACAAAGTGATTACCAAAAAACAAGTGATGGATGAGTGTAAGCAGATCACATGGGTTGACAGCTGGAAATGAAATTATATACACTCAAGTACCCTCGGAGTCACAGAGTCACGGTCAGCCAGTTGGAGTCACAACCAAGTCAGGACAAAAGCCGTCCTGTGCATCCCCCAGGTGGGGGCAGTGGCTCACAATGGACTTTAGTTGAGAACCTCTTATCAAGGAAGCAAAGACATAAGGGCCAGAATATGGAATAACAATGTGGGTTAAGAAAAGGTTAATATAGCAGTCCTCTGCCAGTCTGTGTCCATGTCCTTTGTCTGTCTCTTTATCACTCTCACACTTGCAGAATTCTGGACCTTTCGGGAAGTAATAAAGAAAGATATATATTTTTGTAAAGAATGTTAAGGTCTCAACATTCCTTCATTATGGTCCTTCATTATATGGCTACACAACAGAAATACTTGATGCAAAAAACTAAATTATTTGTAATAAGAACAGTTATATAATTGATTACTAAGGATTATTATTAGTTACTTAAAACCATATAACTGTATGCAAATAAATAATTGGTTATTTAGTTTAAAGGCATATCAAGCCTTGCTCACAGTTAAATGGTTTCAAGTGTTGCTATATAACCAAATAATTCTATTTAATATTTATTATTTCTTTGCACACAGTTCAAATGGTTTCAAATATTACTATCTTAGTGTAAATTATGACACACACTTTGATTAGTTTTTCTTTTTCCTTTTTCCTTCCTTTTGTTTTTTGTTTGTTGCTTTTTATTGACATTTGATTTTTGGTAATTTGTTGGAAATCAAAACAAAGAAATAACCTTGAACTAGACTCATGTTGGGAGTTCAGCTTTCATGAACCATTAAAGGTTATAAAAAGACAAAATGAATATGCTTGCTTGCTTGCTTTCTTTTTCATTTTTTTTCTTTCTTTTTTTCTTTCTTTGGTCATATTATTTATTTGTTAAAATCCTTCTTTCATTCTTTCTTGTTCTTTATTCTCATTTTTCTTTCCCTTTTCTTTCTTTCTTTCTTTCTTTCTTTCTTTCTTTCTTTCTTTCTATTTATTTTTATGTCAATGAACCTAATAACTCTTCTTTAAGGTTCCAAAATGGCTGTCATTTATAAAAGTGAAGAAAAAAAGAAAGTTTTCATCTCATTAATTTTCTACAAATCTCAATATCACTGTTTTCCAAATAACCCAACCAAACACAAAGACAGAATCAAAATATTCCATGATGTGATTTTTAAAATCCCAGACAACAAAAAACTCCACAGACAACATCTTTTCCTTGTTTCTCCTTGACCTACTCTCTGGCTTGACCTTTACAGAAGCCATCAAATGCTTTGAAAAACGAAATACCAAATGCAGACAAAATTTCAGTATTTAATGAGTACTGGAGAGTTTTTTTCTTTCAATTTAGCATGTTTATTTAGCATGTTTATTCATATTATGGAAAATACTAAATTTCAAACCTGTTGATGTGAAGGTTTGAGGAGTGTTAAATTTTTACATTCCTAAAAGCCATCTTTGGTGGTTATTAAGTTCAATATAAAGATACATCTTATTTATTAAATTCATAGTTCTCAACATTTATGAAGGAAATTCTATGTATAGATGGGAACTCTTACTTGTCTTTGAGCTGGAGGTAAGGCATTGATTATGCAGAAACATTGGTTGACTGAAATCCTTTTAGATCAAAGAAGGAAAGAAAGAAAATAGACTGATTGATTGATTGATTGATTTTAATGGCAGGTCAATCCATCTGGGGTTATTTTATGTCTAGAAGTTAAGGAATGGCATTCATTGTATGTTCATATTTACATTTTTTTGTATAGTTGTTTCTTAAGAGTGTTATTTGCACATAGTCCCATTAGATACAAATAATTTTTAAACAGATCTATTCGATCCATAGATAGGACTCTAACAGGTACTACCATTTCAGAGTGGCTATGCTTGCTTCACTACAAGAGCTAAAAGAAAATATAGGTAGAAAAAGTGAAGAGAGACTAAGTTAGAAGGAAAAAGAAATTGTAGAAGAGAGAAAAAACATAAAGAGATAGAGAGAAAGATGAAGATTGGAGTATCAAAAGAGGGAGGGAAGAAAAAAGAAGAAAATGAAAGGGGAAAAGATAAAATAGTATAGTCAACTTTGTTACTTTTTCTCTCATAGTCTCTTTCTCTTATTTTCTTTGATTGTTATTGGGGAATACCAAGTTTTACCAGAACAATGAAATTTATTATTACTCTGCTGAAGCAGTAATAAATCTATCTATCTATCTATCTATCTCAGTCTTTTCATATTGCTCTGTGTGTCTTTCTGTTTGTCTGTCTTTCTGTTGGTCTCTCTCTCTATCAAGTCCAAGATTTCTTAGCTGGACATAAATTCTGATGGACATTTTCAAAGTCAACATTGATCAGTTGGTATTTAATCAGAGTTGTCAACCTGAAAAATAAAAAAGGTTTGATTACTTTCTAGATTAACCTTGAATATGTGAAAATATGCCGAGATGAAAAAACACATGATCTTCAGAGGATGGTTTTATTTATTGAAATATCTGCCAACATTTAAAATTTTGGTTTTTAAACCTTTAACAGGGTGTGTGATTTATTAAATGAAACGAAAAAAAATGTGAAAGTTTTAGACCATTCAATTTTTGTTGATAGCATTCTGTTTCAAATTTGTGTTACATAATTAGCATTCAAAAATAAATCCATAATACATCTATCTATCTATGATGAAGCCAAATTATTTGAAATAATGGATTTTGTAACTTTTCTACATCAATTTGATCAAATAAGGAGACATATTGAAAAAATTGGGTCTGTATTTGATAGTCTTGTGGTTTGAAATGATTCTAGATTAAACAATTTTATGCTATTTTTTATTATATATATAAATTAACATCTTGGAATTAAAAATATTAATTTCTAAATTATGTTTGACTGAATGATTATTTATGTTTTCTTTTTTAAAATCTCACATGTGCTAGTGAATTTGTTCCTTGAGATTATAAGAATATTCACCCACATATTCTTATCACAATCCAGACCTGGAATTTCATAAACCTCTACCCTGGATTTGATGTGAGTATTGGTATTGTTATTTTTATTATTAATGAAATTCTTAAATGACTTTGAAGAGTTGGTGTTGGTTGGGTTTTTTTCAATGATGCATGTAGTTGAATTGTTGGGTAAATTGATATATCTTTGTAATGAATATTTTTATGTAAATTTTGGAAGGCTAATTACTTCACAAAGATTTGAAACAGAATGCTAATAAGGAAATAGAATTTTAAAACTTTCTCATCTTTTTTGCTTTATTTAATAACACATACAACCTGATGAAGGTCTAACAACTGAAACATTTAGTGTCGGTAAATAATTCTATAAATAAAATCATCCGCTGAAGACTTTATGTTTTTTCCTATCAATATGTCTTCTTATATATACATGTATATAAACCAGGCACATTAGCATAATGGTTAAAGTGTTCGCCAACAATTGTCCAATGGTTAGGGAGAGCAGGGTTCAATCCCGGGCCGAGTCATACCAAAGACTCAAAAAATAGTACTTGTTGCCTCTATGTTTAATACTCAGCATTATAAGGTACAAGAGTAAGTGGAGCAATCCAGGAAAAGGATGTGTCCACCCCTACACCCTGGTGTAGTAACAAAAGGGAGCCTTTGGGTCACACTTGACTATGATCGACCAACTTACTTACTTATGAATATATATATATATATATGTATATATATAAGCCCAGTTTGTTGGGGCTGTAGAATACACCAACTGCATCTCTGCAGTGGGGTAAGACTCCCCAATGAGTGTCCAGGATATAACACTAAACAATCTGATGGTGTGACTCTAGCCCTGGAGCTTTGGAGAATTTGGAGTACCTTTTCATTGTCATTGCTTCCAGGGCCATTCTGACCTGGAGTGGTAGCATCTGACAGTGTCCTATCAATGGGTCAAATAGAACTGTTTGACATTTAAACAGAGTGCAAACAAATGACATGCTAAATTGAATTGTAAGAACTAGAACTGTTTGATCATTTAACTGTTTGTAAATAAATGACTGATGTTTGATTGAATTGTCAGTGATACATAGCAATACTTGTACTTGAATCTATTTAATTGTATGCAAATGAATGATAAATGTTAAATAGAATCCTAAGTGTTGAATAGTATTAGTTGAAACTCTTTAACTGAGTACCTGAATTGAATTATTTGTATTACATAAATATATATGGAACCATTTGAATATGTACAAATAAAACTTAATGTTGAATACTTTAAATCACTGAATTATATGCAAAATAGAATTAGTACACCTGCCCTCACCAAACATGAGGGTGATTCTGCTTCCAATCACCAGACCGTTCTGCTGGTTGGTTATGTCTTTGAATGACACAACTAATCTGCTATTTGCTCATATGTTTTTAATCCAGAAAGCAAATCAATCGCTAATTGGAGTTGCTGGTTGAGGAATAGACAGATGAGACCACACCATTAAGAAAGCAAAATAACATCGATGCCAACAGAGAACAAAACCCGGCTTGCAAAAATAACAATATCTAGTGAAAAAAATGTCTTTAAAAATGGTACATGTATTCACCCAATGAATTAACAGTCAATTCTTTGTACAAGTTTTAGGCTTTTCTATTCTCACTTTCTATAAGCTGGCACAAGGCAATCTCAAATGGTAGTTATGTTTGCTTTTCTCAATCCTTAGTATTATTACACAAGTGTCATATTATGTTAGGCTTCCTTTGCTTTCTATACCCAGGGCAGCCTGGTACAAGGTCAAAATCTAGAGTTCTGTGGAAGCTGCTTGTTGACTTGTGTTCTCCACTGTCTGGACTCTCTATCATATACATGCATTTTCTCTCACAGAGGTGGGTGGGGCTGGTGAAGCTATTAACAGTTTCAATTTCCTCCTAATATGGATTTCAGAAATTAATTTCACCTCTTCATTATTCAATTCACTTTTACCCTCACCCAAAATTGGAATTACAACTGGTTTTATGCTGACATGTTATCGCATCAGAAAATGATTTAAAGAAAATTTTCTACATTTGAATTTAAAAAATATGTTATTTCAAATCCAGGGTTTTCAGTACTCGGCCACTTTTGATGACTGACTGCCTCTGGCTTTTGGGTCAAATCTACCATCGATTTTGTTTTGTCAGTTATATCAGAAACACAGCAATCAGTCAAAACAGTTCACTTATATTTCTGACTGCTTCCTGCTGACCAATAAGAATATATTTTTCTACTTTTCCTCACAAAATATAACAATTGAACATTGGCTGATTCTTTTAAAATCAAATAAAATTTAATAAAATTTCTCTAACTAGGTCCCTGACTTCATGGGTTTATAGTATTACATACCAATATTTGAGACCCTTTAACTATGTGCAAATGAATGAATAGTGTAGAATTGAATAGTGTTCAATAGCAATAATTGTAACCACCTGACTGTGAACAAACAAATATAGAATATTAAATTGAATGATTAGTGTTACATTGTAATCATTGAAACCATTTAACTGGCTTGAAGAAAAAGTTAGTTCTAATTTATTTCAAAATAAAAATGCTTACAAATCATATCTAAATGTATGCAAACAAATAATGTTAAATTGAATTGCTAATTTTACATAACAATACTTGAAACTGTCTAACTGTGCAAAAATAATGAGTTCAGGCTTGTTTAGAAATGTTATCCAGAAAATGTGTTAACAAATCATATATATTTAATATATATGTATAAAGAGGATTTGGCATTAAGTAACCTTCAATGATTGATATGCTATAAAACACAACAAAACCTACATATTTATATATATATATATATATATATATATATATATATATATATATATATATATATATCTTTTTCCCCTCTTCATATCAATATCATGACAATATGTTTCATGTATTTCTAAAAAAAAAAAAGTATAATCTTAAATTTTTCTTTCGAAATACATGAAACTTTGAATCATGAGACTGACATGAGAAGATGAGAAAACATTAATTTATTTTATATTTTATCTTACTCTACTGCCCAGTATTTGAGCACTTTCTTGATTTAAAAAGAAGCATTTTATAATGATTTGCTCTTTTCAATATATATATATATATATATATATATATATATATATATATATATATATTGTACTAGTAATGTTTTTGTTCAAAGACAGATTTGCCATTAAATAACCCATAAAGATTGATATGCCACAAACCAAACCAAACCATATATATATGCAAAAGATGCTCTGAAAGTAATGTATACAGGCTCTGGTTCATTGTAGACAAAAATCCATAGTCAATATTGGTAATTATGTAGGAAAGAGGGTTTTGTATCTGAAAATTTTATCTACGAGTGTCATTGTGTTTTCTGTATTTATTGTAGCTTACATAGAAATAGATAGGAAGCATTACTTTTGGAGCATCCTCTGCATGTATTGACTTGTTGAAACATGCTTTCCTATGTGCTATGTATGGAATATACAATCATATGTGAAACCAATTAGAATCTATTTATTCTAAATTCATAATTATAATTACTAGTGGATAAAGTAAAGTTTACTAGTATATTTGTCTCTTGATCCATTCTACCTAGACTCATTAACCCAGAACCTAAAAGGTAACTTCTGACAGTGACCACCCACAGACCAATGTCCATGCCATTGAGCTATAAATTGTAGAACAAATTGGCCAGCTGCAGTGATTGTCCTTTTAGTTGCAAAGGAAATCCGATACGGAATCTCTCCAGACAATGAAAGTTTTGCTTTGGTTATAAAAGATCCTCTTATATTATTGAGTCTGTAAGCAATTTGAAGAATTTGTTTCCATGGTTACAAAATGGTTAGCAGCGATCATGATGAAAAAAAAATGTTGACAAAAGTATGGCTTTGAACATCTTGGAAATCAGCTGCAATAAAACGAACACTAATGCGCTTTGCTGGCAGCATGTGTGCACAGCTGTTGCTGTTCTCTCCAGTGTTTATTGTCATTGGCCATAGTTTTGATTTTGGGGTGTCTTTTCAGCAAATAAAAAGACATACAAAAAAAGGTGCCACTTTTTTTTATGGTTTCTCATTTTTATTAAAAACAGAAACCAAATTACCATTTTTGTTTTATTCTTTCTGGGGTTTAAAAATTCTTTTATTTATTTTCAATTCATTAAATGTCTTTTCTCTCTTTTTTTGAACAATTTTCTTTGGATTATTTTTCATTTTCCTTTTTTTTCTTTTGATTTTCACAGTCTATTTTTCCTTTTCAATTTTTATTTTTTCCTTCTGTTCGTTTACTTTTTCTTTTGATTTACATTTTATTTTCTTTATTTTTTTCTTTTCTTTTTCAAGTTTATTCTTCTTTTTTATTATTTATTTTTCTCTTCTTTTATTTTTCCTTTTTTCTATTTACCTTTTATTTTTTCTTGTTATTTTCCTTCAATTTTTTGGCCTAGCGGTTAGAGTGTTCGCCAATGGCCTGGGAGACCTGAGTTCAATCTCAGGTCAAGTCATACCAAAGACTCAAAAAATGGTACTTGATGCCTCCTTGCTTAACACTCAGCATTGTACGGTACGGATCAAGGGTAAAGTGGAGCAATCCAGGGAAAGGAGTAGTGCCCTCCCCTACACCTTGGTGTAGTAGCTATCGAAAAGGGAGCCTTTGGGTCACCCTCGACTATGGTCGCCAGCTTTACTTTACTTATTTATTTTTTGTTCTCAACATTTTTTGGCTTCCATATTTTTAAAATATTTTTCAATTTAAAAAATTTTCTTTCTCATCTCCTATCTTTTTTGTAAGAGACCTTTACTGGTCTGGGTCATAATGGCAACAAAAGAGTGGCCCAAAACTCTCAAGGGATCAAAAACTGGAGCTATAACACAAGATACAGTTTAGTAATATGTTTATGTTTAAAGTGTTTTTCTGTCAGAGAAAATTTTGTAACTTTTTCTCTTAAATTGCCCAATTATCTACCGTGAACGGAAAAATAAAAAAGTAAAAATGGTGAAGTGGTGAAAAATACCATGGATCATGAAATCAAATTCATGGCAATAAAAGACTCTTATCCTGATGACAAGCTTTTTATTCCCAGAATCACTTTATATCAACTCACATGAAACATTACCTTTCACCTCGAGAAGAAAACAGTTCTCCATCAAACTGGCTTTTGCAATGGCTTCCAATATAGCACAATTTTCTCAGTTGATATCTACATCTGTTTGGACTTCTTTTTTGGGTAGATCTATGGTGCTTTTAGTAGGTTTGGTTTGATTTGGTTTTATGACACATCAACCTTTGTAGGTCATTTAATGACAAGTCCTCTTTATACATATACAGTAAATATATATATGATTTGTAAACATATTTTGTTAATAACATTTTAAAATAAGCCTGATCTCATTTTTTGGCACACAGTTAAATGATTTCAAGTATTGCTGTCTAATGTGAATAATTCTATTTACTATTAATCATTTGTTTGCACACAGTTAAATGATTTCAAGTATTGCTGTCTAATGTGAATAATTCTATTTACTATTAATCATTTGTTTGCACACAGTTAAATGATTTCAAGTATTGCTGTCTAATGTGAATAATTCTATTTACTATTAATCATTTGTTTGCACACAGTTAAATGATTTCAAGTATTGCTGTCTAATGTGAATAATTCTATTTACTATTAATCATTTGTTTGCACACAGTTAAATGATTTCAAGTATTGCTGTCTAATGGGAATAATTCTATTTACTATTAATCATTTGTTTGCACACCATAAAATGGATTCAAGCATTGCTTTGTAACAGTAACAATTTAACATTAGTCATTTGTTGCACACATTTAAATAGATAAATGTGATATGTAAGAGATTAGTTTGTTGGTAATTTCATTTTTAAATGAGTTAGAACTAATTTATTTACACAATAGAGTTGCTATTGATTCTGCAAAGTTAAACGGTTTCAGTTATTGCTATCTAACACTGATAATTCTATTTAGTATTAATCATTTGTTTGCAGACGGTGAAGTGGTTACAAATATTGCTAGTTAATATTCATAATTCAATTCAACATTACACATTCGTTTGTATGCAGTTATATGGTTCCAACTATTGCTATGTATCACTAATAATTCAATTAAACATCAGTCATTTGTCTACACAGTTATATGATGAAACTTTTATTTCAAACAATTCAATTTAGCATAAATCAGTTATTTGCACTCAGTTTAAATGTAAAACAGTTCTGTTTGACCCATAGATAGGACCCTATCAGATACTACCACTCCAGGCCAGAGTTGACCTTGGAAGGATTGCAATGAAGGAGCACTCCATATTCCCAAAAGCTCCAGCATTTCTGGAGCCTCACCATCAGATTGTTTAATGGCATATCAATTTTTGTTGGTAATTTAATGCCAAATCATGTACATGCACACACACACACACACACACACACACACACACACACACACACACATATATATATATATATATATATATATATGAATAGTTGAAAGTAATTTTATCTTTAAATGGGTTAAAGTTCATTTGTTTGCACACAGATAGTTTCTAGTATTGCTATCTCATATTAATAATTCAATTTAATATCAATTATTCATTTGCACAGTTAAATGGTTTCAAGTATAGTAAATGATTAAATAGTTCTATTTGTTCATTGATGGAACCCTAGCAGTTACAACCATTCTGGTTCAGAGTGGACCTGGGAGTAATAGCAATGAGGGTGCACTCCATTTTCCCCGATACTACAGAACTGGAGCCTTGCCAGCACATAGTTTAGTATCATATCCAGGACACTCATTTTGAAGGAGGTCTTTTCCTTCTTCAGTGGTGCATTCTAGTATTCTACTACCCCAGCTGGCTGGGTAGCTTAATAAACGTAGGGACTGTAGTCAAATCAAAGTTCTTATAAGGAAGATCGGAAAAACAGCTAAAGCTATAAAGAATATTATTTATAGTGTTGTGCTTAGTAAAACCATTGTTTTATATGAAATGAAAATAGAAAATAGAAAACAAAACACTTATCTTTTAGGCTGAAGATAATACTCTGTATGCCTTTCCACGTTTTGTGAAGAGACAATGTCTATGAGATTATATGATGATAATTTTTGGAGGTGTTTGTGGTGTGATGGTTACTGTTGTAGGAAATGGACATGGCAACCTAGGTTCAATTCCTGGATAAGACTGTTAGCATTTCAAAAAGTGTTAATACCCTTGGAAAATGTATGACTCTAATTATTCTCTCTCTAGCTATAGGTAAATTGTTGAGCAGACTGGAATCTTTAACCTTGGTATGGCAACTGCTTTGGGAGAAGGAAAACTTTGAATTCAAACCAGTTACACTTCACTTAAAATTTACCTTGTGTTACATCCTGTTTGTGCAGAGGGGTTGGTATATATATATATATATATATATATATGTGTGTGTGTGATGATATATATATATATATATATATATATATATATATATATATATATATATATATATATATCATCATATATATATATATATATATATATATATATATATATGATATTTCACAAAGCAGACAAAGGTGTGAGTATAATGACCCTGTCACAAAATGACCAGGCCACCTACAGGGCTAAGTGAAAAGTCTTGAAATGCATAGTAAATTCACTAGTAGATATGATCATATCATTGATTGTGACCTTATAAGTGTTATATCACTGGTGCCTCTTTTGCAGGAAGGAGTCCCAGTAGCATAGTGGCTAATGTGCTGGACTGTGACATCCTAGTGCATGAGTTCAAACTTCAGTCACACTATTATGTACACTTTTGTATTATGTACCTCCACTGTCCCCAATCTACAAGTTAAATAATACCACAACTATCCTTCTACAAGGGTGGCTTTGGAATTAAATAACCAACAAAGGCTGATATGCCATTAAACAAAAAACCCAAACCAAAGTCTTTTGAAGACTAAAGGTTTGTTAAAAGCCAAAATACTTTTGGCACATACTTATTTCTTTCTTCTTCATTCTATTGGAATATTACTGAATAGTGGAGACATTACAAGTATTTGGTGTTAAGGTTGTATAATGGAATCACCAACATTCAATATTATCATTAGTGTATCCATTAAGACAACAAAAGAAAAACATGAACACATATAAACATAAGTTGTTTGGTTGGGTTTTATTACATATCAACCTTTGTAGGTTTTTTAATGCTTGATTCTCTTTATACATATATAGTAAATATATATGATTTGTATATGAATAGTTTGTAGGTAGCATAATTAACAAGTGAGAGTTCATTTCTTTTTACACAGTTAAATGCTTTAAGTATTGCTGTTTGACACTTATTATTCTATTCAACACTCTTCATTCATTTGAACACAGTTGAATGGTTCCAACTTTTGCTATGTAATACTAATTCAACATCAGTCATTTGTTTGCACACAGTTAAATTGTTTCAAGTATTGTAAATGATTAAATAGTTCTATTTAACAGTAACTTAACAGTAACTACTAATCTGGGTCAGAGTGGACCTGGGAGTAATGGCAATGAAAGGATACTCCACTTTTCCCAAAGCTACAGAACTTTACAAATTAACTCTGCTCTGGTTACTGCTACTCTAGAAAAGTATTGCTGGTTTTGTGGTAGCAAGTTACATAACTATTTCAAATACCTGGTAAAAATATGGAATGTAATTCTTATAATAAAATTGATCACTGACTGAGGGTGCTGGTCTAAACAAAAATTAAATTTTGCTGCTCTTATCAGAAGTAGGGAGCTATATAAAGTACTGACAGCAGCTCGACCCTGTTTATAAAGCTCTATTATACCTGTTTTGATAAACAACAACCCCACATTGACACTAATTGATTTGTTGCAGTTCTGGTAGCTATATAGACAATAAATTAGCACAGAGACTTAAACTAAAACCTAGGCCTTGTGCATGTAATACATTGTGCATCTAATTACCTTAGACATGTCTTCCAAATGTGTTCTAATTAAGGGTGTATGTTAAATGAACATAAACTTGAATAAGAGAATGTATCAAAACACCCAGCAAGAATTAATTGAGAACCTTTGTGGAGAGATACTTGGTCTTGATTTTCAAAAACAGAATTCTACTGTCACCTTTTCACACAACAGAACCTGAGCTGTGAGTAAATGAGCTGAAAACTGAAGTTTTTAGCTTAAATACATCTAATTTGCTGATGCTGTGACAGTTTGCAACCTTAAAATTTCATGTATAACAAAATGTTATATGTATAGTGAGATGGACAAACAATTTACAGCCCAGGAGGTTGAATACTTTTTAGCAGAAGGAGCAATCAAACTAAGTTTATCTACTTGTAGAGCACAAGTAGTCATTTGCTTGCACCCAGCAATATGGTTTCAAGTAACTAATAATAATTCTTAGTAATCAATTATAGCTTCAAGTAACAATTCTTAATACAAATAATTTACTGTTATATGACATCAAGTATGCCTATCAAATAAAGCTAATTTTTAAACAGATCTGTTTGACCCATAGGCAGGGCCCTAACAGGTATTACAACTCAGAGTGGACCTGAGAGTAATGTCAGTGAAGGAGTACTCTACACTTCTCAAATCTTCAGGATTGCAGCCTCACCATCAGATATAGTTTAGTGGCATACACAGGACAATCCTTTTTAAGGGTAGTCTTACCCCTCTGCAGGGAATATATCTAGCCATGGATTAGTTATTTTTGCAACTGAAAAAAAAAAAAAAATAAAATAAAAATGATTAAAATTTTCTTCTAATAAAAATCTCTTCATTGGATGCAGCTAATTAATCTTATTTTCTCAATTAGTTCTAAATTTTCACATCAATTCAAACATTCTTCTTCCATTTTTCAACATCAATTAATACCAAGCAAATCTTTCTGGTGCTGTGGTAAGATTTCTTTTTGTGAATAGGCAGCTATTTTCTCCTAAAAATAATGCAACATAAATAACTATGCTTATAACCAGACAGGAATTCCAAGAGGAATTTATCACAACTACAAAGTTTCTCCCTGCTTCCCATTACTTTACATAACAATGAATATCAGTCTTCACTGAATGCTCAATATTTGAGGGCCTTGTGTTACAATGAACTAAGCTTTGAATATATCTTTGCTTGTTGGCTGAAGTTGTTGTCAATTTCTGGCTGAGTCTTTGAGAAGAATTTTATTAAAGGGCACAAAATTTCTTTCAAACCCTCTTCTTAGCAAATGACAATAGTAAAAAGAAAATGGGGCAATCTCTTGTGCAATCGATGATAAGCTAGACCAGCAGATTTTAGTTTCTGAGTTTAATTCACCCTGAGCATCTTATACTTCAAGCTAAACTAAGCTAGATTTTGTAAATGACTACTAAAGAAACCTAGAATGATGTAATGGTTAACAAACTCATTCGTAGTTCTACTTTCTAAGGTTTCATGGTCTTCAGCAATTCTTTTTTTATCTGCTGATGTCCTATCATGATCGCAATTCAGATATCTTTTTAATAATCATAATATGAATTCTGTAACTTGACTTTGAGCTTAATTATTGCCTTTGGCAGCTTTTAAGTGAACTTTTTTTCTTTGTCTTTATTTCTGATCATTAAAAGTTGGTATGATTTGTATTTCTCTGTGTTTTTTAAAATTTTATACTTAACATTCTATCTTGTAATTCCTTCATTAACTATTCAGACCTGATACTATACATGAAAAGTTGTCAATCATTTTAAATTGGGTGAATAAAATACTTTAATTCTAAGATAAACAGAGAGACAAAAGATGTAGAGAAATCCAGAAGAAAGAGAGAAAATTAAAAAAAAAGGTCTCAAGAGAGACAAATTTTTTTTTCTAAAGAATGATGGAAGATGAGTGAAACTGTCTAAATATTTGTTGGATTTGTAAAATGTTAAAAGACAATTTCTAATTTTATTATTCGCTTGCATTTCAAAGATGAATATTGGTGTTTTACTGATCATGGCAAAATTTTCTTTTGACAGGCAATAAAAGCCTTTTCCATGTTCTCTTTTCAGTCTATATTTGCTTATTATTATCATCATTATTTTTTTAATAGAAATAAAAGGAAAAACTGCTGGCTCTTACCTTCCATATTATTATTATTATTGTTATTATTATACTTCTTGAAAGTTTTTTTATACCAGTTATAACTGATGCTTTGTCATTGGAGTCTGAGTGACCATAAATCCCCTCAAGGACTCTTCTAAGTATCCTTGTCAATTTCTGCTGTTCTGAATTCTTTCAATTTTTCTTCTAATCATAGCATCATTATTATTTCACTCTGTGAGATTTTCACATCAGCTTTAACTGGTTGTATTTCACAGGAGTTTGAGTGATAACAAGTTTTCTCAGATTTCTTGGACTCTTCTAAGTGTCCTTCTTGACTTTAGCAGGGTAGTGGTCTTGATGGTCTCAATTTTTCCTCTAATTTCCAATTTCTTCAGTCTTTTTTTCAAGCCTTTGGGGACTGTTCCAAGTGCACCAACTGCAGCTGGTGTCACCATCTCTAACACATTCCACAGCTTTTTCAGCTCTCTAGAAAGATCCAAGCATTTGTTTATCTTTTCATTTTATTCTATTTTCACCCAGTGGTCTGCTAGAATGGTAAAATCCACTAGATGACAAGTTCTTTTCTTTTTGTTTACTAATACTAGATCTGGTTTTCAGGCTGGGATCGGGTATCCATTTTTATTGTAAAATCCCAAAGAACTTGATTGCCATTATACAACTGTATTTTTTTATAATTATATTTTTTCTCTTGGCAAGTTTTTCACATCAGCTCCAACTGATGGTTTTTCACTGAAGTTTGATTGACAGCAAGTCTCCTCAGCTCTCCAAGATGCTTACAAGTATCTGAGTCAATTTTAGTTGCGCTGAGGTCTGGATGGTTTCAATTCTTCCTCTAATCAGATTCTGGTTTGTGCATAAATAATTTGTCAGTATAGTTAAATTTCTAACTCTTCCCAGATGATAATTTTTTTCGCCCAGTCATGCCTCATCTCAAATTCTTTTTGTGTCATTTTGCAGCATTCACTCATTTTCTGATTAACTGTTTTATCTCTGTTTGGCTTCTTTGTTTTAAAGGCATATCAACCTTCATGGGTAATTTAATGCCAAAGCCATCCTTCGAGAAGAACAGCAGCAGTACTATTCAACCTATAGCTGGGAGGATAAGAGAGTTCATACCTTTCCCAATGGTATTTGTCCAAAAGTGAACATAATAACGGGACTAGAGTTTGAACTCACAACAATTCTGCAGTCCAGCACTTTAACCATTGCACTATGACGACACCCCCACTTTTATTTCTGTTATCACACAGCCTACATTTTTTATTTGCTGATGTATAAAACTGCTTTTCACTCATTTATGGATGAATTTGGAATTCTGAAGTGAAATCTAAACAGCCACATTCAGGATTTGAACTTTGTTAGCTGGATCCAATTTCTATGAGGATAATCATGAGGTTTCCTGCAAAAAGTAAATTAAAAATTCTGCTCACTTTGTGTGTTAATCCATTTTGTCCCTCTGTGAAATTTTGAGATAAGTATAAGTTAATTTTTGAAATTTGAAAATTGAACAAAAATTCTAAAAACTGTTTGTACAGGATGGACACAAATTCCTTCAAAAAATATTTTCCATGCCTGTTGTTGCCTCATTTTGAAAGTGATTTTCTTTTAGATTGCTTCAGGCATATTTTTTCACATCTTTTTTCTGATATCTTTTTTTACACCTGGACTGTTGACTCACTTTCCTAGCTTTTTGGTTGGGATTATAGTTTAATATCTGTTCTTATCTCTCTCTCTCTCTCTTTCTCTCTCTCTCTCTCTCTCTCTCTCTCTCTCTCTCTCAATGTATATATATATATTGTGCGGGGACATAATATTGATTTCTATTGGTTAAGTGAAAGAGAAAAAGTTTAGGCACATTTTTTTTTGCGTGTGTGTTTGTGTGTTTTTTGGGGGTGGATGTAAATTTGTGTATTTTGTACGTGTGTGTGTGTGTGTGTGTGTGTGTGTGTGTGTAAGTGTTTTGCGTGTGTTTTTGTAAGTGCATTTTTCGAGGTATGTTTTTGTGTGTGTGTGTGCTTGCATAATTTTTCATTAATAATTGCACACTTAAATAGTTAAACAGAAAACTAAAGGAAAGTGCATTTTTATTTTATTTTTATTTTTTAAAATCAAAAACTACAGAAAATTTATATATATAATAAAGAATGCTCAATACTGGTGATATCAGCATAGGCAGATTTAAGTTAAGATAGCATAGAAACTGTGTCAATGGTACTTGGTGACTGTTCATTTCTCACCAATCATCAGACTGAAAGATATCCACTTAAAGTGTATAACTATCAGCTAGAAACAATAATATTTAGATTTCTTACATTTTGAAAAAAATTACATTTCTAATTTTAAAAACTTGTATTTATTTATGGATTATATCATTAGATAAAATCTCATCTCCAGCTCTGCTACCCTGAGACTTTGTAACCAAAAATGTGAATACATCATCATCATCATCATCAAGTTGTGCTGATTGCAAGGATTTTCCTGAACCCCTGTCACCATCCCAATTGTCTATAATTCCTGGCAGATTTTCTTGACTACATGCAATGTCCACACAGAGCTCATTTAAGTCATTAGTGGTTAGCTAACACTACAGAGTCCATGTGTAGGAGTCAGTTGGTAAATGTCACTTATGTGTTTGCTCTGCTTCTCCAGCAGTGCCCAGCATGTCTTCTACATCTTACTAGGATGGTTTGTAAGATGGGAGGTAAGTGGCCTCACAGCCACTGTTTTGTGGGTTGTGGCTTCCAGGATTTGTTCAAAAGAGTATGTAGTATTCTTGTATCATTCCCATCTAGCTTTTTCTCTGTGCTTTTTGTAAGCGTCCATATGGTATAACCATACAGTAATATTGACACGACCACAGCTTGGAAAAATCCCATTTTATTTTATCTGAGAGATTACATTTACATATGATAGAAAGCCTGTCAAATCAGTTCATGCCTTTCTTATGTTGATATTGCTTTCTACTGATGAGCTATTGCTGCAAAAGTATATGAACTGATCAACTGAGTTCAGAGGCTTGCAATTTAAAGAAGAGAGGGCTCCTTCTTGGTTAAAACATATGAACTCTGTTTTTTTTTTTTTGTGTTAATGTTGAGACCAATGCTTCTTGCTGCTTCCTCCATGCTATGCAATATGAATTCATCTTGGGCCGGTGTATTTATTAGAAATACTGGATCATCTGCATAATCTTCATCTGTCATAGTTTTTCTGGTATATAGTCAGTTTTTTCTCCTTTTTAATATGTAACCATTTTATTTTATCAAATTTATTGACATTTATTGCACGTAATCTATGCAGATTATAAACATCTATAGTGCTAAAGTATCTCCCTGCAAGACAACAGCAACAGAATTGGATAAACAACACTTTGAACTGTAAGGCATACTCCTCTTTTGAAGAAGTATCTTTCAGTTATAGAATCATCTCAGCAAAGATATGCCTGAGTCTTCACAGATACAAGAAACAAACAGTAATAACTTCACAATATGACTGGTCTTCATTTGCCAATAGTTATATAAGCAACCAATATATGATAACTGTAAGAAACAAGTTTGATACTTTTCAGGAGACATCTAAAAGATATATTCTGAATAACGAATATGAAAATTTTGTTACCCCCCCTACATAGAAGCTTCAGCTGAATACAATCAACCAAACCAAGAGACAAATTTAGAATTCTCTGGGAGTCACTAGCAGTTTGGAAAAAAAAACAGGATAACATGAACAAAAGAATACTTATTTAATTAAAAAAAAAAACTAATGCCAGTATGCAAAAACTTAAGATAGCCCTGAGAGAAATAACTAAAACATACCAAAAATGAACAACTAGAATATGTTCAAGGTCAGATCAATAAAATCAGAAATTTAGTAAAAGATAGACAATCAAGATTAGCATGCGCAAGATGAAATGAAGTTAGTGGATGAAAGCTAAGAAGAAAGACAGAAGTGGAAAAAACATTTCAAGAATCTGCAAGAATCTATTGAAATCATAGATAAACCTACTGAAAAAGTTATTAATAGCCAACTTGATATCAAACTTGGACAATTTATTGAAGAACTCAGTAAGCCTAAAAAATTACCTCCTGAGGTATGGAAGGCAAGGAAATAAGATGACAATCAAGCAATGATGTGTATAAACAAAATACAAGAGAGAAATGGACAAAAGGCTGCATCCTCTCCTTCTCCAAGAAAGTCAACCTCAGAAGTGCTAAGAACTACGGAGGCATAACTCTTACTGCTAAGAATTATAATACCCTGCTTCTCAATTTTATCTGACCTGAAGTCAAGAAAATTCTTAGGAAAATTCAAAATGGCTTTTGAAGAAATTGATCCACAACTTCATAGATTCTGACTATCCGTGAAATCCTCTTGAGGCAACCCTATGGTTTGTAGATTTCTTGGAAGCATATACAGAGGAAAGATGGAGCAAAGACAGGTAACAAATGGTCTTTCCAAAGTAACTGTTATAGTGATAATGATGCTTTACAAAAGCATGAAAGTAATGGTTCATTCACCTGAGGTTGACACCGACTTCTACAACATTGTTGTGAGAGTCTTACATGGAGATTAATTAGCAGCAGATATGTTTATAATCTGCTAAGACGATGTACAATGAATGTCAATGAATATATGGCTGAAAGAAATAATTATGCACCTTATAGATGTGTATGCAATTTTATTTTCATATATATAGATGGATTGATAGATAAGATCAGATTGAGATAGATAGATAGATAGATAGATAGATAGATAGATAGATAGATAGATAGATAGATATGAACAGACTGAGATAGATTGATTGGTGAATAGGTATGAACAGAATGAGATAGATAGAAAGATAGATATGAAAGATAGATATGAGTGGGATGGATCAGTTGATAATTATATAGATTGATGAAGTAGCTGAGATAGATAGATAGATAGATAGATAGATAGATATGAACAGAATAAGATTGATAGATAGATAGATAGATATGAACAGAATAAAATAGATAGATAGATAAAATAATGAAAGATGCCTGAGAGAGAGAGAGAGAGACAGACTGACAGACAGACAGACAGACAGAGACAGAGAAAGTAGAGAGAGAGATGTGTTTATTTCAGTAAGTTCATGTATCTATCTAGAACAGAATAAGATAGATAGATAGATAGCTAGATATGAACTTACACATTGCTCTCTCTCTCTCTCTCCCTCTTTCTCTCTCTCTATTTATTTATCTATCTAACTACCTTATTCTGTTCTAGATAGATAGGTAGATAGATAGATTGATAGATAATGAACTTACTGAGATAAACAAATCCCCCCTCTCTCTCTATCTCAGGCTTCTTTCATTATTTTATCTATCTATCTATCTATCTATCTATCTATCTATCTATCTATCTATCTATCTATCAAGAAAAGAATACGATAGATAGATAGATAGATAGATAGATAGATAGATAGATATAAATGAATATACAGACTGGTCCTGGACTATTTTTGCTCTTGTCTATGCATATGGAGTCTCCTGGTTAAAGTGACCATGTGCCAAGTCTGCTCTAAAGGAAAGGCGGAAAAAATATCAGTTTTATTTGAATTTCTGGAAACCATTTCTTATGTTTATTGTTCAGTTCCAGATCCATTCTTAGACTAAGCCATGAAATTTTATCTGGAAGGACTATCTGAAATTTTCAAGTCTGCATTTGGTTAGCCTATAACATGTCTGGTCGACAACAAATATATTGCCTACTAAATTTTACTCAGAGAACAGAATATGTTATCATTTTCTTCCCTTGTTCATCAGTAAAATGTACTTGTAAGCCTCATTACTAAAATGAGAGATTAAAAGAAATGAAAAAATCAAGAGAAAATATCAACTTTATTCAGCTTTGTAGTCTATAATCACAAGAAGTGTAAGATTTCAAAATATGGTTGCATATTGATGGTCAATGGACACAAATTAATGGGATATTTTTTAGTCCATAATTTTATCTTAAACTTCTGTGAGCATGCTCGCTATTTGTCTGTTTGCATCTATCTATCTATCTATCTATCTATCTATCTATCTATCTAAGTCTGTTTACATCATCTATCTATCTATCTATCTATCTATGTTCATATCCACCTATTTATTCATATCTATTCATACCTATCCCATGAAGAGTTTCCATGGTGTAATAGCTAAAGTACTGGATTGCAGCCTTGAAATAACTGAGTTTGAACTCCAAATACCCTATTGTATTCACTTTTGAAGGAATATCTTTGGGAGAGCAATGAACTCACTTATCTCCTCAGCTATGGGTTAAATAGAATCACTGCTGTTCTTCTACAAGGATGGCTTCAGCATTAAATAACTCACAAAGGTTGATATGCTATTAAACAAAGAAGCCTAACTATATCTATCTCATTCTGTTCAGATAGATAGATAGATAGATGAACAGGCTGAGATAGATAGATAGATAGATAGATAGATAGATATAAACATGCAGACATATCTATCTATCTGTCTTACACTACAAGATTTGAGTTTATATTTGATGGAATGGAATTTTGTGACAATATATATCTTTTTCAAATAGTTGAAAGTGGTAGTGACCTTATTCAAAAGTAATTATTAACATGGCAAAGCTTGCTCCACAACTTCTGGGATGGTTAGGGTGTTTGTAAAATGATATAACACAGACGTCTTGCTGGCTGGAAAAGAGACAGATTTTTGGCAGTCCTTTCTTTTTCTCTGGATTCTGTTTCCACTAACAGCCATCATCATTTGGTGTAGATAATTGCATGGACTGGTCACTGCAAATATATTAAGAAACATTTATAGACGGTTCTCTCTTTTGATATCATGTGGAATATATTTCAGATACTTTTGATTGAAAAAATAGGAAAATGTCCAGAAAACTTTACTCAAAACATTTTATTTGTATACTTAATCCTCTTGAGAATATCCTAAAAGAGCAGATAAGAGATTGGATAAATTTAATACCAGAAAAATTGGTTGTTTGGTTGATTGTTTGGTTGGTTGGTTAGTTGATTTCAGAACATACTAACTCTTGGGTATATCATTTATTACTGAAATCAGTCAAACAATTCTTGTCTCTAGATATAAAAATAAATTTTAGACTTTTTTTAAATAGGTAAACACTTCATTCTTAGTTGGGGACTGCTGACAGGATCAAGAATTTTTGTGATGGCTGTGCATGAGTTTTGATTCATCTGTTGTATATTGACCTCCAACCTGGCCAAGCTGTCAAAAGAAGAAATGCACCTGTGTAAATAACAGGTGCATCCGGTCGAAGATATCAGGATATCAGGGGCGACCTTGACTGTTGAGGGGTTGAATTGAATGCGAAATTGTGACGCTCGCACGAAGAAGAGTGGGCGTCAAATTATTATATAACCCCAGTGACAGGAAGTTCAAGTCAGTTGGAGAGCAGATGCTGGAATGAGGACCATGTCCCAGAGAGGCTGGGCCCCCCAGACCCCCAGTTGAGCAGCCCAGGAGAACGGGAAAGAAAAGGCTGTGATTGCCGGAGGAGTTGGGGGTCAATATGTTGCAGTTCTGTTCAGTCTCCAACTCCATCTCACACAAAACCCTCTCAATAAAGTGAGAGGTATATTTTTCTAAAGAAGTGTCCTTATTGTGTTGAATATGTTTCTGCATGTATATGTGTATGTATAGTGGTCATGGCTATACAACACATCTACATCCTCCTATAATAAAATAGGAGGCTGTGCTGTGGATGAATCAAAACTCATGGACAGCTTCCCATTATAAAATGATCTTAAGTCAAATCCAACCACATGTGAAGTTGGATAAAAATCAAACACTTCATACTTAGTTGCAATATCAATAATTTAAGAGCCAATGTATTACTATCATTCAAAATCCTTTTAAACATTATTTATTTGACCCATAGATGGGATCCTAACAGGTACTATCACTCCAGATCAGAGTGGAACTGGGAGTAATGACAATGAAAAAGTGAGTCTAGACTCCTCAGTACTCCCTAACCAATACCTTATCACTGTAATAATGTAATATCCAAGATACTCCATTTTTAGGTCTGACTCCACTACAGGGGTTGTTGTCAGAGTATTTATGCTAGAAAGCAAAACCTTTTAAGCTTACTGATTTCAAACTGAGCAAGTTTTAATTTTTGTAATGGAATATTTATGAAGTGGTTTTAGTACTGATTTTCTTTGCTTTACTAATAGTAATGATATAACATCACTGAAAGAGACTTAAAGTTCCAGCATTGTATAATCTCTCTCTCTCTATCTATCTATCAATCTATCATTACCATGAATACTGACAACCTTAGAGGAAGTTCCCATTGTGTAAGGACTAATGTGTAAGACTACAACTGTGTTTATGCTTGGAGGGAATCTCTCCGTAAAAACGTAAGGGTGAGAGAGTCTCATGATGCTTGCACAATGAGCCTTCTCGGGGTGCAGTTTTCTTTTTTTTTTGGCTTGAGGCATGAAGAGGAGGAGACAGAGAGAAAGGGAGCAAGGATTCATGGTAACCTCAGGATGTAGTAGCTGTCGAATTGAAAATGCAATTTTTCTCCTGCTGAACTGGTTTAAACATGATTAGTCATTTCCCTTGTCGCAGAAAGAATTTCAAACCATTATTCAGTGCGGGAATTGTTTTGCCATTGGAATTTTGAAATTATACATTTCATCCAATTAGAACAACCCATGCCATTCTGCCCGGGCACACCTCACTGGGCACCATAAAAGGCAGCGCTAAACACGTGCGACCCCTCTTTTCTTTTCTCATTCCTCATGGCTGGCAGATAGGTAAGACCAACCGATATGAGAGACAACATTTCTCTCTCCAACTCAGGACAATTCCAACTGCAGACAGGGACTATTCATCTTGAGAGAGCACACTTCAACATTTGTTCCTCTGCATACCTTAGGAGACCATTTCCTGGTCAATTATTTCTCCCTCCTAAACCATTTGGACCCGAAGCTTCTGGATAAGCACTGAACTCCTGCATAGCCATTTACAAATGATTGCCCATTCTATTCAACTCACGGCATAAGGAAAACTTCCTCTCAAGTAGTCATTAAACTACTAGATTGAAAGCCATCAGTATCTACGTGTTCATTATTTGTTTCCTTTCTATAAAAATAACAAGAGGCAACAGAATGATACTATGTCAATTACCATTTTTGCTAAAAATGGTAATATCATCTGCCCTCTTGTTATAACCTTATATTTTTCTTGTTTGGCCATTCAAGTTTATAGGGTTGCAGCTGTGTGTTTTGTTATTCTTACAGTGAAAGAAGTGTGTGAAGGTCCCACCCAAGTTTCAAAGTCTGAAGGAAGAACTAAGATTACTTGCTGTATTGTTGCCTACCTTCGTTTTATTAGATTCGCTACACTTCTGTAAATAAGCAATAAAAAAAGAAATATAAATTCACTACAACAACATCATTGTAAGTGAGTTCAAACTTTAATCCCACCATAACATTCACTTTCAAACTAATACTCTTGGCAAAGGTGGGAATGAAATAGCACCTCTACAATTCTACAAAAATGGCTTTGGCATTAAATAACCCATAGAGGTTGAAATACCATTGAACAAAGAAACCAGACCAAATCTGACTCCACTAGAAAGATATTTTATTGACAAAGATAATTTGGTGTTAAATATATCAGAAATAAAATTTGCCAGTGATATATCCAGCTATTTGGTCATAAAAATGTTTGTACATAAAGGAAATAGATAACAGAAATTTATCATTTAACTGCATCAGAAAAGGAAGAATATTTGAATACTCATAAAATCTGGTTTCATTTTGACTAAAGTTTTGCTTCTCCAAAGCTGCTTATGGCACAATTACTGTTTAATCACTTGTCAGGTTTGGTATAACAAGCAGCAGTGGAAGCAGCATTCACAGTAGGAAAAACAACAAAAAACAAAAACAAAAACAAAAAAAAACATCAATAAGACACTCTTCTCTCTATCCTTCTCTAATAAGGACTGATCATTTATTTAGGACAGTGCTTGCCTAAGAGTCAAGTCATATATTGATTTGTTGATAAATGAGGTCAGAGGAACTTGAAATGCAATGAGTGATGTTAAAACAAAACAAAAAAACAAACAAATAAACAAACAAACAAACAAACAAACAAAAAGAACTGATAAATAAACGAAAAGACTTTCAGAAAAGAGAAAATGGTTCTCTTGGCTAAAATATCTGCCCTGTCACTGGTGCTTACAATACGCTGACTATATTCTTTGGAGAGGGATGAGACCCCCAACCAACAAAAGAGGATATCCTGAGTATGATACTTAACTGTATCTGATGGTAAGGCTCCAATTCTGGAACATGGAGGGCCTGGAGTATCCCTTCATTGCCATTACTCCCAGGTCCACTCTGACCTGGAGTGTTAGTACCTGTTTGGGTTCGATTTATAAGTCAAATACATCTGTTTAAAATTCTTCATATTTGATTGGAATGCTTGATACCATATAACTGAAAATTATTTGTATTAAGAATAGTTACTTGAAGTTATAATTGTCTACAAAGAATTATTATCAATAGTTACTTGAAACCATATAACTTTTTGTATTAGATAATCCATAATGAGGTGATATGCTGTTAAACAAATAAACCAAACTAAATTTTTATAAATTGATCAAATTTCTGCATTGAATAATTTATAGAGAGCTGATATGCCATTGAATAAATATACTGAACTAAATCTTTATAAATGAATCAAGTTTTGGCATTAAATAACCCATAAGATGTTGATATGCCATTAAATAAATAAACCAAACCAAACTTGGGTCTTTCTCTGAACTTTGAGAGCCTTCTTTGACCTTGGTGATGATGGGGATTTGTATTTTTACATGCCTAGAGTTAAAAAAAAGTGTTTTTACATGGAGACACAATTAAATGTCAACTTTTATTTGCTTGAAAAATGCCTGATTTTTTTTATTACTTCTTTTTTGTTTTTGTTTTCTTTTTATCTTTTTTTAAAATATTCTTTTTCTTTCTTTCTTCACTTTTCCCCCCTTTTTTCCTTGCCTTTTCCACTTTTTTTTTTTTTTTTAGCATAATTTATTTAATGAATGACACTCAAATGCAAAAGTGAAAAGGTTGATGATAGCAGTCATAGCTGATACAGGAAATTACATGGTTTTTCCAATTCAGTTTTATTTTCTTCCAATTGCAGCATGCTGCACTGCTGATTGCAAAGAAGCAAGTAAAGGGCACCGAGAAAAAGCTCAGCACAAAACAAAAAAACAACAAAAAAACAAAAAGAAAACGAAGAAGAAAAGGTAACAAAAATTCCCTAAGAAAATACAAAATCAAAAAAATAAACAATTTAAATATTGTAGAAATTCAGAGTTACCTCCCCTCTTTTCAAAACAATTATGGTGGAAATATCAAATTTACTATTCCAAAATACAAAGAATTTAATTCTTAATATAAAAATGGGAATAATTTGTCAGTTTTCAGGATTATCTTTTAATGAATGAGTCAATAATATTTTCCTTTTCTGCTATAATATTTTATGCTATAATATTTTTTCTGCATTTTTCTTTTTTTAATAATATTTTTTTCAGTATTTATCCATTTTTCAATAATATTTTTCTTTATGCTCTCATTTTTTTTCTCTAATATTTTTCTTTTTTTTCTTTTTCAAATATTTAATAACAATCACCCTCACTCTGAATTTTTTTATGATGGGAGTGTGAAAATTATGTATAATGAGTTTATAACCAAAATACAGCTTACTATTGTAGCAGAATAATCTCTTCCTGGTACTATGCTAAAAGTTTAATGCTGAAATGAATATTTAATAAAAGAAGGAAAATTAAAACAAATAGCAGGAAGTTGAGTTTGTTGGATTTTCTTGATCATAAGCCATAAATAACAGCTTGTTTAGAATAAATAACCATTCCATGTTGCATTTTAGTTAAAATGAATCTTCTAATTACTATAAAATACCAAACTAATGTAAGTCATTTAATACATTTCATGCATGGAAAAGACATCTTGTTAATGTTGGATTAGCCATTTTAGAATTTTGCACTTTCTTGATTAATGCTGAACTTAATTGTGTAATCTTTATTAACTTATGACTTGATATTAATCATTTGTGAGTTGACTGGAACTAAAGCCTTTGTCACAAGTTTATTCTCTGTATTACCATCTAATATGTCATACCTTCCAACAAAGTTGAAGTGACATTATGTTTTTATGTATTATTTTGGCAGTAAGCAATAATTTACAAAATATGTTTTTGTGTGACTATTAATTTTGTACATCTACAAAATAAATGCTTTTAGTTTTCTTTTTTTAGTTTTCTTTTTTTAATTGCCTACTTGTGTGTCAGTCCTGAATTCCTTTGAAGATAAAACTTGGTTATCATTATGAAATTCAGGATTAATATTCTTGGTTAAGAGGCTGCAGAATTTAAGATTTATCTTCTCTGACTACTTGACTACTACTGACCATAATAGGGATAGCTGGTATTCAGACCCACTAGATTTTGGCAGCAAACTTAGGAAAAGTTATTTTTGGAAATTATGATGCACATGAGTCTTTTTCTATTTTTAATCTAATGAAATAAACTTGGGGCAGTTACAGTTGGTTGTTTTTGTGGCATGTCAACATTTGTTGGGTTATTTAATGCCAAAGTCAAGTCTTTTTTGAAAGTAACTCAATGGTTTCTAGTAAATATTCCTATTTGATAATTATTTGCAAACAGTGATGACTTCAAGTAATTATTTTTAATATAAATAATTTGCATACAATGATATGGTTTTAAGTATTCAAATCTAATTCTCTGCCCTGTCATCTGGGGCTGTAGAATATGCTGACTGCACCTCTGTAAAGGGGTAACCCCCACTAATGAGGCTACCAATTGGCTGTGGGTGGCGGCCCGTGATGCTTGAGGACGGGATCCTAGTGGCTGAGCAGTCCATGACCTGGTAACCAAAGAGGTCATGCGTCTTGCAACACTCCACTTTGGCCCTTACTGGGCTAGACGGGCAGTTGGAGAGGCCCAATCCGATCAATTGGCTGGTCATGTCAGCCCTCTTTCAGATTTAAAAAAAAAATCTGAATTAGAGGGCGATGGCTGAAGGGTCAATCATGCTGAGGAAAGACCTATTCTTTCTGTCCCTGGGTAAGTAATTATCTTGGGAAGGAAAACCCAGGGACAAAATTAAAACTGTCTACCATCAGCATGAGTATGCTGGCTATGTAGCCCTGATGTTACTAGCTGAATGGGTTTCCCCCTAGGCACATCCCCATGTGGGGCTCCGTAGTGGGTGGGGAGCATTACCAATGAAACTGATGAAACGTATCCATGGAGCTCAATAATACAACCCAAGCAAAAACAAAAAAAACAAACTAAAACAACCTTATATAGAATCAGACAACTCTGATGAAGAAAGAATATAGTATGAACATCCATTTCCAAAATTTATCATATTGGAATCGCTTGAAAATACCCCACTTACCAAACTATCACCATTCCTCATAAAAAAATAATCTCTTCAAATATCAGTCCAAAATCAGTTAAAAACTTAAGAAATGGAACAATAATGATTGAAACTGAAAATAAAAAACACACAAACTTTTTACTAAATTTGAAAACATTTCACACCTTAAAAATTAAAACATACCCCCACAAAACCCTAAACTCATCTAAAGGAGTTATAAGAAATAAAGAACTCTCTCAGTGTTCAAGAGAAGAAATATTAGCTGAACTAAAAAACCAATGTGTAACTGACATAAAAAGAATTACCATCAAAAAAGAAAACCAAACAATACAAACAAACACGTATATATTAACTTTCAACTCGCCTACAACTCTGAAAGAAATAAAAATCGGCTACATCAATGAAAAAATTGAAACATATATCCCTAATCCACTCTGATGTTTTAAATGCCAAAAATTTGGCCATCATGGGAGTGTATGCAATGGACATACTATATGTGGTAAATGTGGAGAGCGAGAACCAAACCATACCACCATCAACTGCAATCTCAACAACAGATGTGCCAACTGCGGTGAAGACCATCCATCCTATACCAGATCATACCCAGCCTGGAAAAAAGAAAAAGAAATTTTAACCATAAAACACACAAAAAACATTCCCTATCCAGAAGCCCGGAAAATAGTTGAAGGCTACATAAAAACAAAACCTATTCCCAAATCTCCCAAAACAACCCAAAAACAGAGAGTAAAAAAGAAGAAAACTGCCAAGAACCAATCTCCAAGCTACTCATACTAGGACCTAAAGACTGGCCAGAATTCATCCAAGAAATAAAACCCATACTCTTAAAACTCTCCTCCAACAGTACAAACCCTAAAGCTATAACTGAACATAAACTGGAAAAAAACATCAAAATACATTGAAACAAATCCCGCAAAGCAACCTCCAAAAGAAGAAATAAGAACCATCGCTCCACACAAAAACCCTAATAAAAACCCACCAAACCCCAAAAACTTGAGTAAAGAATTTACTTCAAGTTATCCAAATGCACAGAATAGAACCACATCCCTCACTGAAACAGAACAAAACCAAATGGAAAACAAGACCATAACCAAACCTTTAAATAAAACCAACCTTATAGAAAATGCAAACCAAAAAGAACCATCAAACCAAAAAAAGAGCCAATCAAGTCATTGATCAACCTCCAAAAACAGAACTAAAAGCAAAATAAAATCATCCCCGGGAAAAATGAAACAATCTGAAAATTACAAAAATATAACCAAAAGTACCCCCCCACCCTTGGATAGGATGGAGACTGAAGACACTATACCTATCAACCACAACCAGTCCACAAACCAAACTTGACTCACAAAACATCTCCTTTACTAGGAACTACAATGGGACCAAAACAAACATACAAAACAAATAAAATTATACAGCGAAACAGTAAGTACCAAAGTTCAAAACCCCTCCACCAGCAGAAATCATAACACAAATGAACACCAACAGCAAACAAACTAGTTCATCTAAAACACACAATATTATGCAATGGAACTGTCGTGGTATCAAACCAAACTTCAATGAACTACTTATACTGATATCTCTTTTAAATCCTGCCACCATCTGCCTTCAGGAAACATTCCTAAAAGAAAACCACAACCTGAAAACTCTAAATTACGAACAGTACCACTACATCCATAATATAGGACATCAGGCCAACGGAGGCACATCTTGTAAGAAATGATATACCTCAAAGCCAATTTCCTATAAAGTCAAAACTGCAACACAAGTCACGCTACATAAAACCATCACTATCTGCTCCATATATATACCTCCACATGAACAAATCAATGAAACCAAACTCAAAAATCTAATTAAACAGCTCACTAAACCCTTCATCCTCTTAGGTGACTTCGATAGTCATAACAAACAGCAAACAGACACAAAAGGAAGCAAAATTGAACAACTAATAAATGATCAAAATCTATGCCTCCTCAATCAAAAAGAGCCCACACATATAAATCCAACAAATGGATCACCAAGTTCCATTGACCTTACCTTGTGTGACCCATCCAGCTTTATGGAATATACATAGAGCACCTATGACGATGTATGCGGAAGCGATCATTATCCAATTATCATCCAAAATGATATAATCACACATAATCACACTCCTAGATGGAACACAAATAAAGCAAACTGGGAAAAATTCCGCCAACTCTGCTCAATACAACTCATCAAAGGAAAAATCCATACAATAGAAAAATTCACAAAAACTCTGTTCACTATAGCTGAAGCATGTATCCCTAAAAACTCTATCCCTTACAAAAAAACAAACCTTGGTTTAACGCAGAATGCAATACCAACAATGGGACCTTCACCTTGTCCCATATCATAAGCCTTAATCTGCCCACGCGATTTCTTTCGATTACTGGCCGTTGGAATGTGTCACTTCCTTCCGGTGTATTACCTTGGAATAGTATTTTTGGGCCGGGTCTGATTTATAATACAACTTTTTCAATAGCTTACGAGCATTCTTCTTTTTATTTTTTTATTTTTCTTTTCACAAAATATCCCGGGTTTTTTTTCTAAACAACCCAAACTTTTATAAATTCTGCCAACATTTCCTAATTCAAAATATTTCCGAATCTGCGAATCTTCGCCACACTTGGTTCTGTTAAAATTCTGCGCATCTCTTAATTACATCCAAAACCCTGTTTCAAAATATCTTCCCCAATAACAATCTCAAAGCTTCACTCCAGGGGGAACTCACAAAATACCTGTCTGCCTCATCAGACACAAAAAACATCTGTCTCTTAGTTACTCTGCCTCCACGGCAAGACCGTTTTCAAGACAATACCTATGTCTTCAATAATTGATATAAATTTCCATAGCAAAACAACCGGCCTGATTCTACCAGCGCCGAAAATATCGATTCTCCCAACTTCATAAATATCGAAAAATTATATGCGCATTATTCAAACCACCAATGTGCGAAATTTTGGGACAAACCCATTGATGCTCCCAGGATTACATTTCTCGGATTAAAATTCTCATTTCCAATCCACAAGTTCCAAACATAAAAACCTGACCCAAAAGATCTTAACTACTGATATGCGGGATTCCAAATCTTGGACTGAAATTCTCATTTTCAATCACCACTTGTCTGGACCAATGAAAAGCTACAACGAATTTTTTTTACTCACCAAGACCTATTTGCGATAAAAAAATCCCCATTCATAAAATTTATCATAAAATTTATTGTTTACGATAAGCTGTCTATCAAAAAAAAAACCGGACAATAACTGTCCCATAGCCATCTTTGTTCCCTTCTTTTTTCCTCCCTCACTTAGATACAACACCACACATAGCAGTAATTTCAATTTTTATCTAGGGACCACACATTTTTTAAAAAAATTACTTCCAATTTTATGCTTCTAGAAAGGCCCTTGTCATTAAAACAAATCTTTCACTATTTTACCCAATTTAAATAACAGAGAGAGATAGAAGTTACATGAATGAGCGCTCTACTTACAATTTTTTTTTTCTCTTTTTCTCTTTTTTCTTTCCGTCTTTTTTTCTGTTCTTTTCGCGTTGGTCTGTTCCTTTCTCCTTCCTCTTTTTTTTTGCTCGTTTGTTCTTGTTTTTTTCTTTCTACATCTTTCAATTCCAGCATTTTTCTTTGTCCTTTTCATTGATGTCGTGTTGTGATGCTTAAAAACTGTCGTTTACGGTAACCAGGTTCATTTTGAATCCTTGAAGAACTCTGCTGGCACATGCACCAAATTAATATATGTTGCATACATATATATACTGGATACATACCGACGCAATGATAACAGACACAGTAATAAAGGACGCAGGAAAGAAGGACGCATAAAGGAAGACACAAGAGGAAGACACAGGAAGAAACGACGCAGGAAGACTTCTTTAACAATATTTTTACCTCTCAATTTATTGCAAGGTTTGAAAGGGTTGTTTAAGGGTTTGCATGTGAAAGGATGCTGGAGACCGAACATAAACTACATATTTTGACCCCACTGTTATGACCGTCACGTTGTGTCTTTCTTGTTCTCTTAGATGCTCAACCAGAGGTCTTGGGGTTCACTCCATCGGGGCTTTTCCGAGGGCCCCCTTGGTAGGGTGTGGCCTTCCCTACCACATCTGGTCTCTACTGTCTGGAATTCTGACAACTGCTTCGGGGGTTTCCGAGGTCCCCCTCGGTCGGGTGTGGCCTTCCCTACCACATCTCGTCTCTAACCCTCTGGGAGTCTGCTGGCAACTGCATCGGGGGTTTCCGAGGTCCTCCGAGGTCGGGTGTGGCCTTCCCTACCACATCTCGTCTCTAACCCTCTGGGAGTCTGCTGGCAACTGCCCTGGGACCCAAACTCAACTGAGTTAAATAATAACTCAGTGCCCACACGATCGCCTACTGGATCTTTGAAATCGAATGTTTAATCGTCCTCAAGCGGAAATAACTGTCATGCAGTTCAGAGGTTACTCTCTTCCGGTGCATGACTGTAATGGCACAATGGGACCTTCACCTTGTCCCATATCATAAGCCTTAATCCGCCCATGCAATCTCTTTCGATTACTGACTGTTGGAATGTGTCACTTCCTTCCGGTGTATTACCTTGGAATAGTATTTTTGGGCCAGGTCGAAGGTCAAAATATAACAGAGGCAGATAGAGGAGGGAGATGACTGAAGGACTTGGACACTTAGACACAGCTATATTGATCCTTATCTTCTTTTTAGCTGTATTGTGCCATATTCATATTCAGAGCTCCACTTAGCACTTCTGTTTCTTTGATGAGATATTCTCAACCGGTCTTTGCCAGGAGGCCACTTGGCCCCCTTCATTTACTCTGGGACTCCTAGACTGAAGACTGCAAACTGACCCCAGCAAGACTCCCTGTATCTATGTATTCTGGTTGTAACCCATATGATGTACTTCTGGCTATTTACACAGGTGCGTCCTGTAACCACATTGTTTACACAGCTGGAACATCCACCTCTGTCAAAGGCCAATATGCAACACAGGCAAGATGTGAAACAAAGTAAATTTCAAGCTGAGTAAAGCTGGTTTGAGATTAGAGTTTTCCTCCTCTTAGATTGGTTGCTTAAACAAAGCCAAGAAACCTAGTCTTTTCTATTATTTACTAATAGCTGGGGTGGAGGAGAAGAGATAGGGCAGTTGCATGAAATGAAATGCAAGCAGTCTTGTCCAGGATTTGAACTTGAATTGCCAATTTTATTTCCAACAATGATAACCATTACACTAAATGTGACTCCCTCAAACCTATGAATAGGATGTGACAATTTTTAAGCAGGGTTTGACTGGTTTAAATTCAGAGTTTTTCTTTTTCTAGGCTGGTTGCCTTACAAAGACTAAAGAACCTAGTCTGCCATACTTTTTACCCAAAATTGAAGGAAGAAGAGATTGGTTCATGCCTTTCCAAAATGATATGTAAATAGCCTCAGCCAGAATTTGAATTTCGGCAGTTGATTTCATTTCCTATGACAATAAACATTAAACAATAAACATTATGCTAAGCATTCCACCTTCAAACTAATGTTCATTAGCAAAGGCATGAATCCAGCAAGGAAGAATTCCTATTTTATTTTATCCAAGAGGTCAGATTCCCATATAGTTGATGATATGTAGTTAGCAGTCCATGTTTTAATGATCTGTATATAGATATCACTTACAGTTGATAAGATATTGCTACCATGATATATGAATGGGTCAACTAATTTCAGAGGTTTGCCATTAAATAAGAAGATGGCACCATTTTGAACTCTGGTTTATATGTGTTCATGTCGAGGTCAATGCCTCTTGCTGCCTGCTCTAGGCTGTGCAGCAGTGATTTGATTTGAACAGGTGTTCAAGAAGTGCTAGATCATCTGCATGAGGTCAATTTTTAAGTAGAGTACAGCTTGTTTATTCCCTATCCTGCTGAAAGAAAACAAGCAGTACTCCACTTTAGAATTGGCCTTGTGTCACATCTTGCTTGAGGGATTGGGTAAATACATGCGTCTGATGTTTGGTTTATTGATTATTTTTCTAATTATTTTGGAAGAAGTTGTGACATCTAAGTCATCACAAGCACATCCGAAACAATTAGGAACGTAATCAATAAACCAGACAACAATACCCTATCAATTATGTAAATTTCAATGTTTACTAAAATGTGGTATTTGTACAAGGGCTACGTAAATTAAAAATATATAGTTTATTGAAATAGTCCAAACAATTTCTTAGGGAGTCCCTGAAGTGCAATGGCTAAATGCAACATTATAGTTTGTGGGTTTGAACTTCAATTGCACCATTACTTTGAGACTGATTCCCCTGCAAAAGGTATAAAGTCCCTTATCCCAACAGCTATTGAGTAAATAGTACTACTACTGTTCTTCTATAAGGATGGCTTTGGTGTTAAATTGCCCTCAAAGGTTGATATGCCTTTAACAACCAAACCAAACCAAACCAAACCAATACAATTTCTATGCTGAAGCAGTGTCAATTACTATTGAATTTTTACTTATATTTCTTTTTCCTAATTTTGGTTTTTATACAAGTTGATCGGACATATAAGTTGATGTATATTCTTCGTTTTTTTAAGTAGAGGAATTACATTGTGAATTGAATTACCATTACAATATGAACTGTTGGCTCACTTGTTGAGTTTTGGTTCTGCAATCTATGGTTGCTGGTTCGATCTCCAGTGGTTGAGATCACAGTATACACTGCTGATGAGACCTAATAAGGTCGAAACAGCTGTCTAGTGTTTCCATATGTCGAATGTAGGTGTTCACCAGATTTTCTGGTCATGGTAATTCAATTCACAATACAAGTTGACCATGAGATTTTTGCCCAAAATTTTTGATTAGACCCATACTTGTTGTACAGACTGACCCCCAAATATACAGTCAGCTACTGATAAGCCAAAACCTACCCATTAAGCTTAAATGAGTATAGACTATGATAAATTTCACTTAAAACGTTGTGCAGTAATAATGCCAACGTGGATAATCTAGAAACTACCATTATATCTCATTAAACTGTCATTACTACACTTGTGTATGGTGTACATGATTTTTTTCTAAAAAGAAAATTACATCAGTCATATATGAAACATACAAATCATACATATTAAAGATTATATTAACATGAATTCCTAACCTATTGCTCTATCATGAAATTTCACAGATAAATAACATACCATAGTTGTCTGACCAACTGTCTGAGTTCTACGACATTCTGGATTGTGTTTACAGTCAGTGTGATGACTCATTAATATAATACTTAATTTGTATTAGAATTTTATTATTTAATATTAATGAGTTAATTTGTTAAATATGTTCTCTAAATACAAGTTGGAAATGTTTGTGGCAGTCTGCTGGAGTTATAGTAAGTAGTTGTTGTCGACTGTAGTCGAGGGCGACCAAAAGGCTCCCTTTTCAATTGTTACTATACCAAGGTGTAGGGGAGGGTGCTACTCCTTTCCCTGGATTGCTCCACTTTACCCTTGATATGTATCTTATATTGCTGAGTGTTAAGCAAGGAGGTATCAAGTACCATTTTTAAAGTCTTTGGTATGACGCGACCTGGGATTGAAACCCGGTCTACTGGACCATTGGCAAACACTCAGTTGTATGGAGTAATGTTTCACTAGTTGACCACGCTGGTGTAAAGGTTTGGGTTTTAGTCCTACCATATAAGTTGAGCCCTAGTTTTATGGAGTATTTTTTTTTAAAGGCTTAAAAAATTGATGTATACAGCAGTTTGTGCTAAGCTTCATGGATTGGAAATAAATAACTCCAGTCGGGCATTAACACACATTTCTTGTCTTTAGGGTCATGTCTTAACAGGACAGCTGACTTATCAATTAGGCCTCAGAGATTACCAGCTGCAGTCATTCAAATCAAATCATATAATCATCTTTCATTTTTCCTAACAAGAAACACTTCTATCTTTATTTATATACACTAAAAAGGAATTTTAAAAAACTTTTTAAGAAATTAGAAAAATCAAGTTTAAGTAAAAGTTTCATGAAAAATTTCCAATATCCCTTTCACTTAGCAAGTGAATATGACTCTTCTACCAACCCACTACCAAAAATAAAGGAATATGGGAATATTAAACTTTGCTTTGTGAAAGCATGGACTGCTATCATCAGATAATTTATAAAATGGAAATCTGATGTTTCTGTTAAAAAAAAAACAGTATTTCTTCCAAGCTGTAGCTGTGACGATACTACTGCATGGATGCACCATATGGATGCTTTAAAAATGCATATGTTGGATATTGACGTGAAGATCCCTTTGACATGCAGCATAAATTGTGTGGGTGGCATAACAGGAAATGCACCTGTTGCCTAAAGTAAACAGGGCATTGGTTGTTCTCTAACCAAAGTGCCACTTAAGTTGCATGGGTGGCATGCTAGAAGGAGGCATGTCCAAGTGCAATGATTAGATGGTGGACAGGAGGCGTAACCGCAAGAATTTGCATGGGTGTCCAGAATATCATATAACAAGGAGAGATGAGCAGAGAAACAAAGACTGTGGAAGATAGCTACAAGATGTCACGTCGCTCTGGGCTCTTGTCTGGTGCCAGACTGCCCAGGGTTGAGAAGCGAGGAGAAACTAAGATGATTCGATACCTTGAGATGGCCCTGTATAAGACTCATGAAAGCAGAAAAGCAAGAAGAAACTATGATTCGATGGCTTGAAGTGGCCCTGTACCAATCTTGTGAAAGTAGAGTATGAAGAAGAAAAGGCAGAGAAGTTACACAGAAGAACAGTAAAGTCACCCCTGGGGGTGTACATCTCAGCCATCTCCAATTCTCCCTCACTTTTACCAGACTATACATTATGGGTAATAAGAAGAAAAGAAAAGAAGCAAATTATATTTTTATACATCAGTTTTATCGTCTTTCTCTGCAATTCAACACATAGAGAAAAAAGTAGATGGGAACTACACAAGAATGCTACCTGCTGTTTTGGACAAATCTTGGAAGCAACATAAAACAGCAGTTGTACAGCCACTTACCTCCCATCTCAAAAAGCTATCCCAGTAAGACAACAAGACATGCAAGGCACTGCTGGAGAAGTAAAGATGAATTCATAAGTGAATTTCTTCTATGGACCCTTACACATGGATGTGCCAGTGTTGGCAACTAGCAAGAATTTACTTATATCAGCTCTTTGTGGACACTAGATGTACTTTGGAGGACCTGGATCATGGGGATGGATGGAGAGAGAGAATGTCAGGGAAAATCCATGCTGTCAATGTGACTTGATGATGATAAGGAAACTTTTTCCAATCAAACTAAAAGCCGAAAAAAATGACAGATTAATAAAAAAAATGAAAAATAAAAATAAAACGCAGATGAATAAAATAAAAAGCTTCCAGTGAAAAGTTTGTCATATAAATACAATAATGAAATACCCAATGAGATTTGAAGTCTCCATTTACCAATCTACAAGGCTAGAATTTAGAACACACAGTGAGAATCAAACTCACAAACAATGATCTGCATTTGTATCACAAAAGTGGATAAATAAAAAGTTGTTTCTTTTAACTTGCACTATCGTCTTGAGGCAATCATTCCCAAATACATTCAGTTTTCTTTTGTTTTTTCCCTTCAAACTCCAAGTTTTTCCAGTAGATATGGCCATTTGAACAATATGTGCTGAGTATAAATAGATCTTGATTATCTTTAAAAGATCTTTTCGTTTACATATTTTTTCTTAAGTCAACTGAAGCTTGAAGAAGCTGGAGATATTGTTCTTCTTTGCTGAGATTAAAGTAGTGTCATTAGCATAACATATGTCAATTGTAAGGCTTTCGTCTAGGTTAAGATTTTGTTGCAAGCTGACTGGTTCATTCATAATTAGTTCGAGAAGAATATTGAAAAGAGTGGGAGATAATAGACATCCCAGTCAAACTCTAACATTCACATTGATTTGGTCTGTAATACTGTTGTTGATTAGAATTGTACACTTGGTTTTGTCTTGCATGAACTCAATTGTATCATCAATTGTTGGACTGATACCAATTTCCTTCACTGTTCTTGAAAGGACTTTTCTCTACACAGCATTGAAGGCAGATTTGAAATCTATAAAATGAAAGTGTAATAGGACTTTTCTTTTTTTAGATTTTTCCATTATTTGCCTCACTATAAATATGGTATTTATGCTTGGTCTGAATCCATACTAAGTCCCACTTATGACTTTTTGTTTGATCTCTTATTCTTTAAACCAGTACTCTGACAAATGCTTTACCAGGAATAAGGAAAAATGCAATTGCATAGTTGTTTTTGGATTAAGTTGGTCTCTCTCTATCCCCCCTCTCTCTTTCTATATATATATATATATATATATATATATATATATATATATATATATATACCCAACCTCTTTACTAAGAGTAAGGGTGCATCATATGGTTAGTTTTTAAGTGAAGTTTAACAGGTTGGAATTCAGAGTTTTCCTTCTAAACTGATTGCCATACCAAGGTTAAAGAACCCAATCCACCCTACAATTTACCTATAACTGGAGGGAGAATAGTTTTTTTGTTGAATTAATCAACTAATTTATAACTAATTAAAATTGCTAACTGGTCAGATGATCACATATTCAGTCACCAAATAATGTTGACTTTGTAGCCAAACTATCCTAACTTAGATCTACCAACACACAGAATCGTTTAGACCAAATATGATTTGATGATCACATTGGCATGAAATTGACTGTCAATCAGCAATGTTGACTCTTAATCTCTCTTACCTTAATTTAGATCTACATATGCTTTATCACCAATATTTTTTTTTTTATAGATATAGCAAACTGAATCATTAATATATATATATATATATATATATATATATATATATATATATATATATATAAAGTTACATCAATGTTTTGTTTTTTAGGCAGCAGCTTGTTATGATATATTTCATGACTATCTTTCCAAGCTGTCTGGTTGAAAATTCTTCCATGTTTTGTTAATTTTGTATTCACTTTCTTAGAAAGCTCATCAGCTCATTTTCTCCTCTCCCATAGAATGATATTTTTTATCCGAGTGATTTGAGTTAGGAAGAGATTGTGCTCTGCTTACTCCATTTTGCAATTCTTTGTTTTCTTTTTAAACTTGTTGATTTTACCAGTCTGGATGTTGGAATATCTTCCACAATTTTTCTCAGGGTCCAACCAGTACTATAATGATTGTATTATATTTCATTCTTCACTGTACTGATTATTTGTATTCATGCAGATCTTTGTTGTTTCATTTCATAAAATTGTTAAATGGATCCATCCAAATATTTTCTCTCCCTGACTAAAATGTTGTTCAAAGAAATCAGCAAGGGAATTAGAGAAGCTAATGAATATCATTATTTTGAAGAGTTGGCAACTTGTTTGTTCAGTTTTGTAAAGGAAGTAAGTTCTAGTCAGCCATTGAAAATGATCACTTAACCATGTGTTCAAATGCTTTAACAAAGACTTGCAGACCAATATATATATACACAGGATGAGCATAAAATCCTGGCCTTGTTATGTAGAATCATATCTTTAAAACTATATTAGACAGAAATTCAAAACTTGTGGCAATATGTAGACCAATTAATGCTTTTTCTGCAATCACAATTATATAAAAATAGCATCTGTATATTGGAAATGAAACCAGAGAAATACTGCATGCTAGCTCTCTCTCTCTCTCTATATATATATATATATACATATATATATATGATGTAATGATTGCAATTGTAGGAAATGGACACAAGGACCCAAGTTCAAATCCTAGACAAGGCTATTTGGCGATAATCCAATTATTCTCTTCCAGCTATGGGAATATAGTAAGGTAGACTAGCATTTTTAACCTTGGTATGGCAACAAATCTAGGAGAAAGAAACCTCTGTATTCAAACCTGTTAAACCCCATATAGCAGCTCCTTGATGCCTTTTTCTAATTGAAAATTAAAACACAAGTCTCAATTGAATGCTAGTTTTTTTCTGCTTCAATTCAAGACACCATGAAATACTGAAATAAAAAGTGTTTAAACAACAATTAATAGTTAATATTCTTACAATAAGGGGTCTTATAAAATATAGAAATTTCATGGGAAAGTTGGGAAAAGAAATTTATCTGTGTGCTGTAACCAATCTCAAAGAACTACAAAGATCCAATTCTTAAACAAAATTCCCTCCAAATCTTACAACTGGTCCTAACCTGGAGAGAAGTCATTTTGCATTCTAACAGATATGGGTCCTTATATAATTGTTTCACTTACACTGTCCACATTAATCTACCAGGAAGGAGGAAAGGATACATGTCTAAACTATGGTGCCCTTAGGATGACTGCTACACTCCACACATAAAATTGACCTTGTGTTGCATTCTGCTCCAGCAGAAGGATTGGTATATATATATATATATATATATATATATATATATATATATAATCTATCAAGGCTTCAAATACTGGATCTTCAGAAATAAAACAAAGAAATACATTTACATGCAAATCTGATTAAGTTGTGACTTTGTACTAAGAAAATATTAAGCTAAATATTTATATTTTGATACATATTTTTTTTGCTTATCTATCTATTTATCCATATCAATCTGTCAAATACCTTCAATCAATCTATCTGGGGGGGATTCCTTGTGGTATAGGAGCTAATATGCCGGGCTTCAATATCATAGTGAATGGATTTGAACTCCAAATGCACTATTACATTCACTTTCAAACTAATATCCTAGGGAAAGGTATGAACCTCTTTATCACAACAGTTATGAGTTAAATAGAACCACTACTGTTTTTCTACAAGAATGACTCTGGCATTAAATAATCCATGAAGGTTGATATGCCATTATCAAAGGAACCAAACCAAACCTCTTCATATTTATCTATCAATCTATCAATCAGTCTGTTCATATCTATCTATCTATCCCAGTCTACTCATATCTATCTATCCTAGTCTGTTCACAACTGTCTAATTTTATGAATATATATATATATATATATATATATATATATATATATGAAGAGTAAATAAAGGATTGTAATCCGACAATATGTAGAAAAACTGATAACAACGATCCAAGTGGAAGGAATGATTTATTAACAGGTCGACACTATAGCGTTTCGGTTCTACTGAACCATCATCAGGACCATGAAGGGTGATATTAATAATTTTAAGTTAACGATGGATGTTTAGAAATATGAAATACAAAAACCTACGGGAAAATATGTATAGTAAGAAAAAGTTGGTTCGCCTGTCAAACGGCCAACTTTTTCTTACTATACATATTTTCCCCTAGGTTTTTGTATTTCATATTTCTAATCATCCATCGTTAACTTAAAATTATTAATATCCCCCCTCATGGTCCTGATGATGGTTCAAAAAACAAATTGACATATTGCACTACGGAGATATTCTTATCTTTAAAGAGGAAACTTTTTAGAAATAGACTTGATTAAGAGGGAAAATTAGAAGTAAGGTATAAAGATATAGAGAGATATCAATAGACTTTGGTAAACACACACACACACACACACACACACACACACACACGTGCGTGCATGCGTGCGTACTCACATAGATAGATAGCTAGCTAGCTAGATAGATAGATATAGAACAGACTGAGATAGATAAATTGATAGATAGATAGATAAGAACAGAATGAGAAAGATTGATATAAAGATAGCTTGAGACTAAGATAGACTGAGAGATAGATAATGAACAGACTCAAAGAGACACATGAATAGAACGAGATAGGAACTGTGTTAAAATGATAGATATTGTTGGATCACTCAATGAAGATACAAAAATTCAAGTGATAAATTGATTGAAGATGAAAAGATTGATGACGTATTTGGGGTAATCAGATTTTATTGGGATAATTTCAATGACTTTTTGAACAAAAAATATTCCACAATTTTTTTAATAGGGGGAATATCATAGATGATACAAATAGACTTCCACCAGCCACAACAAGATGTAAAAATATTCACACACTGATAAAACTATCAGTATAATTCTATTTTTCAGTCAATCAATCAATCAATTAATGATAATCCATGAATTAATGAATTTTTTAATTAATCTTAATCTTGTCTATATTTATCTCTATCTTAATCTTGTCTATATTCACATCTATCTTGTATGTATTGACCCAACCCATCCATCTGGAGCAGGATGTGATGCAAGGTCAGTTTATTTTAAACTGAGTACAACTGGTTTGAATTTAGAATTTTCCTTCTCCTAAATTGATTGCCTTACAAGAATAAAAAATTCAAGTCAGTTCTACAATTTACCCATAGCTGTAGAGACAAGGGATCAATTTATGCCTTTACCAAAAGAATACGTGTGACTAGATATGCAAAATGCCTTATCTAGGATTTGAACTTGGGTCAGCAATTCTATTTTCTATGATGATAACCATTACCTGAGGTGGAAAGGTTAGTTAAACATAAACTCAGGATAAATTGGTAGTTCTGTGCCTATTTATGAGCAATATATATACATTTTTACACAACTCCTCTGCTATGTGATGTATGGTCAATTTATTTTAAGTGGAGTACAACTGATTTGAATTCTCTTTTTCTAGACTGGTTGCCTGACTAGATTGGTTTGGTTTGCTTTGGTTTTATGGCCATAATTGGTTATTAATGCCAAATCCATTTTTATACATGTAGAAAATTCTATGTATAGGGACTGACATAACATAAACCAACCAATTAACCAACCATGGTTAATTGGTTAGTTTATGTTATGTCAGTCCTTGTTGGGTTATTTTATACCAAAGTCAGTTTAACAATTATAACCAACCAACCATCTGCAAAGAAAATAAACAAACTTCCTTTGTATTTTACATTTAGTTTTGATAATGTATTTTAGTTTGATGGAGATTATTGAACAGAATGTTCCTTTTTTCATATTCTATTTAGTAGATATATGTTATTTTGTTGACTGTTTTGTAGTTGATGAAATACCGATATCAAATACTGGTATCATATTAGATTTTATAAGATTTCCTAAAAAAATATTTTGGCCAAAATATTTTTAAATTAAGGAGAACTATGAGAAAAGACATATTTTCAAATTTGGTCGCATATAAAACACTTCCTTTTCAAAAAAAAAAAAAAGAATATGTACAAAAAATATTCCATGTTTTACAAGGATGAGTCAAAAGTTTTGGAATATTTTGATAAGTGTGAGTTTGCAGTGTGTATATCACAGGACTGAAGCAGTTCTAAGCATGTAATGTATTTGCTGTGGTTGGTAGAGTTGTGGTAATTGGTGTGCTGATATGCTGAGCATTGCTTCACTTCATATGTGCTTTGAAAATCACACAGATGAGTTTATAATGAAATCAAACACAGGAACTTCTGCTTTATAAGTTTGAACTGGGTTATAAAAACATGGAAGTAACTAAAACATTTGTTGTGCAAAAGGTGAAGACACAGCTGATCACTTTACAGTAAGCAGATGGTTCAATAAATTTTGAACTGGTTATAAATAACTGAACAATCATGCAAGGGTGTGGATATTAAAGCCATAGAGGTAATTGGTTGTTGGTTGTTTAACAGCATATCAACCCTTTTCAGGTCCTTTAACAGTGAATCGAGTCATTTTGATGAAAGTTGGTTTATTTCAAGGTCTTTGTGTCTTCAAATATTTATTCATGGTTTACAATAATTTTCAGATACTGATTTGTTTTATATACTTTAGTATTGTTTATATTATATTGGTTAGGGCTTTAAATTTTTCCATATAGGCCCACTGCTTTCAGGAAGGACATTTTAGTATTCACTTTAGTTTTTTTGAATAGTTCTTTCATACAGCTTGCATTATAAAGTCTTTCTCTTGTAGGGGCCAGATCAATGCATTCAATGAGAACATGTTTTATTGTGTACGCAGTCTGGCATGCATAGAACATTGGTTGCTCTTCTTCTATAAGCAAGTAAGAATGTGTAATTCTTGTGTGACCTATACACTGTCTGGATAATACTACTTCTTCCTTTCAGCATTTTCTGTTGCTTTTCTTCCATTCTTCTAGTATAGGCTTGATTTCTAGTAGTTTATTATATCTATTGTTGCTCCAGCGATGCTGCCTTTGATGTTGTATATATTTTTTTGATTTTTAAGTTCATATATGGAATTTTAATTTTTTTCCAAGAGCCATACTTAAGGCAGATCTAGTCACTTTATCAACTTGTTCATTTCCACTAATAGAGGTAAATCTGGAAAGTAGCTCTCAGAGAGTATCAGGCGAGCTCAGCATCTTATAGTCCTGTGAGGTTCATCATCTTCACAACCTTGGTAAAAGCAACCAGTGTTGCTAAATTGTGCTTTACATTAACAAAATATTGCAAAACTTTTGACTCACTGTAATATATGTAAAGTATGGCCACCAAGTAGCATAGAGGGCTAACATGCTGGGCTGTGAGCATGCTGGATAGTAAGCAAGTTCAAACTCCAGTCATGTTATGATGTTCACTTTCAAACTCATTCCCTTAGGAAAAGTTTGAACCCCCAAATCCTCCCAGCTATGGGTTAAATAGTTCCACTTCTACTATTCTACAAGGATTGCTTTGGTATTAAATAACTCACAAAAGTTGATATGCCATTAAACAAAGAAACCAAGCCAAACCAAACCTAGTATATATTAAGTTGATATATCAGTACTGTTTACCCAGATGTCTTGATTACTAGTATTTGTACCCAATCTCATTCAATCATCATCATCATCATCAAGGGATGCCAACTGCACAGATTCCTTTGACTCTCACTAGCCATCAGTCCCAAGCAGCCATTGCTCTTGGTACTATTTACCAACCCCTCCGCTCGAGCAGGATATGACACAAGGTCAATTTTTAAGCGGAGTTTAACAGGTTTGAATTCAGAGTTTTCCTTCTTCTAGACTAGTTGCCTAACCAAGGCTGAAGAACCTAGTCTGTCCTACTATTTACCCATAGCTGGAGGAAGAATTATTGGATTCATACCTTTCCCAAGGGTATTAGTGCGATGTGAAATGCAATCAGTCTCGTCCAGGATTTGAACTCGTGTCGCCGTGTCCATTTCCTACGACGATAACGACTACACCACAGGCACCTCCATTGCTCTTGGTAAGTCTTCAAGACAGTTTCCAGTGTCCCCACTGAACTGATGAATGAAAGCTTTTTTGTCAGCCAATACATTTGTGCCTAAGTTTAAGAGTCCATAGGAGTATATTACTTATGAGTTTATAGGACTTTACACTCCTATAATTTAATTTGGGCGGTATGCCACTTGTTCCCACAAAGATGGCGGACGCTCAATATTCAGTCTCGGGAAACCATTGGCCAAGAGGATCATGTGATATGCTTACAACTACGTCGGCGCGCGAAAATTCAAGTCCTGCGTCTTGAGCCACTGATAAGACAATTTTTTCTATAAATACGCTGTCTTAAAACACATTCTTTCTCTTTTACGATTTTTCTTCGTAGCGGCAACACCTTCTCTTTGACCAAATTCACCCGTATCAGCAACACCATGCCTCGCAGACATTATTGTACAAGAACTATGAGACGCTTTCCCGTCTTTAAAAAACTACCGGTTTCTAATCATAGAAAAAAGACATTTTAATTTTACAATTCTTTTTGTAGTTTAGTTGTGTTACACACACACACACATACACACACGAGCTCACACATATATATATACACACTATCAGTATGTTAGAGTTAGTTATGTTTTCATGTATTAATGTAAGTTTTGATATTATAGAATATAAATTTGTTTTTGTTCGTTCGCCTTGTTTTTTAATGTTCATTTTGTCCACGCCGTTTTACAACCATTATCTATTCCGCTTCATTTATACACACTTCACCGTCACCCACAAATTGGTGACTTTCCGACGCGATGAAAGCACGCAACCAAAATATAAAAAAATAAATTAAATATACCCACAGCACATGGAACTCTTTCTACATTACCTCCTAAACATTTGAAACCTTACTTCTTGAGAGAAAACTCAACCACAAATGTTAACCCAACGACGTAAAATGAGCATACAAAATTTCCTAAACATTCGAAACATTTAAGAATATATTTCACTCATTTCAAAGACAACATGAAAATTCTATCACGGCGCGTGAACTTTTGGAAATAGGAGCGGCGAACACATGCAAATTCTTTAAATATCTTATTAAAAAATTTCATATAAAACAATTACATGCAAAAATTTAAACAATATTTTCCAAGCTAAAACTCCTACACAGAAACAGGACGGCAGAATTTATTTCACAGCACACGAGGAGAGGAATTTTGACACGAGGCATATTTCTTCACTTTCCCCACTACCAAAAATCAGGCAACCTTTCAACTCTTTTGACTTGCCCACTTAATCTTACTGGCCACCAAAGACACTATCTTCTGCTGCTACCAGACTGGTCAGTAGACGATACACACTTCTTTTACTACTACCAAACTTGTCATTGGGACGACATTCACAACGACAAGGAAGAACAGGACTACGCAATATTCTCCACCAGCAAAAAAAAAAAAAATTTCCCGACATTTTCTGAACAAATACCAACAAAATGCAAGCCAATTCACTTACTATCTTCATGATTCGACAAACTATCCGTGAGTGCCAGAGTGACGAAGCCAAAAAAGCACCCACCGGATACAATGTTATCAAACAAATATCAAAAACTAAGACATCTGAAAGTTTGATTTTACGAAAACGAAGACAAGCAAATCTTCAAAAAAATCAACACGAATACTCAGACGTCCAACAACTAAAAACTCAGAAGGAAACTTGTTCCAAGCTGACGCAACATTCCATCACACAACTTTCAACTACGAAAATTTTCAACACCACAGGAATTATGATAGCTATATAATTGTGCACACCAACAAGAAAATTCGAGGCGTTGGTTAATACGTGCCCACGAGCCACGCTGAAACACCGAATTTTTTGGAAAAACACAAACAACCTAGCTAGAAATTCGCCTGTCACTTCATTCAACTGCACACAACACAACCTCCATGGAATGCTCAAACAAAAGACAGTTTCCACAACTTCAAATATCAACACATCCTAAAATGAGCCTAACACAAGATACGTAAGACATTATTACAGCGAATTGAGTTAAACACTGCGTACTTGCTGTTCTACTCACAAAACAGCACGAAAATTTCACCTTGTGCCCACAAGGAATGCCAAATAAAATGCGAAGTAACTCCCACGCTAAAAAAAAACAAAAAAAAAAAAAAAAACACTTGCATTCATAAAGTCAACAGTCACGTAAATATTGCCTCCACGTTAGAGAACATATTGAAAAATATTTTCAATATTTATCAATCTGCGGGGGGGGCATATAGGACTTTACACTCCTATAATTTAATTTGGGCGGTATGCCACTTGTTCCCACAAAGATGGCGGACGCTCAATATTCAGTCTCGGGAAACCATTGGCCAAGAGGATCATGTGATATGCTTACAACTACGTCGGCGCGCGAAAATTCAAGTCCTGCGTCTTGAGCCACTGATAAGACAATTTTTTCTATAAATACGCTGTCTTAAAACACATTCTTTCTCTTTTACGATTTTTCTTCGTAGCGGCAACACCTTCTCTTTGACCAAATTCACCCGTATCAGCAACACCATGCCTCGCAGACATTATTGTACAAGAACTATGAGACGCTTTCCCGTCTTTAAAAAACTACCGGTTTCTAATCATAGAAAAAAGACATTTTAATTTTACAATTCTTTTTGTAGTTTAGTTGTGTTACACACACACACACATACACACACGAGCTCACACATATATATATACACACTATCAGTATGTTAGAGTTAGTTATGTTTTCATGTATTAATGTAAGTTTTGATATTATAGAATATAAATTTGTTTTTGTTCGTTCGCCTTGTTTTTTAATGTTCATTTTGTCCACGCCGTTTTACAACCATTATCTATTCCGCTTCTTTTACGCACACTCACCCCACAAGTTCATCCTAGTGTAGTTCTATCTATTTTTTGTGAGGGGTGCAACCTAAAGGTAGTACTGACATGATTATAGCATGCAAGAAAAAGTGTAATATTAAATATAAAATGGTTGGGTTATATATGTAATAAAATTGATGTAAGAATCTAGAAATTGATATCTTTTAAAGATTTAGTCAAGGTTAGTTCTATCAGTTTGATTGGTCAGAAGCAGTAAATTGTTAATTCCATAAAGAATGATGCATATATATATATAGCTTGTATTTATTATATTCTTTTTAAAAATCTTTTTTAATTGTTCTTCAATTTTTCTCTCTTTGTCTTCATTTCTTTTCTTACATTTTATCTCTTTCATCCTTTGATTCTTTTTTCATTTTTTCTCTTTTCTTTCTTTCATTCATTCTCTCTTTCATTCATTCTCACTTTCATTCCTTGTATCTCTTTAATTCATTCAATCTCTTTCATTTACTTCTCTTTCTTTTATTCCTTTTCTCTCTTCCATCCATTGGTTTTTCTTTGATTTCTCTTTCTTCTCTCGCTTACATTTATTCTCTCTCCTTTTCATTTCTTATCTCTCTTTCATTTACTTCTCTTTTATTCCTTCCCACACTTTTATCTTTTGATTCTCTTTCATTTATTCTCTTTCATCTCTTTCATTCATTCATTCATTCTCTCTCTCTCTCTCTCTCTCTCTCTCTCTCTCTCTCTCTCTCTCTCAATCTGTCTATCTCATTCACTTTTATCCCTTCATTCTCTTTAATCAAATTGAATTCCACTGAGGATTAAGATTTAAACAGCAAGAGGTAAATGAAAAACAAATGACAGGTTTAAATTTAGAGCAGTTGAATAGGAAAATTGCACATAGTCTAATGGGGAAAAAGGAAAAGACATGAGAAATCAACAGACAGAAGAGCTGAATAATGGAAATGGAATTGAAATCAGAAAATAATTAGTAAGAAAGAGATAAGAAGATAATCGAAAGGAATTAGAAAGTGAAAGGGAAAGTAACGTAGAAAATATCTGAGATAAAAAAGATAAGGATACAGCAAAAAGTGAGCGATAACATAAAAAAGAGAAAGAAAGAGAAGTATAGAAGAACAGGCAAAGAATAGAGTGGAAAAAGAAGAGAGAAAAAGAAATGAGAATAAAAGAAATGTGAGAAGAAATATGGGCATGAACCAAGAGAAAAAGAAGGAAAGAAAATTAAAGAGCAGAAAAGAATGGAGAAGAAAAGGAAGGTGATTGAATGAAAGGGAGGAAATGGAAAATAGTAAAAGAAAGAAAGGGAAAAGATCAAGAAGAAAAGAAGGAAACTGAACAGTGAGGAAAAGAATTGTGAGGGAAAGATAGAAAAGGAAAGGAGAAGAAGGAGGAGAATGAATAAAAGAAAGGAAAAGGAAGAGAGAAAAAGAAAAGAGAAGAATAGAGAATGAAAGTGAGAGAGAAAAAGGAGAGGAAAAGAAATTTAGAGACAAGAAAGATTGAAAAAGATAGGAGTGCAAATGAAAGACAGGAGAAAAAAGAAGAAAAGGAGAAAAAGGGATAAAGAGAGAATAAAAAAGCAGATGAATGGAAATATGAAAAAGAATTTGAGAAAAATGAATATGAAAGAAAAAAAGCAGAACGAAGAAATGGATGCAAAAAAGAGAGGAAAATGGCAGGAGAAAGAAAAGGAACAAAATCACAAAAGAGGTAAGTAATATAAGGAGTAAGAAAAAGGAAGGATATGAAAAAAATGAATAATGAAAAAGTGAAAATGAAAATTGAAAATAAAAGCATGGATGAACTCATAAGTGATGTTCTTCAAATGGACCCCTACAAATAGACATGTCAGTGTTAGCTAACCAGCAAGAACTTATTAACATCAGCTCTGTGTGGACATAGGATATAGTTTGGAACACCTGCTGGGAGTGATGAATGATAGAGAGGGAAGGAGAGAGAGAGAGAGAGAGAGTCAGGTAAATGATGATGATAAATTGGCTTGTTGGTTTTACAGTAGGTCAACTGTTTTACAGTTGGTCGTATTGGATACGACATTAAACTACATCTGATGGTTTGCCCAGTTGGCTGGGACTGTTCAATACTCCAACTGCATCTCTGATGAGGGGTAAGACCCCTCCTCCCCAACCAGTGTCCTGGATATGACACTAAACAATCTGATTTAGAGGTTCCTGTAATGCTGGATCTTTGGAGAATGTGGAGTACCTCTTCATTGCCATTGCTCCCTGGTCCACTCTGGCATGGAATGGTACCACCTGATAGAGTCCTATCTATTGGTCAAATAGAACTAATCTGCATACTTATGCTAAACTGAATTGCTTGAAATAGAACTGTTTTGATATTCAAACTGCATACTTATGCTAAACTGAATTGTTCAAAATGAAACTGTTTTTGTGTGCTAAACTGAGTTGTTTGAAATGGAACTGTTTTTGACATTTTAAACTGCATTTACACTAAACTGAATTGTTTGAAATAGAACTGTTTTAACATTTAACTGTGTGTAAACAAAAACTATACTTACACTAAACTGAATTGTTTGAATTAGAATTGTTTGACTAAACTGAATAATTTGACAATTGAACTGTGTTTTTATGCTAAACTTAATTGTTTGAAAAAGAACTGTATATTTGTATAAAAATGGATTTGGCATTAAATAACTGACAAAGGTCGATGTGTCATAAAACCCAAATAAACAAATACATCTGGTGGTGAGGAGCCTGTTGAAGAGGTCTGGGGAGTTTGGGGTCATTTCTACATTGCCATTACTCTGACCTGGAGTGGTAGTATTTGTTAGAGTCACATTTATAGGTTGAATAGATCTGTTTGAATTAAAGATTGAAATGATAGTGAATTTTACTCGTGAAACAGAAATACCACAAATATTTTATAGTGTCACCAGTGCAGTGTAAATAAACTTAGGCAAGTGGTCATGGTAGCTCCACCTATGTCCTATCTTACCATTTATAATCATGGATTGGACTCATGTATACTGTGCATTTGCAGTTGAAATGCTTTTTAAGACTGATGAAATTGCTACACACAGAGTTTTTCATGATCATTTCTTATTATGTTGGAATGGTGTTATTCAGGATAGAATTTTCAACCTATAGCAATATCGATTTTCTTTTATTTTTCAATTATCTTATTTTTACGTTTCCTTATTTGTTTTATTTTCATATTTTATTATTTGTTTTTTTCTTTTTTTTTGTATTTTATCATTTTTCTGTTTAAACTTTATTCAAACTCTATTAAGATATTAATCCCCACAAAGTAACCAGACAAGGAGAAGGAAACTTCAGAATTTAGATCAACTTTACTCCACTTAAAAGTTGACCTTGTGTCATATCCTGTTCATGGTGGAGGGGTTGGATAAATGCAAGGAGTGATCAAAAAGTATTGATGATGAATTTACCTTGACAAAAATGAACAATCGGTGAAACATTAATTTTCTTTGAAATAAACTTCTTGGCATTTGACACACTTATTCCAGAGAGTTTTATAATGGTCAAAGCATCTCTGAAAATCTTCTTTTGGTATGGTGTAAAGCTGTACTGTTGTATTTCTTTTAATGACCACTACATTCTCAAATCTTTGTCTTGGGATAAATTTTCAGTTTAAGAAACCAAAGAAAGTCACATACGCTTGTTATCATCACACAATCATGAGTTTCATCAAAAATTACCATTCCAAAGAAATTGAGAATTTCTTTTATATATCTCATACTCAGACAATCACCCAATGTCCATTTTCTCACTTCACTTTATTCTGCAGTTGTCCTGTAAACTAGCTTATGTTACTCTGTGTCTCTTTTGTGTCATCATCTTAATTCTTACCTCTTCTGTTATCGTCTGTTATTCTAACTTCTTCTTTGCAAGGATGATGAATAACAATGTGATCACATTTTCAAGTGCACATAATTTATCTATAACTTCGATAAAACTTTTCTTTTGTCACCTGTTGCAGCCTATGAGGAATTAGAGAGCAGAGGTGGAGCATTAAACCACTTGAGTTAAGAGTTTCTTACCAACTTATTCCTAACTTCTAGAACTGTTTTAGTCATTTGATTGAAACTATCAAATCAAAGCTGTCGTCTCAGATTGACCTCAGGTTTAATAGCTTTCAATCATTCTGATTAAACCCACTCTGTTTAATGGTTCAACACTTCCTCCTCAAATAATAGATTCTGCCAATCTATCATTTAGCTCTCCCAGACCGGGTCACTTTTATTATATAAGCTGATCCTTTAAATCTTGCAATTTAAAGTTTTAATTTTGACACTTTTAATGGTAACTTATACTACTAACATTCTTATTAAACACCTAAATAAATAAATGTCTGACCAAGTAATTACAGCTAATTCTTAACATATATTTCCTAAATAGAGTGCTTTGTACCAGGTGTCTACGATAGTAGAGCTCACATGGTCAAGTTAAGACACTTAGTCAGTAGAAGACACTTGGCTATGTGAAAATAATTTTCACTCAACAAATAGACATACTATGCCACCAGTTCATTTTTGTGATTTTTTTATTGCATATTAACTCAGTTAAAAACTATTTTAAAAACTTTTCTAAAAAACTTTTCTTTGCAAAAACCTTTCTTCTGATGATAACCAAAAGTTGAAACTAGTTAAGAACAATCCAAAAATTAATAACCAAAAAGAAATTTTCTTATCAATTTTATCAATTTTTTTCATCAATTTTTTTAATCATCCAAAATTCTTAGTATAATGGTGTCAACTATGGAATGCTAAACAAAATGCTTTACTCCTTCCAAAATAGAAGCATAAATATCATCATGGACCATTGTTACAATGGGAATCAAACAGATTCCTGAGTACTCTGGTATTCTCTAACTGCATGGATTAGAAATATCAAAGTAGCCTCACATCCCTTAGGAACATGTTCGACATAAAAAACACCTTACTAACCAGGTATGTATATAATTAGATTTTACTTTGCCAGGTGGTTGGTTTCCATGGCAAAATCATTAAGATGTTGTGGATATATCCAAGGATATGGAAATCCTTTCTTTTCAATCATTTCTTTCTTTCTTTCTTTCTTTCTTTCTTTCTCAATGCTACTCTTTCTTTCTTTCTTTCTTTCTTTTTCAGTGTTACTCTTTCTTTCTTTTTCAGTGTTACTCTTTCTTTCTTTCTTTCTTTCTTTCTTTCTTTCTAATAATTGGGAAGAAGAAGAAGAAGAAGAAGAAGAAGAAGAAGAAGAAGAAGAAGAAGAAGAAGAAGAAGAAGAAAGGAAAATAGAGAGGGATGAAGAAGAATGAAGGAAAATAGAGACAGAGAAGAATGAAGGAAAGTAGATAAGGATGAAGAAGAAGTAAGAAGGAAAATAGAGAGGGTTAAAGAAGAAGAAAGGAAAATAGAAAGGTATGAAGAAGAATAAATGGTTGCTTTGTGGATTGATTGGGTTTATGGCACATCAATCCTCGTAGGTTATTAAATGCCAAATCTTGTTCATACACACACATATATATATATATTAGATAAATTTGATTTGTAAGTGAATAGTTTATTAGTAACATTTTAAACAAGCCAGAACTCATCTGTTTGCATGTAGTTAAGCAGTTTAAAGAATTCCTGTGTAACATGAATAATTCTATTTAATATTACTCATTTGTTTGTACACAGTTAATGGTTTCAAATTGTGCTATGTGACACTAACAATTCAATTTAACATCATTCATTTCTTTGCATACAGTAAAATGATTAAACAATTCTATTAGACCCATAGATGGGAGGAAGAATAATGGAAAATAGAAAGGGATGAAGAAGAAGAAGAAGAAGAAGAAGAAGAAGAAGAAGAAGAAGAAGAAGAAGAAGAAGAAGAAAGATTGAAAGAAAAGAAGAAAAGAAAGAGATGAAAAGAATGGTAAATATGGGCAAATTTACATGTCAAATACAGCGACATTAATTAAGAGTATGTTGATTATCAGTTATGATATGGCATAGCAACAATTATTATAATGAAAAAATTGTCATTTTATTCATAAATCTATTATAAGCTAAAGAAATTGTTACGAGCATTGGAATTGTCATGATGTGATATCAAGTTGTGTGTGTGGTCTGTCAGAAGCCATAGGAAAGTAGACAAACTAAATATTTAGGAATCCTATTGTTTAATCAGAAATAATCATCAAGGATTGAAGATAGAGATGACATTTTTAAGGTTTTATTTATGGTGGTTTGTTGGTTGGTTGGTTTTATGGCATATCAACTCTTGTTGAGTTATTTAATGCTGGAATCTGTTTTTTTAAGCAGTAGAGTTTCAAGTAACAAATAATTTGAATCTTTTGTAAATGATTACCGGTCCAGGAGACTTGGGTTCAATCCCAGGTCGAGTCATACCAAAGACTCAAAAAATGGTATTTGATGCCTCCTTGCTTAGCACTCGGCATTATAAGGTGAGGATTAAGGGTAAAGTGGAGCAATCCTGGGAATAGAGTAGTGGCCTCCACTACACTTTAGTGTAGTAGCTATTGAAAAGAGAGCCTTCGGGTCACCCTCGACTAAGATCGCCAACTTTACTTTACTTTATAGTTTCAAGTAACTATTCTTAAAACAAATAATTTGTACACCTTTATATTGTTTCAAGCATTCCTATCAAATACTAATAATTTGTACATATTTAAATGGTTTCAAGAATTCTCAAATAATTCTAATAATTTGCTCTAAATTATTTGGTTTTAAGAATTCCTATCAAATACAAGTAATTTGCCAGCAATTGTATGGTCCCAAGTAATCCATATACTAATAATTTGCATGCAAATACAGGGTGGAACAATAAAATTGTCGTCCTAAAGAAAACAACACTGCTGCTTTATTTTAAAACTTTTATTGAAAAAATCAATTCAGGTAACTTGATTATGTAGTAGAGCTAACATCTATTCAATGTAGCCACCTTCAGTCTCAATCACCGCCTCGATACGGATCCAGAACTGGGAGCATACCTTTTCCACAAGCACCAGTGGGAGCTTGGCAAATACTCGGTGGATGGCAGTGATCAGGCTGGCTTTGGTGTTGTGGGAGGTCATGTTAGTGATGTTTTCGACGTATGACCAAACGAAGTAGTCAAGCGGGTTCAGGTCGGGGGAGGAGAGGGGCCAGTGAGAGAAGGGTATAAAGTTGTAGCACTCCTTCTGAAGCCAAGCCTGGGTCTCTTTGGACTTGTGGGCCGGCGCCGAGTCTTGCTGCCACACCCAGGGTCTGCCACCACCTGATTGCACCAGGGGATCACCACACTCTTCAGCACATCCAGGTACATTTTGGTGTTGACTTTCAAGCTGACTTCAAAGATGTGAGGTGGTATGATCTGGCCCTCACTTGAAACCACACCAAAGATCGTAACCATCAAGTTGTGTGTGTGGTCTGTCAGAAGCCATAGGAAAGTAGACAAACTAAATATTTAGGAATCCTATTGTTTAATCAGAAATAATCATCAAGGATTGAAGATAGAGATGACATTTTTAAGGTTTTATTTATGGTGGTTTGTTGGTTGGTTGGTTTTATGGCATATCAACTCTTGTTGAGTTATTTAATGCTGGAATCTGATTGCACCAGGGGATCACCACACTCTTCAGCACATCCAGGTACATTTTGGTGTTGACTTTCAAGCTGACTTCAAAGATGTGAGGTGGTATGATCTGGCCCTCACTTGAAACCACACCAAAGATCGTAACCATAGCCGGAAACTTTGTTTTCATCACCCTGGGCACGTCCCTGTTATTCGTGGCAATCTAGACTTGCATTTTGAGGGTGCTGGCAATGGTTCTGTTGTCATAACTTGGATCGGTAGAGAGCATGAGTTGTACAGCGCCGCATCTCTGATCTCACTCGTTGAACATTGTGTCACTTTCAGACATGATAGAAGGCTCCTATCACTCTTGTGATTTGTTCACAACGGGCCAATTAGTAGATGGTCTGCAACAAAAAAAGAAAACTAGTTTTCATTAAATGGAAATGGAACCATGAAGTCTTTTCTAGGGCAACAATTTTATCATTCCACCTTGTATATGGTTTCAAGTTACAAATATGAATAATTTGCAAGCAATAATATAGTTTCAAGTATTCCAATCTAATATTTGCTCACAATTGTATGGTTTCAACTATTTCTATCTAAAAAGTTGGCGACCGTAGTCAAGGGCGACCAGAAGGCTCCCTTTACAATTGCTACTACACCAAGGTGTAGGGGAGAGTGCTGCTCCTTTCCTTGGATTGCTCCACTTTACCCTTGATACATACCTTATATTGCTGAGTGTTAAGCAAGGAGGTATCAAGTACCATTTTTAAAGTCTTTGGTATGACGTGACCTGGGATTGAACCCCGGTCTCCCAGACCATTGGCAAACACTCTACCCACAAGGCCAATGAGCTGGTTTCTATCTAATACTGATAATTTAGTTAGGTTTGCTTATTTGGTTAAAATTAATTAATCAGATCAAGCTACACTCATGATCTGTCTAACCCAGTAAGAGCCAAAGTGATTCAAGTTGCTGGGTCAAAGACTGCTCAGCCACCACAATCCTGTCCTTAAATATTACAGGCTGCCACCTGTAGGCATCAGATGACCTTGATGGTGGGTGGATGTTTTACCCCTTAGCAGAGGTGCAGTTGGTGTATTCTACAGTAATAATTTAAAAGCAATTGTATGGATTCTACAGTAATAATTTAAAAGCAATTGTATGGTTTCAAGTATTCCTATCTAATACTAATGTTTTTAAACAAACCTACTTTACCTATCGATGGGGCACTAACAGATACTGTTACTCCAGGTCAGAGTAGATTTAGAAGTAATGGTAATGAATGGGTGACTCCATACACCTCAGAGTTTAAGAATTGGAGCCTCATCACTGGTTGCAGTTTTTTTATGTCCAAGAAATTTTATTATGAGTATACAGGGTGTGTTCAGTAAGTATCAGTATATATTTCATACTTGCTTTTTCATTGTCATATATGTTAAATTTGTCTTTTTTAAAATTCTAGTAGAGGTAAAGAAAAATGGTAATTCCAATTCACATTGCTTTTTCTGTCTCTGTAGTTGTTACTCATTAAAGCTTTTCAACTAACACAATATGTTATATAATGGTCCCCGTCAACATCTTTAGGCAACACAGAGAAAGTGGGTATGTCTGATTGACAGGTGGTTGGGCAAAGTTCAATCCTGGCTTGAACAACCAGGAGAAATATAAGAAATCATATGAATGCTCATTTATTGCCTATGGAAGCTCAAATGGTATTTAAATATCTTAGTGAGAGTCGAACTGTTGAGGAGTTGAATTTGAGGTAAAAGAGGAACAGTTAACTAATTTGAAGGTTAAGCAAAACTGCCCCACCTTGTGAGAGGGCGATATCTGATAAGAATTACTTATTGACAAAAAAGATGATAATAATATAACTTATAATTATTGTATATTTATTCATATCTTAGTATTTTTGTTCATATCTTACATAATAGCAAAAAGTGGACCATGTAGTGAGAATTTTATCAGCATAGTAGGTTGATTGATTGATTTGTTTAATGGCATATCAACCATTGTAGGTTATTCAATGCCAAAGCTATTCTCCAAGAAGAACAGTAGTGGTACTATTTAACCCATAGCTGGGAGGATACAGGGGTTCATACCTTTTCCAAGGGTATTTGCCTGAAAGTGAACGTAATAGCGCGACTGGAATATGAACTCACTTACTACGATTCTGAAGTCCATCGCTTTTACCATTACACCACGAGGACACCTCCAGCATAGTTGGGATAAACATTATAATCAAGAGAATAAAATAACTCTCATCTAAATTCATGTTATATGGGTTGGGTTGGGTTGGTTGGGTTTTATGGCTTATCAACCCTTGCAGTTATTTAAAGTCAAATCCTCTTTATACATATATACAAAATATATATAATTTCTAAATTAATATTTCACAAGTAACATTTTAACTAAGTTAGAGCTTATTTGTTTGTACACAGTTAAATTGTTAAATAGTTCTATTTGACACATAGATAGGATACTAACAGGTACTACTACTTTGGTTTAAAGTAGACTCAGGAGTAATTGCAATGAAAAGGTTCTCTACATTCCCTAAATCTCTAGGACCTTAGCCTCTCCATCAGATAGTATAGAATCATATCCAGGATGCTAGTTAGGGTAGGGTTTTACCCTTCTGCAGAGATGCAGTTGGCATACTCTTTAGCCCCAACTAACTAGGCTGGTGTGACATGAATCCACCACTATTATCAATGATAATAGGGTCAATCTATTCATTATGGTTCCTCCGGGGAGATAACTGCAAAATGCTAACCATCGTGTACTTCCCCTAATTTATTTATTATCATTTGTGATTAATTACATCATAAATTTTGTAAGAAGAATGTAACTTGATATTGAGTCTAATAGCAGATGATTACAGTCTTTAAGAGAGAAATGATAATAAAAAATATGAAGAAGAAGAAGAAGAAGAAGAAGAAGAAGAAGAAGAAGAAGAAGAAGAAGAAGAAGAAGAAGGATGGCGAAGTAGAAGGGTTAAGAAGAAGAATTTACTAATAGCAGTTGCTGTGTTGTTTAAAATCATGAGAAAAAAAATGTGTTACTGGTAAGAAAATGAATTGAGAAGAAAAAAGTGCTATACTAAAAGTAGTAGGGATTTACTAAGTGTTTTGCTTAGATGTCGCACAAGGCCAAATGAATGGGGCACCCAATGAAACTCGAACTCACTCTTGCAGGCTTGCTAGTCAAGCTTGCTAACCATTACACTATCTGAGGCACCCTTTGCTATACTAAGAGTAACTTAATCAAGGTCTGAGAGAAAAATAAAGGACAAAATAAGAGGAGGAGTAGGAGGAGAAGAAGTTGATATAGAAAATGGAGGAGAAGAAAGAAATGGAGAAGGAGTATGAAAGAGAAAATGAAAGTAGAAGAAATCAAAGTTTAGTTGAAAGATAAATAGTAAAAGAGTTAGGTAACAGAAAACAGAGTAGACTATCTGTACACATCATCATCAAAGTGGGTCATGTTAGGATGGATCTAAAATCCAGAAGCAATCTTCATAATGAATTTATTTCAACAGCTTTATCTGATGAGCATACACTTTCCTTCCAAAGCACCCAGTTGTCTGAAGAGGAGTCAATAAATGAGGCTGTTGCAATAGCAACCATAACATTAGAGTTGGATCGAGGTGGGTAATGAGAGTTGAGTGGTATTCAGCCACTGCTCGTTGCCGCCACCACTGCTGTCGCCTCTGCTGATGCTACTGCTGCCGTACTTCTTATACACAGCAAAATCCCCGATATTATTGCCTGCTCATAACAAATGCAATAACTGTGTTGCCAAGAGAGTTGCTTGCTCCACTGATGATGATGCTGATACTACAGTCACAACATTATCACCAATAGTTACCTGTTATTAAAATTACAAGATCATTTCTTTCCCACATTCTGGTTTTCTCCCTGCCTTTTAATCATAGCTTCTTCAGAATCTCTCAGATTTCTTTTTCTTTATCTTCTTTAGATCCTCTCAGTTTTCTTCTTTTTCTCCTTCCTTTTTGAGATTCTTCTTCTTCTTCTTCTTCTTCTTCTTCTTCTTCTTCTTCTTCTTCTTCTTCTTCTTCTTCTTCTTCTTCTTCTTCAGATTTTGTTACTTTTCTTCTTCTTCTTTAGATTTTTTTAGTTTTCTTCTTCAGATTCTCTAAGCATTCTTCTTCCTTTTCTTCTTCTTTAGATTAAGTAACTTCTTCTTCTTCTTCTTCTTCTTCTTCTTCTTCTTCTTCTTCTTCTTCTTCTTCTTCTTCTTCTTCTTCTTCTTCTTCTTCTCCTCCTCCTCCTCCTCCTTCTTCTTCTTCTTCTTCTTCTTCTTCTTCTCCTCCTCCTCCTCCTCCTTCTTCTTCTTCTTCTTCTTCTTCTTCTTCTTCTTCTTCTTCTTCTTCTTCTTCTTCTCTGCTTTTTCTTGTTTTTTTTATAGTTTTTCTTGTTTATTTTTAGATCCTCTTTGTTTTCTTTCCTCTTTATTAGATTCTTTCATTTCTCCTTTGTCTTCTTTAGATTTTCTCAGCTTTTTTCTTCTTCTTTTGATTTTTTGTTTCTTCTTTTTTCTTTTTCATATTTTGGTTTTCAGTGTTGTTGTTCTTCTTCTTTCTTTGATCCTCCTTCTAATTCAATAATTCCATTATTCTTTCCTTTTCCCTTATTTCTAATTCTGTTCTTATCTATTTTGGGGATGGTTTTGTTAGTTCATTGTGTTTTATGGCATATCAACCCTTGTAAGTTATTTAATGCCAAATCCTCTTTCGACATATAAATTAAATATATTAGATTTGGAAAAAATAGTTTATAGGTAACAATTTTCAAACAAACCAGAGCTCATTTGTTTGAACATAGTTAAATATTTTCAAGTCTTGTTATCTAATACTAATAGTTCTATTTGCGTACAGTTAAATTGCTCTAAGTATTGCTATTTATTGTTTGCACACAGTTACATGGTTTCAAGTATTGTTATCTAACAGTAATACTTCTATCTACCACAGTTGAACAGTTTCAAACATTACTATCTAATACTAATAATTCAATTTAATATCAATCATGTGCTTGCACACAGTTAAAAGTTTTCAAGTATAGTAAATTATTAAACCATTCCAGGACAGAGTGAATCTGGGAGCAATATTAATGAAGGGATACTCCACATTCCACAAATCTCTAGAGTGGAAGACTCACCATCAAATGGACACTCATGGGAGGGGAGGTGGGTGTGATAGTCTTAGCCCTCGGCAGAGATGCAGACAGCATATTCTACAGCCTCAGGTAACTGAGTTGATCTTTCTTTTTTCTTTTGCGTATTATATTTTTTCTTATTTTTGTTCTTTTTCCTTTTCCATCCTTCTCAGTTTCTTCTTTTTCATTCTTTTCTTTCTTTCTTTCTTTCTTTCTTTCTTTCTTTTCCACCTTGTAAGCCCGCCCAGTTGGCTGGGGCTGTAGAATACACTGACAGCCTTTCTGCCGAGGGGTTAGACCCCGCCACCCAACAAGTGTCCAGGCAGTAAACAATCTGATGGTCAGGCTCCAGAAATGCGGGAACTTTGGGGAATGTGGAGTACCCCTTCATTGCCATTGCTCTCAGGTCCACTCTGGTCTAGAGTGGTAGCACCTGATAGGGTCCTATCTATGTTTCAAACAGAACTGTTTGACATTAAAACTGAGTACAAACAAATGACTTATTCTAAATTGAATGGTTAGAAATGTAACTGTTTGATCATTTAACTGTGAGTAAACAAATGACTGATGTCTAATTGAATTGGTTGGTTGGTTGGTTGGTTAGTTAGTTGGTTGTTTAGTTTTATGGCATATCAACCTTTGTAGGTTATCTAGCGCCAAATCCATTTTATACAAATAATCAGTTCTATTTCAAACAATTCAGTTTAGCATGAGTACACAGTTCATTTGTTAAAAACATTTCTATTTCAAGCTATTCAGTTGAGTCAAACAGTTCTAATTCAAACAATTCAGTTTAGGATAAGTACAGATTCAATATCAAAAACTGTTCCATTTCAAACAATTCAGTTTTGCACAAGTACGCAATTTAGTTCTATTTGACCCATAGATAGGACACTATCATACGCTACCACTCTGGGCCAGAGTGGACCAGGGAGTAATGGCAATGAAGGATACTCCACATTCCTCAAAGCATTACTGGAACATCACCATCAGATTGTTTAGTGTCATATATCCAGGACACTCATTGGAGTAGTTTTACCCCTCTGCAGAGAAGCAGTCAGTGTATTCTACAGCCCCAGCTGACTGGGTGATCTAATTGAATTGTAAGTGATACATAGACATACTTGGAAACATTTAACTGTGTACAAATGAATGGGTAATGTGAACCGAAAAATTAGTGTTAAATAGCAATACTTGTAACCACTTCATTGTGTTCAAACAAATAATTAATATTGAATAGAATTATAAGTGTTAGATAGCAATAATTGATACTATTCAACTGTGTTGAAACAATAGCAATAATAGTGTGAAAAAGATTAGTTTTAATTTGTTTAAAAATGAAATTACCAATAAACTCATCTTTTACATATTATGTATATATATTTAAATGTGTGCAAACAAATGACTGATGTTAAATTATTTCTTTTACATAGCAATACTTGAAACCGTTTAACTGTGTGCAAACAAATGATTAATTGCAAATAGAATTATTTGTATTCGATAGCAATACTTGAAACCATTTAACTGTGTGCCAAAAAAATGAGCTCAGGCTCATTTAAAAATATTATCAACAGAATGAGTTTACAAATCATAAATATTTGATATTTACGTATAAAGAGAATTTGTCATTAAATAACCTACAATGGTTGATATGCCATAAAACCAAATCAAACCTTGTAAGCTTTCTTTCTTTCTCTTCTCTTCTTCTTATTTTCCTTTATTTACATAGATCTTCATCCTCATATATTCTTCATCAATACAGCTGGCATTTCAGAATATATAACAAATTGTCCAATAGTTTACCATACCTCAATTTCTCACCGGACTGAGCTAAGCTTAATAACTACTAGATTTAGTCAAAAGTTTTGGAATATTTTGGTAATGTGAGAGATAATTCAGCAGTTGTGGATGATTTTCCTGATGCTGAGCTCACCTGGTACTCTTTGAGAGCTATATACTGGATTGGCATCAATGGCTTGGTGCACAGCCTTGGAAGCAACACTTTTAGGCTTACCTGACTTTGCCTGATGTTTGAGGTTCTTTCAACATGAGTGAAATTTCTTGAACCATCTGGTTAATGTACTAAGTTCAACTATGCCTTCACCTTTTACACAGTAAGTGTTTTTAGTTGCTTCCATAGCTTTATGCCTCAGTTTAAACTCATAAAGCATAAGTTCCCGAATTAGACTACATTGTAAGTTCATCTGTATACCTTTCTAATCTTGCCCAGTTGGATGAGGCAGTAGAATACACTGACTGCAGTGATACCCACCCCCATGAGAGTCCTGGATATGACACTAAACAATCTGATGGTGAGGTTCCAGTGATGTTAGAGCTTTGGGGAATGCGGAGCACCCCTTCATTGCCATTGCTTCCAGGTCCAATCTGGCCAGGAATGGTAGTACCTGATAGGGCCCTATCTATGGGTTAAATAGAACTGTTTACTTATGCTTAACTGAATTGTTTGAATTAGAACTGTTTGACTAAACTTAATAGCTTGAAATAGAAATATTTTTGACAATTAAACTGTGTACTTAAATTTAAACTGCATGCTTATCCTAAACTGAATTGTTTGAAATGGAACTGTTTTTGACATTGAAACTGTACTTACGTTAACCTGAATTGTTTAATATAGAACTTCTGTACTTATATTAAACTGACTTAGCTGAATTAGAACTGTTTGAATAAATTGAATAGCTTGAAATAGAAATGTTTTTGATAACTAAACTCATGCTAAACTGAATTGTTTGAAATAGAACTATTTGCATAAAAATGGATTTGGCGTTAATAACCTACAAAGGTTGATATGCCATAAAACCCAAACAACCAACCTTTCTAATCACACATGGAATGAAGCAATGTACAATGTATTCCCACACCAACTACTACTATTCTAAGAATCAGATTCAGTACCCTCCCATGGCTTGAACTGTTTACATACCAAAATATCCTTGTGGCATATTGGCTAATAGGCTGGACTGCAACATCATAGTGGATCTGAACTCTACTTATGCTAATACATCAGCTTTCAGACTAATACCCTTGGGAAAGGTATGAACCTTCTTATTCTCCCTAGCAATAGATTAGATAGTACCACAACAACTCTTCAACTAGTATTAAATAACCCTATGATTGTGGATATGTCATTAAACAAAGGTATCCTACGAAAATATTGCAAAACTTTTGACTAAACCTAATATCGCTAGTGGTGGAAAAGTTTGATATATTCTAGTTGGTCTAAATTTTTTATCAGACATTTTAAGAAAGAAGGAAAGAAAGAAATATTTTGATACTTTATATGAAACCTTTGAAAACCAAAATTAAATGTGAACTGTTTCATAGAGTTGGCCCAAGGATGAGGTTGAAAGTATTTGGAAACAATGTTTTCTCTTTGGTATATTTCACACATTTACTTACAAAATTTTCCTTTTCTTGCCTCTTCTACATAAATGAGATAGAATATTATTTTCCTACGGGGAAAAAAAATGGCAAAAGAACAAAAAACAAAATAAAACAATAATAAATTAACATTTTTAGAACATTTCTCATTAACTTTTTTTGCACATAGATTAAAAAATGTTTCCTGTTTCTCTTCTTTTTCTTCTCCATATTTCCCATTTTAGTTCACTTTCTCCAACCTTTCCTTTAGATATTCCTCTTCTTCCTCCTCTTCTTTTTCAAAAAACATGAGCAAAAAAAGTGAAAATTCTTAAGAAACAACAACACAAAAAATGAACATACAATGAATGTTTTTCCCTAACCTCTAGGTATGATATGACCCAAGACAAATTGACATGCCGTTAAACTCAATCACTCAATCCTCTTCTGCGACAGTAGGTTTTCCCTCAACTATTTCTCTTTCCCCTTCTTCTCCTCTCTTTTATGTTCTTCTCTTGATTTTCTTCTTCAGTAGCTTCTTTATCTTTACCCTCCATCTTTTCTTTTTCTTCCTCTTCTTTTTTTATAGTTTCTTCTTCCTCTTCCCTTTTTCTTATTCTTTAAATTCTGTTGTTGTTTATCTTAGTTTTCTTTTTTTCTTTTTCCTTTTATTCCTTCTCTTTATTTTGTAGTTTTCTCTTCTTTTATTTCAGGTTTTTTCCTGACATATCTTCCTCCTTTTGTACATTTTCTACTTCTTCCTCTTTTCTTCTTCTTTTTCTCGTTTCTCTTTTTCTTGTTTCCTTTTTTCTTGTTCTAGTCTTTCTCAAAAGTTTTTATTCTTTTCAATACCACTATCATAAGAAAAAAGACAAAGACCAATAATTTTCTTATTTTTCCTAATTTCCTTCTTTTTTATTTTTTTCCATTTTTCATTTACTTTTGAAACCAAACTGCTCCATCATCATCATCATCATCATCATCAATAGCATTGTACCTGTTAAACTAAAACACTCTATTGTTCCTTACTATTTGTAGTGACAATACCATTCAATGACAATTTGAATTTGTCTTCATTTTCTATCATACATTCTTTTTTCCCCCACTAGCAAATTACTTGACTCTTCATAGGTTGTAACAAGCTATCATAGATTTCTAATGACAAAACATTTCTCTTCTTTTCTTTCTTCTTTATTGTTAAAATGACAAAAAAACATTCTTTCATTTCTGCTTCTACACTATTGAAATTGTCTTTCCACTTACAATATTTTCAACTTTTCTTCTTTTTATTTTCCTTCATCTCATTCTTCTCTGCTCTTTTACTATCTTGTTGATGTTCCAAATCTTTTTCATTTTTTTCCCCTCCTCTTATGTCATTCATTTTCTTTCCTAAGTACTTTTTTCTTCTCTTTCATTTTTGAAAATTAATTGCCTCTTTTTTTTTTCTATTACTTTTCCTCTTCCTCCTCCTCCTCCTCCTCCTCCTCCCTCCTCCCCTCCCCTCCTCCTCCTCCTCCTTCTTCTTCGTTCTTCTTCTTCTTGCTGTTGGTGTTAGTGGTAATTTTCTTTCACTTCACTTGGTTTTTTTTTTCTGCTTTTTTCCTTTTCTTTCTTTCTTTCTTTCTTTCTTTCTTTCTTTCTTTCTTTCTTTCCTTTCTTTCTTCATATTTTTGTCTCATCACTTTTTTGACTATATTGTTGTTGTTGTTGTTGCTCTTCTTCTTCTTCTTCTTCTTCTTCTTCTTCTTCTTCTTCTTCTTCTTCTTCTTCTTTCTTCTTCTTCTTCTTCTGTTTTTGCCCCTGCTTCTCCATCAATAAAAATCTCATTATGACTATATTGTAAATAATAAGAACAATGTCACAAGAGAGATGTGTTCTTCCTCATTTACTGCTTCTGACATTGTCACAATTAGAGTCAATAATTTTCTTCAACGCTTAATGACAATAACACAAGCAATAATTTAATTAACACAGCCAAGTATAGATCAAAAACTTAAAGAATGGTCTTGTACACTAAGAGGCTTTATATTTTCTTCCTTATGCTTAGTTAATGATTCTCATTATTATCAATTTATAAGGAACAAATAAAATAATTATTTCAAGTGTAAAAAGATACTAAAAAAAATCACATGTACTCTCTTTCTCTCTCTCTCTCTTTCCCTCTCTCGTCTCTCTCTCTCTCTCTCTCTCTCTCTCGCTAGAAATATACATTTGAAAAATTAGAGTTGTATTCATTAAAAAAAGATATGTAGATTGATATTTCAGCCTTTGATCAGAGTGACTATGTGTCCTGAATCAGATCAGAATGTCACTCAGTTGCCTGCTGGATCAATGTATCACTTCCTGGTCTGCCGGATCAG
>OY757935.1:50874556-51104431 GCA_963585895.1 Sepioteuthis lessoniana | reverse complement strand
CCACAAAAACATATGGAATGATTAAGACTGTTTTTGGAGCATCTTGCATGAATGGAGCATCAGTTTTTTGAGTGGCATAAGAGATTCAAGGAAGGCAGAGAGTCTGTTAAGGGTGATTAGAGGAGTGGGAGAAGTAAGGAAGTCAGAACACCAGATTTGATTGGCCAAATAAAGAATTTCATGGATAAAGTCCGTCATGTCTATAGAAACAATAAGTGCACAGTTTGATGTCAGTGTGGGAACTGTACACACAATTATTCACAAGGAACTGAAGATGCAGAAGATTTGCGCGAAGTTTGTCCTAAGGGTGCTCAGAGAAGATTAGAAAGAAAGACATTGTCATGACAGCAGGGAGATGGTCGAGCTGATCAATTCAGATCCACAATTCTTAATGCTCTGCAGACCTGCGATGAAAGCTGGATCTCCTGCTATGACCCAGAGACAGAGTTCCCAGTGGAAGCATGCTGGCTCTCCCAGACCCAAGAAGGCCAGACAGAGCAAATCCACCCACAAACTCTTGATGATCCCTTTTTTTGACAGCATTGGCATGATCTACATGCAATGGGTTCCCACTGGACAGTCAACAAGGAATACTATGTTGAGGTTTTAAGGGAGTTCAGGAAGAGATTCCTAGGAAAGTGGCCAGCACTCTTCAAATCGGGTCAGTGGCATTTCCACCAGGACAATGCACCAGTCCACAACTCTATCCGTGTCACAGACTATTTGACCAAGATGGGCATCAAGACAGTTCCTCACCCACTCTATAGTCCAGACCTTACTCCCTGTGACTTTTGGTTATTCCCTAAGCTCAAGGAAAAACTTAGAGGCTGTCGTTATGAGACAATTGAGGAGATAAAAGAGGCTGTGACAAAGGTCATTGACATGCTCACACTAGAGGACTTCCATAGGGCCTTCCAGAAATTGTTGGAAAGGTACAAGTGCATTGCAGCTGGAGGAGATTACTTCGAAGGGGGCTAGACTTCCATGTGTGTACTATCAATAATATTGCCCATACGAAAAAAAATCTGGAAACTTATTGAAGGCACCTCGTGTGTGTGTGTATATATATATATATATATATATATATATATACGCACACATATATACGCATACACACACACATGTATACACACGAACATATATACACATATACATATCACACATACATACACACAGACAGACTGATAAAAAATGACACATTATATATACCTTTTCTCACACATTTGTGCTTAGCTTATTTTTCCTGGATTGATTTTAATGGGAAAAACCTCCCCCCCCCGCCCCGAGTCCATATTTTTGAATTGATTTTAACTGCATATCAACCTGTCTAGGGTTATTTTATGCCTAGAGGTTAAGTATCCACATTTATTGTATGTTGCTATTTAAATTTTTAGATAGTTTATTTCCTTTGCACACTGTTTTATCAAATACAAATCACTTTTAATCTGATATGTTTGAATAATATACATGATCCTAACAGGCACTACCACTCAAGGTCAGTGTGGACCAGGGAGTAATGGCCACAAAGGCGAGGACTCGACACTCCCTAGATCTCTAGAGCTGGAGCTTCACCATCAGATGAACTTTAGGATCATAGCTAGGAAACATTTTTTGCCAAGAGTAATAAATGCTAGGGAAAAAAAAAAAAAAGACTGACTTCAGCATTAACTAACCCAGAAAGGGTTTATATGCTTAAAAAAAAAAAAAAAAAAAAAAAAAACACAACCAACCAAATCTTTCTTTCCAAGTAACAGTAGTTGTTCACTTGGTTTAGCAAATCTGTTGGAAAATCTGATAAAACAAAACTTCTTATATGAACACACGTATATAAAACTTATTTCATTGTATGTACTAAACAACAGTTTCATATTTTATCGAATGAACAAAACTTGTCTAATTAATTATGCATCCCTAATATATCTCCAGACAATACAAAATAATTATCATTCTCTTCCAGCTGTCAGGACAGAAAATGCAAAGCAGCTATTTCACAGCTAATGCTCAGGCAGGTATGGCATTTTATGAATATTTCTTAACTATTACTCTGTCTGGCATAAGGCCAAAATAGAAGTGCTCTGTCAATAAGGCCTAGAATATGCTAACTGCATTTCCTCCTGAAGGGTTAAGACCTCCCTAAAAGGGTATTCTGGTTATAACATAAAACAGCATCTAGTGGTGAGGCAGCTGTTCTGTAAAGTGTAGAGTCACTTCTTCATTGCCATTACTCCCAGACCCACTGATCCAAAGTTTCCTTCCATACAGGCAATTTTAAGCATCAATAAAGCATAGATTGCTGCCATAAAATTAAGAGAAACCACAAAGTTCTTCCTTTAAGTAAAAAGATGAAGGTTTTCAGTTTAATGATGAAAGAAAAAGGTTTTAGCTTTAAAATCAACACCTATTAGGAAAAATGAGGAAGCAACAATTAACCTTAAACAGGAAAAATATCAAAAATTATAAAATAATGATTGTTTTTCAACCATATTCTTTTTTAATTACTTTGAATAAACTGAGGGATCCTTCATCTTCATCTTTACTCACTTGCAGTCATTCCAAAAAATAAACAATTTATAATTTTTATTTAACAATATCTCTGCTCAGTTAGCAAACACTGACTGTATTCCCTGTAGAAGTTGATTGGTGGTGTTTTATGACACATCAACCCTTGTAGGTTAGTTAATGCCAAATCCTATATATATATATATATATATATATGTATATGTGTATATTTTATATATTTATTGTTTGTAAAATGAATAGTTTGCAGGTAACGATTTTTAAATGAGCTAGAGCTCATTCATTTACACACAGTTAAATAGCTTTAAGTATTGCTATCTAACACTAGTAATTCTATTTGACATTATTTATTTATTTACACAGTTAATTGGTTTCAAGCATTAATACATAATACTAATAATTCAATTTGACATCGTGCCCTATCAGCTGGGGCTGTAGAATACGCCAACTGCACTTCAGCAGAAGGGTAAAAAAAAAAAAAACCCACGAGACCACCTGTTGTTCATGGGTGGAATTTCAGTGGTTGAGCAGCCATTGATCTGGCAACAGAGTAGTCAATGACTTGTAACACACCACTTTGGCCCTTACTTGGTTTGATGGGCGTTCGGATAGGCCCAAACCAATCAATCAGCTGGTCTTGTCATGCCCAAGCACATGTTTATTTTCTCCCAAACATATTATCCAATCTTCTCTTGTGAAACAATGCCCAAACTTTTATCTTAATTTAAACCAATCAGACTCTTCAGATAATGAAACAGAAGCACCTTTTCCTAGATTCATAATCATTGAATCTAACAATGTTCCGATTACAAATTTATCACCCTTCATAACTGCAAAAGTAATATCAACAAAAATACCCAACCCATCCATGACAACAACAGACCTCCCTGCTGGAAAACAAATAAGGCCAACTAGCAACAATTTAAAACCTTATGCAATAGAAGACTGGTTCAAGACCCAAATAGCACAATTCTAATAAAAAATATTATGGAAACATTAGTTGCAATAGCAAATGAAACTATACCCAAAACCTCACATTCAAACAGACGCAACACAACCTAGTTTAATAATGAGAGCAAAATAGCCATCAGAGTACAAAATGCTGCCCTCTGCAAATTAAAAAAAGAACCCTTAACAAGCAATTTAAACTCTTTTAAATTGCTCACAGCAAAAGCAAGAAAAACCATTAAACAGGTTGGCAAAATTATGTAAATAAAGTTAATTTGTCCACCAAAACAAGTACAGTCTGGAAAATGATCCACTAAATTTCTGGTAAAAACCAGTCTACTCCACTCAAACACCTCATGAAAAATAATACTCAAGTCACCAATATAAAAGATATTGCTGACACACTGAGACCTTCTCAGCAAATTCCTCCTCCACAAACTCCAACACAGAATTTCATCAATACAAAGACAAGAAAGAAAAACAAAAGCTCAATTTTTTAAATTAGGCAACACTGAAAGCTACAACAAACTCTTTTCATTATCAGAACTAAAAGAAGCCATCCAAAAATCCCACAACACTGCAGTTGGCCCAGATGAAATTCATAACAAATTTCTCAGACAATTACCTCCAAAATCCTTAGAATACCTACTTACTGCATTAAACGACATTTGGAAAAATAGCAAACTCCTAGAATCATGGAAACAAACTACCATTATCCCAATACCTAAACCAGGAAAGAATAATCTTTACGCATCAAACTATCACCAAATAGCTTTAATAAGCTACCTGTGAAAGTCCATGGAACAAATGGTCAATGGAAGGCTAGTTTGGTTCATAGAATCCAATAATCTTTTTACCAACTTCCAATGTGGCATTAGGAGCCAATATCAACAATGGATCATGTGGTCAGATTAGAAGCCTCCATATGAGAGGTAATTATATAAAAACAACATCTCTTGCAATATTCTTTGATCTAGAGAAGGCATACGAGACTACTTGGAGGTATGGTATCATGAATGACCTACACAAAATTAAACTGAAAGGCAGACTTCCAAACTTTATCAAAGCTTTTCTTTTGGACAGGAAATTCCAAGTCTGTATTGGTTCAACCCTATCAAACATCCAAAATCAAGAAAAGGGAGTCCCTCAAGAAACCCTCTTCAACATAAAAATCAATAGCATCACCAATTGCCTGAATCCTGGAGTTGATAAGTATTTGTTTGTTGATGACTTCTGCATCACCTCTACACCCAAATATATACATATAGCAGAATGTCAACTGCAACAGGGCATCAATATAATAAACAATTGAGCAATGATAAACGGCTTTAAAATTTCCAAACCAAAAACTCAGTGCATGCATTTTTGTCAACTAAGAAAAATGCATAACAACCGTACATTAAATCTGGACTGATCAGAAATTCTAGTTGTTGACCAGTACAAATTCCTTGGCGTTATTTTTGATAAAAAGCTCTCTTTCATTCTACACATTCAATACTTGAAAGAGAAATGTAGCAAAACATTAAAACTCCTTTGTGTAATAGCCCACAAAGACTGGGGTGCAGACCAGCACACCTTGCTGAAATCATATAGAATCTTAATCCACTCAAAAATTGACTATGGCTGTTTCATATATGGAGCAGCCAGAAAATCCTACCTCAAATCATTACAGACAGTCCACCATGATGGATTGAGACTAGTCTTAGGGGGTTTTAGAACATCCCCAGTGGAGAGCCTTTATTCTGAAGCCTACGAACCACCTCCAAAACTTAGATTCACAAAATTAGGTCTACAATATTACAGTAAACCGAAATCACTACCATCCAATCTGGCTTATGACTGCACTTTGAATCCCAAACAGCAAAACCTATTTGAGCAGAGAGAAAAGACTATAAAACATTCGGTCTTCGCATGAAACACATACTGGAAGACACAGGCATTTCACTCACAAACGTTCTTGATACCTTACAACTGAGCTCTCCTTCTTGGCTACTAAAGCAACCTGTGGTTATCCTTGATTTAAACAAACTCCCTAAAATAAACTCATCCCCTAACCTGCCAAGAGAAACTAAATAACATTCAGGAGAGACATCCCAATCACTTACATATTTTCACGGATGGCTCCAAAAGCAACAATGGAACTGAATGTGGAGCAGTTCTCCACAAGAAAACCTTGAAAAAACGCCTCCCAAAAAAGGCCACGATATTTTCTGCCAAAATCTGTGCAATAAATTTGGCACTTAAACTAGTTTCAACCAGCAACAAGGAAAAGTTCATTCATCATTCAGACTATTTCTGTTCTACAATCTTTTAAAAACACAAAACTTGATAATCCCTTCATTGTCAAGCTTCTAAACAAGCTCAATTCCATGAACCATAGCAAAAGGGTGATATTCTGCTGGATCCCAAGCCATATAAGAATTAGCTGCTCTCAATATAGTACCCGATAAATAAATAAAAATAATAAAAATAAAAAATACCATATACTGACTTCAAACCGAAAATAAGACAAATAATTACAAAGAAATGGTGACAATTATGGGAGAAAAATCCCCACAACAAGCTCTTCCAAGTACAGCCCATATTAAATGAAAAAAGCTGGATCCTAATAATAACAGAAAAGAAGAAACCACTCTTGCCTGGCTACACATTGGATATACTATATTAACTCACTCCTTCATTCTAAAAGATGAGCCTCACCCTAAATGTCCATGTGGAAACCAGTACACTATAAACACATCTTGATTGAATGCACAAAATGAAGGTTTTATAATGTTGACAATATGAACCAACTATTTAAAACCCAAAGCAGATATTGAACTTTCAGAAAAGAACTGGCCTCCTATCAAAAATGTAGATTGATCTATTTTCTATACTCGCAATCACTTAACTGAGGAAACAAATTACTAACATTAGATAGAAATACTGGCGTTAGCGAAAATAGCTCCAAGTATTACTGTGTGCAAACAAGTGAACTCGGGTTTGTCTAAAAATGTTAAACTACAAATAATGCACTTACAATTCATATATATTTGATATATATACATAAACAAGAATTGGCATGAAATATCCCATAAGAGGTTGATATGCCATAAAACCCAACAAACCAAACCAATCAATTTAACATCATTTGTTTGCACACACTTAAATGGTTTCAAGTATAGAAAATGATTAAATATTTCTATTTGACCCATTTATAAAGCCTTAGGTGCTACCACTCTGGGTCATAGTGGACCAGGAAGTAAGGGTAATGAAAGGTAATCTACATTCCACAAAGCTATAAGACTGAAACCTTACCATCAGATTGTTGGTTTAGTGTCATATCCAGGACACTTAATTGGTTGGGTACCCCTCTATAGAGATGAAGTCAATATATTCTACAGTCCCAGCCAACTGGGCTGCCCCTGCAGAAAGGTACAAACCTCCAAAAATGAACAAAACTGCACCTGATGGTCAGGTTCCAGTTCTGAAGCTATTTCTCCCCAATCCACTCTTATCCAGAGTGGTAGTACCTGTTCGGATCCCATCTATAGGTCAAATAAACCATTTGAAAATTATCAATACCAAATAGGAATACTTGGAATAGAATAACAATATAGATTAGTCTTAAGAATAGTTATTTGAAGCTTTAATTGCTTACAAGAGATTATTATTATCATTAGTTACTAGAAATTATATAAATCTGTTGGAAATCATGTTTAAATATTAATGCATTGGCTCTTAAAACATTGATATTGTAATTAATTATAAAGTGTTTACTCGTAACATATAGAATTGGAAACCATAACTATTAATGGCCAATTTACCTGGGACTGCAGAATACACTGACTGCTTTTCTACAGATGGGTAACACTTCCCCAACGAGAGTACTGGATATGACACTAAACAATCTGATGGTGAAGCTCCAGTAATGCTGGAGCTTAGGGGAATGCAGTGTACCCCTTCATTGCCATTGCTCCAAGGTCCACTCTGGCCCAGAGTGATAGCACCTGATAGGATCTTATCTATGAGTCAAATAGAACTAAACTGTATAATTACGCAAAACCAAATTGTTTGAAATTAACTGTTTCTACCTTTCACTGTGTGTAAACAAAAATTTATACTTATGCAAAACTGAATCGTTTGAAATAGAACTGTTTATATGTATAAAAATGGTTTTTGGCATTAGATAACCAACAATGGTTGATGAGCCATAAAACCAAACCAAATCAAAACTGTTAAACTGATTTTGGCATAAAATAACCCAATTATGGTTGATATGTCATAAAACCAACCAACCAACCACCCACCAAAATGTGGTGTAAAGGTGAAAGACAACTACCTGTGAAGGAAGGGAAAATCAGAAGGCTGGCGGTAGAGAAGATTTATTGAGAAAGGCAGGGAAAATTAAATGAATTATGAGGGTGTGGTTAGGGAAATAAAATGAGGGGGTAATGAAAGGAAAATATGCTTTTGTTTTTGGTTTGAGTTTGCTGTTAGGTTGGTGTTGTCTCATGGACATTTGAGGAAGAAAGGAAGGAAAGAGGACACCAAGTTTGTTTTGTTGTTTATTTTTTGTCAATATTTTATGTTTTGGGGTTGAATTGACTGCTTGGTTAGTGTCATCTCATGGGCATTTGAGAAGTGAAGGGAAAAAAGGAAAGAAAGAAGAGAACAACAAGTTTTTTTTACATTTTTTTTTTTAAATCTGGTTCGATCTCCATTAGTGAAGATCACAGTATGCACTGCTGATGAGACCTAATAAGGTCAAAACAGCTGTTCAGTGTTTCCGTAAGTCATGCGTAAGTGTTCACCAGATTTTCTGATCATGGTAATTCAATTCACAAGTTTGTTATTTTTTGTTTATTCAACTCTGTCCCTTTCAAATTTTTTGACTTGCTGTTTGTGTGTCTCCTTTCCATTGTTTTTTAATATGACAACAAATCAGGAAAATGACTTTTTTTCAATTCTGTAAGTAATTTGTTGTTCCAACACTGTAATAGTGTGTCCTCCGAATTTCTCGCTTATCACCTCCTAAATTACTTCTTGCTCCAACTCCGTATTCAGCTTATCTCACACTGACTCACTGATCTCAAACACCAAAGAAACAAAATCAAGTTTTGCACTGAACCTTTCCAATGGTTATATTCACTTCCAAGCAAGCTCAAAATTTGCATGTCAATATTGGTCTTGCAAGACCACCATCTATATATTTTCATGTCAACGGCAACCAAATTTCTTTTTAAAAGATACCCTGCATGCAAAGCATGTGCATTGCCGTTTCTACCTTGGAGTTAAGTCAACTCTTTCACTGCAAATTCTTAAAACCAGTGTTTCCTGTTTTAATAAGTTTGGCTACTGCATGAAAAGACAAAGAATGCAATCCTGAATATGGGTCATTTTATATAGACAGGTGCTACCACTCCAGGTCAGAGTGAATCTGAGAATAAAGGCTATAAAGGAGTAAATTCACAGCCTCTAGAGTTCCAAAACTGGAGCTGCATCATCAGATGCAGTTTAACGTCATACCCAGGACACCACTTCTTTGGGGTGGGGAGAATCTTAACCTGCTGCAGGAGATACTGTCATCATATTCTAAACCCTGCTGACAGGGGAGCACATATTTGATTGTTAAGTGCATAATGAACTAAAACTTTAAAAAGGATAAGATTTTTTTTAAATTGTGTCCCCCACCCACATTGGTAAATGGTGTGTACAATGAACCATTTGAAGCCTGAGCTCCTGGGCCTCAATTTACCTTTGCCATCTGAACATTATCTCTGCACTGTTGGTTGGTTGTTATTTTTTATTGCATATCAATCCTTATGAGTCATTTAATGCCAAATCCTGTTCATATAATTTGTAAGCAAATAGTTTGTGGGTAATATTTTTAAATGAGTCAGAGCTCATTTGTTTGCACACAGTTACAAGGTTTCAAGAATTGTTATATAATACTAATAATTCAACTTAGCATTAATCATTTTTTGCACACAGATAAATGGCTTCAAGTATAGTAAATTGTTTTCTTGTTTGGGTTTTATGGCATATCACAACTTTTGTAGGTTATTTAATGCCAAATCAATTTTTATACAAATAAACAGTTCTATTTCTAACAGTTCAGTTTAGCATAAGTGCACAGTTTAATTGTCAAAAACATTTCTATTTCAAAGAATTCAGTTTAGTATAAGTATAGGATTGGTTTCTTTGTTTAATGGCATATCAACTTTTGTAGGTTATTTAATGCTAAAGCTATCCTAGAAAAACAACAATGGTACTATTTAACCCATAGTTGGGAGAATAAAGGAGTTCATACTTTTCCCAAGGGTATTTGTCAGAAAGTGAACTTAATAGAGTGACTGTAGTTCAAATGATTCCGCAGTCCCTCACTTTAACCATTACTCCACACAGACACCCACAGTATAAGTATAGTTCTTGTTTACTCACAGTTAAATGTCAAAACAGTTCTATTTCAAACAATTCAGTTTAGCATACTAAAACAGTTCCATTTCAAACAATTCAGTTTAGCATAAGTATGCAGTTTAAATGTCAAAACAGTTATATTCTGTGCAATTCAGTTTAGTATAAGTACACTGTTTAGTTCTATTTGACCCATAGATAAGACCCTATCAGGTGCTACCACTCTGGGTCAGAGTGGACCAGAGAATGATGGCAGTGAAGGAGTGCTCCACATTTTTTCAAAGCTCCAGCATTACTGGTACCTCACCATCAGATTGTTTAGTGTTACATCCAGTACACTCAGCAAGTATAGTAAATGATTGAATAGTCTTATTTGACCTATAGATGGAACCCTAACAGGTACTATGACTCTGGGTCAGAGGGGACTTGAGATTAATGGTAAGGAAGGTGTACTCCTCATTCCCCAAGGCTCCCCACCATCAGATGGTTTAGTGTCACTTGTGGGGGATGGGGAATGTCTTACCCCTCAGCAGAGATGCAGTTAGTGTAATCTAAAGTTCCTGCCAACTAGGCCCATCTCTGAATTGGTAAACCAATGAAACAATATGGCAGGAAAATAAAAGTACCACTAGTATAATGCACTCAAAGGGTTAATCATAAAGCAATAATTATAACTGAACTAGCGTAATTCCTGTAAAAAAAAAAAAAAAAAAAATGAGACTTTTACATCAGCAAAGGATTGAAGTGCAGCATCTGACAATGTAAGAATCAAATTTTTACTTCGACACATCTGTTCAGGATCAGAGTGCAGTATCTGTGGAAATCCCACAGTTATTTCTCTAACTTATAAGATATGCCCATAAAAACATTAAAGATAACAATATTTCGAATCTCATGAACAGTAATTCGATAAAAAGTTAACATATTTGGAAAGAATAATTATTTAAATCACCAATACACGTTATATAAATATCTCTTAAGCACAAAATTTCAGAAACCTTCCATAAAATGCCACTAGACTTTTGGACAAACAGATAAACAAAAGTAAATACATAACTTCTGGGGGGTGTCCTCGTGGTGTAATGGTTAAAGCGATGGACTGCGGAATCGTAGTAAGCGAGTTCATACTCCAGTCGCACTATTACATTCACTTTCAGACAAATACCCTTGGGAAAGGTATGAACCCCCTTACCATCCCAGCTATGGGATAAATAGTACCACTACTGTTCTTCTAGGAGAATAGCTTTGGCATTAAATAACCTACAAAGATTGATATGCCATTAAACAAAGAAACCAAATATAACTTCCATAAAACTTTGTTGGTAAAAGTAACAACAAATATCACTACAAGGGAAGTAACTCTTCTTTATTAGTAAAAAATCATTAAAAAGAAATTTAAGTGCTGTGAAATTTTTTTAGACATTTCTATGACCTTTACAATATTTCTAGAAAGCACTCAAATTATTCATCTATCAATGACAAAAAATTGGTTTTGTCTTAAGAATTTTTTTTTTTTAATTAAATACATATTTTTACGTCTTTAGACAATTCAGGGACATTGAATGATCTATTGTGCTTAAAACAGATGTCTTAGATTCAAGAACTCAAAAGGGCCTGGGGAAGAAACAGTGTGCCAAAAGTGAGATGGTGGGGCAAGGTAATTACCACCATTTATAATGCTAATCTGCAACACAGCTGATAGGTTGCTATTTATTTATTTTTCATCAAAATGAATATTCATATGATTGTAAGTGGGATACGTGAATTCATACAAAATGTAGTGGAACAAATTTTCTGTTTCTCATTTTTCTTTATTTCTCTTTTACTTTTTTTTTTTTTTTTGATAAATTCCTTTTCTGTCTTCACTTTTGATTAATTCAATTTTATTGTATTTCAAAGATAAACTGCATTAAATTGGACTATAAATATCATTAAATCTGAAAAAACAAATGCAAAATTCAAAGTTTAATCACATTTAAAGAAATAGCAAATATAATTCCTTTTTATATAACAATCCACTCTCAAACATTTTTTAAGATTTTCTATTTGTATGATATCCATCATTTCCGGTACACCTTCCTAATGCCAATATAACTTCATAATTCTATTTCGTCTAATGTTATGAAACAAACAAAATTTCCTTATGTTCTATTATTCTGTTGTTAGTTGTCTGTCATCTCAAGTACATCCTCTATAATAATGAGTTGTCAAATCTTTTTCTTTTCATGCTATGAAACAAATAAAAAAATTCCTCATGTACTGTGGTGCAAGTTAATTTTCAATAATCTCACTGACCCCTCCATCACAATGTAATCCCACTCAGCCCTCCATGATATAATCTCAGTCCTTCCCCCACCACAAAATAATGTCAACCCTCCACTATAATATAATCTCACTCATCCCTTCACCACAATGTAATCACATTCACTACTCCACCACAGTGTAATCTCAGTCCTCCCTCTCCATCACAATATAATGTCAGTCAGCCACCACCCCCACTTCCAATGATTCTTTGAAAAAGCCAATGTATATTTCACTAGAGTGTTATATTCTCATATGCAGATTCAAATCTACATATACACACATATATATGTAGAATAATTCACAACGACACAATAATAAAGACAGATGCAGGAAGACTTCTTTATAAATATATATACCTCTCACTTTATTTGTAAGGGTTCGAAAAGGTTGTGTGGGGTTTTACTGTGAGAGGGAGCTGGAGACCGAACAGAAACTGTAATATTTTGACCCCCACTCTTATGGCCGTTAACGTTGTGTCTTTCTCGTTCTCCTGATGCTCAACCGGAGGCCCTGGGGTCCACTCTGCTGGATGCTGGCTTTCTTTTCTGCATCTTATCAGCAACTTCTCTGGTCCCTAAACTCCATCGGGGTTCCCGAGGGCCCCCTCAGCTGGGTGTGGCTTTCCCTACCACATCTCGTCTATAACTCCGTCCGATCTCTGTCTTGACTTCTGTCTTGACTGAGTTATATAATAGTTCAATGCCCACTCGATCGCCCACTCGATCGCCCACTCGATGTTTGAAATCGCATGTTTAATCGTCATCAAGCAGAAATAACTGTCATGCAGTTCAGAGGTCACTCTCTTCCGGTGCGTCAGTCTATGAGAGTATCATGGGAATTTTTAGCTTGTCCCATTTTGTTAGCCAATTTCCGCCCACGCAATTTCCTCTCCTAACTGCCATTGGAATGTGTCACTTCCTTCTGGTGCATCACCTTGAATGGCATTTTGGGCCGGGTCGAAGGTCAAAATACAACAAGAGTTCTTGATTTTTATTTTTTTAAAGGTCTATAAAATTTGATTATTTCAACTTTTCAGTTTTGATCCTGAAGTTTAAGTAATTGATATATTAAAGTACATTCTACTCTTCTTGGTCAGAGGTGAGGGACACATTACCAAATTTTAGGAAAATATTAGTCATGAAAATTGTTCAATGTCATAAAAAGAAATATTTGAGTGGTTGTTTGAGACCCTTGAATTAAAATAACAAAGTCAAAGACTAATAAGAAAAACAAAAGCATAGAATAGTGAAAACAACTGAAAAATGAATATTTCTTGCAGAATAAAAAAGAATAATGGTTATTGCCATCAAGAAGATATTTTTAATAGTTTGGTTTCTTAGTTTTTAATGGCATACCAATTTTCATGAGTTATTTAATGCTAAAACCATCTTTGTAAAATAACAGTAGCAGTACTATTTAACCCATACCTAGGGGAATAAAGGGATTCATACCTTTCCCCAGGGTATTAGTCTGAAAGTGAACATAACAATGTAACTGAAATTCAAACTCACTATGATGTTGCAGTCCAGCATATTAGCCACTATACAGTAGGGACTCCCCACCACCATCTTTTTTATGAAATATTTCTTTAAGCTTTAACTTATAAAATAAGCCATTCTTTTAAACTAAATTTCAGTGTGGACCTGGGAGTAATGGCAATAAATAGATGCTTCAGATTTTATAGAGCTCCAGAACTGGAGCCTTACTACCAGATACAGTTTAGTGTCATACCCAGGATACCACTTTTTGACAGGGATCTTTACACCTCTACAGGAAATGGATGATATAACACATAGAAAAGAATGAAAGTAAGCATGAAGAATTAAGATTAGAGGATATAGTCAGCATATTCTAAGCCCATTCAACAAGGCTGAAAAACATGTAATCTTTTTTGGTTCCTTTAATTAAACCAAAGAATTGGTCAGATTTTTGCAACTAATTCTTTCATGATCTTAACCTGAAAGATTAGATAAGTTTTTTTTACTCTATTAAAGAAAAAAAAGAGTTTGAATGTACTCACCTTTCTGAGCAATTGAGAAATAACTTTGATCTGTTGTCCTCTTGATAAAAGATAAGGCAGAGGGACACCAGTGACTCTTGCCATTTCCATATAATTGATAATACACATTAATTTCTCCAAGAGACGCAAAGGCAATATGGCATCTTTCATACAATAGATAGCAAGGCGCCGACGAGTCTGATCATTTCCATTCTGGGAAAAAAAATGAAATAAATAATAATCCATATTTTAGCAAAGTAGCAGAAAGTGATAACAGAGGGAAGTTTTTCTAACAACAAAATATATAAAATAAATATTTTCTATCTGAATTTCAGACAACTGAAAGTGAGTAAAATGCAGTGTTTAATGGCTGATGCTTATGTGGCACAAATAAACTCGTGAGAATTTAGTGGAGACTTGGAACTTACCTGAAGGTCAGTAATGATGGAATGTTGGACATCCTCTTTCTGTTCTTGTAAAAAGTGAAAAGAAACGGCATTCAGTGTGTACGATCGAAGTTTGTAGTCACGGAACAGAACCTGGACAAGAAGAAAAATATTTGGCAATTAAGAATTGATTTTTTTTTGTTTTTTAGTGTGTGCGATTTTTTTTTTTTTTTGCATCAAGTCTTGATAAAACTTTGTTAAATATGACAATTTAATTGGATCTATTTGGTTGTGCAGAAAGTTTGGTTGTTTTTTTTTTTCTTACATTGACATTTATACTCAAAAAAGGGGAGGGAATGGGAAAAGAGGCTAAGAGAGAGAGAAAAAGAAGGGAGAAATATGGAGAAAGAGACAGAAAGACAAAGACAGAAAAAGAAAGTGTTAGAGAGACAGAGGCAAAGAAAGAAAGAGGCAGAGACAGAGGCAAAGAAAGAAAGAAAGAAAGAAGAGGCAGAGACAGAGACAAAGAGACAGAGAAAGAAAGAGGTAAAGAGACAGAGAAAGAAAGAGGTAAAGAGACAGAGAAAGAAAGAGGGATTGAGACAGAGAAAGAAAGAGGTAAAGAGACAGAGAAAGAAAGAGGTAAAGAGACAGAGAAAGAGAGAAATATAAAGAGCGAGAAACGGTAAAAGAAAGAGGAGGATAGAGACAAAGAAATATGAAGCCGTGAAAAACAAAAAAGAAAGTGAGTGGAGGAAACAGAGAAAGAAAGCGAGAAAGGGAAAGAAAAAGATAGGTAGGCAGAAATAGAAAGAAGACAACAGAAAAATGGAGAGAGAAAAAAAGAAAGAAGGGGAGACATAACAGAGAGAAAAAATAAAAGGAGAAAGAAAGAAAAAACGAGACACTTATTTGCAAGTATAGTGTACTTGGTCATAATTTGTAATCCAACTATTTTGGACTATGCTTAGTGATTTACTAAGCTTAGTTTAATCTGGCACAAGGCCAGTTTTCAGGTACCTAGTAAGGACTCAACTTCCTAAATATTAACAGAGCTCACCCGCTATTATCATTATAGGAAAGATGCTTATTGAACATTAATGTAAGTAGTATTAGTAGAAGGAAACAATTCTTGATCTCAACATATCACAGCATATCAGTGGGGAGGCTGATACCAACACACTACAGCACATCAGTGGGGAGGCTGATATCAGCACACCACAGCCCACCAGTGATGAGGCCAATATTAATACATGACAAAATACCAGTGATGAGACCACTATCAATATATCAAGTAATGACTGTTCACTTACCTGGAGTAAATCAAACATGACACGTCCTTCAAGGTTGATAATTTTGTTTTCACGTTTACCCATCTGTTTGCTTTGAATTGTTGATTCTTTAATCACTGATTTAATATGTCTGATACGACCAAGGAAAGGAAAATTGATCACCTTCAGATGGCTGGCTCGGTTAAGTAAATATGGGAAGTCAAAATTTTGAATATTATAACCAGTTATAATATCAGGGTCAACTGTTCGAACGAAGTGAGACCAGTGCTGTAAATTAAAAAATATTGAGGGGGAAAAACACCAACAGAAGAGAATAAGTTTGTTGTGCACATTTTGTTTCTAAAAATAAACAATAAAATGAGAGTAAATACTTACGAATACCTCTACATTCACTTAGCAGGTGTGAGTGACACAAGGTAGATTTAATGTGGGTCACTAGTGCTAAAAATACCTCAATAACTACTGCTATGATATAATACACCAGAGTAGCTAACTTTGTAAATATGAATTGAATGAAGAAGAGTACAAATAATACCTGTTGACAGGTGACACTACAAACAGGGATGTTTATATTTAAAAGGAATTTCAAAACTCAAAATGTAAATATCCTCAATATGCATCAAATAACTGATAAGAAAATAGCTGTGCAAGATAAATTTGGTCAAAAAAGAAGTCACAAACCTTTAAATCTCAGACCAGAGAGAAAGAAAGACCACAGAATCTATCAGATGAGGAGAGGGGGCACCTAGGATGTTGTAATGGTTAGCAAGCTAAACTGGCAAACCTTCATAAGTGAGTTCAAGTTTCATTGGGTGCCCCATTCATTTGGCTTTGTGCCACATCAAAGCAAAAAGCTTCCGAAGTTACTACTCTATCAGATTGGGGTTGGGGTCAAGGTCCAGTTCATGGTTGGTTAGCAGGTTTTTATGGTCATGAAAAAATGTTATATAACCCATAATACAATTTACGTTAATATCCTCATGTATGTGTCTTAATTTGTCCAAACATATGTATTTACCCAACCCCTCCACTACAGGCAGGATGTGACACAAGGTCAATTTTTTAAGCAAAGTAAAGCCAGTTTGAATTCAGAGTTTTCCTTCCTTTAGACTGATTGATTAAACAAGTTTGAGAACCCAGTCTGTCCTAATATTTACCCATAACTGAGGGTAGAACAAATGGATTCATACCTTTTTCAAGGTCATTAGCATGAAATGAAATACAAATAGCCTCATCCAAGATTTGAACTCGGGTCACTGTGCTCATTTCACAATAGATGTTATACTAAGCATGCTAATATATGTATATATGTAAGTCACATTGTATTTTATATAGAAGTAGATAACCACACCAATTTGGACATGAATCTACAGGCCAATTGTTTTCATTTATTTATTTGTTAATTTGTTATGCGCCTCCTTGAGCATCTCTCCTTTTTATTATTGTCTCACATCAAACTTCAAAAAAGAGAATATATGCACAGAACATCTCCATACAGATTAAATTCTGTTAAGTAACTCATTCAAAAGTTCTGAAAATGTCCTCTTCAATTCTTTTTCATACCATTTTTTTCTGAAATCATTTAATTTAATCTCAAAATCATTTACATTATTTCTGTGTTTGGTTTGGTTTTATAGCAAATCAACCACTGAAAGTTATCTAATGCCAAATTCTTTTATACTTATATATCAAATAAATGATTTCTAAACACATTTTGTGGGTAACACTTTCAAACAACCCCAAGCTCATTTTTTTTTTTTTTTTTTTTGCACACAGTAAAATGATTTCACTTATTTCTATCTAAAACAAATAATTCTATTAACTATTAATAATTTGTTTGCATAAAGTTAAATGTTTTCAAGTATTGCTATGTATGACTAACAATTCAATTAAACATCAGACATTAGTTTACACACAATTAAATGATCAGTTCTATTTCAAACATATCAATTTAACATAAGTAAATAAAGTTAAATGGTTCCAAGTATTGCTATATATCACTAACAATTCAATTAAACATCAGTCATTTATATTTGCTCAGTCGGCTGGGGCTGTAGAATATACGGACTGCTTCTCTGCCGAGGGGTGAAACACCCTCCCCAATGAGTGTCCTAGATATGACATTAAACAATCTGATGGTGAGGTTCCAGGAATGCGGAATATCCCTTTATTGCTATTGCTCCCAGATCCACTCTGGCCCAGAGTAGTAGCACCTGATAAGGGTCCTACCTGTGGGTTAATTAGAACTAAACCATGGTTCCTTGAGTTTGCTGTTTTTTGCATTTAAACTGCATGTTTATGCTAAACTGAATTGTTTGAAATAAAACTGTTTTGACAATTAAACTGCATACTTATGCTAAACTGAATTGCTCAAAAGAGAACTGTTTTGACATCTAAACTGTGTACTTATGCTTAATTGAATTATCTTAAATAAACTGTTTTGACATTGAGTACTGTCCAGTCGGCTGAGGCTGTGGAATGCACCTCTGCAGAGTGGTAAGACCCCCACCCAACGAGTGTCCAGGAGATGACACTAAACAATCTGATGGTGAGGTTCCAATGATGCTGGGGCTTTGGGGAATGTGGAGCATTACTTCATTGCTATTGCCCCCAGGTTCACTCTGGCCCGGAATAGTAGCACCTGATAGGGCCCTCTCTATGGGTTAAATAGAACTAAATGGCATACTTATGCTAAACTGAATTGTTTGAATTAGAACTGTTTGACTAAAATGAATAGCTTGAATATGTTTTTGACAATTAAACTGCGTACTTATGCTAAACTGAATTGTTTGAAATGGAACTGTTTTTGACATTGAAATTGTACTTATGCTAAACTGGATTGTTTGAAATAGAACTGTTTTGACATTTAACTGTGTGTAAACAAAATCTATACTTATACTAAACTGAATTGACTGAATTAGAACTATTTGAATAAACTGAATAGCTTGAAATAGAAATGTTTTTGACAATAAAATCGTGTACTCATACTAAACTGAATTTTTTTAAATAGAACTGATTATTTGCATAAAAATGGATTTGGCATTAAATAACTTACAAAGGTTGATATGCCATAAAACTTAAACAACCAACCAACCAGTCATTTATATACACACAGTAAAATGATTAAGCAGTTCTATTTCTAGCAACTTACTTTAGCATCAGTCATCTGCTTGCTCTCAAATCAAATGTCAAAAAGTTCTATTTGAGCCATAGAAAGGACCCTACCAGGTGTTACTAACACAGGCCAGAGTGAACCTGGTTAGTAGGTGGTTTTGTTTTACAGCTTATCAACTTTTTTTGAGATGGGGAGGGTCATTTAATGCCGAATTAAATTTCCAACAATTTAGTTTAGCATAAGAATAGTTTTTATTTACAAACAGTTAAATGTCAAAACAGTTATATTTCCAACAATTTAGTTTAGCCTAAGTAGAGAGTTCAGTTTGATTTAAAAAGAGTTCTATTTCAAACAGTTCAGTTTAGCATAAGCATGCAGTTTAAATGCCAAAACAGATCTATTTCAAACAATTAAGTTTAGCATAAGTACGTAGTTTAAATGTCAAAACAATCCCATTTCAAGCAATTCAGTATAGCAACAGTTCAGTTTATTTCTATTCAACCCATAGATAGGACCCTATCAGGTGCTACCACTCTAAACCAGAGTGGACCAGAAAGCGATGACAATGAAGAGGTACTCTGCATTCCCAAAAGCTCCAACATTACTGGAACCTCACCATCAGATAGTTTAGTGCCATATCCAAGACACTCGTTGTGGGTGTCTTATCCCTCTGCAAAGAAGCAGTTGGTGTATTCTACAGCCCCAGCCAACTGGGCAAAGAGTGAACCTGGGAGTGATGGTAATGAAGGGGTACTCCACATTCCCTAAAGTTCCAACATTACTGGAGTCTCACTATCAGATCGTTTAGTTTCATGTCCAGGACAATTGTTGGGGAGTCTTACCTCTCTACAGAGATTTGCACACAGTTAAATCGTTCCAAGTATTGCTATGTATCACTAACAATTTAATTAAACATTAGTCATTTGTTTACACAGTTTTTGGTTTGGTGGTACATCAACCATTGTTGGTTATTTAATGCCAAATTCATTTTTATACATATAAACAGTTCTATTTCAAACAATTCAGTTTTGCATAAGTACACTGTTTAGTTCTATTTAACCCATAGATAGGACTATCGGGTCCAACCATTCTGGGCAAAAGGTGAACCAGAGAGTGATGGCAATGAAGTACTCCACATTCCCCCAAAGCTCCAGTATTACTAGAGCCTCAACATCAGATTGTTTAATGTCATATCTAGGACACTTGTTGAGTCTTACCCCTCTGCAGAGATGCAGTCAGTGTATTCTACAGCCCCAGCTGACTGAGCTAAAAAAGTTTTATTTCAAACAATTCAGTTTACCATAAGTACACTGTTTATATCTATTTGACCCATAGATAGGACCCTATAAAGTACTACCACTCCAGGCCAAAGTGAACCTGGGAACAATGGCAATGAAGAGAAACTATGCATTCGCCAAAGCTCCAGTATTACTGGAACTTTACCATCAGATTGTTTAGTGTCATAACCAGGACACTCGTAGAGATGCAGCCAGTGTATTCTGCAGCCCCAGTTGACTGGGCCATTCTGTTTTTGATTTGATAAATTAATTGTTTCAAAAATATATAAATCTATTAACAAAAAATCCAATAGGTTAGTAGACTGTTTTTGAAATCTGTATTGTTAATAAATTTCCAGTTCAAAGAGAAATACTAAAAAAATGTCAACCATAATTGGAATTTCTATTACTGATTTTCAAAGTTTCCAACAGATCACCTCTCATTCTTCTTTCTAGTAACATAGTCAATCCTAATTTCTCTAATCTCTCTCTGTGACTAATCTTTTACATCTTTTTATAGTTTTGTCAATCTTTGTATACCCTTTAAACTCAATATTACACTCCACTTTCCATGTCTAAACACTGGTGCTCACACCCAAGTAAGTATCACATTCTATAAGAAGTTTTATTAGGGTTTTCTATATTCTTAAAACAACTTTTGCCTCCTTTGAAATAAAATTTCTAATAATCCAGCAAATGATTCTATTTGCCCTGAATTTGATAGACAAAATATGATTGTCAGCTTAAAATGTATCATCAATGACAACCCCTAGATTGTATTCCTCATTTACTTTTTGATTTCCTTGTAGCTTAATTGATAGTTTTTGGATCCAGTATGTCGTACTTAACATTTTTCTATATTAAATCTTAAGTTCCAAATATTTTTCCAATGACAATTTATTCAGATATATGTGTTACTTCTTTTCCTAATGTTCTAACAAGTAGTTTAACATCATCAGCAAATAGTTTTATTTCTGATTTTATATCACTAGGTAAATCATTTATGAATATTAAAAACAACAAAGGTCCCAACAAACAACAACATCTATAATAATTAAAAATTCCAATAATTATTTTCAAGTTTCAATTAGATCATCTCACATTTTTTTCTAGTAAAATAGTCAATCATAATTTCTCCAATCTCTCCTAGTAACTGTAATCTGTTTTTGTTTGTTTTATCTTTTAGTTTTGTAACTCTTTTTTAGCTGTCTTTGCCTGAGGATTTGTGAATTATTTCATGGAGGTGTAAGTAGCACAATGGATATCATCAAAGAAAATGGACATAACAAACAAAGTTCAAACACTGAACAAGGTTGCTAATCTTTCACTTTATGCTAAAGCTTTTGAGAATGGGATGTATCCATCTCTTCACCACCCTGCGACCCCTCTACAAGCTATGGTTATGTATTTACCCAACCCACTCCACCAAAAGTACGATATGACACAAAGTCAATTTTTTAATCAGAGTACAGCTGGTTTGAATTCAGGGTTTTCCTTCTCCGAGACTGATTGCTCAACCAAGACTCAAGACCCATCCTGCTGCTATGAGTAAATAACAAGGAAAACTGGGTACTTTAGCCTTGGTTGGGCAACCAGTCTAAGAGAAGGAAAACTGAATTGAAAATTTACTTATTCTTACTTCTCCAAAATGCCCAGTATGTTTTGCTTGCCTTCCTTAGTTTGTGAGCTATGATGAAAATGGCCACACAACTACAGTTTTGTAGGATGCTGCTTCCAATATTTGTTCAAAAGGCAGCAATCTTGTGTAGTTTCCATTGAACTTCTATAAGCATTTCATTAGAGTGCAAGTGTTATGCTGTGTTTGTGATTAATAGTGACCTTGCCTCAACTTGTCACTGGAGTATAATCACAATTACTCAAAGTGATATTCATGTGCTTTTGCTACTTTAATCCCATCATGTTTCTTTTTTTTCTCTCCTTTATGAGAATCAAGAGACAGCAATCATTAGTGAAGATGGAGCAATCATAATCATCATATATTATTTTTTTTTCTAGAAGTGAGAGTGGCCTGCATACACATGGCTTTGTTTATTATGCTCTTTACCTTGGAGAACTTAGAATATCATACAAGTGTTTTTCACATTTCTTTGGTAAATTTCCAATGACTCCCTTAATTGTTTAATTGTTTCTTCTTATGCAATAGTACAATTTTCTGGTATCGTTTCTTCAGAGAATATTGAATGAGAATTTCATCCAATTTTCTAAATAGTCTGAAGAATTCAAAGACGTTTTTTCAATTGGGTATCAAATAAATTTTCATGTAAATGTTCAGATATATAGGAAAACTACAATTAAAATGTAAGAGTAATCTTCCTTGATTTATAACTTGACAGACAAGTCAATTTGGATGGGTTTTTTGCATCCCCCCAAAAAAATTTTGTCATGTAAATATTTTTTTTTTTTGTCAGAAAACATCAAGTCAGATGTGAATTTGGCGAAAATCTATTGGATAGTTTTCATCACTACACAACATACACAGTCCATTTTCATAACGATTTGATCGTCATAGAGGCAAAAAATTGGACAGTCACAAGATACAAAATATATTGACCACATCTTATATGAAAATATTATAGAGTTATTCCCCTTGTTTTGTATAATAAGGCTGATAATGAGACTCAGTGGGTAAAAACAAAAAGAGCTGCCAACTGTTATTCATTGTCGATGTGATATTAAGTCTAGTATCATCTCTATCCAGCCTATATTTCTACAAATATAACTAACTGCATTTTTACACGCACACAGAGCGACCAAAATGAGAGCATTAGTTTGAAGAAGTCTATATAATCTAACAACTTTACCAATTCTTGTTCAAATGATCTCAAATTTTTACAGCATGGATAGAAACAACTTAAGATTCTATATTACATGTTTTATTTTTATGTCATTTACTGAAACTGGAAAGGCCTTTTAACACTAAAAATAAAATTTTGAGTTGTTAAAATTTAAGATCATTTGAATCAGAATTGGTAGAGTTATTACAATATGAAATGATATTGATTTTTCTGAAACACCTTGTACATCTCAAATGACATTAATTTTTTTTTAAACACTTGGAACAATAATTTCACATCTAGAAAAAAAAAAAAAAAAAAAAAAAAAAATCAGAAACTGAGAAAGAGGGAAACTTTTTTCCATACCTTAAGAAGATCCTGTTCTTTATCAAAAGAAAGAACCTGGGCACCAACAATTGGTGCACATTTTTTTAGGGTAAAAACATTACGCACAAAAGGATCGGATTTGCCTTGTTTCACAACCATATTGGCAATCTGGATCACAGGATCCTTGTTGGGTTCTGGGAAAATACCTACAGATAAGTGGAAAAATAACAACAGAAATGATTAGGATAAGGAAAGTTGCTTTAAGATCATTCATCAGTGGTACTAATTTTCCAAGTTTCCAAACAGAATGGCCACATAAATTTTGGAGAAGTCATTTATTTCAATAAAAGCCTATACCCTTCACTACAAACACCAAACTATATGTAAACCAGATTTTGTTTACATATTTAATTTTTTGTTTATATATTTAAAAAAAAGCAACGATTCATGCAAGAGACAAGGAATCAGAGGCAGAGAGAAAATGAGATAAGAAAACAGATGAAGAGAGAATGTAGAAGTGGAGAGAGAGAGACAAGGAGGCAGATGAGGATGCAGAAAGACAAGGAGATGTATGTAGAAAGAGAGAGAGAGAGTCAAGGAGGAGGATGTATAGAGATGCAGGTGAGAGAGAAAGACTAGTAAGTAGATGCAGAGAGAGAGAGAGAGAGAGAGAGAGAAACACAAGGAAGCAGATAGAGAAAGAGAGAGAAAAAGAGGCAGATGCAAAGAGAGGGACAAGGAGGTTGAAGAAAGAGGGACAAGGAGGTAGAAAGAGGGACAAGGAGGTAGAAGAAAGAGGGACAAGGAGGTAGAAGAAAGAGAGAGACAAGAAGAAGAAAAACAAAGAGGCAGAAGAGAAAGAAAGAAAAAGAAGCAAAGGAGAGAGAGAGACAAAAAGGCAGACGAGAGACAAAGAGACAAGGAGGCAGAGGAAAGAGATAAGGAAGCATAGGAGAAAGAGACAAGGAGGCAAAGAAGTGTGACAGTGAACGAGAGTCAAATGGAGATTCCAGCAGAAAGAGGACAAGACTTTGTTAGGCGTGTAGAGCAGAGAAATAAGAAGACCTACCTTAAATTCCATGTCGGCGAAAATCAAGAAAATGTAGAATGTTAGTGAGCGGAATATGTAGAGACTAGGCCTACATCATATGCAAATTTTTGTTGCATAAAAGTCGGCTCGGAGACAAACACAGGTGACACCAGTAAGTAAACAATTAATTGGAGAGAAAAAGACAGAAAGAACGGTCCGGATGAAAGAGAAGCAAAGTTGGAAGTTAAGATACTCTGCCTGTAAAACAGCGAACTAGTATTAGCGACCCCCACCTCAGAGACGAACTTTTTTTTGAAAGGCGAATGCCATAATCAATTTCAACACAAGAAGAGAGTGAGACAAGGTGGCAAAGGGGAGAGAAAGAAGAGGCAAAGAAGGAGAGGGAAGGTTGGTTTTATGGCATATCAACTCCAGCGGGTCATTCAACGCCAAACACAGTTTATACATATATATGATATGTATAATTTGAAAACAAATAGTTTATAGGTCTTGATGAGCAAAGCTCACTGAGCACCAATACACGGTTAAACTGATTTCAAGCATTTAGTGCATGTTCTATAGGAGTCGGAAGTAGGGTTTTTTTTGTTTTTTGGGGGGGTACTCTATTATTTGAGAGGCAGGTACATCTTTGAATAGCAGGACAAAGGTTGTTGCGTGGTAGCTTTTCTTGCTGATGTTCCCATATTTTTTGCAGTGAACTAATATGTGATTGACTGTGAGTAATTGATTGCTGCAGGTACACCAAGGAGCAGTTTCTCCCTTAAGCAAGTAAGCATGTGTTAGGTATATGTGTCCAATTCTGATTCTGCTTATGTCGTCTTCGGTTAGGTAATGGTTCTGCGATTTCTACTTTAACTGTGGGTTGATGTTCATAGAGTTTGTTATTTGGGGATATGTTTCATATTGTTTGCCATTTTCTTCTTATGTAGTGTTTGATTTTGGTTTTGTAGTCTGAGAATGGAAGTTTAAGAGTTGTTATCATTTTAGTCACCTCCTTTGCAAGTGTGTTGGCCATTTGATTTCCCCTAATGGCCACATGGCTAGGAACCCATGCCAAAATCATTGTTTTGCCAAAGTCTGTTAAATAGAGGTATGTTTCTAGCAGTGGCAACTCTAGCCTATTTTTGCTACTCGTGCCCCACCCCGCACTGTCAACTTCAGTTCCCAACCCGTGGTCCGTGGACCCAAAGGAAGTCATCATAGTTGCTATTGCGTGATTCTCCATTGTATAGCACAGATTGACAAACCTACCTTGCATGGTGTTTTTTTTGTAAACAATCAAGATACTATATAATTTATAGTCTTCTTAATACAGTAGATAAGATTTTTTTTTTCCTTTCAAAAGTATAGAACAAAAGAGAAGATGTTCATTACTATGACGAGAAAAATATGTTTATTAGAATAAAGAAATTGACGACAATATACACAGACACAGCTAGTAGTTTCAATTTCGCTTAAAATAAAGATTATTTGTTGAAAATGTATTCAAATAAACAAATTTTAGTTACAGAATGTAATATATGCAACATTCATTAAGGAAATAGAGATCTGTTAGTGAAAAAACGAATTAAAACCCGCCATTTAACCAACATTTACCATAGCGATGATGATGATGTCGGCTATAATCTGCTATCCCCCCTCTCTCTCTCTCGGTCACTCTCCCTCTTCCCAAGACAGTTGTCAGTTGTGCTAATTTTTTTGAGCACAGTATCTGGCTTGCTTTTTCTATTGGCTACAGCCAAAAGCGCGATTTCGCTAACACTACTGTTATTATAAGGGTCTAGTGCTGGGCACGGATAACAGGTGTTCAACATTATAGCCGATTTTATGGGATGTTCAATAAATCTGATGGTGGCCGGACAAAGACCATCCGTTCAAAACAGCATCGTTGTATTATTCCCAGATATATTTATGAACTTTTGGCTACTTAGTTATCGAAACTTGAATAGATACGTAATTTAATTGAGATCAGACTAAGTATGTTTGCTTGAAATTAATGGATGATTTTTAATCCATTTTGAATAACATTGACCGAGTTATTGGTCGTGCCGAGCACGAGTAACACTAGTCCCGTCTCCGCCCCTGGTTTCTAGTATCTTTTGTATGTATAGGTGGTTTTGGTTTACCTTTTGAATTGCTATTAGGCTGGATAGAAAGTCTGAGAATATTATGGATTTACCTATCCCTTACTTCTTGATCATGTCCAGTGTCATTTTATAATTGCTTGCAATTCAGCTGAATAGATGGAAGTATTGTTTGGAAGTCTTATTTGTTTGTAGTTATTTATATTAGTGGCTACTGCTCCTGTTCCATCTACGGTTTTTGACTCAACAGTGTAAAAGGCAGTATGGTCTAAATACTTGTCTCTAAGTTCTTTGAATCTCTTTTTGGCAGATGAGATTGTTGGTTGTGTTTTTTCCGATCGTATTAATGTTAAATCTATATGCGGTTTGGTGATTGTCCATGGGGGTAAATCGCTTATTGTAAATGGTGAAAATATTGTTGGAGTTTTGGTTTATATGTTTTATTGCTTCTTTGATGTGGAGGCCTAATGGGGGGATAGCTAAAGGTTTACAGCTGTAGAAATGGTTGAATTGGGAATTATTTGTTTTTTGATGTGTTGGATTGTTTGGGCTGGATTAAAGTTATAATACGTATTGGAGAGATAATTTTTCTGAACTAGGGTTTAATGGTGGTTCCTTGTCTTTGATAAATAATTTTTGCATTGGCAAGGTACAGAAGGCTCTAAGGCTTAATCTAAGGCCTTGGTTATGTATGTTTTGCATGTGGCACTGTAGATGGAAGATCTGTAGTCAAGTTTGGTTCTGATGTGTGATCTATAGATTCTAAGCATGACCTTGCAGTCTGCATCCAAATTCATTTGTTATATTATTTTTAGGAGCTTTAAATCCTTTAGGCATTTTGGCAGCAGATAATTTATGAGTGCTTTAAAATTTAGTTTGTCAAATATTATTCCTGCATACTTTGCTCGTTGAACTACAGGTATTGTATGCCAATCTATATTTATTTCTTGGTCGAGGTAATATATTTATCTTTTGCAGACGTGTATGCAGACAGTTTTTGTTTTTGAGAATTAGAAGCCATTTTCATAGGTCCATTTCTTTATCTTGTTAGGCATTTTTGCATTTGTCTTTAAGTGTAGGCATCTTCGGTGATGAGTATGTTATGGCAAAGCCATCTACATAAAGGAATGTTTTGATTCCTGTACTAATAGATTCAGTGATGCTGTTGATTTTAAGGATAAATAATATGACAGATGAGATACTGCATTAAGGAACTTGTTTCTTGTTTGTATAGGTCTATGCTTGTTTTCCCATGTCACACTGTAAAGGTTCAGTGCAAAAGGAAATTTTTAATGAATGCATCCATTTTCCTTTAGTTTTGTGGGGGTCTTTTAGGATTTCATACCTCCATGTTGTATTGCAAGCTTTTTCAAGATCAAAAAAGATTGAAACTACATGGTGGTTTTTAATTAGCCCATTGCAAATGTATGTTTCAAGCCTTATAAGTTGGTCATTGGTACTTTGATTTTGTCAAAATCCGTTTTGGTATTTGGATAAGATGTTATGTTTTTCCAGATACCAGATCAGTTGCGCATTGACCATTCTTGCCATTATCTTACAAATGCAGCTTGTTAACACAATGGAGCATTTTGTTGGGTTAAAGTGATCTTTTCTTGATTTGGATATTGATAATAACTTCAAGATAGTGTTGAGGGAAACTGTTTGACCATCATATGTCAATGAAAATTTGCTGAGGAATTCTGGCAGGTGTTTCAGGAATTGATAGTGGATTTCATCTGGGCCAGTAGCTGTCTTTTTTCCCTTATTTATTGATTTTTTTTAGTTGGTTGGTTGATTTTTTAGGTTTATGGCATATCAATCTTTGTAGGTTATTTAATGCCAAATTCTGTTTATATATAACCTAAGATTTCTAAATGAATACTTTGTAAATAACACTTTAGATAAACAGGATCTCATTTGTTTGCACATGATTAAATGGTTTCAATTCATCATATTTTTTGATACAACCCTGTCTCTCTCAAGAAGGTCAGAACGTCATTTATTTTGACATTGTCAAACAGATCGCTTAAACTATTCACCTTGAAAAATCGCTTTCTGATGAGAGCTAAATCTTTACATTCTATGAGAACATGTTTAACGATGCAAGGTGTTTGACATGTCAAACACTGTGGTTGATGTTCCAGTTTCAGTATGAAAGAGTGAGTAAGCCTTATATGACCAATGCACAATTGGAATATCATGACTTGTTTTTAGTTTTCTGAAAGCTGGTTTCCATTCTCCAGAAGTGGGCTGGATCTGGAAGAATTTATTATGGGTGTTATTATTCCAGCACTGTTGCCATTTTGCAAGAAGGAGTTGAGTGATTTTGTGTTTCAGGTCACTATATGGAATCCTGAAATTGTCAGGGGTCAAATCTAAGGCTGATTTGGCTGCCAAGTCTGCTCTTTCATTTCCTCTCACTCTATTGTGGCTTGGGATCCTGCAGATAATTATTTCTTTACAATTTGACATTGAGTCCCGTCTACACAACAGCTTAATGATAAGGAGGCTTTCAAGTTTTTTAACACTTAATGATAGTAAGACCAAGAACGAGTCTGAGATTATGATAAATTTCTTATGTTTGCTCTTCAAGATATGTTAAGAGCTAGGTCTATTGCATGGGATTCTGCAATAAAGATGGAGCTTTCCATTGAAAGAATTTTCTTGATAATCTTTTTATTTAGAACAGCTGCGCATGCTGTTTTTTCATTGTCCTTGGAATCATCCATAGGTAGTCAGGATGGTGTTAGAGGATAATGCGAAATTTTTTCCTGATAAGTACTGGGATGGGTTTTTGTTTGAGGGAGTTCATTCAGTTTGAAGATTACTTCATGTTTTTTAACGATCCAAGGTGGTGTTTGAGGTAGGATGCTTTCATGTATATTATTTAGAGGATTTTGGATTCTTTGAGAGTAGGCTTCATCTGAAGGCCAAACGGTTTTATTGACTTTCCCTTTTTTTTCAAAATGATGTTCATATTTAGAGTCAAGGATGCAGTCATAAGTCGGGTTGAGTGGGCAAGATTTGAGTTAAGCATCGTATTGCAGTGCCAGTTTTTCACATCTGAGTTGTAGAGGTGCTTCATGGGCCTCAGCATATAAGCTGTCAACTGGAGAAGTTCTGAAAGCTCCTAAGACCTGTCTTAGGCCTTTGTGGTGTATAGGGTTGAGCTGTTTAAAGTAAGACCTCCTGGCTAATCAATAGATAAAAATGGCATAGTCTAGTAATCTGTGTAGTTTAAAAAGTGTTTGTCAGTCAGCTCCCCATTCTGTGTGGGCGAACACTTGATTTTTTTTAATTCTGTGATATTGAAAGAAGAATTGTAGTTTTCCTCGTTGTTTGATATGAAGTTGAGTTTTTCCATCTCTGTAATGTTTTTATATTTTTAAAATTTGGAGGAATAAGGGATAGATGATGGGGTTTGGCTAAATTCTACTGCTATTTTGTCAGCTATTTCTTTTTATCAGTGTTTTTTCTTCTGTTTGATGTGTTTAGATATGTGATAGAAAACTCCGAACAACTATAACCTATTTTCCCTATGATTTCCCATGTTTTATTTATTGGGATTTTGTTATTTAGTTTGGAGATGTAATTTCTCCAGGTTTCTTTTTAGGCTTTTTTGCTCAGGCTTGTTGGTATTTTTGAAGATTGATTCTGGTAGGGTTGTGTTTAAAAAGCTTGAGCATTTTTTCCAGGTTTTTACTGCTTCTCTGCATTCTACTGTGAACCAGGGTTTTTTTTGGGGGGGGAGTATTTAGGGATTGTTTGTTTTGCTATTTTGATTAGGGTGTTGGTAAAGGCTGACATTGGGTCTGGTTTATTGAATATTTCTTCATCAATTAGTATTGAGCAGAGTTTGTCGAATTTGATCAAATCAGCATTTTGGATTTGTTTCCTCTGGTGTAGAATTCTTTGATTTGAGGAATATTGGTGAGTGGTCGCTGCCACATTGATCATCGTGGACTCCTCAGTGAAAATCCATGATCAAGGGAGAGTATAAGGTTAAGTCAATAGTTGATGTTGTTCTAGTGCCTGAATGAAGGTAGATGTGGGTTTTATCACTAAGGATATATACTTCATATGATTCCAATATGGATTTGAAGATTTTTCCAGTTAGGTTGGTGTCATTGCATCCTCATATTTTACTGTGGGCATCAAAGTCCCCCATTAGTATCATAGGGGGTAGAGAAGTTGTCCAATCAAGTTTTCAATTTTGCTTTTGTTTAGTTTGTGTTTTGGTGGGATGCAAATTGAGCAAATGGTTATTGTTCGATGAAGTGAGACTTTTATTGCTATTGCTTGGAAGTTTGTTTGTAGTAGTAGTAATAATACTGCATGAGGTATTTGGTTTTTGACTATTATTGGGGTGTCAACAATAGGTCGGTTGCCTCAAGCTAATGTTTGTTTGGTTATAAGTGTTGTATCCTTCGAAGGTGATGTTGTCAGTTTTTTAAGGAGAGTTTTTCATAAGCAAATTATGTTGGGATTGTAGTTTATGCATTTTATTTCCCCGTAGTTTGGTTTTATGCCTCTACAGTTCCATTGTATTATGATTATTTTGTTTTTCAGGTTCCATTTGACCCATAGTTTAATTTCAGGTCTTGTGTTTTGGGGCGTTTTCTGTTTTATGGGATTTGTTTGTGAGAATTTGGTGGCTTTCTTCCAATTCCATTTTTTTATACTATACTGTATTTGTTCTTGATTCTGGTGTTTCATTCAAAGCTTTTGTTTTTTGCGTGTGTCTGGATTGAGATCATTGATGTGGTTTGTCTTGACATTTTGGTTTATGCTGGGTTCTGCCTTTATGTGTGGGTGTGGTTTCTATACAGCAAGGTTGTTTTCTTGGAGATCTTGATAATCTTAATTTTAGGGGTACTTGGGTATTTTGAGACAGTCTTTCATCTTGAGAGCATTGTGGTGGTATTATTTTTGCTTCCTGAGCATTTTTTTGTTGTATGGATGGGGTTTAGGGGTGAAATTTGTTTAGATTGTTGTGTGGAGGCCTGTAGCTCTTTTATGAAGGTTAGGAGTTCATTTGGGTTCATATTTATTAGTTTTTTTATGAAGAGGTTACATTTTTGGCTTTCAGGAGACAAGGGGGTTTGCATTGGTTTTGTTACTCTTGAGAAAGACTGGGCTGGGTGAGTAGTCTCAACAATTTTTCAAGCTTCTGGGAAGATGTTCTGGGTGTATTTAATTTTTGTTATCTCTTTCTTTCTTCCATGTGTTCTCCTTGACAATTCACACATTTAAGCTTCTGGCAAGTGGCATCCTGGTGGTCAGATCCATCCTTTCCACAATTTTTGCATATTTTTGTTCTTGTACACTGACTCTTGTGGTGCCCTAACTTTTGGCCGTTATATAAGTGGATTAGGGATATAAATATCCACTTCTCACCACTCCCTTGGAAGTGTTAAGTGATTTGTGAGGGTAGATTTTATTTTCATATTGTGTAGAGTAGTGGTTCTTAATAGTTGGTCAGCATATTTCTTGTTTTTAACTTCTACCATCAAGGTGTTTTTGCGCGTTACTTTTACTGATTTGGAAACCACATTTGCAGAAAGAAATCTTTCTACTATAAAAGGAGAGAGTTGTGTAATTGGTTTTTCTTCTACTGACTCAAGAACTATATAGCTTGAAAAGTAGGAGGTTGATTCTTCTATCTTGCTGTCTGAGTCCGAGTATGTATCCAAGTCTGGATGTGGCTTCTTGGAGAGTTTTATTATTTTATTTGTATTTGCTTGGGTTTTATTTTCAGGAGTTATAAAGAGAGTTGATGAGTTTCATTGACTATGCTCCCTACCCACCACAGAGCCCCATATGGGGACACACCTAAGGGAAAACCCATTTGTCTAGTATCGTCAGGGCTACATAGTCAGTATACTCATGCTGATAATAGTTTTATTTTGTCCCTGTGTTTTCATTTCCAAGATAACTAACCCCTAGGGACAGAAAAGAGATACAGCCAACTGATCAGATCGGGCTTCTCTGACCACCTGTCTAGCCCAGTAAGGGCCAAAGTGGAGTGAAGTGTTAGACAACTGGGTCACAGACTGCTCAGCCACCAGGATCCTGTCCTAAAGCATCACGGATCGCCATCCACAGCCAACAGGTGTCCTCTTTGGGAAGAGGGGAGGGAGGTCTTACCCCCTCTGCTGAGGTGCCGTCAGCGTATTCTATAGCCCCAGCCAACAAGGTGGATTAATCATTTGTTTGTACATAGTGGTTTCGAGTACTGCTATTTATCACCAACAATTTAATTTGACATCGGTCACTTATTTGCTCACAGTTAAATGATCAAACAGTTCTATTTCAAAAAATTCAATTTGGCATAAATCACTTGTTTGTACAGAGTCTAGACGTCAAACAGTTCTATTTGACCCATAGATAGGACCCTGTCAGGTGCTACACCACTCCAGGCCAGAGTGGACCTGGGAGCATGGCAATGAAGCAGTACTCCACATTCCCCAGAGCTCCAGTATTAGTGGAGCCTCATCATCAGATTGTTTAGTGTTATATTCAGGATACTCATTGGAGGTGGGTGGGGGTCTTACCCCACAGTAGAAATGCAGTCAGTGTATTCTACAGCCCCAGCCGACAGCGTAGCAGAAGAGGAGAAAGACGAAAGGGATGAAGAGAAAGGCAGAGGAGGAGATGGATAAATAGAGAGGCAGAAGGACACAGAGAAAGACAAAAAAAGTAGGCTATAAGGTTACCTTTTCTTCCAGCACATTCTATATCATAACTCAAGATCCTAAGTGGTGCTACTTTTGACCATTCTCCCTCAGCAGGATGAGAAATAAAATCTTCCCAAGAAATGTCCACTTCCAGTTGGCAATGAGACTGCATGAGTGGGCAAGACTTACTGCCAGCAGTGGCCTCTTTTGGACGAATATGGTATTTTCCTTTGGGTAATACAATCCAGTTACAACCCACAACTTCACGGTCAACCATAAATCTAGACAAAATTTACAAAAAAACTATTATTTCGGTATGGAAAATATTAATGAAATACAGGAAATTATTGCAAAACTAATCAACAATAAATAAAATAAAAATGAATATATCCTTACACACCTTAAATAGCATCCAACCAAATCCCAAATAATTAGGTGGTATATAAGAGAAAGAAAGTGAAGGTGAGTGTTGCATGGTTATTTTTATAGTTAAACCAAGTTCAAATACTGGACATGGCAGCTTACTTTTCACCTTGCGCTTTGGGAAAGGCACAAACACATGTTTTTCTCTATGGGTAAATAGTAGGGCAGACCAGGATGTTTAAACTTGATAAAACAACCAGAGAAAGGAAAATGAATCCAAACCAGTGGTACGCTGCTTAAAAAATGACCTTGTGTCACAACCTGCTTGTGATGAAGGGGTTGGGTAAATCCACAAGAGAAATCATTCTGGGCACCTCAAGTGGAATAATGGTTATCAAGGTAGACTAGCAAACCATTGAGTTTGATTCTCATTGGATGCTCTTGTTCAAAATTTCTTATTTTGAGTCTTAAAATCCCTTTTAAATATAAACAACCTATTCATATTATTACTTATCAATCAGCTTAGTTCAGTATAGATTTAATCCAAATTTAAAAAATCAACTGATGACATTACATAACATACTATTGTTAATGAATTTTTTTTAAGGGTTTACTGGTTTCTTTTTCTTCTATATTCCATTCCAACACATGTTCCACTCCTACACCATGCAACCATTTTTTGCATTGTGTCAGAGATATTCAGGATTCATTAGTTCTGTATCCATTTTACAAGCAGGTTTGTTCAGAAGTTTCATAGACACAAAGGGATATACACAAATCCATACACACAAGGAAAGTATGTATGTGTGTAAACATGTTTATATATTGACAAGTGATATCCTGAAAAAATCTTCCTCCCCCACCAACCATTAAATAAATCTTACCTGATTTCAAAATCAATATTACTCTCATATGTTTGGAAGCCTTGTAGTGGGTAACCAGGACACACAAAACCTTGTTCTAACAAGCGTTTGGCAGGCGCAATTAACTTTTGTAATGCAACTGTAATCTTTAAAAACATCCGCTTCTGGTTTTGATGAAAACCATAAATACCTAGAAGAAAAATCATAATTATGAAATCAGTTTGTAATGACTCATTGTTTATTACACCTTAAATTTTATCAATACTCTTACCAATATAAGAGTTATGCCCCTTTAGTAATGGGATATTTAGATGAAGTTGATCAACATGACTTAGAATATTTGCATAGAAAAGTTTCTTCTGAACCCAAATCCCAGATTTGATTGACTGACTGATTGATTTTAATGGCATGTCAACCTGTCTAGTGTTATTCTATGCTAAGAGGTTGAGGAATCACGTTCATTGCACATTTATATTTACATTTTTTCTGTAGTTGTTTCTTAAAACTTCTTTTGCACACAATTATGATATCAAGTATTCCCATCTAACGCAAATAATTTTTAAACAAATCTATTAGACTTATAGATGGGACCCTACCAGGGTTAATTTACACCTACTGCTTAGGAAATCGCATTCATTGGATGTTTATATTTACATTTTCTGTGTAGTTGTTTCTTAAAAGATTTTTTGCACACAATTATGATGTCAAGTATTCCTATCTAATACTAATAATGTTTTCAAGTAATTATTTCTACTAGCAAATGTGTTTTAATGTAATAAAATGATATTAGATGAGAAAAACTAACAAAACTAAATAAGAACACATACAAAAATATTCTATTCATTTTTATTTTAATTGAACTCTATATAAATTATTAATTGATATGTTAACCTTATTTGAAACAGAGGGGGTATAATCAAAGAATAGAACAGTTTGGATGTTAGCCCTTCCCATCACTCATGACTTTCATAGCTAAATTTTTCTAATTCAACTATTTAATTAAATTGGACAGTAAAGAATAAAATTAGTTATTTATTTTTGTTAATGGAATTCTTTTAAAATTTATTGACAGGTATTTTTTTCATATTTATTAAAATAAAACCAAACAACAAGAAATCAATAAGACCTAACAAATATTTATACAAATCAAGTTTTTTAGGTTAATAGACAAATTAACCTTTCAATTAACACTGTAAACAGCAATTGGCTTGTATATATAAACCCAATTGCATGCTGTTAAGTTGGCAACCCTAATCAAGGGTGATCCGAATGCTCCCTTTTCAATAGCTACTACACTGAGGTGTAGGGGAGGACGCTACTCCATTCCCTGGGATTGCTCCACTTTACCCTTAATCCTTACCTTATAATACTGAACGTTAAGCAAGGCAGAATCAAGTACCATTTTCTAAGTTTTTGGTATGACTCAACCTGGGACTGAACCCTAGTCTCCCAGACCATTAGCGAACACTCTACTCATTAAGCCAATAGCCCAGTTTGCTATTAGTATGTAACTAAGGTTAACAGTATTAATATTATAAAACAATTTCCTTAAAAACTAAGATGAAATTAAAATGAAATCATGGAGAATGTGAAGTAAATAACTAAGGGAATGGTGACATCAATGATGACAGTTTACAAAGACATAATCTCCATTATAATAATATTTAATAAGTCATTCATTTGCACACAGTTATATGGTTTCAAGTAACTAATAATAATAATCCTTAATAAATAATTATAGCTTCAAGTAACTATTGTTCATACAAATAGTTTTCTGTCAAATTCAAATAGTTTTTAAACAAATCTATTTGAATCATAAATGGAACCCAAACAGGTACTACCACTCTGGGTCAGAATGTATGTGAGAGTAATGGCAATAAAGGGATACTCCACCCTCCCATGATTTCCAGAACTCTCTTACCTCATCCACCATCAGATGCAGTTTAGTGTCCATACTCAGAAAACCCCATTTTTTTTAGGGGAAGTGGGTCTTACAACTCAGCAGAGTAATACAGTCAACATATTCTGAGCCCCATCAGCAAGGCACCTATAACCTAGAGCTCTGTAGATGGCAACTATCCTCTGCTACCAAATATTAGTCATTGAATCCAACTTCTTTTTAATCCAGTTGCAATCTGCGGTTTGGTCTGGAGTAACTATCATTGATTATTATACAATAGCAATCTAGTCAAATGTCTATTGCAGACATCATAGGCATTGATTTTTGGCTTTTTTTCTCTTCAAGTTAACAGACTTCTTTCTTCTAAATCATATTGGTCAGATTTCCTTAAGCTTTTCCATGAATGGAAAAATTGATTTTGATTGTATTACAGTAGTTTTGAGAGTTTGAATGTTTTTTTTCTTTATGTCAGTGAAGAAATATTTTTGTTGGTTAGCATAGCCAAAAGTAAGGGATTGTTCATTACATGCAATATATCATAAAAATACTTTTTGTGACTTAAATTAAAGGTTGCTTATTATACATCATCTTTGTTGGACACATATCTTTGAACAACATTAAACTGTTCTTTACTTGACTATAAATGATACTTAGAACAGGTCCAAAAGTGCAAAGCTTGTTATGGTAGAAATTCAGATATATAAAAAATATCATATATCCATACAAATATTTACCAATCTTCATTCAAAACCAGTACAGACCCAGTACAGATCCTGTCGTGTTATTCTTACAATCGATAACAACTGGCTTGCTTTTAAAATTTGCAACCTAAAAATCCAAAGTTTTTACTTGGATTTCAATACAGATTGTTGTAATTCCCCACAACCTGTTCCCCCTGTTTGGTGTAATAGACAGACTCCAGAAATGCTTATAATATAAGCTAGCTTAATTCTTTTTTGCAGTTAGTTGTATTAAGTTGAATAAAGCTTTCCTAAGTTTATTGGCCTCGGGTTATTCACTACAATTTATTCAACTTAATAATGGAATGATACCTGAACCCAACCGCCTGGAACTCAATATGTCAGCCCCTGACTCTAATGACAAATGGTTACATTGGAGGGATATGTTTGAGGGATTTCTTTTGGAGCTGCAGTCTTCTTCTACGTTGGCATTGACTGGCTCACAGAAATTAACCCTCTTATTACACCATATTTCCACTCCCATTTATAAGTGTTTGTCCAGGTGTCAAAATTACGATGCTGCTATGAGCACTCTAGATGGTATGTTCATTAAGAAGAAAAACTCCAATTTTGCAAGAAACTTACTTGCTACTTGGCGTCAAGAGACTGAAGAAAGTCTAGAGCTGTATCTTCAAAACCTGAAAACATTAAGTCGTGACTGTGATTTTACTGCCCTGGCAGCAAGCCAAGTCAGGGATATCACAATAAGAGATGCCTTCATCAGTGGAGTACGGTCTAACCATATCAGACAAAGGATGCTCGAAAACAAGGACTTGGATCTGGCTACTGCCTACGAACTAGCCCTTACATTGGACATGGCCCAGAAACAATCAGATCTCTATTTGCAACCTGATTTTTCAGGGGTTACTATTCCTGCCCAGCCTCATTCCCAACAAATTCCCATCTCAAATTCACAACATTGTGACCCCCAGGATAAGGATTCTTCAAATACTATTGAACAACCTGTTACTACTGCTGCAGCTGTGATTAAATTGCTACTTCTGCAGCCTTCGTAAACACGCTTGTTCATCCTGCCCAGCTAAAAACAGTAGATGTCATAGATGTGGCAAGCAAGGACATTTTTTAAAGGTTTGTCGGTTGGCCCCCTCACAGAAAACCCATTTAGCCATCACCATATCTCTATCTACCATATTGACTGTCTCTCCCAAATGCCTTTCTAAAACGATTGTGCCGGCCAGAGTGAACGGACTAAATCTCCGGGAGTTCTGAAAATTTTATCGATGCACATATTGTGGAAACAAATAATTGGAAAAATCTTTTCCTGTTCTAATCAAATATCAATGGCCACTTTGTCCTTATCCTGCCGTGTAATCGGATCTGCATGGTTAACCTCGAGCTAAAAGAAAATTTCTATTCTAAAATCAAGTTACTGGTAATGAGAAACCTCTGCTGTGAAGTAGTTTTAGGGGACAATTTCCTTAACTGACATTCTCACCTTACAATTCTGTTCGGTGGTACCAAACCAGCGTTGCAAATATATGGATTAGCAACTGCAAAAGTCCAGTATCCATCTCTCTTCTCAAATCTAACCTCTGACTGTAAACCAATAGCCGTAAAATCTAGACACTATTCGCTCAAAGATAAGGAATTTATTGCAATGGAAGTGAAGAGACTTCTTAAAGAAAATATTATACAGCCCAGCAAATTGCCATGGAGAGCCCAGGTCCTAATAATGACTCATGAGAACCATAAAAAGAGGATGGTACTATTTACCAACCCCTCCGCTCGGGCAGGATATGACACAAGGTCAATTTTTAAGCGGAGTTTAACAGGTTTGAATTCAGAGTTTTCCTTCTCCTAGACTAGTTGCCTCACCAAGGCTGAAGAACCTAGTCCGTCCTACTATTTATCCATAGCTAGAGGGAGAATAAGGGGGTTAATACCTTTCCCAAGGGTATTTGCCCGAAAGTGAACGTAATAGCGCGACTGGAGTACGAACTCGCGTACTACGATTCCGCAGTTCATCGCTTTAACCATTACACCACGAGGACACCCCCAAAAAAAAAAAAAAAAAAAAAAAAAAAGGAGGATGGTTGTCGACTATTCCCAAACCATCAACAGATATACACAGCTCAATGCGTATCCGCTGCCCCGTATTGACGAAATGGTTTCCGATATCACTAAGTATCGTATTTTCAGCACATTGGATCTTAGGAGTGCCTACCATCAGATACCCATCAAGCTGGAGGAAAAACCTTATACAGCATTTCGAAGCTTGTGGGCGTTTATATCAATTCTGTAGGATCCCTTTTGGGGTTACTAATGGGGTCGCAAGTTTTCAAAGAGTAATAGACGAAATCATTTCTAATGAGAAACTGAAGGATACTGTGGCATACATAGATGATGTCACAGTTTGCGGTTATAACGAGAAAGATCATAACCACAACGTCAAACAATTTATGGCCACCATAAATAAATATGACCTGACCCTTAATGAGGAAAAGTGTTCATATAATTTGAAAAGCATCAAGCTACTAGGGTACATTGTCAGGAATGGTGCCATGAGACCGGACCCCGAGCGACTTAAACCCCTAATGGAATTATCAATTCCTGGAAATATAGCTGCTTTACAATGAGCCCTTGGCATGTTTGCCCATTATTCCCAATGGGTTGTGTCCTTTTCTAAAAAAAAAAAAAAAAAAAAAATACATTTACTTACTCAAGTAAGAACTTTTCCATTATCTGATTCAGCCATTAGAGCATTTCAAAATTTAAAAAGGGATATTGCTAATTCTGCCATTGCTGCCATTAATCCTTCTGCTCCATTAGTAGTTGAAACCAATGCATCTGATTTGGCAATAGCTGCCTCCTTAAGACAACATGGTCAGCCTGTAGCTTTTTTCTCTAGGACACTCTCAAAGTCTGAACGAAGGCATACTGCCATAGAAAAAGAAGCGTACGCCATAGTTGAAGCTTTATGAAAATGGAAGCATTATCTGATCGGTAGACATTTCCACCTTATCACCAACCAAAAATCAGTTTCATTCATGTTTGACCCGAAAACCTCAAGTAAAATAAAAAATGAGAAAATTGCAAGATGGCGGATGGAACTCTCTTGTTATTCATTCGACGTCTCCTATCGCCCTGGAAAGGAGAATGCTGCAGTTGACGCACTTTCAAGGGTGTGTGGTCTAACAACAAGCTCATCTGATCTTCAGAGCATACACCGAGAATTGTGCCACCCGAGTATCATAAGAATGAAGAGTGGCAGTAAGCCGAACCTCGCCTTACAACCCTCAAGGGAATGGGCTCTGTGAACGATATAACGGAATAATATGGAAGACAGTACAGTTGGCATTGGCAAACCGAAAAATGCCGATCTCAAAATGGGAAAGTGTCATCCCCAAACGCTATCAGGACCCTACTATGTACATCTACAAACGCTACTCCACACGAGGTTTTTTTCGTTCCAACGACGAAGCTCAACAGGCACTTCCCACCCTTCATGGCTTGCTCAACCTGGAATCATTTTACTGAAACACCATGTTCGTCGTAATAAACATGACCCCTTAGTCAGCAAAGTGAAACTAATTGAGGCGAACCCCCAATACGCCCAGATTGAAACTGTGGAAGGAAGGCAGTCAACGGTCTCCTTAAGAGATCTCGCCCCGGCTGGAAATACATCTGAAGAGGCTACTTCGATGGAGAATCGCGAATATCCAGTTTTCAGAACCAGCCCAGTTAAGCTAGGCGATCAAATCCAGTGTACATCTAGTTCAGATACTCTACCGAATGAATCCAATTATCCTTATGAACCTTCTTCCACATCTGATTCTGAAGAAAGACCGATACCACAAAAACGGCCTCACCCTACATCGGAGACTGACACTTACTTTTCAGACACCCAGCAACCGAAACATTTAAAAAAAAAAAAAAAACGGTGCCGTTTCAAGGCTAGACCTTCTACGCAGAAATGCATTAATCACGATAACAATAACTTGTTGTCTGACGTTGACGGCCACCAGTGACCTGGACAATCAAGATGTTCCCAAAAGACCCGCAAAATGCCAGGTCGTTGGAAAGACTTGCTTCTGTATGTATAACTAACAGGTGGGGGAGAATGTTGTAAGTAATTCCCCACAGCCTGCTCCCCCTGTTTGGTGTAATAGAGAAACTCCAGAAATGCTTATAAAATAAGCTAGCTTAATTCTTTTTTGCTGTTAGTTTTATTAAGTAGAATAAAGCTTTCCTAAGTTTATTCATCTCGGGTTATTCATTACACAGATAACTACCAACAGTTGGGGAAAACTGAACTACCTCAGCCACAAAGCATATCAATATTCACAAGAGTAAATTGTACTTACTTTCTTTTTGTGTGGCTTCCACTGCAAGAATCGCTTCTTTTACATCATCTTTGTTGGAACGCATATCTTTCAGGACAATTTGATTCAGGGCTTGCTGAAAATATAAAAGAATTGGGAAATTAGGTGAGAAGTGACAAGACAGCTACAGACTGAATCATGCATAAAGGGAGTCTTAGTGGCATAATGGGTAAAATGCTGCAAGGAAGCAAGTTCAAACTCCAGTCAAACTATTAAATTTACTTTCTAAGTAATATCCTTGGGAAAGGTATGAACCCCTGTATCCTCCCAGATATAGATTAAGCAGTATCACTACTTTTCTTACAAAAGGATAGCTTTGATATTAAATAACTCACAAAAGTTGATGTGCCATTAACAAAGGAAACCGCACCTACTGTGTGATACAAACTGGTATAAATCAGTGAAGGAAATGGTAAAAAAAATAATAAAGTAAAGCCAGAAAATATAAATGTAGGAAATAAACATTTGGTAACCATTTAAATTCAAACATTTTACCTGACTTCACCTCACCTATTTGTTGAGGTTTTTGCAATTTGAATAAAATTTCTTGAACCATCTGGTGAACAAACTGTGATCAACTGAACCTTCACTTTTCCCCACAACAAATGTTTTTCGTTGTTATGGTTCAGTCCAAACTAGTAAAGCTTAAGTTCTCATATTAGACTACTGCATATTCATCCGTGTAGCTTTCAAATCACACACAGAGTAAAGCAAAGCACAATGTGTCAACACACCAACTACCACGATACTATCAACCACAGCAGGTACCGTTCATGACTTGAACTGCTTCAGTCATAAGATATACATGCCACAAACTAGTATGAACCAAAATATTAAACCCTAGTATATTTATATTTATTTACTGGGCCACTGGCCTAATGAGTAGAGTGTTTGCCAATGGTCCAGAAGACCAGGGTTCAATCTCAAGTCAAGTCATACCAAATATTTTTTTAAAATGGTACTTGATGCTTAACACTCAGCATTATAAGGTAAGGATCAAGGGTAAAGTGGAGCAATCCAGGGAATGGAGTAGCGCCATCCCCTTCACCTTGGTGTAGTAGCAATTGAAAAGGGAGCCTTCAAGTCATCATCAACCAAGATCGCCAACTTTACTTACTTATATTTATATACCCTGTGACATTATAGACCCCAAGATATATGGTTAGAGGTGTAGACCAGATGATATGGTGTGTATATTTGGGTACAAAATATGTGTCCATGCATCTATGTGGTACTCTAGTAAATATATATCTAGTTGCAAGGATGATTATATGCGTATGTATGTGTTGGCATAGATATTTTGTGTTTGGATGGCAGAGAAAGACTGAGAAAATTGAATGAATATCTTAAGTGGACATGGTCAGATAAGATTGAAAAGACCACTTAGGTTGCAACTTCAAAGAATTAAATTTTATTGTCATCCTTTTTAGTCTCCCATAGACATCCAGTCTGGCTATATTTTTATGTTTGGCCATATGGGTGTCAAAAGTGTAGAGAATTTACCCTGGCATATATACACAAGATTAGTTGTGAGAGGGAGTCAGTTGGTTACCAGGAACCAGAAACGGTTTGGTTGGAATGACCATAGTAGCAACTGCCAGATGAATGCATACCAGGGGTGGGGGAAAGCAAAGAAGAGTTAGAGATAGGTCCCAGGGTGTCACAACCACTCACTTTGTGATCAACTCCAGTCCTTCAAATCTTATGTTTGTCTTATTTTTCTTTGTCCTTGTGGAACGACTGTCTCCTGTGCTTGTACATTGTGATATTCATCAGCAGAAAACAACAACATGGGGTCCAACACCATGGTGCTACAAAATGTACACTGTGATAAATGTAGGACAGAGAGTAGGCCAGGCAGTTATGCCATTATCACCTTATTTAATTTCATAACATTTCAATAAATATCAAAACAAAGTGAAAAGTGTTCTGTTTACTTTATAAAAACCTGATAATTTAAATCATTGTTTGAATTAACAGCATGTCAATCCTCCAGGGTTATTTTATGCCTGGAGGTTAAAGAATTGTGTACATTGTATATTCATATTTAAAGTTTCTGAGTAGTTTTGCGAGAATTTTTTTGCACACATTTATATGATATCAGGTATTCCAATCTAATACAAATAATTTACAAAAAGGTCTATTTGAACCATAGATGGGACCTTAACTGGTATTACCAATCTGGGTTAAAGTGAACCTGGGAGTAATGAAGGAGTACTCCATACTCCTCAGATCTCCAGAACTAGAACCTGACCATCATATGAAGTTAGGCGCCATACACAAAACACATTTTGGTGGGGGACGTCTTAACCCTCTGCAGGAGATACAGTCAGTGTATTCTTAGCCCTGTAGACAGGGCAATAATTAAAAACAGTTTAATTTTTTGTAAAATGATTTCAATGAGATTGATCAGTAACTCAAAATGAAAACATTTAAGACTGCAACAATAAAAAAATACTTCAGTTGCATATCTTTGAATACTGTAGAATTAAATTCATAAACAATCAATCTACTGTAGATTTACAACATCTAAATAAATTTATTTTTGAAAAAATAAAATCACCACTTGATGGAATGATCGTTAGGTGGTGAAAAAAGCCAAACAAAATGACAACTGAAGACGTTTTAGTTTAACAGAGTTGTTCCTGTAAACCAGACCCTTGTAAGTTTATTTAAGAGTTGACATTTTTAGAACTACAGAAAATCGATCTGAGTCATATTGATCAGGGTTTGTAGAAGATATGTGCAAGGAGATTCTCCAGTTCCAGTGGCTTGAGATGTTAAATTATTAACATTGAAGTTCTACTTGTCAATGAAGATTATGGTTATGTTTATTTGGCTTAATGACATATCAACCATCATGGGTTATTTAAAGACAAATTCTGTTTATGCAAATGTGTGTGAGAGATTTGTAAGCAAATAGTTTGTAGAGAGCTTTATTTTTCAACAAATTAAGAGCTCATTTGTTTACACACAGTTAAATGGTTTCAAGTATTGCTAAGTAACACTAATAATTCTATTTAATATTAATCATTAGTTAGTATGCTATTAAATAGTTTCAAGAATTGCTATTTAACAGTAATACTTCTACCAAATATTAATCATTTGTTTGCATATTGTTTAAATGGTTTCAAGTATTGCTATCTCAGTGCAAATGACCATCAGCCACTACCTTCAAACTCTTAAGATGAAATAAGGTTGGGTACTTGTTTGTCACAAAAACAATTTGAAGAATATGACAATCACATAGGTCCTAGACTTAACATGACCAGCCAGTTCATTGGATTGGGCCTCTGGTTCTTTGTGGTCCTATGCTAGTCATGGAGCCCAATATGGTATGACTACTCGTCACAGTACTTGTGGCTGTTGTGATCGTGACTACCACATTAGCTTCCGACTGTTTACTTTGTCAAGTCCTTCCGTGCCCACAGTGTGTTTGAAAGATCCATGAATGGGGGTGTTGACACAATTCAGCCGGATCTTTTTCTGATGGTCAGGTAATATGAGTGGCTAGATTGTCCAGCAACTCAAAGAATAGAGAAAACCAGTTGTTAACAACAAAAAATCATTTTTATTGAAACACGTTTATGAGACAATAAATAAACAAACGATATTTGCTTTCCTGGCAAAAAGAAGAGAGAATATTGAGAGAAAGAGTGATGAAGAGATGCGGTTAGAATGACACTAATGTCTCTAAAATCTGGGACTTTGAATTTTTATAAAATCTGAAGGTTGTTTGAAGTGCCTCGGGTCTAGAATGGAAGGGATACTCCTTTGGCAGTCTTGAGTTTCTCCTTGGTTCTTTTTCTCATCCTCTCTGATGATTCGTTTTACCATCCTATTTTATAGATCAATATCTGGACTAAAAAAAGGTTTCTGTTTGGTTGTCCAATAAGGGACAATTAGGAGTCATATTCCCATTGGTCAGCCAATCCTAGTTCAGGATATCTTACAGGTATAAGGAAAACCCTTTTTAGATGCTTTGACCAATAGGAGCAGGTTTAGAGCAATGGGTTGAACTAAAAATTCTCAGCCTCACCTGACTGGATGAGCCATGACAGCTCACCTTTATTTAGGGTGAAGCAAAATTAAATCTCACTTTTGATATTGACCTTTAAAATAAGGACTAGAAAAATATGTTTTACGAAATGACCCATTTCATCATTATGATCAATGAAGTTAGTTGACAACCGAAAAATTAAATAAATTCGCTGACCTTTAAAATCAAAAACAATTGTCTCGCACTCAACTGACCTTTAGGAATTTTCAATCAACTTTTTAGGTCAATTTAAGCCTTGAACTAAAAAGATACTTATTTTAAGGATCTTATAGTTTTATATATATATATATATATATATATATATATATATATATATAATTTTCATATATTTCATAAATTTTAATTTTTACATATTAATTAAGTATTCAACAGCACGTTGTGTCACATCTTACCATAATAGATGAATGGTCAAAGTGGAGTGTTGCAAATCACATGATCGCTTCAGCTGCCAAGTTATGGACTGCTCAACCACCTACAAGCAACAAGTGGCCTTATTATGAGGAGGGGGCTCTTAACCCTCTACAGAGGTATTCAACATATTCTACATCCCCAGGCAACAAAGCAGTATTGTAGCTGAATTCATGGCAGTTATATATGGCTCAAATAATGAAGAGGGTGAAACTTTTGTTGTATGCTATTTTGAATTAGACAAATAAACACTAGCAAATACATGCACATATATATATATATATATATATATATATATATATATATATATATATTTATTTTTACATACACTATCCTGATTTCATATCCATATAAAAGTAGTTTTTCATAAAATCTAAATCTAGGAAGACACAAGACATAATAAAAATTCCATAAAACATTTTACCTTGAATTCCTGACAATGTTCTTTCCGAAAATTCTGTGGAGCCGGAATGAAGAAATATGGAGCAAAGCCATGGATGTGAGCCATGACACTGTTACCCTGCATTGTCACCCCACACATCCGAATGATAGGTACTGGCCCGATGGTAGAACCAGGCATCCCAGGATATGGAGAACCTGAAAGGAAACAAGCAGAAAAGGAACTTCAGTTTTATTGAGTAATTTCAACTCATTTTTTTTAAATAATGACTCTTAATTTCTATTTATTCTTTACCATGCTGTACTAATTACATGTACAATATAGAACGGAACCAGAAAAATTAGGGTTCATGGCTACTTGATTAGAAATAATTCCAGGAAAAGTAACAAGAGGATAAAATATTTTGTAAAAACAAAATCAATGGATGGTTTTGAATTTTTTTCAATTGTTCTTTTGAGGACTGGAGATCACAAAAATTCATTTCTATTTATTAAATCAAAAAAGGATGTATTATTATTGAGGACAGAAGACTTCATGCTCAAGGGAAATGTTTCTTGTGCAAAGAAACTATTATCAATTGCCATGAGGATCCTTGACAGTTGGAAGCATGATGTGCGTGACTGCTCTCTTTTCTCAAAAAGGTGGGATATATATCTATGTATTTATTGCAGCATTATAAGCAAAAAAATCCAGTGAATGAGCAAAAGACAAGTTAACAGAGTTGAACATTCTTCTGTAACATGTTATGCTTGATTTAGCACTTTATGACCTGTCTTACAAAGGTCATGATTTAAATAGGGTCACACATCCAAAGTGAAAGCTGACAGGGAAGGGGGCCTGTGAATCCCACTATATATATTTGGTCTCAGTTTCTCTTTTGGTAGCTGGGATGTGAATCAAAGATTTTGGAAAGACTTGTTCCCAAAATAATGAAAAAGCTACCGTGGTGTAAATAGTTCATTTATTCCTGCTTCCATGGGCTCAGAGATAAAACAGAGTAAGAATAAAACCAAGTCAAGTTGTGTTTTTGTGTTTCCCTCTCTAGCCAAAAAATAATCATAGTAGTCAACTAGTGACCATTCTAAAGACATTTATTTGCTGACTACTCTACAAACATCCATTCAGGTGACTACATTACATAACCCAATCCCTCTGCCACAGGAAGAATGTGACACAAGGTCAATTTCTAAGTGGATTAAAACTGGTAAATCAGTTTTCCTTCTCCGGTTGCCTAACAAAAGTTAAAGAACCCAGTCTACTCTACTATTTACCCACAGCTTGGAAGAGGAAAAAAAAAGGATTCATGCCGTTTCAAAAGGCACAGTCACAAAGTGAAATGCAGCCTCATCAATGATTTGAAATCAGGCCACCAACTCCATTTCCTACAACAGAAACCATTTTGTGAAGAAGCGTGCCTTCAAAGGTGGAATATGTAAGGCAGATCAAGTCAACAGATCACCGACAGACACAGGCTTCATACCTCCTTTTACAGAAAAGAACACTTGCATATTTTAAGGCAAGGTGTGCAAAACAATCTTGGAATTGAAGAGGTAGATGAGAATTCATAAGAATCCAATTCCACAGGCAGGTTTAATGGTTCCTTTGAGTAATTCAAATTATCTGCTAAGTGCACTTTATGTCAATCAGGAGCTTGTCTTAGGTTGGTTGGTTGGGTTTTACGGCATGCCAACCCATCGGGTAATTTTATGCCAAAAACGTTTTTATTTATTATTTTTATTTGGTATAATTTTTATGCATATAGTTATTTGAACACTATAAACAAATACCAACGACATCAAAATAAAATGATATGCAGTCTTGAATTGTCTGCTGAAGTCAGCATTTGATTTTTTATATAATTAATTTGTAGGTCTATGAGCCTACAGCCTTGATAGAAGGCCAATTCTTTTCAGATATTCTATTATGTTTTTAGGATTTATTTTCTCAAATAATTCCTTCATACTATTAACTTTACAGAAATTTTTTCGGATGCGAGATAGGTTTGTACATTCTATTAAAATATGCCTAATTGTGTAAGGGTTTCCACATGGACATTTAGGAAGAGGTTCTTCTTTTAGAATAAAGTCGTGCGTTAATCTAGTGTGGCCTATACGTAGTAGAGAAAGAATGGTTTCTTCTTTTCTAGTATTACTAGCTTCACGTTTTCTTTCTTTCAGAAGAGGCTCTATTTGGTGGAGATTGTTTTGGGCATTTTCAACCCACAATTGTTGCCATCTTTTTGTGATTATTTGTTTGATTTTATGTTTCAAGTCTGTGTATGGGAGCTTGTCTTAAGAGTCACCCCAGAGCACATAGGTATGGTCTTACCCCTCTGCAGAGGTGCAGTCAATATATTCTACAGCCCCAGCTGGCTGGGCAATCTTATTTATAACTGTTTAAATGAAATAAGACATTTATAAGAAAAATATACTCATAGCAATGTATACAAAAGTTTTTGATTTTTTTAAATTTGATTAAGTGTATATAAAAGTTGGATTCTTGAATAGAGCTCACTGAGAAAAGAAAAAATCTTTTTGAATGTTTAAATCCATTGAACAGTTGTTGAGTAATTTGGATTTTTCACCTGTTCCAAAGACATCTTTTCTGGTTAAAAAAAAAAAAAAAAAAAAAAAAAAACAACAATCAGGTTTTCAGACACCCAAAAATACCTTTCATAAATAAAATCAATTTTCACCACTATCACTCAAGATTAATTCACAAAAATTCCCACAAGAATAGTTTTCAATATAGAATGGCTGGGTTTTATGGTTTATCAACCTTTCTAGGTTACTTAATGCCCAATCTTGTTTTTATATATATATATTAAATATGTATATTATTTATAAACACATTTTGTAGATACCATTATTAAATGAGCCTGAGATCTTTTCTGCACAGATACATGGTTTCAAGTATAATTCCAATTTAACATCAGTCATTTGTTTGCACACAGTTTGTTCTATTTGACCTATAGATAGACCCTATTAGGTGCAATGGCAATGAAGGGGTACTCTACATTCCCCAAATCTCCAAGGCTGGAGCCTCGCCATCAGATAATTTAACATCATACCAGGACACTAATTGGGGGGGGGCTTACCCCCTCTGCAGAGATGCTGTTGGTGTATTCTATAGCCCCAGTCAACTAGGCTGCCAATATAAAGAATATGATGCTATTCTGTCCACACAGATGTTGTGGCTATCCAAGTTGGCAGTCCAAAAATTCACATTTTTTTGTTACAGCAATAAAAATTTAAAAAAAAAAGAAAAAAGAAAAAAAAAGCCCATTATCTGTTCAGTTAGTCAGCTATTCATAATCAGTTTCATTTTCATCCATAAAGCTCACAAATATCAATAAATGATATCAATGAAAGCAAATTTTAATCAAAAATCTTTAGAATTACAAATATTGTTAAATGTTATATATTTTCTGACTATAGTACCATGTCCTCTTGATTTTCACGTCAAGATCGTCTTACCTAAGACTTCACACAATTTGGATAACCACTGAGCTGGGGTGTATGCTGGCTTATTCCTGTCTACACACATCAAACTTGATGCTTTGTCATGATGTCACTGTGTTGGGTGTTTTTCCAAACTATTCTTTTAGTTTTTCCAATGCCATTCTTGTGAGAAAAATTATCGTTGACTTCACCAATTTTTAGCAGAACGCGACTTTTAGTACCCGATTCTTCTATTCTAACAAAGTTAATTTTTTCTTTAATACTTGATTTTATCCTATTTTTGGCATAAGGTTATTCAGGAGTGACAGCTCAATGTTGGATTTTATCTCTAGTATTTCAAATTCAGCTAAGTTCAAGTTACAATTGAAAATAATTAGCATGAAGAAAAAATTTTATTCTCATCAAAAATTCTTTAAAAATGTAATGTACTTTAACTTTATGTAAAAATAGATTGTTTTGTGTTGTTTTTGTTTAAAAAAATTTATAAATCTCAGAATTTTGCATTAGAAAAAAAAAAAATGCAAATTTTGCCAGAAAATTTAATGAAAATATTTTAAGGGGTTTTGCCAGAATTTTATTTTGAAATGAGGGTATTGGTACAAGACACAAAAAAAAAAAAAAAAAAAAAAAAAAGCTAAACACGATAAAATGAGAGGCACAGCAGTTTTTATTTCATCATTAAATAACAACAATTATAAAAGTTATTTTATAAATTATTACATCAAATTAAAGATCTATGTGCTATTTAATGATACAAATTTGACTGTAATACATTTGGCTGTGAACTTATAAGGATTCTATTTATTTTGTTTTTGGCAATAAATGTGCATTACTAGGGGCAAGTCAAAAGTTTTGAAATATTTTGGTATATGCTAGTTTGTGTCATATATATCATATGACCAAAGCAGTTCAAGCTGTAGTAGGTACCTGCTGTGATTGGTAAAATCATGGTAGTTGGTGTGTTGACATACTGTGCATTGTTTCAGTCTGTAAGATTTGAAAGCCAACCAAATGAACATGAAACAGTCTAATTCACAAACTTACACTTTACAAGTTTGTAGAGGGCCATAACATTGAAGAAGCAACAAAAAACATTTGTTGTGCAAAAGGTAATGGCACAGTTGATTATCCTAACAAGATGGGTTAAGAAATTTTATTGTAAGAAACTTCACAATAAGGCAAGGTCAGATAGGCATAAAACTGGACTCCAAGGCTATTCTCCAAGTCATAGCGGTAAATCCGGTATCAGATGAGCTGGACATTTTCTAGTCCAGTTTGGTTTGTCAGCTTTACAACCTTGGCAAAAACATCTGGAACAGCTGAATTGTGCCTTTTGTTGTCAAAATATTTCAAAACTTGACCCTAGTATTTAGTCAAATATGACAAGCACTGAATTACAACTGATTAAATTAAACACTGATTTTATAATCTCCTTGTAAAAGCCTTCAAACATATGTACTGTAGATAGTTCATAATCATCCCAAGATTTCCCCACTGAAAGGAGAGTTAATTGGTTGGGTTTTATGGCATATCGACTATTATAGGTTATATAATACCAAATCCTGTTTTATATATATATATATATATATATATATATATATATATATATATATGATTTGTAAATGAATAATTTGTAGATCACTTTTTTAAATAAGCCAGTGCCCATTGTTTGCACACAGTTAAATGGTGTTAGATATTTCTAATACTAATGATTCCATCAAATATTAATCATTTGGTTGCACATGGTGAAGTGGTTTCAAGCATTATCCACAATAATAGTTTTATTTACATGCAGTTAAATGGTTTCAAGTATTGTTATGTAATACCAATAATTCTATTTTTGCATACAGTTAAATGGTTGCAAGTTTAGCTATGTAATACCATGGATACAATTTAAGCATGCAGTTAAAGAGTTTCAAGTATTGTTATTCATCACTTATAATTCTGTTCACATGACATTTGTTTGCACACAGTTAAATGGTTTCAAGTAATTGCTATGGAACACAATTCAATTGAACATCAGTAATTTGTTTGTACACAGTTAAACAGTTCTACTCGACCCATAGATGGGACCCTAACAGGTACCACTAGTCTGGGTCAGTGTGGATCTGAGAATAATAACAATGAAGCTCCAGGATTGGAGTCTCACTGTTAGATAGTTTAGAGTTATATCTAGGACATTCAGCATAGAAACTGAGGGGTTCTTACACTTTTGCAGAAATGCAGTCAGTGTATTCTACAACCCCGGCCAACTGGGCTATGAAGAGGAGGTGGGTCTTGGAACCAACAGTGGATAATGGAGGTCTTTTTGTATAAATGGATACTTGAGTAATCAAGGGATTATTTATCAGTTAATGAACTGATTGATTCTAATAGTATACACTGTACATTCATATTTACATTTTTTGCATAGTTGCTTCTTAAGAGTTTTTTTTTTTTTTGGCACATGTTACATTGTATTCACGAGTGAAGTTTCTCAGAGGTTAGTGTTCAAAGGTGGTCATGAGCCACACTGTCAGCAACTGTTCATTGATTTTATTAAAAAAATTTTCACATTTGCCTGGCTTATAATTGGGACTTTTCTAATTGCAGAGATGCTTGGATGGCTTGCAGGTGAGTACATCAGTAAGTAGCAAGTAGCTTGCCATGAGACACACACACACACACACACACACACACGACATCAAAAGCTCCATAGTTTGACACTTGAATAAATTCCAATTACATACTTACCAATATAATTGTCCATATAGATCTGCTGAAACTCAATGGAATCAGTTTGAGAATTTATAGGTTGAAGAGGTGGACGAGACCATTTGTCTGAAGTAGCAAGATTTTCATCTGAAACAAACCAAACAAAATTACATTTAAATATGCAGGTCTTTGAAGTAATGTCACCAGGACAATTTTTTCTTAACTATATACAAAAGGTAAGATGGGTAAATTGTCACCATTAAAAATTATTAATTGGCATTCACTACAGAAGCTCCAAGATTTCAGAATGCTTGGTTGTCAATCAGAAGAGAGATTCATATTCATTGTGATGAAAACAAAACACTCAGTCCACATCATGGTGTTTGGAGTAGTCACTAGCAATGATATTATGCCCCACTCATATATCAATATGGCCTCACATGAAACACAGAAGCCTACATCAAGTTCCAGGATGAGGTAGTACTGCTCTGGATTGAAGGGTAGTTACTTAAAGACCCTACATTTGGCAACAAGACTGTGTCATACCACACAAGTAGGAAAACCTAGTTTAAGCTGCCAGAAAATTTCTGTAATCACATCACTCCTAAAATCTGGCCACCAAACTTTCCAGATAGTAATCCCCTTTATTATGCATGGAGGCACAGTTGAACAAGAGACTTTATTGGTCTCTTGTTCAAATGGCAGCATTTATCAATTTAATCAAGGAGACCATAACAAAGGCTTAGAAGAGATTCTGAAATTGTCTGGAGGCCATGGTTGAAGCCAATGCCAATTTCTTTAAATGAATTTAATGTTTAACATTTCAAGATATTTACAAATAGTTTGGTTAGGTTTTAAGGCATATCAACCATTGTAGGTCATTTGATGCCAAATCTTTTTAATACATATTTTAAATATATGATTTCTAAACACATTTTTTAGATAACACTTTTAAACAAGCCTGAGCTCATTTAAATGGTTTTACTTAACCTCAAATAATTCAGTTTACCATAATTACAAAGTATTTCGTTTATACACTTACTTGTTTAAACATGGTTTTTGTTGTTTACATACAGTTAAATGTAAAATCAATTCAATATTTAATCACTCAACCATAGGCAGGATGCAACAAGGTCAATTTTTAAGCAAAGCACAGTTGGTTTTAATTGTTCAACTTCTCCTAAACTGGTTTAGATTAAAGAAGATCAGTCTGCACTACTCTTTACCCATAGCTGATAGAAGAGAAGAAATTTCTTGCCTTTTCAAAGGGGCATTAGTACAAAGTGAAATCCATACAGCCTTGTGAAATTCATTTTCCATGAAAATAACTGTTACATCACACAGTGCACAATACTATATTTTCTAAATACACCAACAATATTTGCTGAAATAGCCTAATTATGGTCAAATATAAATCATTGTCTAGTGGGTAGAGTGTTCGCCAATGATCTGGGAGACCTGTGTTTAATCCCAGGGCGTGTCATACCAAAGACTTTAAAGATGGTACTTGATACCTCCTTGATTAACACTCAGCAATATAAAGCACATATCAAGGGTAAAAATGGAGCAATCCAGGGAAAGGAGTAGTGCACTCCGCTAAACCTAGTAGCTATTGAAAAGGGAGCCTTCTGGTCACCCTCGACTACGGTCACCAACGACAACAACTTATATATCACCAATATATACCTATGTATATTCATATCTTCATGGTGCAAAAAGCAGGTATTCCTCAGAAGTGAAATATTTCTAAGTCTTCCACCATAAAAAAAGCTTGCTTAAGTTTTATGGCATGTCAACTCTTGTAGGTTATTCAATGCCAAATCCTGTTTATACATTTATTAAATATATGATGTCTAAAGAATAGCAGCTAACATTTTCAACAAGCCAGAGTTCATTTGTTTGCACACAGTTAAACGATTTCAAGAATTCTTATCAAAACATGAATAACAGTTAAACGGTTATATATATATATATATATATATATACATACACAAACACACACACACAATTAGTAAGTGAATAGTTTGTACATAATCTTATTTTTAAAGGAGTTAGAGCTAATTTGTTTGCACACAGAGTATTGCTATTGTTAAATGGTTGCAAGTATTTCCAAACAACACTAATAATTCTATTAAACACTATTCATTCATTTGCACACAATCAAATGGTTCTAAGTATTGCTATGTAACACCAATAATTCAATTTTGGCACAGTTAAAGGATTTCAAGTATTTTTATTCAACATTACACATTTATTTGCACACGGTTAAATGACTTCAAGTATTAATATGTAACACTAACAATTCAATTCAACGGTCATTTATTTGCACACAGATGTTCAAACAGTTCCATTTGACCCATTGACGAGACCCAAACAGGTACAAACACACTAGGTCAGAGTGGACCTGAGAATAATGGCAATAAAGGGGTACTCTACTTTCCATAAAGCTCCAGGACTGGAGTCCAATCTTCAGAAGGCTTAGTATCAATTTCAGGACACTCTTTGAGGGGGAAGAGATAGTCTTACACCTCTGCAGTGATGCAGTCAGTTTATTCTACAGCCGCAGCTGTTAGGACTCACCATAAAAAAAGATTCAAGAACCATTTGTTTAAAGTATTAAAATAATTAGTTTATATTCTAGTTCAAGCACTCTGTAGATATAACAAAGATAAATTGGAACAAAAATTAAACAGTGTGTTTGATAGGTCAACTTAACACAAAAAATTTACCAAACAAATATTGAATGGAGCAGATTCAAATAGCTTGAAGTTTATACCCATTATGAGAGATCCCTCAGAAACTCCTGGAAACTGTTCAAAGCACCAGCAGTTTGGTTGCAATACTATGAGGTGTTCTTGCAAAAAGCATGATTTGGTTAGGTTAGGGAACCTAACCAAATCATGCTTAAATTGCTTAAATTGTAAAGGTATTTGTGCCAACATAGATGTCTCATCTGATAACTTACTGGCATAATCATTCAGTTTATCATGTGAGCTATGCTTGTCAAAACTGAAATCTCACTAATTAGGATAAGCATTTCATGATTGTATCAGTTTTGTTTTATATAATATTGTAATGCAATTAAAATAGATAACAAACTTCATATTGCCCAGTCAGCTGGGGCTGTAGAATACACTGACTACTTCTCTGCAGAGGGGTAAGACCCCCCCCCCTCCACCAATAATGAATGTCCTGATATGACACTAAACAATCTGATGATGAGGTTCCAGTGATGCTGGAACTTTGGGGAATGCGGAGCACCACTTGATTGCCATTGCTCCCAGGCCCACTCTGGCCCAGCATGGTAGCACCTAATAGGGCCCTATCTATGGGTTAAATAGAACTAAACTGAATACTAATGCTAAACTGAATTGTTTGAATTCGAACTGTTTGACAAAAACTGAATAGCTTAAAATAGGAATGTTTTGACAATTAAACTGTGTACTCATGCTAAACTGAATTGTTTGAAATAGAATTGATTATTTGTTTAAAAATGGATTTGGCATTAAATTACCTACAAAGGTTGATATGCCATAAAACCCCAACAACCAACCAACATACTTCATACGGTTGAAATAATAAAAAAAAAAAAAAAGAGTCCGATGCAGTGAAGGATCAAGTGACAATAGGTGGCTCGATCTCATACCAGCTACAAGGCAGTGCTCAGTTTGAGCAAATTTCCTCAACAACCCAACTACACATAAAAGTCAGTGAGGGGAAATTTTGGAACGCAAGATTTCTAGAGTGAAATTTTGTTTGTAATCTGTGTCACTGAGAAAGAAAACAAGTTCTGTTGTTTAAGAGTAGAAAGAATAATCACTTTTATATCTACTCTATTAACCACATCTGATTTTCCAGGGAAAGGAGTAGCGTCCTCCCCTACACCTCTGTGTAGTAGCTATTGAAAAGGGAGCCTTCTGGTCGCCCACAACTACAGTCGCCGACTTTTTACTTTTACATCTGATTTTATCATGTGGCACCAGAAACTTCATTAATAATAAAAACTTCACAATAATAATAAAAAACATTTTAGATAATTACTAAAGTACAACAGGTTAATTGAACCTGCAAGAACACAAGAACTTTTGGAAAACTTCTCAAAAGTTATGCAACACATGCAGATTCTTAGTTTCATTTCTGTTGCAAATTTGTCCTGGGTCAGATTGCCTTGATCATTTATAGTTGGGGGACACCAACCTACAGTCCATGTGGGACAAGCCCTATACTTCATTTTCAAAATTTTTCTTCACCTTTTAATGTTGACTGTGAAGAGGCAGCTGCAGCTGGAACTCATTAATCTTCAGTATTCAGAAAATTTGAAGTACAATTTTTTTTTGTTTACCACATCCTCAATTTCTGTAAGAACCACAGGCTTCCATCTAGATAATTTTCCAACCTTATCACCAACACCTCATAAGTAATGAGCACATCTGGTATAACATACCACTGTGAACATTTGTTCTAAAGAATTAAGCATGCCAAGAGGAAGCTGCATTCACAACTGTCAAATCATCACTTGTCTGATTTGCTCCTTCTGTCAACCTATTCATTTAACCCTGATATTACATCATTTCGTGGTTGCAAACAATATCAGATGTCTCATTTATAAATTATGATTGTTACTTTGTGAATTCAGCTATTTTTCTGTCCTTTTAAGATTACAAGCCAAGATTCTCCAGAGTCGAGCTTTGTGGCCTTTGGACTGGAAAGGCTGTAAGAACCCTGATCTACAGCATATTTTACATGATATTTTAGTGGATTTTATTTTGTTACTTTTTTTTTTTAAAGATCATCTTCATCCTCATAGAGTGAAGGGACAAGGCTAAAGAGACAGACACTCTTTTTACCTATTTTGTAGGCAACTGCCAAGATTAGATCTGAAAAGGTCCGTCAGAAAAAGCCATAAAAACTTCCGGTTGGAAATAAATAACCATCTATGTGATATTTTGGGTAAAATGAATTTAACTATTAAAACACTTGACTTATGTGGGCCATTTAATATGACATTTCCTGCAAGGAAAAGGGATATCTTGCCAATGTTGGATTTGCTGTTTCGATTTGCCTCTTAGGAGTTTTAACCTTTCTGGATTTAATGCTGAACTGGATTACTGACTCGGGACTTGATACCAATTACTTGTGAGGATACTGGAACTGAAACCTTTTTCAGAAGTTTATTCACCATATTACCATTTAATAGACTGGCTCATTGGCCTAGTGGGTAGAGTGTTCACCAATGGTCAAGTCATACCAAAGACTTAAAAAATGGTACTTGATGCCATCTTAACACTCAGTAATATAAGGTACAGATCAAGGGTAAAGTGGAGCAATCCAGAGAAAGGAGTAGCACCCAGAAGGAGCAACTGAAAAGGGAGCCTTTGGGTCGCCATCGACGACAGTTGCCAACTTTACTTTACTTTACCATCTAATATGTCGCCCCTTCCAACTGAGTTATACCTACGTAGTCTTTGATGTTTTCGGACTATTGATTTCGTTACCACCTACATTTCTGCCCTCCCTCTACAGTGCCTTAAAAAATGGGTTTTGAGATGGTGTCATATCTGGCAATGCATCCAAACCAAGCTAGCCTTCATCAATTGATGGGAGTTCTTAAGGGCCCCATAAGTATTTAGACCAACCCGCATTTATCTAGCATTCTGTATAGGATGTGCAGCTACTTTCTCAGGAATCTGGTTTTGAAAGCAGTGATTTTTCTATCAGCAATGAAAGCAACTATCATGTGATCATCTTCAACAAAATAACAAAATCAGTAGAAACAGGAAAAGTCAGAAATCTGACACTAGATTGATTTTAATGGGATGTTGTAGTGGATGTGACAAGCCAGAACCTGAATCTAGTAACAGAGATAGCTGTGACTAACCTATTAGCTGCCATAAAAGAACCAGTCTGTCTAGTATGTAGAACTTTGATGTGAGAAGAAATAAGTACATGCTGGAACTAGAATATTTATACATATCAACCACATGTGATCGGCATGGTTAAGGAATTATGTTCATTGTACATTCAAATTTACATTTTTTGTGTAGTTTTTTCTTAAGTTTTTTCCTATATAATACAAATAATTTGCACGTAGTGGTATGGTTTCAAGCATTCTTATCCAATACTAATAATTTGCACACAATTATATGGTTTCCAGTAACTAATAATAATCCTTAGTAAACAATTATAGCTTCAAGTAACTATTCTTAATACAATAATTTACAGTTTTATGGCGTCGAGTGTTCCTATAGAATCCTAATGATTTTCAAATGGGTCTATTTGATCAATATGTTGTATACCAGACCAAGAAGACAATAACACTTATTTATAAAAATATAATCTCTCTGGTTTATTACAAAAGGTGGCGAAATTGGTTGTGTGAGAGAGCATCAGATAGACAGGGAACCACAGAAATACATCTTCAGAGTGCCTTGCTTCTCCGTGCTTCTTTCACAGGACTGTCTCTCAACCTGGCTCCACCCACCCCGCCGAGCTAGCACCCAAAAAACTGCTGACCGACTTCTAGCTTAGGATTGAAAACTTCCATCATTATATATTTTTTGGATATCTACATACTCTTTCTCCACAATTCACATGGCATTTACACTGTCCCTTGTTTACCTTAAGATATAGGTGCACATCCCATTTTTAAATCCACGAACCCACACTGCTCGCCAAAGGTCAACATGTAACAAATATGAGAATTTAACAGGTACTAGCACTCGGGGTCAGAGTGAACTTCCTACCCCCTCCCCTCTATCTCCAGAACTAGAGCCTCACCTCCAGATGCAGAGTAGTATCATACCCAGAACACGTTTTTTGGGAGAGTCTTACTCCTCTGTATGAGATACAGTCAGCATATTCTAAACCCCAACAACAGGGAGAGAAAGAGAGAACCTATGCAAGGTTCTAGGGAGAGGGAGAGACAAAACAACAGACTGTGAGTCTATGGGAGCACTGGTTGTGGATCAGCCAGTTATGGGTGAAAGACTGCATTAGAAAAAACTGGAGGTCCCAAATCTTCTGCACAGCAGAAATGAATATTTCTCCCACCAACACCAGGCAGAAGGAAGGAAATGATTTGGTTTTGAAAGAGTTGAACATAATGCAGTAAAGACGGTCAGTTGAACACTAGCCATGAAGATGAAAGGAGGTAAAAATTTACGAGCTCTATTTTGGGGTTGGGCTCCAAAAAGAGGCCTTACACTAGACGCAACCTTGTGAAGACAAAACAAGCAATCAAAGATGTTATAACAACAAGAAAATACAGAAAGAAAATTTAAGGTTTGTGTCTGCTCTCTTTCTCCTCATGACATGCTGTCTCTCTTTGCCTAGTGAACATGGTCGACTCAACTTTTATACTCTTTCTATTAGCGACTACAAACAAATTGTAATAGTGAATAAACCTTTTTGTAGTGAACTAAGACAGAATTTCCTGTGTTCGTTAACTTTTCCCATGGTGGGGTCACAAAAGGGTCCAACTACTACTATAAACGTAACAATATGACCATTAACACATTCGAGCATGTGATGGTACAAATGTCTATTTAGTACTGTTATAGTACTGTTACACTAAAAACTACTTTATTTCATTCCATGTAATTGTCATTTTAGTGTCTTACCCAAGAACCCCCCCCATACACACACACTTTTTTTTTTTTTTTTTTTTTTTTTAAAGATGGGTAGATCTGACCCATCTGCAAAGGATACAGTCACCATATTCTAAGCCCCACCAACAAGGCATGGATTTACTTGTATTTAATAATAACTAAAACAGAAAGAAGAGTTTCTATATGATTAAATATCTTAAGAATCAACACAGACAATGGCATAATAATGACTAAACAGATTGACAGTATAGTAACATTCTTAACAACTTAAAATTCAGAGATCTTTTGGAGAAATTTTATTTATTTTTACCATTCAAGGAATAAAATCAAATTTTTTGATAAAAGAATATTTTCAAAAGGTAAAAAAAAAAAAAAAAAAAAAATTAAGACATACCCACAAATTCTTGGCTGTAGGACTCTTGGGTGAATTCACTCTCCAATTGGTCCATCATTTCCAAGTCTTGCTCGAACACTGACTGAGGCATATCGTCATCATCATCATCAAATCTGAAGTTTAGTAAACAAAAAATAAATGTATTTGTAAATTTCATTTTTCATTAACAAAAAAAAAAAAAAAAAAAAAAAAAAAAACTGACCAAAACAAAAAGATAAAAGACAAAAAATTCTATTGTAAGGTTTGGTTTTATGGCACATCAACCATTCTAGGTTATAAATGCCAAATCCATTTTTATACATATACAGTACAATTTCAAGCAATTCAGTTTAGCATAAGTACACTGTTTAGTTCTATTTGATCCATAGCTAGAACCCTATCAGGTACTATCACACTGGCCCGGAGTGGACCTGGGAGTGATGGCAATAAAGAGGGAATCCGCAATCCTCAAAGCTCCAGCATTTCTGGAACCACACTAGCAGATTGTTTAGTGTCATATCAGGACACTCGTTGGGGTGGTCTTATCCCTCTGCAGAGAAGCAGTTGGTGTATTCTACAGCTGCAGATGACTGGGTAAGGTTTGGTTTAGTTTCTTTGTTTAATGGCATATCAATCTTCTTGGGTTATTTAATGCCAAAGTCATCCTTGTGGATCGCTACTGTACCATAATGAGGAATAGTGGATTAAAAAGGGTGTTAGTGGTAACTTAGACAACCCCATGGGTTCATTCAATAGGGCTAAATTGTCCAAATTTAGAGGTTGTTTATTGATATACAACCTCAATAGTATTATGGTTCCCTGTAACCAAAGTCTTTATTGGGATGATGGATTGATTATTATAGAAGAATGTATGTCTAGAAAAAGTGATATGATTCGGAAAAAATTATATTGGTTGTTCAATAAGTTTGGATTTAAGTTGGAAATCAAAACTAATTTAAAAATTACAGATTATTTAGATGTTACTGTGTCCCCATTTAGGAAAAACAACCAATACCCACACTATATTAATGGTTCTAACCATCCTAGACAGGTTTTCAAACATATAGCTAATGGTATCATTTTTAGATTATCCACTAATTTTTCTAACATCAATATCTTCACTTACAATAAACACAATCATGAGGTGGCACTTAAAAAAAAAAAAAAAAAAAAAAAAAAAAAAAGTGGCTATAAGACTAAACTTATTTATAAGTCCAGGAATGAAACAACAGATGTACATAATAGGAGGAACAATAGAGCGAGGAAATTCTTATGGTTTACACCACAATACAATGTGGGCGTAGCTAATAAGATAAGAAAGGAATTCTTTAGATTATGAAAGAAAAACATTCCTTCATGTAGCCTATATAAAATATTCAATAGGAACACAGTTAAATTAAGTTATAGTACTGTGCCAAATGAAACAACTTTAATGAAAGTAACATAAAAACTTAGGAATAATCAATGCACTGAGACTCCTAAATGTAATTGTACTAATAAAACTAATTGCTTCCTCAAGGAGAAGTGTCAATTTTAGTGTATAAAGCGGAAGTACAGAGCCATGGACCTAACAATAGTAACATTAGTAAAAATGATAAAACAGTATATGTAGGTTCTACACAAAATATTTTTTTAAATATTACAATCATAGTAGTTTTGCACACAAAATATATAGAAACAGAAGTAGTTTATCTAATTTGTGAGAAATTAAGAAGAATCTAAATACTGATCCTATATAAAAAAAAATTTTTAAATGTCAAATATAAAGCAGGGGATAAATATTGAAATTAATCTATGAAGGAGAAACTTGCCATAGCTTCCTACAATAATCTCCATGAATTACTAAACCAAAAGATCAGAAATACTTAATGTTAGTAGACATAAAGGTTAGTTGCTTGGTAGATAAAAAATAAAAGAACAAATTTCATGCCTTATCTTTTCATTTAAAATTTTTTTTTAATTTATTTTCGTCATGCTAATTTTATTCTCTCTAGCAGTTTTTTAATCAATAAAATGTAGGTTTGGTCCAACCCTTTTATAGTCATAATAGTCCTGATGATCTGGTAAGGTGAAACCTAGATAGATTCTGACTTTTAGGCATAAATACATAATTGTATATGTGTGCAAATGAATACAAATTTCTGCTAATGTTTCTGCAACCATACTGATATCAAAACCACCTACATTAAATCATTAACACATGATCAATATCCAATGTGTATTCTTTGTATTAACAAAGTCATGGGATATCTAACTTACATGATCTTTTTAAAAAGCAGATTTTTTACAAATAATTGTCCTGTGTAATTCGTTTGTAATTTCATCCTTTATTTTCATTATATATAGACAGACAATAGTTTTGAGAATAACCTGAATAATAAAGCAAAAACTTATTTTAGTTCTATTAAGTTTTAATAAAAGGGTGACTTTGAAAAATATGCCATTTACACAGATACACACATGAGTAAATAGACACAAAATAAGAAATTAAGAAATCGTTTTGTGTTCACTATAATGAAAATAAACATTTATGTATACCACTTAGGTTCTGTTACAGTGCGGGTGGGAGGTATACAAAAGTCTGAAACAAAAATTAGTCAAGGTTAGTTGGGACATTTATCATTGCAAATTGAAAGCTTATCTAACGATAAATAAATAAATAAAAACGTTGCAGTGAAGTGCAAGTACAGTTGTGTGTGTGTGTGCGAACAATGTTAAATGAAAAAATTTCAAGGGAGGTAACTGTAAATGAACTTTCGAATATTCAAATTGTTTCCCTTGATTTGATGAATTTTTCATCGTTAAGTTCGGTCCGAAAAGTGTTAAACCGCGACCATCGAAGACGGATGGTTTCGTGTCATATTGGGGGGGGGGCTTACCCCTCTGTGGAGATGCAATCGGCTCAGTCTTCTGGGAAGATATGATTTTTCAATATGTCTGCAATCCTTAAAATAAAACTTTCTTAATGATCTAATTAGCATGGTATCAAGCATATTCAATAATAGGAAACACCATTAAAAATCAAAATGTAAGCAATGAAGATTTTGGCTAGTTGCTATGTTGAATATCATCTTGAAAATCATATCTTAATAGTAGTATGGTAAATCAATTGATTTCCATACTAAACAAAAGTGTTCATTTTTGTATATAAACACGCTTGAGTAATCTTAATTTTTAATATTTATTTTTGCATTTCTTGGTCAATTAGTGCTCCCACATGAGCCGCTAGAGTTTCTATGAGTTCTCAATTCAACAGACAATAAAATAGGATTTCACTCAAAATTTTGAAGGATCAAAACCCAAAATAATTAAAGAAACCTTTTTCCACCTAGATTGTTAAAAAACACACTTTTAAACAATTACAATTATAGAAAAATCATTAAACCCAGTGGGGGTAGGGGGCATCTGATGTGGAGCTCATCTCAATCTTATAAATAAGACAATAAATTATGCTATCTTTAGTTTTCAGTAAATATTACATTGGTAGGTATTTATTGATTGCTCATTATTTTGTCCAGTATATCTTGAGCAAATTTCTGTTATTCTCCAACATTAAAAAAAAAAAAAAAAAAAAAAAAAAAATCAATTCATCAACATTAATATTGCTAAGTTAATTTGACAAAAAAATATTAACCTTTTGTTTGACATTTTTTCACATTAGAAATATTTGTAAAAATATTTTTCTTTAATTTGCTATTTACTTGCATACAAACTAACACTAGCATCCAAACATTCCTTTCACACTAGAAAGTAACATATACATAGGAAAGTCACAAACACACAATATTGTTTGCTTAAAACTAAACAAAACTGCAACATTGAATGTATGAACTTTCTTATAATCTAAATATTGGGGCACTCTAATATCATTTCTTACAAGAAAAGACCATGATATATTTGCAATTTTTCAACACTTTTCACCAAAGTTAAAATAAAATTTATTGATTTTGTAGATTTTGTTTTATTCAATTTTTCCGCCACAATGTGAAAAACTGATTGTGCTCACCTAAAATAAAGGCCCGTTTGATGGGAAGGACTTATAGGCCAACATCACATTGCCTTGTTTTATTTGAATCAGCTGGATTTTCTATTTACTTTGTAAATTTTTGGAAATATGATTGGAAAAAAAAAAAAAAAAAAAAAAGTACCATATGATTGTATTGTCCCCAAAAAAAAAAAAAAAAAAAAAAAAAAAAAAAAATACAAAGGAAATTATAAAAATAAACCAAAAGTTAACACATTTTCAAAAAACAAGGACTTATCTGATACATAGAAATGAGCTAAAAAAAAAAAAAAAAAAAAAAAAAGGGAAAATTTTACTCCATTTATGTATTTCTAGTATATCATTTGTAAAGGCCAGGGAGATATTAAAAGATATCAAAACTTTAATATTTCATGATCTTGTCATTCACAACACATTAACATAATTATGTCAACAGTTTTATGAGACAACCTCCAGTGATAGAAGTTTTGGGGGTTTTATCTGTAGATTAGATTAGAGTTAATTGAAGATAAATGTTTCAGCCCGTCTTAGTTTTAAAAAATAATTTTATCACAAATACTGGCTTTAATTCATGAGAAAAATAAAATTATAAAACAATACATTGAAAATCTATTTTATTTTCAATTCTGTCACTTTTAGAATAAAGTTTTTGTATTACTGAAAGATTAAAAAAAAATAGTTTGTTAGCTTTTAAAAGTTAACAAACTAATTTTTTTTTAATCCTCTTTACTGAAATTTTCCATACAAATACTTAAAGGATTTTTTATAGGCAATTTCTAATTAAAATTTGAGAAACAACTGTTTGAAAATTGTTTTATTGATAAATAAATAAATAAAAATCCACATATCTGCATTTGTAAACTTAAAATTTGTGTTAAGTTTACATAATTTTGAAACATTTTGATAATTTCTAAAAGATTCTGGATTTTTTGTGTGAGTGAATTTTACAGTATCTACAAAATTACTTTTTAAATCAATTTCAAAGAAATTTTTGATACAAATATAGATGAATGTTTTTAAATGAAATCTTTCCCCAAAACATTAGGCACCTCTGTTATATAAAGAATGCCATGTGAGCATGAACTGGCCTTCAGCATAAATAACACATGCAGCTATAAAGAATGAAGGAATGACAGTTTAAATATTTTTATTCTTTCTTGGAGTCAAAGCTTCTTTGTTTCAGTCTTTCACACACCAAGTAAGTAAAAGTAAAGTTGGTGACAGTAGTCAAGGGCAACCAGAAGGTTCTCTTTTCAATAGATACTACACCGAAGTGTAGGGGTTAGGGCGCTACTCTTTTCCCCGGATTGCTCCACTTTACCCTTGTTTACATATTTTATATTGCTGAGTGTTAAACAAGTACCATTTTTCTAGTCTTTGGTATGACGCGACCCGAGATTGAACCCAGGTCTCCCAGACCATTAGCACACACACCAAAGAGACAGCCATATTGAGCCATAACTTCTCTTGACCATAACATGCTGTGTTATCTTCAAGGCCCAATTTAGCACTTCTGCTTCTTGGTCGTGGAGAGAGGTACTCAACTGATCCTCGCCAGGAGGCCACTTGGCTCCCTGCAGCCACTGTTCTCAATCTGCCGACTCAACTGACTGCTGTAAACTGGCACTGACAGACTGAGACTCACAATGAGTGCCTTGTATCTTACGTGGGCACCTGCATATATCATTTCAACACCAACACATTTCTGTTAAACCATGTGACTGCTTCTGCTTATTTTCACAGGTGTGTCCTGTGCAAAGAATCTGATTGACGGCTCAGTCATTTTAGAGTAGATTTTTGTTTATCTTTTCTTAGATTATGACAAGTATTTTAAAAACAGGGTGAGGCTGACCTTTGATTTATTTTAAGAATATGAAATGCATTTTTGACCTGAAGATATATGGAGAGAAACATCAGTCTTTGATAAGAAAACAGGTAACATGATTACTATTAGGCTCAAACCATTTCTTCATGATGGTGCAACCCTTAAAATTCTACCAAACTGTCCCTCATATTTATCTTCATCAAGCCCTTCAAGAGAGACACCCAACTCCAAAAAAATTCAACAAGAAAATTCTGTCTTTAAAAATGCTTTAGATCAAAGTATTGCTGATGACTTGGTATACAAATAGCAGAGGAAATTCCATAGCACTGATGATCTAGAGGGAAAAATTACAATTTTCTTGATAGAATTTCTTTAGTCAGCAAGAGACATTTATCGTGTCACATCAACAAATCATATCCAAAAATCATTCTTTTGTAATTGAACCTGATTTTGCAGTATGTGTTCTGCAGTGATGTAGAACACAATAGATATGATGTAGAATACAATAAAAGATTAAGTGTGATTACTGTATTATATTTGGTAATGTTTCTATTATTCGTGCAAAATGAGTCATTTGAATATATTTCCCATGCAATTAAATCTATACATGAACAGTTACAATTAATGACACAGAATGATTATTCAGCAGAAAATTTTTTTTCTTCATTGTTGTATAACTCTAAAAAGTACAGGCTGTTAAGAGACACCAAAAATATAATTTTACCAATATGACACTTTTGATGATGGTATACAGACTAGCACTATACGGAGGGGCATAAGTGCTTGTGCACCCATGTGTATGGTTGAGGGTTGACCATGAGTATGCATATGTACAGGGGGCCCTGTAACATTTGCATGGGATCACTAATTCTTCCCTGCTAGTAAAAAAAAAAAAACAAACAAAAAAAACACAAAAATGGTTCAGTGACTTAAAAAGATTTATGATCACACCTTTAAGCATCTCTTGAAGGCTCGTTGTCATAGTTTTTAAAGCTCAAAAGCTGAGTAGCTGAAAATCCAGATATAGGAATCTTCCCCCACTGAACATATGAAAGTGAGGCTGTTGCTAGAGAGTTAAAAGTCAGTCCACTACAGAGATATAGAGGGTCAGACAAAGAAGAAAAGGCTAGAGATACAGAGAGACAAAAATCTAGCAGTTTTTAGTTTAGAGAGCTACACAGTGAAAAGTGAAGACACTACAAAACACCAAATTATGTCATACAAACTTCTTCCTCTAAAACTTTATTCAACTTTTAGTTTTTGTCTGGCTTTTTACTGGTGGGACCTTCTGAAACTCATGTATTTCAATTCAACTTGCTGAGAGCCAGCAAACATGGGATACAGTTCTCATTTTGCAAAGTGCATGGCTCTGGTTATATGTTCCCCCACACCAAATTATTCAGCCATCAGAAAACTAACATTATCAACTTATATAAATCCTGTAGCTGAGCAATAGGATAATTTTCTTGTGTATATTAAAAAATTCATTAGCACAAAGACATTCCAATATCTTTACTTGTTGATGAAATTCACCTAAAACCTTATTAGGTGGTAACGTTGGCTTAGTCAACAACAGCAATGAGGCTGTAACAAATGCTTTTGCTTAACAGTATAGTCTCACACTACCAAAACCTTGTGCATGTTATGCCAACTAAATTTCTTAAAGCTGAGAATTTATTTGGCATAACATAATCAAACATGTAATAGTTGGTTTAGAGGAGATATGACTGATATTACTCTGAAGCCTAACAGATAATATTGCAATGAATAAGGAAGCTATATCAGTCTTTTGTAATCTATTAAAAGGAAATCTAGACTTATTTTCTTCCAATTCAACTCAATCCATATATTAAAATGTATTAGAAATAACTGGCTTGGTCAAAAAGATGCAAGTAAAAGCATGATATTTTCAAAAGTTTTGTTAAGGAAATCTGAAACCTTTTAACTGCTTGTGACTGACCCTGTCTTTCTCACTTGCTGCGTCAATACACTGGTTCACTCAGTCCTACTGTGAAGCAACAAATGCAACAACAATGTTGAGATTACTCCTTTTATACCAGTTCTGGCTGACCGAAATTTGCATATGTCACCAACCCAGTCCCACCAGAGACCAGACACTTCCGTTTTTTTCTATACTTCCGGCACTCCACACGCAAGACACATTCGCGCTCGTTTCGAAATTTGAGGTAGGCAATTTCACTAGTCACTTTCTTCCTTTTGGTGTTGCTTAGTTGTCACATTTCACTTCTCTCATTCGTCTGGCTCACCACCCGTTTTTTTTTTTTTTTTTTATCCAGCCGGGGACGGTTGCTGGATTCAAATAAACATCAACTGTTCTGCCTGCATATACAGCATACAACTCGTTGTCTCTTTGAACTACAGGAGTAGACCATTTCAATTCTGTCAACCATGACCGGGTACAAGTGTTAAGTGACAGTAAGTATTCCTTGTTAGTCTTACCAGTTGTTGGGATTGAACATACAACTTCCTGATGATTACACTCAGAAGCACTTCCCAACCAAATGCCTTATACATTGGGCCATTTATCCTTGCCAGTGAATTCAATGTCTCCATCAACCCATGAGATACTCATCTCCATTATCATATCAGATGTTTTTTTTACCAAAAATATATTGCAATTTTCTTTTAGCCTTTTTGATTAGTGGTTCCAAAATCATATTCATCTCTATACTTGGTCTACTCAACAAGCCATTATAGTCTGAATATTCGTTGTGAAACATCTGAAGAAGGTTGAAGGACATAACTGAAATATTGTGAGTATAACAATTAAGATGAGGTGAATAGTCTAAGTAATAACACAGAAGTTGCTCCAGTTATAATCAACATAGGTTCATGCTGTAATGCAGTTAAAAAATAAATAAATAAACGCGAAATGCAACAGTCACAAGAATTTAATATCTGGAATAAATAACGCCTGAAATAAAAAAAAATTTTTTTTAATTATTTTCAGAGGATTAACAGAGGTTCTGTAATCTGCAAAGTATACAACTGCAAATATTGTTCTCTATAATTAAGTAGTTATGGCTAAAATGGACAAAATTATTTCATTTATCCAGGAAAATGGAAAAAAAAAAAAACAACTTAACCTTGAATATTTTAGTAGATAATGGTCATCTTTTTCATGTTGACTTCTGTGATGAGAGTCATAAAAAAAAAAAAAAAAAAAAAAAAAAATGCTTGCGAAGAGTTCTTCAAATAATCTGTTGTGCTAGGGAAAATTTAGTAACAAGTAAAAAAACTTCAGCTAGATTTTCCATATACTGGTGTAATATTTTTCTATATTTAAAATTTACCAATTGTTTGCTTTTAATTAATTTATCATTTGTTTATGTGTAATTTGTCTTTAATTTATTGTTTATTTCTTATGAATAACTGATTTGCCGTATTTAAATTTATAAATTCTTAATCACACAACCAAGAATTCTTCCTATACAAAAAAAAAAATGTCGACATAACTTTACAGAATAAATAAAATGAGCAAATTAAAACAATGCAAATAAAAAAAAAATAAATAAAATACACTTTTCAAATAATTGTAGACAATCAAAATAAGAAATCTAAAGATTCAACTAAATAAAAAAATATACAATATTTCCTAAAATGTAAAACTTTAATTTTCCTTGGATAATATTATCAAAATAAATTCACTCTTGAATAAAAAAATTGAACTCCTGATTTCTTTGGTATGTAATGAAAAAAGAATTTTTCTAGGTCAATATTGTAACTCAACAGAAAAACCATTATAACATTTATTTTTCCTTTCTAATATATATATATATATATATATATATAAATAAGAGAGAGAACCCTGGTTTCTTGGGGTTTTCTTCAAAGTAATTTTAAAGAGTATTCTACACTTTAAAAAGGCCAATAATCTTTCATTATCAGCACTCTCGCAGGTGTAAAATTCAATCAAACAGGCCTTTATTTTAAGTGGTCTTGAATCATCCCATATTGCATTACAATGAACAAATTTTGCAAAGGAGATAACCAGTAATGACTAATTCAGCAACAATTTCCCTAGTTTATATTTTTTCCAGAAAAAAAAAAAAAAAAAAATTTCAACTTTCCTTATTGTAATTATTCAAAAAGGAATTCAAGATGGATACAAAATCCTTAGAAATTCACATAAATAATTTATTTTATCAAACATTAAAAGTTGATAGTCTACTGGAAAGATATAATCTTTAGATCTTACTGAAATCTCAAAGATAAAATCTTTTTAACAACTAGACTATTAGCAAGCATACTTGATATTAGGAAACACAATTAAAATCTGGTCAAAAAGATTAGAAATGAGCAATAGATATTTGGCAAGCAATCATAAACTGAATATCATATCTTTCAAGTAGATGGATTAAAATGAACTTTTCATATGTTATCAAACACACCTCATACTAAAACCATTGACAAACATTAAATGAATAATAGGTGTGTACTGGACTCTTAAAAAATATATACAAGGCTCAGTTTGTTTAAATGGGGGGGGGGAAGAAATGCATGTTTCTCATATGTTTAATTTTCCAATACTTGTGGATACGCAATATTTTTGGTAGTTCCATTTTCTGTGTAGATAAAGAGATTGTCTGGATTGACAACTCTGGAACAGGCAACATATATTTGCCCATGTGAGAAGCAATCAGTGTGTAAATATAAGCCACAAAATTCTAAAAGATTGTGCCTGTGCTTTGTTGATCGTGATTGCCAATAGAATTGGGAATTGCAATCTCTTAAATTGAAATGACATAACCGTTGGAATCATAGAAATTCATGGTATGAGTACATCTTCACCTTTGAAAGGCCCTGTCAAATTTGTTGCTTCTGTGATGTTGGTTATTAATTTTTTTTTACTGAAAGACATGTGCCATTACAAAGCATGGGCTGGTTAATATTTCACAACATGATAATTGGCACACCATAGAATATTTATTAAACAACAAAATAAATGGGATATCAATAATGAAGAAAAAATTCACGAATAAGTTTTTAGAATAAAAAGAAATTTACTTACTACTGGACCAACGAAATATGGTTTAAAGTTTATTAACGAAAGAAAACTTTAACAAAAAACATTTCTAATAAACAAAAGAAATATTGAAAAAAGAAAAGAAAATATCTAGTAAACAATTCGTTACAACTGAACAAACGAAATAATGTTTAAAGTTTAGTGTCTTATCAATAATAAAACAAAAGAAAACTTTAAGGAATGTCTTTCATTGAAGTTAAAACAAACAATATTTTGAGAACAATTCGTTAGTATCTCTGTTTAAGTTAACAAAAAAAAAAAAAAAAAAAAAAAAAGTGATAAAAGCAGAAAAAAAATTCACATGTAAAATTTACTTTGCTGCTACTGGTTCCTCATGGCTGAGAGGCTTGAATTGGCGTTTGAGTCAACCGGGTTTCGATCCCAGCTACGGGAAGCTAGTATGTCTAGCCACACTGATGAGTTCTGATAGAACGAAACGGGTCTGTCTGTGGATGACTATATATTATTATAATAAATTATATATATATATATATATATATATATATATATATATAAAAATCATGGATCATAATGATGTACATGCAATATATCATTAACACATCATAACTAATACAAATTATTATTGCAATCTAAACCGGGCTGTTGGCCTAATGAGTAGTGTTTGCCAATGGTTCGGTTAACAGTCATTCAATTCAAGGTCAAGTAATACCAAAGACAAAAAAAAAAAAAAAAAAAAAAAAAAAAAGGGTACTTGATGCGGGCTTGTTTAACACTCAGCATTGTAAGGTAAGGATCAAGGGTAAAGTGGAGCAATTCACAGAATGGAGTAGCACCCTCCCCTTCACCTCGGTGTGGTAGCTATTGAAAAGGGTGCCTTTGAGTCACCCTCGACTAAGGTTGCCAATTTTATTTCTTTATAACAATCGAATAAAAATCATATTCCAGCATAAAATACTAATATTGCATAATCATATTTACCCAACCCCTCCACTCAGGCAGGATATGACACAAGGTCAATTTTTAAGCGGAGTTTAACAGGTTTGAATTCAGAGTTTTCCTTCTCCTAGACTAGTCGCCTCACCATTAATACTCCATAGTATATTACATATCCCATCACCATGATATTTTGTTCCTTAGTTAATCACACACAAAATTTTTTTTCTTGGTCAATCTGTCGCGACATCATGTCTGATACATGCAGGAGACAACCTCAAATTTATCGTGCAGCGCATCTATTTTCATAGACACACACACTAAATATCACTTACACGTCCACATACAATAATACACAAATATAACCTACATACACATAAGGAGTTGTACACAATTCTCACGTTCTTTTGAGTGTATTTTTCGATTTCTTCATTATCTTTCATTCTCTACCAGATGATTGTCATTTATATGACATCATGAAACCCAAGGTCACAGACAAGCTTCCAATTTATAACAAACAGATAAAATAATACCAAATTATGGTCAAAAATCCGCATTGTAGGATTTGAATATAAATGGAGTCCAAAACATTATCTGGTGATATGTTTTATGGCATTTATTCATACTTATATATGAGCTATTCTACACCTCATGTCAACATTGTTTTTAACACTTTTCACATATAATTTTTTCTTTATTATTTCTTTTATTTCTATTACTATTCATAACAAAAAGGAAAGACTTGAAGCTGAATTGTGGGTATACATTTTTCATTTGTCACCAGGAATTTTTTCTTAAGATTTTCAAATATAAACAAATTAAATCTGAAATCAAATCACAAAATATCTTATCTAGCTGTAAAAAAAAAAAAAAAAAAAAAAAAAAAAAAAAAAAAAAAAGAGAAAATGTTTACTTATAGTTATGGCAATAAATTGATGTAAAATGGTAATCAAATCAGATACTAAACTTGTGAGTAGAGTTAGGTTATAAAAAAAAAAATAAATAAAATCAAAAATTTTGATATTTTTTTGATAAATATCAGGAAGTAAGAATAATTGGTTTTATGGTTGAAATAAGCAAATACTGATATTATTCCTCAATTAAATATTTGTTTTTATCAATGATTCAAATTGTATGAGTACTTTCAGATTTTTGTTTTTTTAAAAAAAAATAAATAAATAAATAAATAAAAATTAAAAAAAAAAAAATTAAAATTAAAAAAAACACATACCTGGAGTGGTGAATGTATATATATATATATATAATATAAAAAAAAAAATAAAAAAGAACAATTTCATACCTTGGTTTTTTGGCTGGAAATTTTGGTTTGTTGGGAGGCCCTCCCCTTTTATCTGCCATTTCTGAAAGAAAACAAAACAAAGATTTTAAAATGATAGATATAAATCTTTAATAAAATTTTGTACATAATATCCTTCTTAGAAAAATTCTATCATTTGTGGTCAGCAAGTAAAACAAAGTTTCAGTTAACTGTAGGAATAATTAATTATTTAATGTCAATTTTTCCTGAATAAAAGAGGTTTTATTTATTCATTTAGATCTTTACAAATGAAAATAAGCTAAATGAGAATGCTTCAAAAGATATGATCCATAAATTTTTTTTTCAATTCAAAAATAAATAAAATAAAATCATCTCCCAAGAGACATTAATGCAAAGCTTGGAACTATTTTATTTCACATTGATTTTTTTTTTTTAAACATTAACAAGCATCAAAGAGTTTTATTGTTTGTTGGATTCTTATTTCATTTCCATTAAGAAAATCAGTAATGGGAGTCCCCATGGTTAACATGCTGGACATTGTAGCGAGTTCAATCTCTAGTTGTACTTTTACATTCACTTTCAGACAAATATCCTTGGGAGAGTCATAAACCCTCACCAGCTATGGGTTAAATGATGACTTTGGCATTAAATAACATATGAAGGTTGATATGCCATTCAACAAAGAAACCAAATCAAAGAATTTATGTATTAAATTCCTATATAATATTTTGTATATTAAAACAAGATTAAATTTTTTTAAAAAGTAAGCTATTATGTACAAGCACCTAATTTTTTTTATGCTCTTATCAGTAAAAGTTAAAAAGGAGGCAAGACAGATGTATTAATCTCGTTTGCTGTGAAGAAAAATTTTGAGTTAGAAATTACACTAAAGTTGAAACTAAATGATATTAGTTCCTCGACTTAATTTTTTTTTTAATTTAAAAAATTATGGAATCCTTTCTCTGACTCAATGCTTTGATTAAGTATTTGAGTATGTATTTACCCAACACGAACAGAATGCAACATAAGGTCAATACAATGGTAAAATGTCATGATCCTATCTATCATTTCAGAGGTATATTCAAGTTATGCTGCTCATCTTTTAACTTTTCATTGTTGGAATACAGAGAATAAACTTGAGGTTAGGGAATTGCATTCATTGTATATTTCTATGTGTTTAGTTATTTAAAAGGGTCTATTTTTTTTTGGGGGGTAGCATTTATAAGATATAAAGTATTCCTATCTAATACTAAATGATATGGTTTCAAGTAATAATTTATATTCAATAATTATCATGTTTGCACACAATAATATGATTTCAAGTAACTAATAATAACTCATAGTAAACAATTATAACTTCAAGTAACTATTCTTAATGCAAACAATTATATTGCATCAAGAAAACCTATCGAATGCAAATAATTCTAAAACAATGCAGTTTAACCTATAGGTGGGATCCAGCAGGTACTACCACTCCGAGTCAGAGTAGAATTGGGTGTAATGGCAACAAAGTACTCCACACGCTTCAGAACTGGAGCCTCACCACCAAATGTAGTTTAGTGCAGTGTACAGGTGGTTTTTAAATAAATGACTTTGGTTCAGTTTTAAATTTGTTGTCTTTCTTTTGGGGGGGGGCATTACTTTATATATATATATATATATATATATATATAGTAGCTAAAAAGAAAAACTAGAAGAAATCTAAATCAAATTAAATGTACTCCAATTGTAACCACTACACTTACAGAGTACAAATTACCAAAAATCACTTATTTTACTAAATAAATGCTTCCCTTAACCAATTCAGAAAGACAATTGAAAATATAAATAATATTAGAATAAATAAACTCAAAACTATCGTCCTTTTTAACTTTTATGAAAGAGAATACAAATAGGTATAAATTTAAAAAAAATAAAAATAAAAAATAAAAATAAAAAAAGGATACAGACATAATTTTTTTTTTTTCAGATTCAAGACTTTAAGTATTGATTTACTCTCAATAATGATAAGATAATGTTAATGTCATTATTATTAATAATAGTTCAAATCAAGCAATAATATTCATCAAGTTTAAAAGAAAAGTAACTTCTCCGAATCCGATTTTTTAAAGAAACAATAACGAATCTATAAATAAAACACATTCAAAAACCTGTAATCTAACATTGAAAAAATTTTTAAAAAGGTATAAATAAATAACTTGCAAAAGGTTTTAAATTATCACGACGAAATCAAGCAAAAAACGAATGAAACAGAGGAAGTTTGATTTCATTTTCAATTTAACAAAACAAACGACGTAAAAACGACTCATACTGATTTAAAATAGATTTAAGGATGAGAAATTATTACCAATGGTTGTTTGATAAGATGCAACAGGGCAGTTCAAAGAATCGTGAGATGAAATTGGTGCAAAAATGTTCCTCAATTTTTCGTAAATGGCGGGAAACTATATCATATTATAGAATTTTGAGGACGGTGTTAACCAAGTAGTTGTCCCCACAGAATAATAATCCCACTGTTTCTAGCCAAAGTTTTAAAACATAATGGCCTTCTCTCTGTTCACGATGACAAAGAAAGGCCTTTTTTTTTTATCACTGTACTATAGCGAGAGCACCGAGAAGTGACAAAGCGTTATAAACTTATCTAACAATGCCTTGGACCCGGACTATTACACCTAACGTTACATGGTGGCAACTATCAGAGAACCCAACCATTATACACAAAAGCATGGGAAAAGACCAAAACAAACAACGCCACGCTCGGTTAGCCTTCAGCACCTGCACCATTTGAAGGAACTGCGGCAAGTTAGCTGATATGGAAACACCGGTTCCTCCGATACAGGGCCGGACTGAGTTTAGCAAACAAATCCAAAGCAGAACAAGCCAGCATATTCCTATATATTACAGGAGACATAGTCGACGGCATAATGACTACTATTAATGTCAACGAAGACACAATCGGCCCTGATGAGCTTTTAAAGACATTCGACCTCTATTTCAGTGTACGCAAAAACATTAAAGCAATACGTTTGTAGTGAAGGGAAATTTCGTGTTTTGGTTTGGCGCGCAATTTAATTCGACACTTAATTTCACCCAATCCGGATGACTTATCCTATTCAACCCGGACCTTCATTTCCAGCCAGAAAATTGGGTAAGCTGCCAAACACACTCTCTTTCGCTGGAGAACACCGTCCAGTACAGACGTCACACTAGCCGTTCTTCAAACACACTCTTTAGCTGGACAACGCCGCCCAGTGCAGACGTCGCACTGGGGGCTCTTCTAGCAGCAGCAGCAGCATGGACACACGAGGGAACCTATCTAATTTATGGATTCCTTGCAAGAGATACATTCAACAAGCCTCGCACAGGCACAACTTTATGTCACCCCAAAATTGGCTATGTCAACGCGATGCTTGTATTCCGCAAACGACACGTAGCTCTCAATTCACCTCTGGGCCACCTTAATGGAGACAACGCAAACTCTCCACCAGACGCACAAAATTCACGGTGACTCTAAAGTTTCAATTCCTCCAACCAACATGGCTTTCGTTAAACTACAACGAACTCAATCCCTCACACGTCCGACGACACACGCTGCCATCTCAACCTTCTCAACTTCTCATAACTCAATTTCGTCACAATACTCACAACCTCTGCACGAGTCTTGCAGCACCAAAAGCAAACCCAGTATTCCATGCTGCAAATAAAACCTATTTCTAAAAACACATTTCGACTCTCGCCATCTTACTTCTTCATCCTCCTTTTATTTCTCACAACCTAGAGAGGGGACTAACAACACTAAGCGAGGAAACAACTCAACGTAAACACACATATGTTACACCATCTTCCTCGCTAAACACAAACAACACTTCCCTGCCGCTATCAACAACAAATCCCCAGCGCTAAACTTTCAACACAGAAGTTAGGGGAGCCTATTGACAGGATTTATTTAAATAGTCGGAAGAGTGCGAATTAGGGTATAAAATCTTATATTTTACAAGCAATAGGCAAAACACAAATAAGTAAGAAACGCCCACACATAGATTGGCTCAGAATCACCATAACAAAATCTACGCAGGTAGCGAAATGGTAGCTAAAGGTTAATCCGTGCCTTTAGCGCTGCGCGGCCGAACGGACGAGCGGAGCCTTTAGAGCATATCGATGCAAAAAAAAAAAGGAGAGTAAATCGACCACAAGAAGTGGGATTCAGCCTTGTAGCAAGGCAATTTGTAGAGAAAAAGAAGGTGTTGAATCTGCCACTAGAAGTGGCGGGTGAGGTGAATGCAACCACGATAGCGTAGGATCCAACCTCATGGAACCGAGTGGCCACCGAGAGCGTCCGCGTAGACCTCTGTTTATTTGTCGCTGCCTCCCACCAGACACGACTTGACATGGTCAAAGGCCCGAAGGCCGATTAAAGTGGAGATAAAGGGGAGGGGAAGGTCGGGAATGAGCCGAGACTCGAACCCTGCTGGTCTATACAGCTCATCGGCTCACTTAGTGCAATGTGAGCCTGATGAGGCAAGCAGTTTCACGAACCCAAATGTGGGTCCGGGCACGTATGCCGGGTTATGGCTTGAACAAGACAGCAAGGTCTAGTGCCATTCATAGGTTTCAAGAAAGTCCACGGGGACCTCTATTATATATCGATGCGTCCCACCAACATTCGAATATGGCACAAGGCCGTTTTTAAGGTGGGTCCGGTCGCAGGGCCGAAGCCCACACGCGTCCGGCAAGGCCAAAAATACCTTCGGCCCCGTCGGCATTCTCCTTTTTGGGGCGCACCAGGCGCCAGGTAATAACCCCCCAAGGGGGTAAAAGCCTGGGGGGATGGCCCCCTGAGGCCGGAGGAAATCTCCAGTGCCGAGGCACACCCGGCAGAACCGCCCAGAAGTAAGATGGCCTACCGAATGCAACCCAACAACTGGAGAGGAAAGGTCACAAACACCCTAAAAAAGAGCGGGGACCTGTGAATTTTTCGCCGCCGAAGCCTTTTTCATATATAAGAAAGGGAACTCCACATCTGCCGTATCACATAAATAGAAAGCTCTTCTATAAAAAAATGGACGTAGAAAATAAGTACTTCTATAGTCCGGTATAGGCTAGCGAAGAGTATTACTTCTATTTTTATCGAATTATTTCTGGCAGAAGTGTTTTGCAAATGTTGATAAATGTTAATTTATCCCTTTCTTAGCTGTAACGGTCGGTAAGAGTCGAAAAAGTGCTTTGTCATTTCCAGCCGAAGCCGGGTGTAATTTTTCTAGGGCGAACGAGTAATCCGATCTGTTTACGTTTGTACGCCGGTCGCGGCAATTCTTTAGTACCGCGTTATTTTCTGTTTGGGAGTGCCTCGAGGTACTGACCAGTTAAATACATAACACCCCCAAGAAAGAAGAGGAAAACAGCCCCTCATCAGAGGCGATCAAGGAGGGAATACCATCCAACATAGAAATACGATAAAGTTTTAAAAACTTTACCAAAAACATACCAGCAAAATGTAACGTAATGGTCAAGGGATTTCGGTTCATGCCTTTGAGTTTAATTAGGCTGAGAACCTTTCAGTTCACCACATGGGTTAGTTAGGTGCAACATTGAGGCCGGTGTTAACGCGGGCGCGCGCGGGCGGATAGAGGTGTCACTCAGAGATGTCACAATAGTCCGAGACGAAATGGACGTTATGCCACTTGTTCCCGAAACAAAGACGGTAGACGCACGTAAAAAAGATGAGTCTCGGGAACCCATTGACTAGGAGAACCACATGGTTAGTGCCTAAAACTACGTCTGCATTTCAATTTCGTCCCGCGTTTTTGGAGCCTACTCCATGACAAGAATTCTCTATAAATACTTCGTCTTCCAACACTCTTCCTCTTTTTCACATTTTCACTTACAGGGCCAACACACTCTCTCCAGTGTGACTTCCAGAGAGAACACTATCACTCTTTCATTTCTACTAACAGCAGTATACCGCCACAAAAATGTATACGCCATGCAAACATTCTCTGACTTGTTAAATCTTTTCGGTGAGATTTTTTTTCCAGCTTCAAAAACAACAGAAATTTCGTCAAACCACCGAAAGAAACAAACAACATGACAGAAGACACGTTCCTTCTAATATACACTATTAAGATGCGATAGAAAATACTTAGTCAACACACATAGGGCACTTTTGTTGTTTAGTCTTAGTATTAGTATTAGTGTTAATAACACACACACACACACACACACACACACAAACACACACACAAGAATATATGTCGAACAATATTATGTCACATGGTCTACAACCGAGAGGAGAGAAATAAGGAATGTGCCCCCCCCCGTGTTTGAATTAGCAGGCCGCCAAAAACTGACCGTTAAAAGAGGAATAAGGAATGTAGGTCAATTCCTCGCGGCCGAAGTAACAAATCCAGGTCAGATTGAAAGCCAACAGATGTTTGCACTCTGTACCGGGTGAAAAAGATAGTAGTCCGACCGAATCTTCTACAGAAAAAAGAGGCTAAATGATTGGCCAGAATCCTAAAGCGGAAGTAGCACCTTTTTTCGTAGGCGGAAATAGGGATAAGGAGATCAGTTTTGAGGAGAGATGTCGCTGAGAACAGATGGGGCGAATCTCGTGCTAAACTCCGGGTGAAGAAGCGAAATAGAAGCTTGGACAAGAAGAACTGGTGCCTTCAAGTCAAGGCTGTAAAAAAACTCCGCTAGCCCGTGAAAGAGAAAATACTCTCAGAAGGAACCCGTCAAAAGCTAAGAACACATTAAGACTTTCTCCCTCCACCCTTCCTAAGTACTGCTATTACATATTCTCTCTCTCTCAATTTAAAGAAGGAACGGAAGACAAGATTAAAGAAAGACATTTGTATTTATGTATTATCCGGTGATAATATAGCCGACACGTTAAATATGCGTGTCCGCGTGTATTAAAAACCTTGTTATATTTTAATGTCCCCACGTGTTGAAATTTATTCATTGTGTTGTCTGCCTGTCAAGTTGTCAATTGCATGCTCTCTTTTCAGCTTCGTTCGCCTCATGTTATTCTCGCCTAAATTGTCCTATTCTTTCCTTTAAAAATATTATACGGGAAACCGGAATTGTTGACTACTATAATTAATATTATTATATCTAAACCTAGGGGCCCATATCTTCCATTATCCTAGGGGTAGGAAGAGGTTTGGGTCTGGTGGGTGTGTGTGTAACGTGAAATTTGGAAACCCCTTGCCAGCGGCGGTCAGTCTAGCCTCAAATTAACCCCAACATAATCTGCCAGTTTCCCTAGGCCCAAAAAGGGAATCTTAACTGGAACTTATTTTGCGAGGGATCAAATGCCAGGCTGCCCCGTCTTCACACGTGCGAAAAATAAACTCCCGTACTAGGAATATTTTTGGGCCACGTCACTGTTAGAACACTAATTTTTAAAAATATAAACACCAACAACTTACCTCTAAACAAATATAAACCATACTACACATGGCAGTATTAAGATATTAGTCTCAAGACGGACGAGTGTAACTCTGAATATACGAATAGACTGCATTCTCTGTGTATTGCTCTAATAGATATCACGTTGTGATGCGCCGTTTTTTGCCTGGTTACAGTTACAAACATAAAGAGAAGTTCATAATGAAAATTTTTGTTATAGATAAGAAAAGAATTGTGATAGATAGATAGATAGATAGATAGATAGATAGATAGATAGATAGATAGATAGATAGATGTCGTTGATTGCTATGGATTTTTTGTTTTTGGTTTTGGTTTTGGGGGGGTTTTGTTTTTCTTTTTGCTTTGGTTTTTGTTTTTTTAAGAGGGATAGGATGTACATTTATATCCTGACAACTGTGATAATTCGAGATAAGAAAATGTTTCTAGATGTTTTTTTATTTGTTATTTTTTTTGTTTTGTTTTTTTTTTTTTTTCACCAACAATCAAATTTCATTCTGTGAAAACAATCTCTATTTTAGTTTCTTTTTTGCTTTATTCCCTGTTAAACTAGCAAACCATCTCATTCGTCTTAATCAGCTCTTAACAACACGTTTAACTTAAACGACAGCTCTTCAGTCCGTTAAACTTAAGCGGCAACTTTTTCGACACGCTTACTTTAGCAACTCATCTAAAATGAATCTTTTAACTCAAATAAACCCGGTGAGTAATATTCTTATATTTTCTTTGATATCCACTTACACTAACATTTAATTAAGGACAATTGGATTTTCCCAACAACTGACTATGAAAGATTCCGATTAAAATTTTATTGTTAACTCCTATCCATGATAATATTGATGATTCTATTTAAGAAGGAGTGAAGATTTGGTGTCTTTGTTTAATGGCATATCAACCTTCGTGGGTTATTTGATGCTGAAGCAATCTTAGTATTAGAACACTACTAGTACTATTTAACCCAAACCAGATTCATACCTTGCCCAAGGGTATTTGTCTGAAAGTGAACGTAACAGCGCGACTGAAGTTTGAACTCGGTTACTTCACGATCGCCATCCAGCACTTTAGCCATGGCGCCACGAGGACTGTGTATCTATAGAGCACCCCACCTAACACGTGAATGTGGAACAAGGCCAACGTCAAGAGGACTGCCAAGGAAGGAGTCGTAGATTCTAATTTATAGTTAAACTGTTCTGTAGAGAGTTTGAATGATCGAACAATGACATTCAGCGCGAGCGACGACTTCCCACAAAATTAAAATCCAGTCGGAAATGAAATTATTTTATTATCACTCTGAGGTAGATTATTCTAATGACCAACTGTGTATGATGTGCCGTTTTTCTGGATCACTGTTACATACAAAAAGAATGAGAACCTTTGATAAAAATGAATAAATATTAATAATATTAATTTCTTTAATAACTTTCAAGAAAGAAAACAATCTCAGAGCATCGCAAAAAAAAAATCGTATACATTGTACATTTACATTAACATTTTTTGTTTAGTTATTTCTTAATAGTTTCTTTCTCACAGTTACATAATATCATCTATTCCTATCTACTACAAATAATTTGCACAGAGTTGTATGGTTTCAAGTATTCCTATCTAATAAAAATAATAATATGGTTTCAAGTAATTAATCCATTCAATAATATTCATTTGTTAGGAAACAATAATCTTTACTAAGTCATGGTGAGACGAGACCACAGAAATAAAAAAGACCTGCTTGATTGTGATGTCACGTCCCAAAAGTAGACCAGGATCTTAGTGAAACAGTATTAATCATAATGCAATGAATGTTTGTGAAAAAATGTTTTTTGAGAACTTTCTAAAAATACGTTTAAAAAAAGAAAGAAACAGAGTTGGATTTTATGCAGAACTTTATTTCTTATTATTTTTTAAAAATAATTGGTAAAAAAAAATGTTGTTGCTGAATGCTACGTTGTAATTTACGAAGCTCTTTGCTTCGATGTGGCACAAGGCCGATTGAATGGGGCACCCAATGAGAATCGAACTCTCTTGCAGGTTTGCGAGTCAAGCTTGCTAATCATTACACTACCCGAGGTGCCCTTGTTGCTGAATGCTACGTTAAAGTAAATAAACTAAATCTCACATTACATTTCATTAAATTTTAAAGATTGAAATTCGTTCATTATTTTATTTGTTACAAATTTGAAAACATTTTTTAAATTACAATCTATTTCGGTGGTCTAGGCTGAGAACAAACAATTTACTGTTATATAATATCAAGTGTTCCTAAAACAAATTATATATATATATATATATATATATATATATATATTATATATATATATATATATATATATATATATACACGGTACAAGTGCATTGCAGCCGGAGGAGATTACTTCGAAGGGAACTAGAGTTTCATATGTGTACTATCAATAAAAGTGCCCATACGAAAAGGTCTGGAAACATTTAATGAGCCTCGTATATATATATATATATATATATATATATATATATATATATATATATATATATATATATATTATATAGAAGCTGCGTCTTTTTGGGGTATTTACGTGTAGACTTATAATTCAAAAAAGAGATGTCATTCCGCATTAAAATCGCGCGTACACTTTGATTTGTTAATAAAAGGGAAAAATACAAAATTTTGTTTTTGATTTTTACTGATTAAAGGATGTAATTCAATAATTAAAAATCAATCGATTTGTGGAACATAACTGTTCACATTTCTGGAAAAAGCACACCCACCATGTTTAAATATCACAGATTCCATCGACAAAATTTGAATTTGATTTCAAAAATTGTTTTGTAATTTAGCTCTAATTGTTTAAAAAAAAAAAAAATTGGGGGGGGACTAAAAAAATAATCCTGAAAATATTTTAAACCAAGGTGAATTTTTTTAAATGGATGCCGAATCCATTTAAAAAAAATTCACCTTGGTTTAAAATATTTTCAGACCTTTTTTTCCAATAAAAAAAATTCCCATACGAAAAATTTTACATTTTTAATTCTTAGATGTACATTTTTATTTTTGATTTTAATTCTTAGTTAATTTTTTTTATTAAAATAAATAAAAAATAAAGAATAAGAAAAATTAAACAAAAACGTTGTTTATCGTTTACTAAAAAACTGATTTTTAAACTAATACGTTTCTTAGAACAAAATATTAAATTTTAATTAGTGTAACTCAAAATATCTTTAAAAATAAATAGATATAGAATAAACGAATATCTTTCATTTGAATTAATCCGTGAAATTTTTGTTTCTTTTTATAGTTACGTTTTGATAGTATAAAAAAAAAGAAGATAAGCAAAACGATTATATTATGGGGTTTCAGGTTATTTTAGTTGTCGTTATTATCTGACTCCGTTTTTGATTTCTTTATCTTTTTACCCCAGATTATTTTGCTGGTCAAACTTCAGGTCAAGATATCTTTTATATTTTGACTTGATTGCTGGGTTCAATAACCATTCAGTGGGTGGGAAATTATTCCTGAATTCAAATGAAATGGCTGCGTCTACCAGACAAGGTGTTAAAATGTGTTAATCATTTCCGGGTATACACCCCTTGGACAAAAATAAAGAAAAAGATATTGTTTACAATTTTTAAATCATGAAAATCAGATATGAAAGATGAGATTAAGAGACATTTAAATTTAAAATAAGAAGAAATTTCAATTCATTTTTTATATCTATATTAGCATTTATGCTAAAAGGGACTTCATTTAATTGAAAAATTTATCCTATATATTCTACGTCATATAAAAGCTATTAAAACTGTAATACTTAAAATAAAAAATAAAAAAAAGAACTAAATTATCTGAATTTGAGAAAGGCGAGATTACAGCACGGAAAAGAGTCGGAAAATCTCCGAGAGAAATTTCGAAGGATATTGTTTACAATTTTTTAATTATGAAAATCAGATATATGAAAAATAAGGCAATTATATTTAGAATATGAAGAAATTTCAGTTTATTTTTTAAATGTATATTAGCATTTATGCTTAATTTTAAAATTCGAATAATGGGTTTACGTTTATGCTGCAAGTCTCGTAGGAAGGAAGGAAGTAAAGAAATAGTTATGGGTTGAGAAGGAATTTTAGATGCCTGAGCGAAATGTGCGTCGCTAGGTTAAGGCATTATTGAATGTGAGAGATATGGTTGCCATAGGTGTAGCAAAAGTCGTGTTTGCTGGTTAAGGACAGGAATAATGTAGTCGCCCATGAATGTGTGGTCCTGGTTGTTTAGGGAGAGAAGTGTGAATGTTCTCCAGAAAATGTGGCCCCGGGATGAAGTAGCAGGTGTTCCTGTGTGTGGCGGATTGAATTCATCTAATTCATAATCAACTGGGTACCCTTGGCCTAAAAGAATAGACTTAAGAGGTCCATAGATTAGATGGTGTGGTGATGCTGCTACTAAAAGGAGAGAGCGGACAGTATGTACGTCTGTTCTTCTCGAAAGCTTCTGAGGAGAGAGTGTTTGGCGAGCTTTCCCCAATTTGGTACTGCCCGGAAAAAATGGTCTGGGTTGAATAGGATAAGTCATCCTTATTGAGTGAAAATATGCGTCGACTATAACGGTCAAATTAATTTACGCGCCAAACAAAAATACGAAGTTCTTTCTGCTACAAGTCTTATAATTTGTTCAAGCAAGTACTTCTTTGTTATTGATGCATTGTGAATAACAGCATTATCTTGCTAAAAAAAATTATTCTTCTCAACATAGACGACGCCCTTCTTGTGCGAGAGATAAATCATATAGCATCTTCACATAATCTGCTGCTTTTTGTCAACCACTGACAAATTGCGGTTTAAGATGGGAAGCCCCCAGCAAAAAAAAAAAAAAAAAAAAATCATAAGAGATCCTCCTCCACTATGCCTTGTTGAGTAATTCTCTAATGGAAAATTTTTTGCGTGCCAGTACTTCTGAAAGCCATTCTTTGATATTTACGAGAATATTCCAGTCGTTTCTCTTTGTGCTTCCTTGTTAACCTTGGACGATGAATTCTATTTTTGTGCTTAATTTTTTCGTCGTTTAAATGCCTTCAAATTGTTTTTCTACTGCAAGGAGCATCCACTGGAGATTTCAATATTTTTGATGTTGACGAAGCTTTCTTTTTTACTTCGCAACAATTGCTCTCTTGAATTATGGTATTAATTTTTCTGGCCTGCCAGTCAGTTTTCTTGTTCCATACTTATTTGGACTTTTCAAGTAATTGCAGATTATGGTTTTACTGCGTTCTAAGGCCTTCGAAATTTCTCTCTGAAGTTTTCCGACTCTTTTCAGGGCCGTAATCTCGCCGTTGTATAATTCAGATACTTTAGTTCCTTCGGCCATTCATGTTTTTAGTATCTTAAGTATTACAGTTTTAATAGCTTTTATATTACGTAGACTATATATAATAAATTTTTCAATTAGATTTAGTCCTTTTTTTTTCTTTAGTTTTTGTTGGTAGTCTTATATTTATGTCAAAAATAAATTTCAAAATTTAACATAAATGCTAATATACATATGAAAATAAATTGAAATTTCTTATTTTAAATTTAAATGTCTCTCAACTTTATCTTTTATATAGCTGCTTTTCATAATTTAAAAATTGTAAACAATATTTTTGTGGTCTTATATTTTTGTCCAGGGATGTCTATGTCCAAAAGTTGGTGTTTAAGGCGTTAAAAATGTGTTAGTCACTTTTGGGCAAATATGTCCATTATTCGGTGTTTTCAGTTGTAGTTGTTAAGTCCATTATATGGTGCATTAGTTGTCATTTTGATGAGTCCATTATTTGGTATTTTAGTAGTAGTTCGCTGGTAAAAGAGACGGCTGCTACAAGTGGAAAGGTTAACCAGCGTGCCGCCCAAAGACGGACGCATTGGGTCTTCCACCAGTAGCAAGAAAAAGTTTAATATTGTCACTTCACCGGTCACTGCTAAAAAAAAGCAGGTTTCTATGCGTGGCTTCTTTTCCTGTCAGGGGCTTCTGGGAGTTTCTGCATTTTTTTATATTTGTTTTGAATTTAATTCTAATTTTCTTTTTCTATTCACTATATACGTCCCCGCTAAGATAGCGAAGCTATTTCAGGGATGCTAGAGAGGAACAGAAAGAATAAAATTTGACTTTTATACGGTGTGTGTGTGTGTGAGTTTTTTTGTTGTGTTTTTGGTTCCTTTTAATTTCTTTCCTTCTTTTTATTTTATTTGTCTTGGGTTTTCCCACTGTATCCAGCCCTTTTTTGGCATAAAGATTGAATTGGTTTTTAATTGTCGTATTTTTAGGAGGATTATTTATCAAATTCTTTTATCTTATTGGCAAATTTTTAATTCATTTTTTGTGTCGTTTCTGCTCGTTTTTTGTTTTTTGTCTTTTTGTTTTTCGTTTTCTGGAAACAAGGATTCTTTAGGTATGACGCATTTTATTTTATTTTTTTATTTTTCGAGAAGAGAATTTTGATCACGAATAGAAGGAATACTATTTATCTGACTCATTGATTTTTTTTTTTTTTTTTTTGCTTTCGGCGCTTTTTTACGTCATACTTTTAATGTGCAGGAGTTTGGGGGTGGGCTGACAGTTGTTGAATGTAATCGTCTGGTTTGAGGAGGATTATTCTTCATTAACTCTCGCCTTTCCTTGGAATTTAAAAAAATATTCGTGAATATTATCCACAAAACAAAAATAAGAAAGTTAGTTTCTCACATTTTGTTTATTTTCGGTTTTTTTTATTTATTGTTTAGTTGCATTCGCTCGCTTGTTTAGTGATTACTTATTGTAGTAGTAAACTCGTTTTTTATGTTAGTGGAAGAAAGGGTGACAAGGCTTCGCTTGGCTGAGTTGATAACTTCTTTCTTCACTATTAGTTGCTAAGAGTCGTATGTGTTATATTCTGAGTTGTTGATATCTGTGATATGAATGTTATGGGCGAGAAATGCGTATGGTTACAAAACAAAGAACGTATAGATACTCACAATAACACAGTAATGATGTTGTAGAAAATTTTTATAGATAGATTAAGCACAGAGAATAGAATGGAGAAATATGTTAATAGTTAAAGAATGAGTTCAGGGTGATAGTTACAAAGTTCATGTACTGTACTTGTCTCGTGGTGAAGGGATGGTTTTCTTGGAAACAAGGGCAGCGTTCCTAACGGCGGCGATCGTTTGATGTATCGGATGACAGGCGCCGGACGGTGGCGAAGAATCTTTAACACGAGTCGTGTGAAGGAACAAGTCTGCTGATAATTATTTGGTCCGTCTATTTATATATTTTCTGTAGGCTCAGAAACGGCAATTTTTGTGCCCCGCGGGAAGTGTTCCGATTGGATATTTATTAATGTATTTTTTTTTTTTTTTGTTAATTTATCGCAAACGGAAGTTCTGCGCGGAGCCGATGCGTGAGCGACTAACTTTTCATTTTGAGTTGAGAACTCGAAGTGGTAACTTCCGTTTTTTTTTTCTTTTCTTCTTTTCTTTCTTTTTGTTTTTTCAAATCAAGGCAAGATCTCGTCTTGTAACAGCTCCCCTAGATCTTACCATGATTTGAGGTTGCTATGTTGTTAGTGCTTGCTTGCGTGTGTGTTTTTGTTTTGTTTGTTGGTGTGTGTATTATTTATTTTGTTTTTTGGCACATAACGAAGTCATTAAAGCGTGCTGGGAGTTGCCCGCGTGTTGTTCATTTCGTTGGGTTTTGGGTATTGTCTCCGGAACTGCAGTCATTTGCGACAAGATGCTCCCCTGACGAAAGTGTAGGGAGTCGTGACAACGGGTGATGGGTAGGTTGCCGGGGTGGACAAGGAGGTAGGAGTGGTCGTGTCGACGGGTGATTGGGAATTTGGTGAGGTGGGGATAGAGCTGGGGGTGGGGTTGGTCGATGCATGTGTTGCAGGTCATTTGGTCGCGGTACGAGTCGACGGACGTGTCCGCGGTGAACCCAATGCGTTTCACAGTTTTCGTTTTTCACTTGGACCACCAAACCGTTCGTTTTGGTGACCTCAAAGTCACCTATCCAAGGCAGGTGAGACAAGTGGGCTGTTGCGGACTGCGGTCGGTGGAGTAGCACCTTGTCACCGACTTGTATCGGGTCTTTGAAGATGCTGCGGTTCAGTTTGGCTTCCATTTTGTGGTCAGCCTCGTTGTTCGCCAAGGCGACTCTTTGATGCACCTGTCGGAGCAAAGCGTTTATCTGCATACTGTAAGCACCTGGGTTGTTGTTAACGATGTCTTAGCAGGGGATCTTCGGTAGACCAATGTTTGGTTGGCGGCCGGTGATAATGTAATGCGGGGATGCACCAGTGGCGGTGTTGGCTGTGGCATTCATTGAGGAAACTGCCGATTCGAGAACGTCCGTCCATTCACAGTTTCTGTCTTCGCAGATCATGTAAAGGGCGTTTTTTAAGGTCCGGTGTTGCCTCTCAATGTTCCCCGAGCTTTGTGGTCGCCACGGGCAGTGAAGTTCCCGGGTGATCGAGGTTAGGTCACAAAATTCCTTGTAGACCTCACCAGTGAAGTGGGTTCCTCGGTCGGAGGAGACAATGCAGGGAATCTCGCGGTGACGAAGAAAGAACTGGTAGAGTCCGCGGGCTGCGTCGATTGCGCGGTCTCTGGCACATGGTATGGCCATGAGGTGGCGGCTGAAGCTGTCTAGAATAGTAAGAATGTACCGCTTGCCCTTTGAGAGGGGCATTGAGACAAAATCTATGTAGACAACCTTGAATGGTTTTCCGCCTCTCTTGCAATGGCCCGTGGACCAGTTTCGGCGCATGCCGTAATTTCCCTTGCGTTTAGCGCAGGTTTGGCATGACTGAACATACGCCCTGATATCGCGATTTTTGAACTCCCACCAGTAGCTGGATAGGTGTTCCTGCATGCGGGAGATCCCTGAGTGGTTGACACAGTCATGGGCTTGGTGGAGATATTTTGTCCGGAGCTTGTAGGGTACTACAGTTTTGGTGTGTTTGTAGTATCCCTGATCATCAATACAGATGTCCCAGGTTCCAAGTAGAATTGGTGCATGTGCTTGTTATATAGCCCGGTACGATGATCTTTGGGGTCGAGTAGGGTAGCGTCCGGTCTTGGGATTGCCAACTGAAGAGCTCTGATGATTTTTGAAAGTGTGTCATCAGAGGCTTGTTCCGCTGCAATACCCATGTGGTCAGCTATCTCTTCAACCGGGATGGTCGATGTGGCATGAAACGCGAGGAATGCGTCGATGGCCTGCAGATGATGCTGAATGTTCCGTGTTGTGTGAGTCCCAGAGAGCAGCTGGGAGCTCTTGATTTCGTCCATGCACCAGGATGGAACGTAGATGTTTAGACTGGAGCCTTGGAGTTTGAAACGCTTCCCTGCAGGTGTCGGGTCTGCCGTAAGCTTGTCCTTGCTGTGGCCATATCTCCGACTGAGCATGTCTGCCCAGACATTTGATTCGCCTTCTACATATTCCAAGACGAATTTGTAGCACGATATTTCCTCCTGCCATCGTCGTATCTTCGCATTGTTGAATTCACGTTGATCCAAGTACGTGAGAGATCGATGATCTGTGAGGACGACGAAGGGACGACTACGCAAGAAGTAATCGAATTTGGTGATGGCCCATTTTATCGCATATGCCTCGCGTTCAGTTGTTGACCAGTTGCGCTCCGTCGCGTTAAAGGTGTGTGAGGCCACTGCTATTATTTTCTTTTGGCCGTGTTTATTCTCTTGCATGAGAATGGCCCCACATGCGCTATCGCTGGCGTCGGTGGTGAGGGTAAAGAGTCCGGTGAAGTCGGGGAATGAGATGATTGGCGGTGAAGCGAGGCGCTTATTGATTTTATTGAAAGCCTTGTTGGCTCCTTCGGTCCAGACGAATGTCCGTCCGGGCTTGTTTAGTTCGTTTATGGGGACCATTAGATTGGAGAACATGTCGGTTCTGACGCTCTCGTTAAGGCGTGTCTCGATGAATTGCCGAATCCATACGAGACGTCCAATGAGACTTTGTAATTCTTTTCTCGTTGTCGGGGGTTTCATGTCGATAATGGCGCGGACATATTCGGGGTCGGCCTTGAACCCGTCGCTATTCACGATGCGACCGAGAAATTTAGCTTCGGACGCAAGAAAAATGCATTTTTCCGGGTTTAGTTTTAATCCGAACTTGCGTAGAGCAATAAATAATTGCTCCAGCGCTGTCACATATTCCTCGAAGGTTTTGGCGTGGACAAGATTATCGTCGATATATGACGATATGTTCGCGCGTGAGGCCACTGTGTCGAGAGCCTCAGCTATGCATCGAGAGAAGATTTGTCCAGCGGATGTTAGACCGAAGGCCAGACGGGTGTATTGGAAACAGCGTCCTTTCCAAGTAAAGGCCGTTTTATGGCGGTCACGTTCGTCAATAACGATTTGCCAATAGCCATTGCGGAGGTCGAGTGTTGAGAAGTACTTGTTACCTTCGCCAATCTTGTTGAATGTCGAGTCAATGGTAGGTATTGGGTATGGGTCGAGATCGACTAAAACCTTGTTGAGGGTTCTTTTGAAATTTGTGACCACTCGAATCTTTCCGTTTTTCTTGCGGACGGCAAAAACGGGACTGTTTAGGGTCGTTGCTAGGTTCGATAACACCCTCACTTGCCATGCGGGCAATTTCCGCGTCAACGTCACCCTCCAATGCTTGGGCTATAGGGTGCTGTTTTTGGCTCCTGGACTGGCCGTTGGTTGGTATGCGTATGGGCTTGATGAAAGTGCCCCTTCTATTGTCGTCGGTGCCGAGAATGTCCGCATAGCTGATGAGTAAATCGGCAGTAGCTTCTAATTCACTACGGCTATGATGGTCTGGAAGCGATAGGCCTACGGTTTGCTTAAGCCAATGGAGTTTTTGGTTGAGAGTCAACCCGTTAGGCGATGATCTGGCTGTGGCTCGTGGTTCCTCGTTGGAAATGGTTAGGGCGCCGTGTGAAAGGTTGTGGGTCGGTTTTATCCTTGGATGGACGGTTGTAGAGAGCGGGACAGTATGTTTTAGCTTGCCAGATGGGAGTGTACGCGCAAGTTCTACAGTCGCCTTCTGGTTATCGATAGTATAGGATAACAGTGTGTGGTGGGCGAGTATGTTCTGACCGATCAAGATGGGAATGTCTGATGTCGTGATCAGTGTGTCGACGTTGCAGAAAGCGGGGGAAGTATCGTCACCCAAGGTAATGTCGCAGGTGAGCTTGCCCAGAATAGAGATGTTCCCTCCGATTCCCTTGACTCGGATGTTGGATTTGGACATGTGTCTTCTTGCATCTTCAGGTAAGCGAGAAATGGGAATGATGCAAGTCGTGCATCCGGAATCCAACATGCCTACACCGGAGAATGTGATGCCGTTGTTACGGAGGTTGATCTGAACAAGGGGCGATCGGAGATCAGGTCGGATTTGAACGTTAAATGTGTGATGATGCTGAGTGGATACATGGACCTGGGAACGAGTCATCACATCTCGTTCGGCCCCCACCGAAAATCCAGTTCGTCGAAGCGCGTCGCGTGTTCATGGTTGTGCTGATCGCTATCTGTTCCAGGTAAACCGGTGTCAGTGGTCACTATGTGTGCTTGAGCATGAGGGGGGTGAAAATATGGGCACCTGTTGCCCTTAAAGCATGCACGGCCTCGTAAAAGGTTTTTGCATATTGCTTGTTGGCTGGGTTGGCCAGCGCTTCTTTGTGCCCGGTTGTGCTTCATGTTGGAGGCGGGGGCGGTTCGATTTTTCCAGTCAACAATGGATGAGTTCCGCCTGTGGGTTTGCCGCAGTTGCTTGTTCAGATCCAGCAACTGTAGCTGTACGTCAGCTAGTATCTTGTCACTTTCAAGGCTACGAGATTTGTCAGAGTGTGTAGGTTGGCTCGCCATTAGCGCAGTGGTTTCAGCGGCGGCGGTGATGTCCGTTTTGATACCACGATCAAGATAGCGTTGCGCATCGCTGGCAATACCACCCGCTGAGTAGTGTCTGTCCATGGTTTTGACGAGGTGTGGATAGATGTTAGGTGCCCATGCCTTGATCTTTTCACTCATGAGCATGGCCCCCATTAGGGAAAACGCAGTTTCGGCCGTCATCTCAGCATTTTGTCTGTCCGACTTGAATTTAGCCGTGATGTGAACTGTGGCCTCTCGGATTGTGTTTTCAAGTCGGCCTGCAAAATCAGTGAGTTTCTCTCCCTCATGTCGCTGAAGGTCCCATGCTCGGCTTAGGTACTGAAAGTTTGTCATTTGGCTCCCGTGGGTGAATATAAGGTAAGCCTTTAGTTCCTTGAACGTGGATGTGGGCTGTCTTGAGTCCTCCATCTGCTGGAAGATGCCTTCGTTCAGTAGTTGCTTTGCCAGCTTGACAAACTCCTTCTCCATTGCAGGATATTCCCTTAATTCTGGCTTAACATGTATGGTGTAAGCCTTATTAAGGTCGGTAATGAAGCGGTTTACATCGCTGCCCGGTTCAAAGGTCCGGATGGATTTTGTGGCGTCCTGAAGTGACTGCTGTCGCAATAGAAGCTCATAGTTTGTGTGCGATCGATCGTGCGCGGTAGTTTGCAGAGCAGTTAAAAGTTCGTGGAGGTCTGTTTTCAGTTCACTAATGATTAATTGTTTGCGGGTTATCTGCAGGCTCCATGCCAATTTTCGTTTGGAGAATGGCTGCTTTTTGCTGTTTTATAAGTTCCAAGATTTCTGATCGAGAAAGGCCGGAGTATTCCATACTTGTTTTGCTGCACGCTTGACACCAGTGTTATATTCTGAGTTGTTGATATCTGTGATATGAATGTTGTGGGCGAGAAATGCGTATGGTTGCAAAACAAAGAACGTATAGATACTCACAATAACACAGTAATGATGTTGTAGAAAATTTTTATAAATAGATTAAGCACAGAGAATAGAATGGAGAAATATGTTAATAGTTAAAGAATGAGTTCAGGGTAATAGTTACAAAGTTCATGTACTGTACTTGTCTCGTGGTGAAGGGATGGTTTTCTTGGAAACAAGGGCAGCGTTCCTAACGGCGGCGATCGTTTGATGTATCGGATGACAGGCGTATGCTGTTTAATCTTCATGTTGGCATTTTTTGTACCACATGGAAAGTTGTCTGTTTCAAGTTTGGGATTTTTTTTTATATCCCGCATGTTGAACACACGTCTTAGTTGTTTACTTTCATATTGGTATATTTTGAACCACGATCCACTACAATAGTGTTTATTACAACAACTCAAAAAGTAATTAAAAACTGAATTTAGACTACTCATTTTTTAAAATCATCGGAAAAATAAGATTATTATAATGTTTCAAACTATTCACAAATTTAGGGTTCCATTCTTTAAAGATATTTTGAATATAAACAAATAAAAATTCCTAAAATAAAAGAATATTGTAAACGTAAATTTGTAGGGATTAAGAATAAATAAAAAAGATAATAACAAAAAATAAAATAATAGAATAAATAAATGCAAAAGTAAGTTTCTCCTAGAGGCATCTGACAGGAAGTGCAATCTGCTGAGTCCCGAACTTAGCAGCGCGTAGTGTCTCTCCTGCTAGTATCAGCCTCTGCTGAACGTACTCACAGAACACAGAAACACGATAGACCCACTAACTATAATTTGCCAAAGATGATTCCAAGACATTCTCAAACGCCTCGTCTGGGGGAGCCCGACTATTTCTACTGGTGCAGAAAAACACCTTCACCACAGAATGGTCGTAGACCCCCAAAATAAAATTTGGGTCCAGAAGTATCCTTCCGTCTTTGATTCCTTTTACAGCTTCAACCAACAAAAAGAGGATTACGGGTGAATAGGACAAGAAGAAAAGTAGTCAGACACAAACCTCAGAATCTCTCAACAATACCAGCAATTCATCACAACCATCGAAAAATCCTTAATGCGCCCCATAAATTCTTAGATTCTTTCATTGTAAAATTTTAGAGTTAAATAAAAATTTGAATTAAAACTATGCTACTTTTTCGAAAATTATTAACTAAAAACATTCTACACTAATTGTAAGATAAAAAAATCATCGGAGACAAAAAAAAAATCATTATGAAAAAGTTTTAAAACTTTCATCCGTGTAGGGTGACATATTTCTATATATATCTTTTAATGTAAACTAAAAAAAAAAAAAAATTCATAAAAGAATATTTTTTATTTAAATTGATTGGTGAAATCTTTCAACAACAAAATTTTTAATTGTGATCTTTCTCCACTTTCTTCTTTCTATTTCACTCACTGGTGCTCCTTAAACCCTTTAAGTTCTGGTACTTTGCAAGTATATATATATATATATACTACCACAAGTCTAATTCCTCATTTACGTATAAACTTATCTGTCACGGTTTTTTAGTTCTCTAAAGAGACGTGACCGAAACGAAGGGTCCCCTGTTTAAGAATCCTAAGATATTTTAAATCATTTAAAAATATCTTATTTTTTAAAATAAATTTGAATTTTATACGTAGCACAGAATCTTTATATATATATATATATATATATATATATAATCAACTATAAAAAGAATGAGCAATTTTAACGGTAAATTTAAATTATAACTGTAAATAGGGAAAATTTGAAATGCCGCTCGTGGTAGACCATCGGACACGCCATCCTTTTCTGCTATAAATACTCATCGCTTCCCGGCCTTTGGGCTATTTGGTTTTGGCTGGGCCACCTAGCATTCGTGACTGTTGGAAAAGGATCAGTAACAAGCATATATTTACATTGCACTATGTTGGATAGCAACAAGAAGATGTCTATTCATCATTATCATCATGTCGTGCCGCCAGCACGGATATCCCTGACCATCTCTCGCCACTTCTCCCTATCATTCATCGCCTCCGGCAGGTCTTCAGGGTTACATCCTGTGTCTTCACATAGCTGCTGTATGTAGGTTCGAGCTGGTCGTCCTGCTTTTGCTTGGCCATATGTGGGGGTCCATAGAAGTACATCACTTACGAGCTCGTCCTTGCTTCTCCAGCAGTGTCCTGAGTGTCTGGTTCGTCTAACTTGTATAGTTCGTGATGAGAGGCAAGTGGCCGTATAGTTGGTGTCTCGTGGGGTGTTGTCGCCAGGACTAAGAATGTTGAGAGCAATATTGAACAAGATGTCTATTACATGCTGCATAAGTTGCGTGGGTGGCATAACAGGAGGTACAACTGTTTTCTTAGGTTAAGAGGACGCGGGTATTCCTCAATGGAAGTGCCTTGTTAGTTGTGTAGGTGGAATGCTAGACAGGAGGCATGTCCACAGGCAACACGAGACGGGACGTGGGACCACGAGGATTACGTGGGCGTTCGGAAAATTATACAAACCAGGAAAGATTTCGACCAAGGTAGAATGAAGCAAAAAGAAAAAGAGATTTCACAGAAAAATCACACCATCAACCCTGTGTGTGCGCTTTTCAGCCATCTCCAACTCGCTCTTACTCTACCCATATATACATTACGGGTAATAAAAAAAACAGGAAAAGAAGCATATTATATTTTTATACCTCAATATTGTTGTTGTACTTACTTGTAAACAATAAGTAGACCTTCGGATCTAGTGAATCTATAACCAGCAAGATCACCTGGCATACGTGCGAGTCTCGGCTCGTGTGTGACTTCCCCTTCACTGTAACATCTGATGATGGTCATTAATAAAATAGAAATAAAATATAAAATAAAATTTATTATGACACCAAAGAAGTGATTTTTTTCTTTTTTTGTATAAAAAAGTATATATATATGTGTGTGTGTGTGTGAGATTTATATAAACTTTTAACTATATTTTCAATTTTGTAACTAGTGTAATTTCTCGAATTCATATATGTGTTTGAAGGTGCTTTGTGTATAAAAATCATACCCTTTACCAGTTATGAAAGCACAGACACATGCGTACAGATTTATTAAGGTTGGCTGAGTTTGGAACAAGGCCTGCGAAAAGGGGGAATCAATATACAAGTAAAGGTGGATACTAAGTCAAAATCCAGTAATAAAATAAAACCACAGTAAAGTTGTTTTCATTCGGACCCTTTTCTTTTGTGTAAAACTTTTTTTAAAATGAATAATCCCAAAGAAATGTACGTCATATTCAAATTAAACAGATCTACATCGAAAACTTAAATTTACTTTTAAAGATAGACTGGGTCGCTTAAACCTAATCTTTTTTCTTAATAAATCAAAATACTAGATGAAAAAAAAAAAAAAAAAAAAGAACAAGAACACGAAGGAGGAGGTAAACCAGCGTGAACGTGAGACTCACAACTGTCTGCGTAGTTGCTAATTATTTGTTTATGCAGGTAGATGAAAGTTAATGAGAGAAATTTGGTTCGCCTAGTTAAAAAAAAAATTCTTTTTGATCTAAAAGAAGCTGAATTTATTTTTTTCAGCAACCATGCCTCCCACTGACGTTATTTTAGCCATGGTGGTTTTTTTGTCTAATGTTTAAAACTTTTAACAATTAAGAACTGGTGACACATTTAACAAACACAAACTCAGCCCAAAAAAAAAAAAAAAAAAAAAAAAAAGAAAAAGAATCGAAAATAACCTCGTGACACGTTTTGTTGCAAAATGAATTAAAAGGCCTAAAAGATCGTGCGTCGACGTCAATAGCAAAATTCATTGATTATTACTTTACTTTTTTTTTATAAAGAAATTCTCGAACAGTGTTTTATTTTATTTGACTAACATAATTTTACTCAAAGTTTTAATTCTTACGTTTGATCCTTTTTATACTTTTAAAGTATTTTTCTTGTGTTACAACCACGTTAATTTTTTTTTGTAAAACCTAAACGAAATGCTCGCCCATCCTGAACCCATTCCACCTGGATTACAATCGCCAGTCCATGTAGAAAATCCGGTAAGACGTTTTCATTAAAAATAAATAATTAAAAATGAAATTCAAAAAGTTTAAAGGTTGTTTATCTTCTAAATATTTGTTTGGTTGAAAGATAAAGTTTCCCTTTTTGTAGTGACAAAAGTTTTTTTTGTTTTTTTTTCCTGTTGGTAAAATGACCTTGTGCTTTTCGAATTGTGAAAGTAAAAAAATATTTTTCCTGCATATTTTAAAGATTATTTAATTGTTATATTCACCAATATATTTGTGTCGTAAAGATCAAATAATCTTTACGACAGTCATTAACTTTTAACCTAATCCTTATTAATTAATATTGTCTATTAAACAAGTTAAATGACATGTTTTTAATTGTCCAAGCTGAGAGGTTTTTGTTATTTTCCCCCCTTTTTGTTGCATTTAATCTCGTACGTAAACTAATTAAAAAAAATATATATATATATAATGAAGTTGCGATAACACCAAAATAATTTTTTATTTGTATTTTGAAAGAATTATTAAAATCTACATTTTAACATTTTTTTATTTTAAGGGGTAAGTCGACTTTTCCGTCATGTTGACTTACCCTTTAGAATGTTTAAAATTAATAAAAAGGAAAATCTGTGTACACAATATGATTTAGATAGTTTTTTTTTTCTTGTAGTATATATGAAAGCTAAACGCTTTTTTTTCACACTCTTTGAATAAATATTTATTGTTATTTACTTCTGCGGTGATTAGAGCTATTCTTATTTGTTTGCGGTGTTTGATTAAAAATAGTCCCTTCTGGTGGTGGTAGTGGTATTTACCAGGCCTTTATCGTTTCTTTTATATTTCCTTTCTTTTACTGTTACTAAGACAACTCTCTGTTTCGTATTATTTCTTTAAAAGAAGAATTGATAAACATTGTTTGGTTTTATGGCATATCAACCATTTTAAGTTATTTAATTCCAAATCCTATTTATACATATATTAAATATGTAAACGGTTTGTAAACACATTTTGTAGATAACATTCTTAAACGAGCCTGAGCTTTTTTTTTCCACAGTTAAATTGTTTCAAGTATTGGTATATAACGGTCACAATTTAACATGAGTCATTTTTTTGCACACAGTTTGTTCTATTTGACCAATTGATCGGACCTTTTCAGGAGCTACCACTCTGGGTCAAAGTAAACCTAGGAGCAATTGCAATGAATGGGTACTCCACATTCCCTAAAGTTAGAGCTTCACTATGAGATTGTTTAATGTCATATCTAGGACACACGTTGGCGGTGGAGGGGATCTTACCCCTCTGCAAAGATGCAATCAGTACAGCACCAGCTAACTGAGCCCGAAACAGTCTCATTATAACATTATCAATTGGAACGGTCTTTTCGAAACTGCTGTGGGATAAGACTGAATGAGCCTTGGTATCGACAACTAGTGGGTTAGCCTTGGTATATTTGTCGTATCTGAGTAGCAAAGCTCATCGCCACAATTATCCGAGAATGAGAAACAATTCTGACTCTTGTAGTCGTAGAAATGTATTATGGTTTAACATTTCCTCATGCCAAACAATTCACAACGAATTGACAACATATTTATTGCGTATTGGGTTCAATGCTTGAAGTGGAGACCCATAAAATGCTCTTGGAAACGTTATGAATCCTCTCATCCTCCTCCTCCTCGTACTAATGAGTCAGTAACAGAAACTTGAGAGTGTGACTAGCAACTGTAACTAAAAGCATCATCCCTGGGGTGTTTTGGTTGCGATCCATGTAAAAAGAAATCGTGAATAGATAACGATAAAAAATATAACATTTTCAAAACCAATTTGATGATTTCTTCTCCTTAAATAGTAAAGTAATGCATATCATTACTAATAACAAAAAGGGAGGAAAAAAAAATTAAATAAAAAAAAAGGAAAAAACATTCTTATTGCTTTATGGGGGAAATGAGTTATGATGAAGAATTTTACTAATAGTAAGTAAAAGGATCAATATCAGAATGTACACATAATGTACAAAACTTCATGTATTCAGATTTTTTAATTGTCCATTTACTCATTTACTGTATTGGAAGCCATTTAACTGTGTGCAACCATAATGGTTGATATTAAATTGAATTATTAATATTAGATGCTTGAAACTAATTCAAACAAATGAGCTCTGGCTCATTGAAAAATATTATCTACAGACTATTTATATAATATAACAGGATGTGGTATTAAATAACCTACATGGGTTGATATAGCATAAAACATAACCGACCAACCACCCATGATAAGAGTAAGTAAAAGATTGCCATTTCATTATTATCATTTCTTGGTAGGGTCAGAGACAGCGTCTCCACTTATTGTTGGGTACTGACTACTCAAACCTAAAAATCCCCTTTTTAAAAAAAACACAAAGTCATCCATGACGTCAGCTAACAACGTGTTGCTTACATATCAAGCGGAATTTTCCATTACTAACACTAACGTTTATTTTCCAAAAAATTAATTCTGCAGAACAAACAGAAGACTACTCATAAATGCAGAATTAAACAAGTAGTACTTAAAAGCTCCTCTTATTAATATGATGAGATATCTCATTATTACTTATATCTAAAAGAGGGACTTCCTACTTTTGGTTACACAGAATTCCTTCCACTAAAACCACAAAAGAAGTAGACTGTTATTTCTATATAAACATAGCAGTCAGTGACTAAAACAGGTGTCTCTGGGCATATGTGCTTGGAGGGAGGTATCTGTGCCTCTACCAGCATCCGACATCGAACCCAACTGATCACAGCCGCTGACCTAGCACAGCTGATGCCAGTTTCCAACCAATCACCAAAACCCTCTCAAAACAGCTCTTTTCAGAGCTAATTTCAAAAAGTCATAAACCCACTCTTAGAAGAGCAAACTTCAGAAAGTTTTCTGAAGATCACCTCACTACACTCATTGCAGATACCACCAGACAACACAGCAGCCAACCTGACTTGCAGCAGACCCACTGCACCCATTCCTGCATCCCCAAGCAGCAGACACCTACATCATCAAGCAACAAGCACCTGCATTTTCTGTAGCAGCAGACCAGATCCCTAGTCCACAAGTGACAACTCTGTTCAGACTAGCATCAGCACTTCATGTTAACATTGACATACCCTTGGTTAACCAAGGATTGAATAAATTAGTACATCAATCATCCAGCCTCTGCAATCGATATGTCCACATTTTTTACCATTTCCAGCTTTACCTATGATCTACACCAAGACGATATTCAAGAACATCCTGATCTTCTAAGAACTTATACAGTTGAGTCCACGACATTCTACTGCAATGACTTTCAACACCACAGAGACTATATAGGCATTATACAGCAACTGCAATTCTACAGCCATGCACACCTTTCGTGTACAATTTGCTCATATACCTGATCTTGTCATTTGTCTCGTCCCCAGTCAATCACTTCTTTACCTTTACAAACGTTTGCGGGATTGACACATTTATCAGTCCCACAACACACTTTTCAAAGAACAGAGGTAAAATGAGGTAGAGAATAGGTTTTTATACTGTCATGTGACACCCTATGAGGCTTCTATTGGAATTACCAATTATCTAAGGGAGATAATCATTGTTGTGTTGTATATATTGCAGCCAGGCCTGGATTAAGACTTTGTAGTCCTCTGAGCTACAGGCACTGCAGAGGAGTAAGACTTCCCTGAAAAAGGGGTCTACTAGGTATAAGATGAAACATAATCTAATGGTGAGGGTCTGGTTTTTGAGTTCTGCAGAGTGTGAAGTCATCTCTTTATTGACCCAGAGTGGTAGAACTTTTTATAGTCTCATTTATGGGTCAATTATATCTGTTTGAGATTGTTTAAAATGACTTTGAACTACATTGATTCATTGGCACAATTAGAAAATGGAATTTGTGACCTGAGGTCAAATTCTGAATTAGGCTGTTTGCATTTCACTTTGCGCTAATACCTTTGGGAAAGGCATGAATTTATGGGTAAATAGTTGGGCAGACTGGATTCTTTAGTGTTGGTTTGTCTACCAGTCTGGGGCAGAAGGAAAACTCCTAATTCAAACCAGCATTTTTGGTGAGGCTACAATTCTTAAGCTTTGAGGAATGTGGAGTAATCTTTTCAGGTTCACTCTGACTTGGTAGTAGTATCTATTCAGGTTCCATATATATTCCAAATATATCCTTTTCCTTGCTAGAGAAATCTTATTAAATACCTTCATAAGTTAGGTTTTTCATAATTATTTGAACATTCATTTTTCCAATAATGTAATATTGATGGTCATTTATTTCAGAAAGGAAGTTGTTTATGGCCTATGCTCTAGATAAACCTACACTAACGATATTGAAACTGATTTGATAGATTGATAATTTTTTTTCCAAAAAGAGCTTGATCATCTAACTTTTAAGTTCAATAATGATTCAATAATTTTTTTTTCAGTCATGCCCATATGTTGGGGAAATTCCAGGTGGTCTGCAGAATGGTACAACCATTGCAATCCAAGGGAAAACATCAATTTATGAGAATGGGTAAATATCATCATTTGTAATAATGATTTTAGACATTCTGTTCATCTCTGTTCCTTTTCAACTCTATTAATGCTGTCACATGATAAAATATTTAAAGCAAAATGATGCCAACAGCACACCTATCTTGACTCACCATCCATCCCTTTTGGTCATTGTTCTTGATAAGTCCTCTAGATGGCATCTAGTATCTTCACTGGCCTGGTTAATGTAAGTTTTAAGTTGGCCAACACTTATGAGTTCATTTTTACATCTCTAGCAGTGCTCCACATGTATTGTTTGTCTTACTTGGATGGTTTATGAGATGGGAGATAAGTGGCCATACAGCTGGTGTTTTGTAGGGTCCTACTTACAGGATTTGTTCAAAATAGCACGTAGCATCCTTGTGTTGTTCCCATCTTGCTTTTGTCCTAGTGTTTTGTGAATTATTGTTTTTTGTAACTAGTTATCTTCCCTCCCTAGCTTAATGGACTATTTCTAGCAAAAATAGTAGCAGGAGGAACATAGACATGTATCCCTTTCTCCTCCAAATAGATTGAAACATTAGACACTATCTAAACTGCTGTGATTTACCCCTGAGCTTTTCATCCTCAGTTGCCTTCTGGGTAGCCCACTTGGCATTCATGCTGGGTAGGTAGTTGAAGATTGAATGCTTGCTCTCAGTGGGCTGTCCTCCCAGGATTTACCTGCTTGGCAGGGCTGAATTTATTGCTCAACATATGAAAATACTGATAGGAGCAAGCATTTTTTTTTAATCTGCTGTGCATGAGTCTCAATTTGTTTATGGCTCTGCACTATAATACAACTTTGTATCATTTATAAACTTGGTGGAAAGTTCGTTAATCTCTTCAATCTAACTTGCCTCTGGGCTGGCCTATTTGGCATTCATGTCAGGTCGGTAGTTGAAGTTTGATTGTCAGATGGCCCTTCCCCCAGGCTATACCTGTTATGCAGGGTTGAATTTATTCTTTTTTATCATTAAGGGTTTTTGAACTGTTGTCTTCATCTTTATTGTTATTTCCACAGCGCTTTGGCCAATATGTCCTCCGACTTTCTTCAGGTGTTTGTCGAACTTGGGAACCTTCGGCAGGACACATAGCATAACAGTTATAGCCATTGGTTCCCTAAACTTCTAAGGAGACAATCATCTGGAGGTTGCAGGTTCAATCCTGACAGCAAGTGAGTAACAATGCAAGAATACTTAACACTTGTACCCAGTTATGGCTCACGGAATCAGAACGGGCGACCCCCATGGATTCAATAAAGGACGTAGTTCGAAGTTCCGTGTAGGTTCCCGAGTTTGACAAACACCTGAAGAAGGCCGGAAGATATATCGGCTGAAATGTTGTGGAAATAATAATAAAGATGAAGACAATAGTCCGAAAACCTTTAATGATAAAAATCATCAAGCTTCGTCTCAGAAATTCAGACAACTGAATTTATTGTATTGGTTCCTGGGGTATCCCAAAAAGAGAATGTTGACTGGACTAAGCATTTTTTGATCCAGCCCCACATGAGTATTGATCTGTGCATGGCTCCCTTCTATAAAACAAACTTATGTCATATATCAACTTGGTTGGAAGTTGGTTAAATACATTTACTTTCAATTGCCTGCTTTGCAGGGTTGGGTGTATTGCTTAGCACATGAGGCACTCCAAAAGAGAAATGCTAGCAAGACTAAGCATTTTTTGGATTAGCTATGCATGAGTCTTAATTCATGCATGGCTTCCCACTATAAATTGACCTTGTGCCAAATTCCAATTTGGTGAGAAGTTTGTTTAATATCTTCACTTTGACTTACCTGAAGGAGCCATAGTCACTGTATACCAGACCAAAACATTTAACATTAGAGTTTTAGTGGTGCAGCTGTTGAGCTATACAGCTATAGCTTGGGAAAATTCCTATTATATTGTTTTAGAGAGATCAGAGTTCCATAATGGTCAATAACTTGTCAATAGTAATCCATGTTTTAATTATGGGTATGTTGACATAGCTTTCAGTTGATGAGATATTGCTACTGTGGTATGTGAATTGGTCTACTAATTTCAGAGGCTTGCCATTTAATGAGATATTGTCATCTTGATTAAAACATAACCTCTTTTTTTTTGCCAATATTGTTCTTTGTTATAATAAAATTAAATTTTGAATAGGATTTATGCTGCTTTTTTAGATTCATTCAACCGGACTCAGTGTGTGTGTGTCTGTGTATATATATATATATATATATATATAATCAACTAGAAATAAGTATACTCTCACCAATGTTTTTATAAAAAGTTAATTTTCATTGAAATCAAAGATACAGTATGATAAAATTAGTATGGCAGTTCTCAGAAAAGTAGACTACATTGATCCTAGACAGGAGTGCAACATCAATTTTGAATATATGTAATCAGCTTTTTCATCTCTCTCTCTCTCTCTCTCTCATTCTGTTCATCACTTTCTCTTAATTAGTTTATATTTCTCTATCACTCTCTGTTCATTTCTCTCTCTTTCCTTGTCTGTTAATTCCCATTCTTTTTTAGCCTCTACTTCTCTAACCCCTCGCTCTGAATATATATATACATATATATGATAGTATAAACAATCACCAGCCCTTGATGATTGTCAGCATGTAACTGACTGTTGCCAAGGGCCCTTAACTCTGTTTCTACACTATGCCAATGTTAACAAAACTAAATAATAATATATATAAAAAGATTATTCCTATTTTTTATTTTATCTTAATTGATTTCTATATGAAGTTATACATATCATTGCTTTGAATATATTTGAGGATAAAACAATATAATTAGAAATCAGTAATACTAAGTAATTATTTATTAAACCTGGTTTTGTTAAAACCAGTATGCAAAATATCTATTCCATATACTATATAAAACTTTATTTCTTAGTGATATTATAACACTCATTGCCATATCTTAAACACATTGATACCACAGTCTCCCCCCACCACCGGTTTTCTGGAGGTTACCTGCCATTCACATCTAGTGGGTGTTATGCTGATCGCCTGGTCCCAGGCAATACCGGCTTGGCAGGGCTAAATTTATCACATGGTAATTGAGGTGCCCCAAAATGAGAAATGTCAATGAGATTAAGCATTTTTTGGGACAGTCACTTATTTATGCACTCTCACCCCCCACAATGAAATTATCTTGTATCACATCTGCCTCTGTGGGAAATTAGATAATTATCAATAACATGGGCTGCTTTGAAGCAAATTTACCTCAGGTAAACTTTAATATAGTCATTGTTAATAAAATAAAATGCTATGTAAGATTAAATAATAATTATTTGATACTCACTGAAAATATTACATAAATAACTTAGGGAATTGTAATATTAGTGGCGATTAGTTAGTTTCAGTTACAGACAAACACTATAATCTCCATTCTAGCTTAATAATATATATATGTGTGTAGTGTGTGTGTATTGTAAAAAGAAGAAAATGGAATAAGATCTTTCTGATCTGTAAGTGGAATGACTTAAACCTGATTGCATTTTTCTTTTCAGATTTTCAGTCAATTTGACTGTTTCTTCTAATTTGGAGCCAATGTCTGATACAGCACTTCATCTAAATCCTCGTTTTAATGAGCAGTGTGTTGTTCTGAACAGCCTCATTAATGGTTCATGGGGCAATGAAGAGAGAAGCTGCAATTTGCCACTTAAAAAAGGTCAACCATTTGAAATTATTATCTTAGTTGCCAGCCATAATTTTATGGTAAGAAAGATGTTTTGTTTTTTTTCCGATTTGATAAGTGTTGTGTTCTTAACAATTGACTCTCTCAAGTATACATCAGCTTTGTCATTAATTGATTGTTTGGTTTAATGCTATATCAACCCATCTAGGGTTATTTCATGCCTTGAGATTGGGGAATCATGTTTATTGTACAATTATTTTAACATTTTTTGTGTAGTTGTTTCTTAAGAGTTTTTTTTTTTGTCTCATCCAATATTCATAATTTTGAAACAGATCTATTTGACCAATACATGGCACCCTAATAGGTATTACCACTTTGGGACAGAGTGAAACTGGGAATAATGGCAATGAAGAGGTATTCCACACTTCTCAGATTTCCAGAACTGGAACCTCACCATCAAATGCAGTTTTGTATCATACCCAGAAAACCCCTTTTTTGAAGTGAAGGAGTGAATACATGGATTGACAAAAGAATGGTTGCCTTTTGTAACTGAATTTCTTTCTGTTAACCATTTCGTTTACAGCCTTATTGGATAGACTTATAATAGGCTGACTGTATCCTTTGCACAGAAATAATGCTCCCTCCTCTGAAGAAGGAAAAAAAAAGAAAGAGGTTTGTTTAAGCTATGACACTAAACTGCATCTGCAGTTATGGAGGCCTGGGAAATGTGGGGTACTCCTTCATTGTCATTACTCTTAGGTTCATTCTGCCCCGTAATGGTAGTATCTGCTGGGGCCCATCTATAAATCAGATAGATCTTTTTAAAGATTATTAGTATTAGATTGGAATACTTGAAACCCTATAATTGTGAACAAATTATTATTAAATAGGTATAGTTACTTGAAACCATATAGGTAAGTTATAAGACTATAGTCGAGAGTGACCTGAAGGATCCTTTTCAATAGCTACGACACTGAGGCATAGGGGAAGATGGTACTCCTTTTCCTGGATTGCTTCACTTACCCTTGATTTATACCTTATAAAGCTGAGTGTTAACAGGCATCAAGTACCATGTTTTGAGTCTTTGGTATGACAACCTAGGATTGAACTCTGGTTTTCCATGACCATTGGTAATCACTTTAACCATTAGTCCAATTGGTATTAAGAATAGTTTCTTATAACTTACTACAGGTTATTTTTATTAGTAGTAGTTGTAGTAGTTACTTGTGCAGCATTGTAAGTAAATGGTACTGGGATGTGAATAGACAAATCATCAAAAAGACTAACAAAGACAAGTTATAACAAGATATGTTTGATCTTGTATCACTGGGGCTTACTGAGGTAACCAGATGTAAGTGTTGATGGAGGCTAGCCATGTCTCTCACCTAAGGTAGAAGTGGGTATGGGGTCTTCTGTTAACCCAAATATACATATATCATAGATTTAGTTTCTTTTTCTCCTTTGGTGGCTGTTGGCGGAGGAGACCAGTGTTTCTGTGCACAGAAAACAAGGAATTAATCAAAGACATGATTTCTAAAGGAACAAAGAAGCTAGCCTGCATGTGGTGTCTGTTGTCCATTTATTCCTTTCTATCAACTCACTGACTGAACAGAGAGGGAATGAAGCAATAAAGTCCTAACGTTTAAGTCAAGTTTTATTTTTGTTTTTTCTTCTTCCAATCTGATGATTAACTATCACTGACATAGCAATCATTAATGCCTATTCTACACATGAAACCATATTACTTGAAATTAAAAAAGACTGACAATGACTTGCATGTTATAAACCTAATGTAAAATAATTAGGGTGGTAATTATTATTTAATTATTTTATCATTTAGTTTGGTGAGGTTGTGAACTGGTTACAAATCTTTGAGTGTAAGTGTACTTTGTTGCAAAATTTAATATGGTGTAATTCTTGCACATGTGGCAGGATGTCAGGTTTGACAGATTGTTTTGAAGATCGCTGAGGTGATGTGTTTTCAAATCATTGTTGAAGCTGGATGTTGTTAAAAGTAAACAAGTCATGTCATTGACTTAAGATAAGATGTTACATCCTTTGATTTGGTGCCGTGAAAATAACGTTACATTAATTGACTAGCCATAATATCAAATTTTGCTATTTGTAGAGGATAAAGAAAGAAACTCTTCCCAATTATGTATGACAATTCATTTTAGTATTTTTGTTTTTTGTTGGAATTGTTTGTCTTAACTTAGCAATAAAAGTAAAAGTTGGCGACCATAGTCGAGAGTGATCCGAAGGCCCCCCTTTCGATAGCTACTACACTAAGGTGTAGGGGAGGGCGCTACTCTTTTTCCCTGGATTGCTCCACTTTACCTTATAATGCTGAGTGTTAAGCAAGGAGGTATCAAGTACCATTTTTGAGTCTTTGGTATGACTCAACCTGGGATTGAACCCAGGTCTCCTGGGCCATTGGCGAACACTCTAACTGCTGGGCCAATGTTGTTAGTCCTGGAAAAAAATTCTGGAGTATAATAATACACACTGACATTTTAGATAATGTGACAGCTAAATTTTACCTAAATTTAATATTTGTTAAACTCTTTATTGGTCCATACTGAATAAAAATAAGAATTTATATAGTTTACATTATGTCTTAACACAAAATTTACACAGTATTTAGAGCAAATGCACAGACATGTTCACACAAAAATGCAGCAAGCTAATAACAAAAATAAGCTCACATGGATCATAAACCAACCAATAATAAAGCTAGACCGAACCAAACTTTCTAAAACCAAAAAACCACCCCATCACCTTCCAAGAAAATTTCCTCAACATCCAAAACAACTTCCCAGACCACCACCACATCTATACAGATGGATCCAAACATAAAATGAAAGTTGGTTGTGTTGCTGTCTTCCAAAACCAAGAACTGTTAAAACATGTCACAAATGATTCCTCAATCTATAGTGCAGAAGTCATAGCTATTGACCTAGCAATGAACATTATAGCAAATCACAAATCCTCTAAATTCATCATCTACTCAGACTCTAAATCAGTCCTCCAAGCTCTACAGAGCAAAGATTCATCAACGCCTCTCATCACAAGACCACTAGATAAAATGAACACTCTTTCTAAAAACAATAGCATCATTCTTACTTGGATACCCAGCCACATTGGCATACAGAGAAATGAAAGGGCTGACAGAGTTGCAAAAAAAGCTATCCAGACATGTATATCCAATACAAAAATTCCATACACCAACCTAAAACCACTTATTAACAAATTTATACTCAAGAAATGGCAAAAAGCTTGGGATTATCAAACACAGAACAAGCTCCATCATATTCAAGATACCATAGGTGAATGGCTAGCAAGTAGGTTATAGGAGAAATAGAAAAGCAGAAGTGATAATTTCCATACTTCATATTGGTCACACCTACATTACCCATTCACATCTCCTAAAAGTGGAAGACTCCCCAGTATGTCCAACATGCAAAGTGCCTCTCACAGTCACATTCTCATAAACTGTGACAGGTTTAGACAAATTCACCCAAAACATTACCAAACAAACAATTTAAAGAACCTCTTCAAAAACTCCAAACCAGAGGAAATCTTAAGCTTTCTAAAAGAAATCAATCTCTTCATTAAAATCTAGTCAAATATAATTAAAAATACCTAAAACTCATACATTAAAACCTAAAACGTGTTGTATAGTATACTATGTGTATACAAATATACACGGGAACATAATCAACTGATAATGATGACTTCAATAACGAATGAATACACTTCTTTATATAAATCTCTCTCACTTTTTTTTTGAAAAGTGATGTTTGTTGTGTGTGAGAAATGAGTTTAGACAAAGACAGACTGCTATATTGACCCAAGTTCTTCCTCGGCCATAGCAGCACTTATTTCGCATTTTGGCTTGGGTTGCTCAACTGGGGGTTACTAAGGGCCCAAAGCCCTCTGTCTGGAGCTGGTTCTCACTTCAGCATCCTGTCTCCAACTAACTTGAACCACCCGGACACCTGGTTATATTATTTTCTAAGGCCCACCTGCTTCTGCTGTTCTTCCGCTTATTTACACAGGTGCATCTCTTGATTGATGGCTCAGTCGAGGGTCAATATATAACAACATGCACAAAAGACAAAAGCAATTTAACTCTTCAGGCATTAAATGACTCACAGAGGTTGATATGTCATTAAACAAAACTCAAACTCAAACTCCTTTGCTGTATAAGTGTGTGTATGTGTGTGTGTGAGAGAGAGAGAAAGAGGTTTTTTTTGTTTGTTTTTAGTTTTTTTGATTATTTTCCAATTATTTTTTCAGATTGCACTGAATGGAAAACATTTTGCTGCCTTTGGTCATCGAATACCAAAGGAAAGTGTCCGTTATTTAATTATTAAGGGAGGAATTGAAATGAATTTCATCAAAATCACTGGCAGTGTAAGTTTTATATTACATGATCTTTTTATTGAGTAAAAGATATGTAGTGGATTAGAGATCTGACTAGTTACCAAGTGTGTGCTTCTATCAGATAATTGGACTGAAGAGTGACAATTGTAAACAAATTTTTGTTTTCAGCACTTTATTTTACAAGGTCCAAAAATATCTGGTAGTCAGTACCCAACTCCTGCATCCACTGGCATAAAAACAAATTAATTGGCTCATCATTTTCAATGTGGTTGTTATGATTAAAATATCCCCAAACTATGAATAAAATATTATTTGAAACTTTGTGTTTGTCTCAGTGTGATAGTCAAAATTAACTTAATGTCACAATGTCAGTGAACCTCTCTCAAACACACACTAAGGTTAAATATCATGTTTAAAAATTCCTGTTTTTTTTTATGTAGAATTGAAGGCAAAGATAGCAAGACTAAATGCTCAGTTAAACTTGCTGTTTATTAAATGCTCCATTAAACTTATGAAATGTTAAATTGAATTTGCAAATGTTGTTGAATGTGCCTTAAAACTTTCCATTTATTGAATGCTTCCTTAAACTTGCCACTTATTAAATGCACCCTTAAACTTACAGCTTATTTAGTGGTAATGAAAAATTGTCTAGGAGGTGTAAATGAGTCAGAGTGGCTTGTGGCTGGTGTAAAGGAAGATAACAGCTTTCTTATTTCAAAATACATGACACATAGCAGCAGCATTTTTTTATGTAAAGTTAAATTACAGAAAGCTAAAATGCCTTGGTTTACATTTTTAAAGGAAGCCATATGTATTGATTGGTCAGTTGGATGTAACATGACACAATAAAAGGCTGGATGATAGTTTGAGCAGATGTCTTTTTGACACTTCCCATAGGGAGTTAGTCGAGTATGCACACATGTAAAACGGTAGATTAGAAAGGAATGTTTGGTGTTTGATGGGAATTTGTCTCTTGTGGATAAATGTTCCAACTTTTTTGGTGTTGGACCAGTGAGGAGAGATTCATTTGTAGCTTATTAAATGCTTCCTAAAATTTGCGGATTGTTTCTGACACCAAAATTTATGATTGCAAAAATAGATATAAAAAATCAAATCTACTTTCTGGAAGGTAAAAGAAATGATATTGAAGAGAATTAGAAAGATAATATAAGAAAATGTAAAAAAAAAAAAATATTGAAGAAAATATTTCTGAAAAGAAATGTTTTAGATCTTCTCAGAAATTAAGATAAAAAAAAAACAAAATCCCATTTACTTTATAGGATTACCTTGTAGATCTTTTTCTCATTTTTGTTGTTATGTACAAAGTCTAGATAGCACAAAGTCAAGTTTATAGGACACCCTGTGAGAATCAAGCTTTATAACAATGGCCTAACAAGCTAGCTCTGTCAACATTACACCATTCTAAATATACTGTATATACTTGTATATAATATGAGGTGCCCGTGGTGTACTGGTTATCGTCGTAGGAAATGAACACGGCGACACAAGTTCAAATCCTGGACGAGACTGACTGCATTTCACATAGCACTAATACCCTTGGGAAAGGTATGAATCCAATTATTCTCCCTCCAGCTATGGGTAAATAGTAGGGCAGACTAGGTTCTTCAGCCTTGTTAAGGCAACTAGTCTAGGAGAAGGAAAACTCTGAATTAAAACCTGTTAAACTCTGCTTAAAAAGATTGACCTTGTGTCATATCCTGCCCGAGCGGAGGGGTTGGGTAAATATGGTATATACTTGTATATAAGTCGAGATTTTAATAGAAATATTTTTTTAAAAATAGGTTTCGACACAGTGCCTACATTAAAACATGGAGGTGGCTCAATGAGGTTTAGGAGGGGGACTGGACAATTAACTGCAATAAGAGAAATAATGAAATCTGAAGACTATATCAAAATTCTGAATGAAAATCTACTACCATCAGCACAAAATCTTGATCCAAGTCAGCGATTTACTTTACCACAAACATATGTCTATATCAGTGACTGTATGACTTCAGAAAAAGATCACAGTTCTGCCATGGCCTTCAATGAATCCTATCAAAAATCTATGTCAAGAATTGAAAATTTGAATAAATTGTCTGTCACCAAAAAACCTTCAGGAATTAAAACGAGTAACCATTGAAATTTTGAAAATGATTGCAGCAAGTTATAAAGATGAAAGGAAATGCTATTAATAATGTGAAAATTGTTCAATTTTTTCAATTTTTCATACTATACAGATAATTTTGTCTTTCCCTCTTTTGTTTATTTTTCTTCTCATATTTACTAAATTTAACCTATCCTTTTCAAAATTAAGTTATATATTCCTTTTCTTATACTTAATAACATGAAAAATCCGGCATCATATGAGTATTAGATTTTAAGAAATGGGTCAAGATATTCAATATTTATTGGTGTACTAATAATTTCATCACTGACTATATATATATATATATATATATATATATATATATATATATATATATAATGAAAATAATTCCTACATAGGCATAATATTAGCTCTATCTCATGTATTGAGCACTTTATTACATTTTAGCTTAGGTAATTCGGTCAGTGTTTTTTTATTTTGACTAGACATACGTGCTGCTTGATTATTTTCAAGTAACACATGTTTGTCTTTTCTTTGTTTTATTGATTTTTTTTCCTAGATATCAGTTTGTAAAATTTGCAGATTGTACAGTCTGTTGTTTTTTTTCACTCCAATAGAATTATAGATTAGATATAAAGATTAATATATATATATATATATATATATATATATATATATATATATATATATATGAGGTGTGATAAAAACTAGTCATCACGTTTGTAGTTATTTACAAAGTTTAAAAAATACTAAGTGAAATGTATAGGGTACCCTGTGAGAATCAAACTCAATAAATATGTCTGAATTTGGACAAAGCTGTTTTCATTTCACTTTATGCCAATGCTCTTAAAAAAGATATGAATCCATCTGTTCTCCTTTAAACTATAGGTAAATAGTAGGGTAGACTTGGCTCTATGGCATTATTAAAGTAACCAGTATAGGAGAAGGATAATTTTAAATTCAAGTCAGCTGTACTTTGCTTTAAAATTGACCTTTTGTTGATTTCTGCTTATGGCAGAAAGGTTGGATAAATACAAATAAAAAAATCCCTTTTACATGATTTAGATTTTGAAGCAATTCCTCATAATAGGTATTTACCAACCTCTTAGCATGAGCAGGATATGACATAAAGTCAGTTTTTGAAGTGGAGTTTAACAGGTTTAAATTCAGAGTTTTCCTTCTAGACCAGCCGCCATACCAAGCTTAAAGAGCCCAGTCTGCCTTGCTATTCACCAATAGTTGAAAAGAAAATAGTTGTATTCATATCTTTCCCAAAGCTATTTGCACTCTGTGAAAAGCAAAGTACCTTGTTCAGGATTTGAACTCGGCCATGTCTATTTCTTACAAGAATAACCATTACACCATGAGTGCCTCTTTATATGCTGGCATTTACTGTAATGTCTTCTGTCCTAAACATGACTCTGCTTGACATGAATAACTGTATTTTGTAAGTGAGATATCTCATGACAAAATTTTGTTTTTTGTTTTTCAGTAAAAAAAATAACTTTTTAAGCATCTCTTGCTTTTTTATTTATTTTGACTATTTTAATCTGCATTTGCGTAACATCTCTTTGGTTGATAGGGTGGTCTAAATTGTCTTCCTGTATTGACGAGTCTGTTTTAATTAAATTCATAGAATAAATTTTAGGTTAAATTTTCAGCATCTATTTACTAATGAAACTTCTTTATTTCATTTTTATTTTGACAGTATGTTCCTCCTCCTCCACCATCACCCAGTGGATATCCAGTGATTTACAATCCAGTGAGTGTTTTTCTAATTTTATATTATTCATTTTACATTCATATTTTATTAAACTATTTGAATAAATACCTCTTTGTTGCCATTACTCCCTGGTCAACTCAGACATGGAGTGATAGTACCTCTATAGGTCTGCCTTGTCAGCTTGGGCTGTAGAATATACCAACTGCATTTCTGCAGTGTGGTAAGATACCCCACTGCCAACAAGGCTATTTGTTAGCTGTGAATGTTAACCTGTAATGGCCATAGCTCAACCACCAGGATACCGTCCTTATGGTTGAGCTATCCTTGACCTGGTGGTCAAGTGACTTACAGCACCCCACTTGGCCCTTACTTGGCTAGATGGGTGGTCGGAAAGACCTGATCCAATCAATCAGCTGGTTGTGTCAAGCGTTTGCGTCTAATATGATTGTCCAGAATTCTTCCATTGCTATGTGGCAAATAAATTGTTGTTCGTGGCGGTAGTCAAGGGCGACCAGAAGGTTCCCTTTTCAATAGCTACTACACCTAGGTGTACGGGAGGGTGCTACTCCTTTCCCTGTATTGCTCCATTTTACCCTTGATCCTTACCTTATAGTGCTGAGTGTTAAGCAAGGAGGTATCAAGTACCATTTTTAAAATCTTTGATATGACGCGACCTGGGATTGAACCCAGGTCTCCCAGGTGGTGGTTGAGGGTCAATTTTGTTGAGAGGATAAGACTTCAAACTCTGTTAAATTGTAAGGCAGTAATCCTACTCTCAACTGAAGTATCCTGGTAGAATATCCCTATCTTAACCAAAGGTAAAAGAACTTCCCCCTTGGTAAATCCCCAACACAATGTGGACTCTATGGTGGGTGGTGGAGTATAGGACCAGCAAAAAAAACAAACACTTTTTATGACTTTTTCTATTAAAAAGATAAGACAGAATCTCTCTGAATCTAATTCAGAAAGTAAAGCAATGGAATTCTCAAGATTTATTTTACTAGAATCATTGAAGAAACTTGTCTTCATTTTTTATAGAAAAAATCATCTCCTGTTGAGCAATCCCTCAAACTGTTGAAATGATGAGAAATGGCATTTTACTCGTGGAAATGGACAACATTCCACAATATAAAGTGCAAGGCCTACTTGCATTATAGACTCAATACCTCAAAAAGAGTTATAAAAAGCAGGGAATTATCCTTAGCTAAATCAAAGGAAATAAAAACCGCCAAGCAATGGGTCATGGGCTATAAAAGGGGTAGTGTAAAAATACAAACAAACACATTCTAACATTCAATAAACCAATTACACCTTTATGTCAAAAATGTAGAAGAGTACTTCCCTTCATCCTTGAGGTGATTTAAAAGTCATGAATACAGACACCAGAATGAAAACTGCAGAGGATGTTAGATTTGTGGAAAATGTGGCCAAAGAGACCCAGACTACATGGAAGAAGATTGTCTCAATAAAACCAAATGGCCAAACTGACAAGAAAATAACTCTGCATTTTCAAGATCTTGTGACATATACGAGGTACATACGATAAGTTTCCAGACTTTTTTTCGTATGGGCATTTAAAATTGTCGTAGACTCTTGAAAATTCAGTATATTATTGCTATACATCTTATGAGATGACTAACTAAGTTTTATGATTTTAGGTTCAAATGAACAGCTACAGCAGCAATTGGAATAAACCCTACTAAAGCCTGATTGTCACAGCTGGTGAATTTCAAAAATCCAATCTAACACTTTAGAAGAATGATATGCAATAAAATTCTGTTTTAAACTTGGAAAAAATGCCACAGAAACGTATGGAGTGCTTCAGACTGCTTTTCAACCGTCTTGCATGAATCGAGCATCAGTTTTTGAGTGGCATAAGAGATTCAAGGAAGGCAGGTAGTCTGTGAGGGATGATGAGAGGTGTGGGAGAAGTAAGGAAGTCAATATACCAGAGTTGATTGGCCGAAGGGTTAGGGTTGCTATGTTGAGGTTTTAAGGGAGTTCAGGAAGAGATTCCATCAGAAGAGGCCAGCACTCTTCAAATTGGGTCAGTGTCATTTCCACTAGGACAATACACCAGTCCACAACTCCATCCTTGTCACAGACTATTTGACCAAGATGGGCATCAAGACATTTCCTTAGCCTTCCTATAGTCCAGAACTTGCTCCCTGTGACTTTTGGTTATTCCCTAAGCTTAGAGGCTGTTGTTATGAGACAATTGAGGTGATGAATAAGGCTATAACGAAGGTCATTGACACGTTCACTATAGAGGACTTCCATGGGGCCTTCCAGAAGTTGTTGAAACGGTACAACAAGTGCATTGCAGCTGGAGGAAATTACTTCGAAGGGGACTAGAGTTTCATGTATGTACTATCAATAAAAGTGCCCATACGAAAAAAGTCTGGAAACTTATTGTATGAACCTCGTACATAATAGAGAGGGAAATATTGGAAATAAATTATAAACATAACTTTTTTGAAGCTTGGAGAATAATAGCATTCTTTATGGGGGTGAACACGTATGCCACTGTAGCATGGCAAGCAAACCTAATCAGAAACAGCAATCAACTAGGCAATTATAGAGCTCTCATTGAGAAAGTAATCCTATCAGAACCAAATGATTAGTTAAAGTTTCAAGAGCGGCTGAAAAACCTACACTCAGTTGAAATTCATCAAACTGCCTTTGTTCGTCCACATGATGAGGTCCACAGGAGTATGTCGCTTATGAACTCATCCCTAAATGGATTCTATTGATTAGAAAGTATTGATATTAAAATTGACAACATAATTGGTAACCTCAATCTAGCACATATATAAGTAAAGTTGTCGAGAGTGACCTGAAGGGTCCCTTTTCAATATCTACTACACTGTGGTGTAGGGGAGGGCGCTATTCCATTCCCTGGATTGCTCTACTTTACCCTTGATCCTTTCCTTATAATGTTGAGCGTTAAGCAAGGCAGCATCAAATACCATTTTTTTGAGTCTTTGGTATGACTTGACCTGGGATTGAACCACAGTCTCCCGGACCATTGGCGAACACTCTACTCATTAAGCCAATAGCCCGGTAAAAAAAGGGATAATTGAAAGCAAATCAGCTTTTACACAAAAATATAAATATATATATAATTATTTTTTTCTTTTATAGTGATTGAAGAATAAAAAATTTTACAATTAAAAATTAATTTAGTGTTTAGAAATTTTTAATAATGTTTGTAGCTGTTGTGAATTTTTTCAAAACTATAAATGATTCCCTAAACAACTAGTTAAAGTAAGTGATCATGACAAAGAAATTTGGTATAAAATAATGCAGTGAGGGTGAATGTAACAGAAAAGAAAAAAAAAAGCTTAGTAAAATATACAAATGCCTCCACAAATAAAGACCATACTCCACAAAGAAGGAATAAAACAAAAATATCTTTGGCTTAGAATAACTCAAGGGTTGACATGCCGTAAAATTCAACCAAGTAACCAACATCTTTGGGTCCCATCTATGGCTCAACTAGATCTATTAGAAAATTATTTCTATTATATTTCAATACTTGAAACCATCTGTGTGAAAACAAATGATTATTATTAAATGTTAAATTAATTATTAATATTAAATATTATTACTTAAAACCATATTATGTTTAAATTATTAGTATTAAAGACTTACTATTGAAGCTATGATAATTTACAACTGATTATCATTGATTGCTTGTATTTGTTTGAATAAAAAAATGACTTTGGCATTAAATAACCCAAAATGGATTGACATACTGTAAAAAAAAACAACCAACCAACCAAAAAAACGTTTTTAAATAAAATCACTAAATTCCTTGTTTGTTTTTTGTTTTTTCGTTTTTTTTGTCATTTTTGGCAACACTCAAATTAGGTGTCAAAATAATGAAATATTTCTCTGAAAACTTTTGCAGCAGATGGAAAATATTGAAGTTGTAAGAAATGTAGTATGAAGTTCAACTGTAATAATAAAGAGCACAATGCTAAAAATTTTACTATTGGAGGCGCTCATAATGTAATGGTTATCATGATAAAAAAATGGACTCAAATCCTTGGATGAGGCTGTTTATATTTCATTTTGCACTAATGCCCTTGGTAAAGGTATGAATCCCTCTTTTCTACTCCAGTCATGAGTAAATGATAGGACAGACTGGGTTCTTTAGTTTTGGTTAGGCAACCAGTCTAGAAAAAAGAAATCTCTGAATTCAAACCAGCTATAGTTGACTTAAAAAGTGACTTTGTGTCATATCCTGCCTGTAGTGGAGGAGTTGGGTAATTACATACCATTCAAACATGGAGCCATTCATTTGATGGATCACCATAAGTCATTATTTGTGCTTTTCACGAGCACCTTTATCAATTTTCATACAAAACTTGATGTTAATCCACTGTAATCCAGATTCCTTCCACTCATTTTCCAACAACAGTATATAACAAGAACTCTTACAACTTTCTCTACTGCTTAAAAATTGACCTTGTGTCACATCTAATCCATGAAAAAGTAATTGGGAAAATACATATTGTCACTTACATCAGTGAAAGGTTTAAATGAACTGATTGCTGTATCATTAATTAAGATGTAAAGAATATTTGCTCTGACTAATTAGGAAAAATATTTTTTTCTCTAGAGCATTCCAGTATTGTTGAGCATTCCAGGGAATATCTATCCACAAAGAACAATCCAAATTAGTGGATTTCCCAAGGCTTTTAATCCAAGCAGGTGAGTATCTGGTTGAGATTAGATGGTTCATAAAACTCATTTCTATTATTTATTATGTCTGGTTCTTTACAGTTTTAGAATGTCTTGCTAAAAATGGATTTTACTATCTAATTTCATAGTTTTTATATATGGTTTATGCTGTTTGACTTGTATTTGAAATTTATAAACTAAATTTGTGGTGTACCTTATAACTTTTGCTACATCTATCTATCTATCTTACTATATATATATATATATATATATATATATATATATATATATATATATATATATATATATAATGATAAACAAATGTGATAAGACAAATAGGAATACTTTTGTGCAATTCATTTTCTAGTTGTTCTCAACTAACACATCACTCAATAAGTCTTGGGCCTAACTTATAAAACAACAGCTTTTTGGCAAAATTCAACTTTATTCATCGATATAGTCTCCTTCTATGGTGATACACTGATTCCAACACTTCTCACACAATTTGTATCTTTTTTGTAGAACGATTTGTCCTTGGCCTCATAATACGCCTCAGTTTCCGATATCACTTCTTTATTGGAGCCAAATCTCTTTCCTTGAAGCATTCTTTTGAGGTCTGCAAACAGCCAGTAGTCGCTGGAGGCCAAATCTGGAGAATAGGGTGGGTGCAGAAGCAATTCGAAGTGCAATTCATGTTGTTTTGCCATCGTTGCAATCGACTTGTGACATAGTGCATTGTTTTGATGAAGGAGCACTTTTTCTTCATTTGTGGCTGTTTTTTTGTGATTTCTTCCTTCAAGTGCACCAATAATGCTATATAATATTCACTATTGATGTTTCTTCCTTTGTCAAGGTAATCAATGAACAAAATACCTTGCACATCCCAAAATATGGAGGCCAAAACCTTGCCTGCTGATGTTTGCGTCTTTAGTCGCTTTGGATGGCTTTCACTAGCTGCTGTCCACTCAGCTGACTGCCGATTTGACTCCAAAGTGAAGTGATGGATCCATATTTCATCCATCATCACATATTTATGCAAAAACTCCTTTCCCTTGTGTTGAAACAGTTGCAAATAACGCTCTGAATCGTCGACGCATTGTTGTTGTTTTTGATCAACTGTGAGCAAATGTGAAACCTACTTTCAACACAGCTTTCTCATTGACAAATTTTCTTGCAAAATGGTGAATACACTGCCTTCTGATATCTTCAACTCCTCTGCTATCTCATGCAACTTCAATTTATGATTGACCAAAATGGGTTTTTGGTGTTTTCCAGTACAACTGCCGAATTTAGGCAACCTGAGCATTCAGCATCATTTGTGTCAGCATTTGTGTCATCATTTGTGTCTGCATTTAAAGTCAGCATACCACCTCTTAACCATTGTTTGTTGGAGCAGAGTTGTAATAACACTTATCAAGCCATTGCTTTGCTAGAACAGTATTTTTTCCATCAGAAATCAATGCTTTATCAACACACGAAATTCAGATTTTTCCATTGTTTTTCAAATTTGTAACAGTAAGTAAAAGTAAAGTTAGCGACCATAGTCGAGGGTGACCCGAAGGCTCCCTTTTCGATAGCTACTACACCAAGGTGTAGGGGAGGGCGCTACTCCATTCCCTGGATTGCTCCACTTTACCCTTGAACCGTACCTTATAATGCTGAGTGTTAAGCAAGGTGGTATCAAGTTCCATTTTTAAAGTCTTTGGTATGACTCGACCTGGGATTGAACCCAGGTCTCCCGGGCCATTGGCGAACACTCTAACCGCTGGGCCAATGTCCCGGTTTACTTACTTACTTTGTAACAGTAGCTTCACTTAAATAACTATAATTTGTAAACTAATTATCCAATTGTGCTTAAATGTTGACACATGTCATTTGAAGGTTAGTGCTTTATAAAAATCATATGGATTTTTTTAGTGGCCCCATCTATATGTCAGGCCCAGCACTTATTGAGTGATGTGTTTGTTTCAACCTTTGTAAGATTATTCATACATATGTACTTTTATACAAAAGTCATTTCCTAAATAAAGTGAATTTTGCCTAAAGAGTTGACAATAGAAAGCACTTTTTACAGTTGCATTGTTTTCAAGGAAATCATTAGTGATGGATTCTTTCATGTCCCAGATGACTGTCAGCATGATCTTCTTTACTGACTGCTGTTCCCAGAACTTTTTTCCTTACTGGAGAGTGAGTGTGTTTCCACTTAATGAACTTTCTTTTTGACTCAGGCTTGTCTTGGCAAACCCATGTTTAGCCTATTTGTAAACATTTTTTTAACTAGAACATGCTTCTTTATACACATCACACATTCTTCTGTAAATTTCATGTGGTTTGCATTTCTCAGTCACCAAAAAGTTAATGACAGAACTCTGTTCAACCCTGGAGCCCTGTGCTTGATTTGCTGCCATATTTGAATACCCCCAAAAATAATATTTTTAAGAGATAAAAGTAATTTTTGCTATCAACCAATTTGAAACAGTGCAGTGTTTACATTTATGGATAAAGATTCTGAAAATATATTTATTTTGCTTTATAAAAGCAAAATAAAATGAATATTTTAATAACTCCCCATTATTTATTGAATAACCCTTGCATTATCATGAATTAAACGATCATTGTTTAATAAAGTAATTAATTGGGAGAATATTCAGTTGGAATTTTTTTTGTTTTTCTTTCTTTTTTTCAGATTTACAATCAACCTAAAAACTCCTGGTGAAATTGCCCTTCATTTCGATGTTCGCTTTTCATTTGGAGACAACCATAATGTGGTTGTCCGAAATTCCTTCATAAATGGAGACTGGGGAGCAGAAGAAGTCAATCAGGGATTCTTTCCATTTAATGCTGGTGTTGGCTTTGACATTGTTATTCGAGTTGAATCTTACTGCTTTTTGGTAAGGGAAATTTAAAAGTTTTCATATCATCCAATAGCTTTTGTAAACTTTTATTTTATACAATATTTACATCTAGTCACTCTCTTTCTCTCTGAGAGATGGTTGATTTAACTGAAAACCACTACTGAGTGATCATATCCAAGGAAATACTCTGGAAAAAGACTTTCAGATTTTTATAAAATTAAATTCTATCAATATTAATACCATTGTAAAAGGAAATGATTGAACAAAAATAAGATAAAATATTTAATTGACTAGTTTTAGGAAATAAATGTGAAATCTATTTTTTTACAAAAGAAATGAAGAAGAAAAAAAAGGAAATATGACAAATATGACACTTGGTAGACTTTCATCTTATAGAATGTTTTCAAATAAAAAAAATAAAAAAAGGGAAATACCACATGATATCTGAAATCTGTTTGTTTCAGTTTTCCAAAAAATACATTTTGTAGGAAAAATTGATTTAACAACAAAATAGGTAGTAAAAATAAAAATTTGCCAGTTTCGCTTTAATGTTAGATTTCATTAAGTTGGATTTTTTATAAGGGTAATTGTTTTATGGTAAGACAATACCTAATCTCAAAATTGTTGTTAACAAGAAAAATGAATGAAGATTTTTTATAAGGGTAATTGTTTTATGGTAAGACAATACCTAATCTCAAAATTGTTGTTAACAAGAAAAATGAATGAAGATTTTTTATAAGGGTAATTGTTTTATGGTAAGACAATACCTAATCTCAAAATTGTTGTTAACAAGAAAAATGAATGAAGATTTTTTATAAGGGTAATTGTTTTATGGTAAGACAATACCTAATCTCAAAATTGTTGTTAACAAGAAAAATGAATGAAGATTTTTTTATAAATAAAATTTGTTTTTTCTAGGGAATCCACCTAAATCAGATATTAAGAATAATTAAAATAGTTCTTAATTTCACTTTTAAAATGTATATATTTCCAGATATTCGAGTATCTAGTGTAAAATTGTTTGTTTTCTATGAATGAAATTATGTTTCTATCAAGCAAATACAGCTAAAATTAGATATTAAAAAATAAATTAAGTTTTAATCTCAGTTTTAAAATATGTACATTTTTAAAACTGCAACTCATTTTTTTAACCCAAAGTAAAGATTATTCTTTTTTAGCCACTAGTGTTTAATGGTGCTCTGCCTATAAAATTTTTCTAAGTAAGGAAAATTAATCAATTTTATTTTTACAAATATTTTTATGGTTTTATTTAGTGAATACACTTAAAGTTATATATTAAAATGATTTATATAGTTTTTAATTTCAGTTTTAAAATGTGTATCTAAAAAAACAACAGGTGATACTTGCAGATTTGGAAAAGCTTTTAATTATTTTAAAATATTTGATTTTAGGTGTATTCGCTTAATAGAAACATAAATTTATTTTGGGGGAAAATATTAACTCATTGATTTTCCTTGTTAAGAAGAAATTTATTTTCAAAATCCCAATAACAGTTGACTGGTGTACCAGAAAAGAATAGCCATATCTTTGATTATTTTAAACATGAGGGGTTTCATTTTTTGGCTTTTCAAAAGCTACGTCATAAACTAATTTCTCAAGAGATTTCTTTCGTATTTTACCAATTTGTTAATAAATATGGTAGTTATTTATAGTTGACAATGTATTTGCAAGTTTAATAAATAAACTCTTATCTAAGCCTACTTTATTACCCACCCCAAATCATGGTTTCCGGATTTTCAATTGCACTGGTCTTAACGCATGTCTATAAATTTTTATTACCCTTACTTAAAACCAAATATTGATCTCTTACACACCAGCTAACAGAATTTCCACAATGACAGACAAAATTCTTTTAAAAATGGAAAGTTCTTTTGAACAATTTAACATTTTTTTAAAACCATTTAGCTTGAAAGAGACCAAACAAAAAAGCTTCACTTTTTGTTTACTTTTTAATAGTTGGTTATTTTTTAAGTTATTTTTTTTTTTTTTTTCAAAAAATTGAAAGTTTCACAAAAACACCTATTATTAAAACATTATCAAAATTTTACACAATGTATGTTGAAATAATTCTGAGATGTTGATTTATGAGACATTGCTCTTTTTTTTGCTTACTATGTAATTTTTGAAGGAATTCACTTCCCCAAGTCAGAAGAAATGAACATCTTCCTGGTTGTAGTTTAAGGTGTCTTCAGATTCAGTGTACAATTTCAAGAATATTGATAAAGATTGCTCACTTTGATTTTGTGAAACAAAGTAATGTATAAAATTTAATCTCGGTGGTGGGGGGGATTTTTAAGATTTTTGGCTGGTCAAAGCAAAATACAGTTTTAACTCGCTGCAAAAAAATAATTCAATGGATAAAAGCCTATCCAAGTTAAATATTTAGAAAGATTATTTTATTTTACTTCCAGCCATATAAATATTTTTAAGATTGGACCAGAAATATACAAATAATTGCGAATTAAGTTGCCTTAAGTTGCAAATTTGTCAATCACAAATGAAATCAGATAATAACTAGAAATACTATCATTACATAAGAAAATAAATGGCTTCCTTAGAAAGCAAAAATACTAAATTAAAAACCAAAAAGCCAAATAAAAAAAAAACACGGTTTCAAGGTTAAAAATCAAAACCAATACCGAAACATAAATTGCCAAATATATATATATATATATATATATTCTCTCTGATGAAATAAAACAGGAATTCTTCCAAGTTGTAGCTGTGTAAGAACTATTGTATGGTTGCATCATTTGGACTATAGCAAAATACTTGGAGAAAAAAATTGATGGAAACAACACAAAGATGATATGTGCTATTTTGAACAAATCCTGGAAGCAGCACTCCACAAAACAGCAGGTGTGAATGGCCACTTCCCATCTCACAAACAATTCAATTAAGATGAACAAGACATGCTAGGTATTACTGGAGAAGCAGGAATGAGCTCATCACTAATGTTCTTCTAGGGGCTCCTACACGTGGACACACCAGTATTGGCTGACCACTAGCTCTGTGCAGACACTTGATACTGCATAGAGGACCTACCAAGAATGATATATGATGGTGATAGAGAGCCAAGGGAGTCCATGTTATCAGCATGACTTGATTATATAGATATAGTTCTCCCCATTTATCTGCTCTCTTACTTTACACTCTTACAGATACCCAGGGTCAATTTTAGAAATAGGTGATTCATATATTATTTAACAATGCTGTCATTGATACTAATTAGCATCAATTTCAGAAATCATGTAATATAGTAGCCTGAAACTGGTGTTCATCTGTGTGACTAAAAACAAAGTATCTATCACAGAAACTCTCATGGTAGATATGAGAAGCAATTACAAGCGAGCAGTTATTATCCAGCTCAAGACAAAGAAAAACTTAAATTTCAGAGCAAGTGAAACTGTCTCTGGTCTCGTTAAAGGTGGCTTTGATTTAGCAATTTCTTCATTTACTCAAAAAATACTACTTCATATCTCCCTGTTTTTCAAACTGGTCCAGGCAGAGAGGAGTTGAAACACAGTAATAAAGTGATAGTATTTTTTCTGTAACCAAATGTATTTTTCCTCTCATATGAACTCACCATCATCTTTTCATCATATCTTTGCCTCTGACAACTTCTGTTGTGACCCTGCAATGCTACAATAGGAAATTTATGTTTTATTTAATTATGCTCTCATTGATTCAAATCAACAACACTGTTAATTTAGATTTTCCCCGAGAGAAGCCGTTAAACCTTTAGTTAAAAAAGTTGAAGGGTCCACCAGGTAGGATTTGACACAAGGTCTTTTTTAAAGTGGGGATCAGAGGATGGGGCAATTGCACACAAACTGAGACTTACATGCTACTGGTCAAAGATTCACTAGACCCAAAGGCTAAGTGAAATGTGAATCTTTGTCATTGATACCCACCTAGCACAAATGCCAAGTGGCTTGATGGTAAATATAAATATTATATTTCTATTCAGTTGTTTTGTATATCACTACAAATATTTGCTTAGTGGGATATTCTGAACAAGTATCAAAAATTAAAACAGAAAATCATCATCATCATCATCATCTTATCATGCCACCAGCATGGATATCCCTGACCCTCTCTCGCCACTTCTCCCTATTGTTCATCGCTTCTGGCAGGTCCTCTGGGCTACATCCCGTATACTCACAGAGCTGCTGTATGTTGGTTCGAGCTGGTCTCCCTGCCCTTGGTTGGCCATGTGAGGGGGCCCATAGGAGAACATCACTTATGAGCTTGTCCCTGCTTCTCCAGCAGTGTTCTGCATGTCTGGTTCGTCTTTGATAGTTTTCATGATGGGAGGTAGGTGGCCGTACAGCTGTTGCTTTGTGGGGTGTCACCTCCAGGACGTGTTCAAAATTGCTCACAGCATTCTTGTGTAGTTACTATCAAGCTTTTTCTCCATCTGTTTAGTCAGCATCCATGTAGTGCATCCATATAGCAGTATCAACATGACCGCTACTTGGAAGAAACTGCGTTTCATTTTATCAGTCAGGTCTGACTTCCATATGATGGATAACTTATCGATAGCTGTCCATGCTTTTGCTAGTCACGTGTCGATGTCTTTTTTGGTTGATGAGACACTGCTTCCTAGGTAAGTAAAATATTAACTAGTTTAATATCAATTGGATAACTAGGAAACGATCCCCAACAGCTGGGTTTTGTTGGTTTGGCTGTTCATATAGTGGTGTGGACCCTGTTATTTCTTCTCACACCCGGCCATGTGGGCATTTCACAGGTTGTACAAAAATCTTTAAAAAATAACAAACAAACAACAAACAGAGGGTGGAGGGAAGAAACATACAAACACGGATTTAAAACTGTGAAACAGGAAGGTGAAGTTGGTACTTTTTAGTATTCTATGTATGTTCATGGCTATTGCAAGAACTCTGCAAAAATCCTACACAGCTACCAAAGATGTTGACATTGTCTTCACTGCTCTGTATCTTCATTCTTCTCCATACTGCCCTCTGACTGCTCTGGATGTCTAACTCTCTGCTTCAAAGATGTGGAGGATGATTCCACCAGCTACCCGCAATGCAGAAACCCACACACATATCCATATACATACATACACATATTAATGCCCATTCTTATGCCACATAACTATTTGAAAGCAACTTTCAGTGCTATAATCATTCCAATGCTCACAAAACCAGAACAGGATCTGCCCAGAATCCAGCTACAGTGGCTTCTGTGTTCATAGAAATCCCTTAGCAAGCCACTTGCTAATTTTAGTGTGCCTGCTTGCAGGCCATTCAAGAATTTTTGTGTAGGATCAGAGAAGCTCCAACTGATAAGCTGGACATCTAAGAAAAATCCTTGTTTATATCGATGAACAGTCATGAAAAATAAGGCTCATAAATGTGGCTGGAGACCACCTTATGATACCAGTCCTCCTGAAACTTTGTACGAATATAAGTCAGTATGTGGAGCCAGTATAACACACACACAATCATTCATGGAATTGTGTTAGCGAAGTCATGATATGAGGGTTATTCAATAAATAAAGTGAATTCTGCTAAAGGAGTTGGCAGTAAGAAGAAATGTTTATGGTTGCACCTTTTTCTAGGAAATCAATAATAATTCTTTTGTGTTCCAGAAGACTGTCTGTATAACTTTCATTACTTTCCACAGTACCAGGAACTTTTTATTTCCTGGAAAGTCAGTGTGTTTCTACTAAATGAACTGTTTTTTCAACTCAAGCTCATAGTGGCTAATTCATGTTTTGCAAATTTGTAAAAAAATTTTGGACTAACATATTCTTCTGTAAATTTCACATGGTTTGCACTTCTCAGCCACCTAGAATTTAATGACAGATCTTTTTACTAGTCTGAATCACACTATTTAATTTGCTGTCATTTTGAATGACCTCAAAATAGATATTTTTGTAAGATTAAAATAATTTTTGCTAAAAACCAATTTGAAACAAAGCAAAGTTAAAATTGATAAGAAAAAAATTCATTTTACTATTTTCAAAAAAAGTCTCTTTACTTATTGAATGACCCTCATTCTTATAATAGGTCCTTTCTCAGTCAAAAAAATTCCCTTATTTATTGACTGACCTTCATATATGCTCTGTAAGTGATATCTTCTATTCATTTCCATAGAAACTGCTACAGATACAAAAAGCACAATGATTCTGTTTGAAAATATCACAACTCTTTTGCTTTTGAATTTTTCATTTTGACTTGTTTTTTTTTCATCAAAGGAATTACTTTTTTTTTTTAAAGGAAACACTTGCTAAAATTATTCAAGGAGGAAATTTTTAAAAACTTTTCTTGAATATTTGGTAAATTTTCAGAAGAAAACTAGTCTGTTGTTTCTTTGGGATTTATTTTAATTTTTTTCTTTTCTTCAGGTTAGTGTCAACAGTCAGCATTTCACTGCCTTCAACCATCGTCTAATGCCACTGAGCCGTGTGAATACCTTGGAAATAACTGGAGATGTTCAGATAAACATGGTTACATTTTAAACCAAATGAAAATCAAATTCCGTTTTTAATAATCTGCTCCATGTTATCCTTGTTATGAATTTTTAAAAATCTTTTGTAATGAAGATTAAAAACTGTCTTTTGTTTCACACAATTTCCATGTCTCTTACTAACCATGCTTGTAGATCATCAAGTCAACAAGGGTACTTTGACACATTTTTAACTGGCCACTATTTATGGGGGAATACTATTTATTCTTAATAAATAGTTGCACCAAATTATGGATATGGGCCAGACTTAGATACGATTAATATTTTCTTTAAGGAAATTGCTTGCAAGTTTCTTATTAGAATTGTTTCCCAACAGGTCTGTACCATCCCATAGTAGGAGCATTTGGAATTGTGATTAGGGTAGTTAGCAAAATTATTATGTGAGGGAGCCTTGAGTGGCGTTGAGTAAATTTATATATCATCATTGGAGAAGTAAAGATAAAGGAAGATCAATAGACTATGCTGCTAAATTTAGTTATATTTTAATAGATTAAAAAAAAAATGTATGGATATTGCAATGTGTTATTAATGATAGGGTGCATTCTATGTACGAAAACCTGAAGATTTTTGGTGTAGACCTGACCTCTCTCTCATTGTGTATTTTTCAATTAAATGTGCATAGGAAAATCTGTCCACCCTGACGTGAAGTTTTCCTTGGGACATTTTATTTCAATGAGCAATTTCTTTTATAAGATTAAATTTCTTTGTGTCAAAATAAATTGTTGTCTGTTATTGGGTATGTACAAGCAATAGTCTTGCATCATTTTGATTGTTATCTGTTTACTTTATTACATAAAGGTAGAATTTGTAAACATCTGTGTGTTTTGTTTTTGCAAAAAGTAGGTTAGGAAACAATGGTTTAAACAATAGAAGATTGGTATGTGTGTCATCTATTAGCAAAAAGAGACTGGTTAGTTTATGCTAATAACTTTTGAAATCATTACTAATCTTATAATTGCATAATCATAAAATAAAATAACCTCTTATATAATAGAATACAGTAAGTAAAACCATATTTGTAATAAAATTATCTCTATTTTACATGAAACAGGACTATTTGTTAACTTTTGCCACAGGAAATTGAAAGCATACCAGTTGGCCTAGCTTTAGCCAACCATTTACACACATGAAGTTTTTATCTTATCCATGGTGTGACCCCTTAATATTTGACTAAAATTTAGGTCTCAAAAAGTTACATGATACATGAGTATATACAACATGTATTTTTGTCTGTAAAACCCAAACATGAACTCTTATAAAAGTTCTTCTCTCACTAATAGATTAAGAATGAATTTGCTTGATGGAAAAACCATAAATTTATACAATCACAATAATCTATATAGCTTATATGAATATAATATGCTTGCAACTAGAATATCATTGTACCCTGTTTTCTTCATGCTCAATTAAATCAAAGGTTTTATGATATTTTTAGTAATGCGAGGCAAAATTTTGCTGCTCTATATGCTTTTAATAAGGCCATAAAGGTGATGAACAATACAGAACTGTGAGATACCAAGCTTGCCTGATACCTTCTGATTGCTACTCACTGGATTTCCCTTTATGGCTTAAAGATCAGAATCCATAGTATTTGGCCTACCTGACCTTGCCTGATACTATTTACCAACCCCTCCGCTCGGGCAGGATATGACACAAGGTCAATTTTTAAGCGGAGTTTAACAGGTTTGAATTCAGAGTTTTCCTTCTTCTAGACTAGTTGCCTAACCAAGGCTGAAGAACCTAGTCTGTCCTACTATTTACCCATAACTGGAGGGAGAATAATTGGATTCATACCTTTCCCAAGGGTATTAGTGCTGACCTTGCCTGATTGTCAAAGTTTTTACAACCCAAACAAAATTTCTTGAACTGTCTTGTTATTGTACTGGGATTGTAACATAGGGCCACGTCCAAAAATACGACCAAGATATGTATACGAGTAATGTACTTATACATACAACGTTCGTAATGTTTAACAGGTTCGTAATGTTTAACAGGTTTGAATTCAGAATTTTCCTTCTTCTAGACTAGTTGCCTAACCAAGGCTGAAGAACCTAGTCTGTCCTACTATTTACCCATAACTGGAGGGAGAATAATTGGATTCATACCTTTCCCAAGGGTATTAGTGCTGACCTTGCCTGATTGTCAAAGTTTTTACAACCCAAACAAAATTTCTTGAACTGTCTTGTTATTGTACTGGGATTGTAACATAGGGCCACGTCCAAAAATACGACCAAGATATGTATACGAGTAATGTACTTATACATACAACGTTCGTAATGTTCATAACGCATATTCATAGGAATCCGAAAAACACGAAATTGGTTCAGGTACAAAACTTTTATTTACCTTTCCGACATGAGGAGAGAGAGACACAATTTCTTACTATGCTGACTGTTTGTACATCGTCCGCTCTCAACTCACTGACTAAACCAATGCGCGGGCATCCCGTAGATCCCAACTGGTCTTGCCTCAGCGAGCTCTGAAAATGAACTCGCCCCATCTAAGTCCAAATCTCAACTAACTGCTTTTTTTCAAATCCCAAAATCCTCAGCCCATCGCTTCTAGGCATGGTGTCATTCACATCCCCAATCTCATTTCCTATCTGGGGTTTTTATTGTGACATCTGTGATTGTCACATCCTCCTCACGCGTGCGTAAACACCTGCACTCAATGTGTGCACTTAACTAACCCATGCACTAAGCCGAAAGGTTCTCATCCTAACTAAACCAAAAGATAAGATATACAAAATGAAAATTGATAATATAAAAAAAATCCTTCCGCAATTATATAACATGATTATCTGTACCTTCACCTTTCACACAACAAATGTTTTCAGTTGCTTCCACAGCTTTATGTCCTATTTTGAATTTGTAGCGTATAAGTTCCCAAATTGTGTTCCTCTGTGAGGCTTTCAAATTGCACATGGAGTGAAGTAATACACAATATGTCACCACACCACCTACCACTATACTACTATCCTCAGTTAGTTGCTTGAATAGTTTTGGTTAGGTAATATACATGATGCAAACTTGCTCATATCAAAATATTACTCACTTTTTTGACTCACTTCAGTAATATGTTTAGCATATTAATGGTTAATTTTTTAAAAACCATTTGGAACTGTTTCAGTGATTTTTTATTCATGTTTTATGTTTATATTGTACCTGTAACAAAGTTAATTGGTTTAATGTAACAAGGTTAACTTGTTTTTGAGAATATTATAGTTATAATTTTCTTCACAGCTGTCTGGATTGGGGTTATGTGAAAAACATTCTTAGAATTACATCGAAAATTCTTACATAGAAAATAATTCGTATTACATTGAAATCCCTGAAACAATATAATTAATTATGTGTAATCAAATTATTATCATTAAATTGGAATAATTACTATAAACCAAATAATTTTGTATAAATTATTCATATTAGAAATCCTTCAAACCATATAACTGTGTGTAAACAAATTATTATTATTAGATAGGATTATGGAATCATTTCAGTTGTACTGTGACTATGTAACTACAAACACCTGTGTTATCATTCAGGCATTTTAGAGAAGCTAAAATATCTGTAAGTGTATCCTTATTTGATCGCAAAATATCTTATGATATATATATATTATAGTCCCCCTTGATTATGTTCTGTGAACGTGTGATTTAATAAAAGAAAATGGTTTTAGATTAAAAAAGACCAGAAACAGAAGATATCCGGCAGAAACAATGTCAGATGCATACTACGCAGATGATCTAGCGCTTCTTGTAAATACACCTGCCTAAGCCGAATTCCTGATGCTTAGCCTGGAGCAGACAGTAAAATGCATTGGCTTATACATAAATGTAAATAAAACAGTCATGTCTTTTAAAAAAGGAGCCATCTCCACTTAGAGTGGTAAGCCTCTGAAATTAGTAGACCTGTTCATATACCTTGGTAGCAATATCTCATCTACTGAAATCGATGTTAACATACACAGCAAAGACGTGGACTGCTTTTGGAAATCTGATCTCTGATAAACTATAACAGGATTTCTTCCAAGCAATGGCTATGTCAGTACTGTATAGATGCACCACCTTAACAAAAAAACACTGAGTATAAGCTTGATAGAAATTATTCAAGAATACTATGTACTGTTATAAACAAATCCTGGAAGCAATACCCCTCTAAACAGCAGCTGTATGGCCATTTATCTCTTATCTCCCAAACTATCCAAGTAAGACTAACATGATCTGATGGGCAGTGCTGGAGAAGTAAAGAAGAACTCGTAAGCGACATTTTCTTATGGACTTCTACATTTGGACACACTTGTGTTAGCCAACCTGCAAGGACGTACATACATCAGCTATGCGAGGACACCGAATGCAGTCTAGAGGACTTGCTAGAGGCTGACAGTGATAAAGAGTTAACGGACTCAATGTTATAAGCACAACTTGTTGATGATGATGGAAATTTACTAAGCTTTTTGCTTAGATGTGGCACAAGGCCATATGAAAGGGGCACCCAATGAGACTCGAACTTGTTGATGATGATGATCTGTGTAAATAAGCTTATCTTGTCTTTCCGTCTGTTTCTTCCGTGTTAGTAAATCATTATGTATATTAATGTTTATATTGGACTTTGGGGAACGTAAGTAAGTAAAGTAAAGTTGGTGACTGTAGTAGAGGGTGACCAGTAGGCTCCCTTTTCAATAGCTACTACACCGAAATGTAGGGGAGGGTGCTACTCCTTTTCCTGGATTGCTCCACTTTACCCTTGATACGTACCTTATATTGCTGAGTGTTAAGGAGGTATCAAGTACCATTTTAAAAGTCTTTGGTATGACGCGACCTGGGATTGAACCAAAGTCTCCATGACTATTGGCAAACACTCTACTCACTAGGCCAATGAGCCTGTCCTTGAATGTAGATTCGACTAAATTCCACCTTCCCACTATCACCAGGTAACCCCATACCTTTTGTTCATCTAATCAGAAAGTATTGCAAGTCTGTTTGTGTGTTAGGTTAGGTTATTTGGTTTAATGGCATATCAAACCTTGATGGTTATTTAATACCAAATCCTATTTATATATATGCATTCTATATGTTTTTGTTTTGTTTTGTTTTTATTTGTATATAGTTAAATGGTTTCAAGTATTAGTATTTAACACTAATAATTATATTTGATATTAATAATAATCCCTTGTAAAAGATTAGATAGTTCTATTTGACCCATAGATGGGAAGCTTAGAGGTACTACCATTCCGGCTCAGAATGAACCTGGGAGTAATGGCAATGAAGGAATATTCCACATTCCCCAAAACTCCAAGACTAAAGCCTCACCATCAAATGTAGTTTAATCTCATACCCAGGACTCTAGATAGTTTCCAGTATTGCTATCTAACACTAATAATTCCATTCTACTTTATTCATTCGTTTGCTCACAGATGGTTTCAAGTATGATAAATGTATAAATAGTTCTATTTGACCTATAGATTAGACCTTAACTGATATTACCACTCCGGATCAGAGTGGATCTGAGAGTAATGGGAATGAAAAGGCATTCCACATTCCCCAAAGCCTCACCATCAGATGGTTTAGCGTCACATCTAAGACATTTGTTGGTGTTTGTGTGTGTGTGGGGGGGGTCTTACTTCTCTGTATAAATGCAGTTGGCATATTCTACAGCCTTAACTGACTAGACTGGTGTGTGTGGGAAAAAAATATGTGTATATATATGTGCGTGTGTGTGTGTGCGTAGAACAAATTCATTCAATTTTAACTGTGCAGCTCAACTGGTGAGATATTTTGTCATTGACAAAATATAAAGTCTCTCACAAAAAAAAAAAAAAAAAAAAAAAAAATCAGGCTCGACCCCAATTATTTAATTCAACAAACTTTTGTTTTCATTTCATCATGAAGTGAAAAAGAAAAAAAATGACAAAAATTTGAATCTGATTAAATTGTTTTATTTCTTTTACCTTCCAATATTAAAACTTTCAATTTCCTAAAATTAAAAAAACCCGCAACAATCCATTTCTTTGTTCTTTCAAGGACAAGTCTCTGAAGGCGTGAAGCTTTTGGATGTCGTAGAGGTAATAATAATATCTTTCACACAGAAATTGTATCTGCAATGAGATTAGATGAGATTGAATTCAAAATAATTGAGTTATACTTACGTCAGCCGTATTTCTTAATCATTAAACCCGACTCCAAAATGTTTGCTGTATATTTTTCTTTTTTAAGTAGAGGAATTATATTGTGAATTGAATTACCATGACCAAAAAATCCAACGTACAACATACAGAAACACTGGATGACTGTTTCGACCTTATTAGATCTCATCAGCTTGTATACCATGATCTCCACGACTGGAGACCGAAGCAGCGACCACGGATTGCAGAGCCGAAACTCTACAACTGAGCCAACAGTTCATATCGCACACAAGTGACGCCAAACTATCTAGCCATGGTAATTGCGCGGCCAATTTACCTGAATGTGTTTTGTAAGTTACATCCGTACTCTTTACAGAGGACACGGTCACCCCCAGGGCCACGTCTTCCCAAGAAGATTAGAAATACGCTTCTGCGTAATTATTATGACCTCAAGGGCCAGGATATAGATGTATATTTTTCGTAAGTAGATGAATTATATTGTGAATTAAATCTAATAAGGTCGAAACAGCTGTCCCAAATGTTAGTCTTTCAACCCAATTAGAATCTGCTGCTCACCATTTATTCACAACTTTCGCACAACTGTTTCTGTGGGATGATGTCAAAAATAGCTATACTTCCATCTGTATTATCCTTTAGGAGCACTTCAGCCCTTATCTTTTGCAGACAAGAAGGAACGTTTACCATAACCCAGGAATTGAGCTGATTTATATTGAAACCTTTAAACCACTCAGCATGAATACTAGGTGGCTATAAGCAGAATCAGTATGTGATATAACCAACCATCTCTCTCTCTCTCTCTCTCTCTCTCTCTCTCTCTCATCTAAGTCTGTTTACCTATACATTGAACAAACCTTTCTCAACGTGAATATATACATGCATACATATCTTTCTCTCTGTTCAAAACTATAAATTGAAAAGACGTTTTATCCATTTGAATGTTACTTACGTTTTCTGTTGGGAACCTTGGAACACCTTGAGAGATTCAAGTTTCCAGTCATTGCTGAAAATTACTTTAATTATATTTGAAGTTTCCATGTATTTTACTTCAATACTTTTCAAATCACCGATATCCACATGGGTTTTCAAAACAGTCTGATAATTCTCATGAGGAGTCATCAGTTTATTGTGTCTGTCAAAAAAAGAAAAATGCATATGTATACAAGATCGGGGATAATATCTGTTAATTAGGAGAATGGAAGTGATAGCTTCACATTATGTGTAACAAACAGCAATTTGTGATTGAAGACTGTATAGCTCCAATTTTCCTGGATAAAAAAAATCTATTGAAAAACAAATACTTAACTGAGTCAAACTTTTTGCAATATTTTGGTAATAAGAGGCACAATTTGGGTGCTTTTGCCGAAGTCGTGAAGGTAACAAAGCACACTGGACTGTGATTGAGATCCCAAGCTTGCCTGATACTCTCCAAGTGCTACTTATAAGATTTGACACAATGACTTGAAGCTTCGGTATGATTGGTTCTTATGGCATTAATTTTTGGTGCTATCAAGAGTGATACAGTTTCTCTCTATAGGTTTCCTCTTTTTAGCCATATCAAGATTATTATTATAATTATAATTATTTCATTCATTGCGAGCTTTTCAAACCAGCGTCAGCGGATACTCTTTCATTGAAGTCTGAGTGACATCAAATTACGTCAGGTCTCCAGGACTTCTAAGTATTTTAGCGGATATTAACAAAGCTGTGATCTCGATTATATCTCTGATTTCCAATTCTATCACTCTTTTTCAAGCCACTGGGGATTGTTCTTAGCACACCAATTATTATTGGTATTATCGTCACCTTCCTGTGCCACCGTTTTTTTTTTTGTTTTTTTTTTTTTTAGTTCTCTGGCAAGATCCAAGTATTCGTCTATATTTTCCCTTTCTTTCATTTTCACTCTGTGATCCGTTAGAACATCAAAATCCATTAGATGACAGGTTATTTTTTTTTCTTCTTAATTAACACTCGGTCTGGCCTTTTGGTCCAGATTGTTTGTATCTGTTTGTATAGCTGTAGTAGTAGTAGTAGTAATGGTTGTGTTGGATTAGTCTTAAAGAAAGAAAAAGAAAAGAATTTAAATCAAACAACTTACCCAGCAAGATCAATGGCTGGTGTGCTTCCTTTTGTTCCAGTTAGTGTCAGATAAATCTTTCCGTTAATAGTAGTTTGACCAGACACCTCGACTTGATAGTGATAGGCTACAAGAAAGACAAGAGGAGATCAGTATAAGCATCTTTTATTACGGACAGTGTAGACGCTCATAACGTAACAGCTATCGTCGCAAGAATTAGATTTGGCAACCCGAACTCTTTATGGACGAGGTTGTTTGTATTTCATATAGCGCTCATACCCTTTGGAAAGGTTTGAATCCACCAATTCTCAAACTATGGGTAAATCGTAGGACAGACTGATCTTAGTATGGCAACCAGTTTATGAATAGGACAATTCTGAATTCAAATCAGTTGTAGACCCAAAGATCCCCAAGACATGCTACATGAGTTGCTCTCCAACAACCAAACCATGTTCGAGGATGAATCTGTTTTTTTAGAAACAGAATAATTATATTTATAAGTGAAGATAACAAAGGGAAAAGCACAGCTTAATCAGCCACCAAGTATTTCATTAAGGCACGTTTTGCCAAATGTCAAGGTACTATATCAAGTAATTCCCCTTCATGGTATATCTCAGGTCAATTAGGATTACTTGATAGTGCTTCTCTCTCACGCACACACATAAGTATAAAGAGACTGTGCAAGAACACTTACTGCAATAAGGGGCTTTGTCAAAAGTTTCCAACATCTGTACTCCACGGCCGAAAGCTTTATCGGCATGGAATCCCATGCGACCAACTTCTCCAACATCATGCAAGCATTTTCCGGAGTGCAGATCTTCAGGACTGGTGCAAGGGAAGGAGTTGAACGGGCATTTGGCGTTGATTGACTCAATAAACAAACTTTCAGCGCGGCGATGACTGCACATGAATTTTTCACGGGCAACTGAAAAAAGAATTTAATTAATTTCTCAGTAACTTTTCATTTTCATCAAGGTTCTGCTTTCAGAATTTGTCTAAAACGGAACACAGCATCCTTGAGTAAATCCTATTAATTTTTTTCTCAAAGCGTTTCATTAGCGTCCAAACACATTTCGTATTATTCCTTATATAAGTACATACAGTTAGATTTTAGAATAAATTAATTTCTTTGAAACCAATGAGATCAAGATTGTATTATTTTCAGTGGAACGTTATACTATCAAAATGGATATTATTAGGTATTATTCATTACCAAATTCTGTAACATTGAAACTTAGTATATATATATATTCATGCAATTTTCTTTTTTAGTTGGGGAATTTTAAATGTTGGGAAATTTGATGATGAATGATACAATTCCTGTATCCATTCTGTTACGTTTGCTCAGGCAATTAATGTGTTCGTCTTGAATCGTTTTTCTTTATTAGCACGATGAAATATTAAACCATGATACATCTTCTCCGCTACAAGTTCCTCATATTCAATAATTGTAGCAGTGGATGATGTTACTCAGAAAAAAACAAATAAAAAAAGACAAACCTTCAAGTCATCGATATCAAAATCCGTGTCTCTCGGAAGGTCTCGTTTTAAGTCTCTTTAAAGACTCGTCATAAAGAGTTCTACATTAAGGAGTGTAACTCGTTTGTGATTATCACAATATTCGCATAACTCCGCAGATAATCTTTCTGCGACCCTTAGTAAAGAGAGTGAATTGGGAATAAAGAAATGACTGTCGACAGAGATTTGAACTTGATAAAGAAAAACTTTGTCAAAATCCAGAAAATTATTCGAATTTTCTTAGTTTTGATAACAAGTTCGTACGAGTTACATTCATGGGATGTTGTCAGAAATTCAACTGAAAATATTTACACAATATGAATAAAGAGCTCGTCTGATCCACAACACTATGGCAACATCGTCGTGTGCACCATTGTTTCGACTGCTAACCGTTTCAACCCCACGTTGTGTAGATTATTCTAAGACAAGATTTGCCATTCGCAGGTTTTGATCGAAATCATACAAGCCATTAGTCAGCTCCTCAAAGGAAAAAAAAAAGCAAAAACGAATTCCTACAGTAGGATTGTCGTTTCTTTATCTGCTTTTCAGGTTTATCCTGGTAGGTGGGAGGGACGTGTGAGACTTCATAATTTGAAATTAGGTGCTGATCCCTTGCTATGGCGATTATCTAACAATCAGCTAATGTGTTACGATATGGACGGTAGGCGGAGATTTGATCAATATGTTATCCTACTCTCCTTACACTGTTGGCCATGTCCTTCCGGTGAACAATCAGTGGGCTGGGAGCAAACTCAACCTCATTGGTCGAGACGCTTCTCATCTGTCTATCTTCTGATTGCTTCCTTAAATATATAGAGGCATGGCTTCCGGAAAAGAACCCTTCCTTTTGCGTGAACCTCCAGAATTAAAGTACTTTAAAATATTATACTCCTGTCGACTGACTTTAGACCGTACTAGTGCAGAAGATATCTGTTTATGACAGATATTAAAAAACTAACCCTTTCATCCCCATCGAGAAATCTTTCTCATTCTATCTTATCATCTATTAAAATCTAACGATCTCACAAACTTGTTTACCTGTCCTTTTCATACTACTATACACACATCCATGTACATTCATACATATACGCTACCTTTGTTCACACACACCATACAAATACGCCCAACCTCACATCATATACATATATGCTATGCCTATATACATGTATACTCATATGAACATGCCCGGACCGACATGCATATGCATTATTGCGCCTAGCTATGTGCATCCAGCAGCAGAAAACTTTGTAGTGTCATTGTAGTGATTCAGATAGGTCACATGGAGCGATCATCAGCATAACAAAACAAAAACCGCCAAAGAAATAATTACCCTGTCATCATATGACTATGTAGAGGATAGTGATTCCCAAGGAGGATTTCGCACACTCTTTAGAAAAATGGAATGGATGATAAAATATGTCTTTGGAGCCTTAAGAAAATTATTTTGACGTGGTCTAGGGAACCAGTGTTATAAATAGGCTATTTTTTTCGTTAATATTAAGGACTGCGTAATCTCTAGACAAACTTGATATCATTCTGATAGTGATCCCAAAAGGGGAATTCGCACACTCTTTAGAAAAGTGCAATAGATGCTAGTAGGACCGACCTGAGGAGGTGCAAGGCCCAAGTGGGAACAGATATATTGCTATGTGTTGTGTGTACTTGACGAGCCGAGAGTAGATTTTATCCTAGCGCTGGGCCCCTTAGGTGCGGGTCCCAAACTGGGAGCAATTGGTCCATTTTGAACAAGGCCAGCTCAGGATGCTAGAACAGGTCTCTGAATTCCTAAGAGGAGTAACTTTACCGTGATCCATTGAATTAATTGTTATAGGTAGCCCTTTTTTTCGTAAAAATTAAGGGCTTGATAACCTCTGGACAAATCTGATGTTTCTGAATTCTACTCAAAGTTTGATTATAATTCTTTTTATAATTCATACGTCCTGGTTCATTTCTGAATGAAAAATAAAAAAAACAAGAAATCTCTCTCTCTCTCTCTCTCTCTCTCACACACACACACACACATATTAATCCTCCTTTCTTCCTTCGTTGTATACTTCTTTTCCTTTCTTTTCTTTCCATTCACAACTCTGAACGTCTTCGTTCGCTGGCAAAAAGAATCTGGTAGCTTTAACCCCTGCTTTTTATTGCCCTATCATCCACCCAGCCACAATTCATTTCACTGCTATTAGTAAAAGTAAAAGTTAGCGACATTAGTCGAGGGTGACCTGAAGGCTTCTTTTCAATAGCTACTACACCAAAGTGTAGGGGGAAGGCGCTACTCCATTCCTTGGATTTCTCTACTTCACCCTTGATCTACACCTTATAATGCTGAGTGTTAAGCAAGACGGCATCAAGTACCATTTTTTGAGTCTTTGGTATGACTCGACATTGGATTAAACCCCGGTCTCTCGGACCATTGGCGAACACTACCCCAATAGCCCGGTTCAACTTCCGTTAGTAATCAGACAAAATCAGACGAATTTACTTCAAAAATATATAAAATAAAATAAACTCAGTATTTATCCAACAATTGCGAAGCGGATAACTGTGTTGACAAAATGAAATAAAATAAAATAAAAAGAGGAAAAATCCAAAGAATGAATGATATATTTACGGTTTTTGTTATGATTTAGCAATCCCATAATGCCTCCCACAATGGATCCGGTGATTTTGGTTTTGGGACAACCTGGTTGATATTGACCGCCGTTGGGGTAAAAATCAACATGGCCGATTTGACTGTGCATGCCGAAAGCAAAATCAAAAGTATTTCCGGTATCGGTGTGAATAATGTCAACGAACTGAGCATCAGTTTGATCTAGATGGACACTTCGACCAGTATTTTCGAAATAAGGAGCAGTTGGATCCAAACCTTTCGAGGTTAGTAGGTGAAGAAAAGAAAAGAAAAAAGTAATATTACATCAAGGAATAAGCAAAACGTTATGAAAACTAAAACCATACAATAAAAATAATTTTTACTGAATATACGAGGTGCCTTCAATAAGTTTCCAGACGCTTTTGTACAGGCATTTAGAATTCTTGAAAATTCAGTATGTTATTGCTATACATCTTATGAGATAACTGACCAATTTTTATGATTTCAGATTCAAATGAACAGCTACTGCAGCAACTGGAATACACCCTACTAAAGCCTGATTGTCACAGCTGGTGGATTTCAAAAATGCAATCTGGACGTGAGGACACTTTAGAAGAACGATATGCAATAAAATTCTGTTTTAAACTTGGAAAAATGCCACAGAAACGTATGGAATGCTTCAGACTGCTTTTGGAGCATCTTGCATGAATTGCACATCAGTTTTTGAGTGGCATAAGAGATTCAAGGAAGGCAGGGAGCCTGTGAGGGATGATGAGAGGTGTGGGAGGTGTAAGGAAGTCAGAACACCAGAGTTGATTGGCCAAATAAAGAATTTCATGGATAAGGACCGTCATGTGTCTATAGAGACAATAAGTGCACAGTTTAATGTCTGTGTAGGAACTGTACACACAATTATTCGCGAGGAACTGAAGATGCAGAAGATTTGTGCGAAGTTGGTTCCAAGGGTGCTCAGAAAAGATCAGAAAGAAGGATGTTGTCATGACAGCAGGGAGATGGTCGAGCTGATCAATTCAGATCCCGCTGTTCTTGATGCTCTGCAGACATGCGATGAAAGCTGGATCTACTGCTATGACCCAGAGACAGAGTTCCCAGTGGAAGCATACTGGCTCTCCCAGACCCAAGAAGGCCAGACAGAGCAAATCCAGCCACAAATTTTGATGATCCCTTTTTTAGACAGCACTGGCATGATCTACATGCGCTGGGTTCCCACTGTACAGACTGTCAACAAGGAATACTATGTTGAGGTTTTAAGGGAGTTCAGGAAGAGATTCCTAAGGAAGAGGCCAGCACTCTTCAAATCGGGTCAGTGGCATTTCCACGGGGACAATGCACCAGTTCACAACTCCATCCTTGTCACAGACTATTTGACCAAGATGGGCATCATAACAGTTCCTCAGCTTCCCTATAGTCCAGACCTTGCTCTCTATGACTTTTGGTTATTCCTCAAGTTCAAGGAAAAACTTAGAGGCTGTCATTATGAGACAATTGAGGAGATGAAAGCGGCTGTGACGAAGGTCATTGACACGCTCACACAAGAGGGGCCTTCCAGAAGTTGTTGGAACGGTACAACAAGTGCATTGCAACCGGAGGAGATTAGTTCGAAGGGGACTAGAGTTTCTTGTGTATACTATCAATAAAAGTGCCCATACGAAAAAGTCTGGAAACTTATTTAATGAGCCTTGTCAACTCGAAATTATACGCGCTAATGCTCTTGGGAAAAGTCTGAATCCATATCTTCCCCATCCGAGTCATGGGGTAAAGAGAAGGACAGACTGGGTTTTTCAGCTTTGCTTAAGCAACTAGACTGGGAGAAAGACTACTTTAAATTCAAAATCAGCCTTACTCTGCTTAAAAGTTGACCTTGTATCAAACCCCGTTCGTAGCAGACGGGGTGGGTCAATAGATATTCTAAATAGTACGTTCTGTCTATGAAGTTGGTTTGGAAAGTTGGTTTCCAGGGATCGTTGAAGTGATCGATATTGGTCCCTGAGTATCGATGGACCAATCCCATGTCTTGATAAATGCCTAGGGGTATCTGAAGGGGGCCAATGAACGTAGTTCGGGTCGAAAGCTGATATTAAGAAATAAAAACAAACTGATTATTCAACCTATGACAAAAAATACTATTCATTGAAAATTACCATGTATTTCGTCAAGATAGAATACCTTTATTCTCATGTAGGGCGTAATGGTTATCGTCGTAGAAAATGGAATCGGTAACCAGAGTTCAAATGATGGACGACGCTGTTTCTGTTTCACTTTCTAATGCCCTTGGGAAAGGCATGAATCCATTTTTTCTTCCCTCCCCTCTAACTGTGGATAAATAGTTGGGACGAATTGATTCTTTAAGCAAGACAACCAGTCAAGGAGAAGAAAAACTCTGAATTCAAACCAGCTTTACTCCACTTAACAAAGTGACCTTGTGTCACATCCTGTATGTTGAGTAAATGCTTATGAAGTTATTATATTTCAAGGCTGAAGTTCGATATCTTCCCTTTTGTTATTTACTAAGCTTAGAAGTATGGAGGCACTCAGTGAAATCGAACTCTTTACCAATGGTCTACTAATCTAGCTGGCTAATTATTGCACCACGAAAAGCACCCATGTCCTCACTTTTATGGTTATCTACAAAGCTTTGCTTTGTTGCGACACAAGGCCGGATGTATGGGGCACTCAGTGAGACTCAAACAAACAAATAATGGTTTGCCAGTCTAGCTCGCAAACCATTACACCACCTGAGGCGCCCTACTCCTTTTTTCTCGTAATTTACAAAGCATTTTTTGTTTAGATGTGGCTCAAGACCGTATGAATGAGTCACCCGATGTGACTCGAACTCACTTGTGAAGGTTTACTTGACTAGCTTGCTAACTATAATGTTTTATATATTTACGAACTCCACCACAGGAGCAGGGTCTAACATAAGATCCAACTCCCTTTCTTTAGTAATTTACTAATCATTTTCATTCAGATGTGGCACAAGGCCGTATGAATAGGGCACTCAATGAGACTCGAACTTCCTCGTGGAGGTTTGCTAGTCTAGCTTGCTAGTCTAGAAATAAAGAAACTCCCTTTCTTGGTATTTGTCCTTCTTTAATTGCATGATTATGTATCTATCCCATTTCTTCATATGCAAATAACATACCACCCCTGTCCAATATCAACACATTTATGCTGAATTTCAGAATTATGTTCAATAGTTTCTTTAATAGCGGAAGTGCAAAAAGGTGGCCTCGAAAGAAACAATTTTGCTCTCCAGTCGCGCTATTAAGTTTACTTTAGGACTAATACTCTTGGAGAAAGGTAAGAACCTCTTTATCCCTGCCAGCTATGGGGTAAATAGTATCGCTGCTGTTATTTTACAAGAATGGCTTTAGCATTAAATAACCCAGTTGATGTGCCATTTAACAAAGAAACCGAAACCGAATAGTTTTTCATAATTTCTACAGTTATTTTAACAGTTTTGTCTTTCTCTGTCCCCATATTTCAAGAGTGAACTCCACTGGCTGATGAGGTGGATAGTTACAGACAACAGACTCGAAGTGTTTGGTATGCAGTTACTCTTTGTAATTTATATAAGAACTGTGTCTATTCATCTATAATATATACTAGGTAGTGGGGTCGATGATGGACTAAGGATCCCATGAAAGAAGCTGATAACCGAAAAAGGGCTGCGGTGAGGACCAAACTCACAAAAGTAATTATCGTTCATCATTTTAACTTATGAACCATTGCTCCACGTCGAGATTTCTCCGCATTATATACGAATATTACCCTACTCCACCATGAGCAGGATGTGACACAAGGTCACATTTTAAGCTGAGTAAAGCTGGTTTTGAATTCAGAGTTTTCTTTCTTCTAGGTTGGTTGTCGTACCAAAGCTAAAGAACCCAGTCCATCTTTCTATTTATTCATAGCTGGAAGGAGAAAAGATATCCAGATCGAAGTGAAAGCCAAACAGCCTCGTTCAGGATTTGAACTTGAATCGACAATTCCATTTCCAACGACAGCAACCGTTACTCTTAGCGTTACACGAAGGTTGTAAAAAAGAATAACTCCAACATCTCAAATAGCACGCTATGCGTTGTTTTAATCTATTCGAGACTAAAATGTTGAAATTCTTTTGACCTTGACATTCTACATAAACAGTATCACGTCACGTTGGTTAGGGGTATAGTGAAGGTGTGTATAGAACGCCCGTATCAGTTCCCCCCCATTACTTGAACCATGAGCACATCACTCCTTATTCGCTAATTAGAGTCACAACAGCTTCACTCACTGTTATTTATTTTTAATATTTTTACAAATATCTATTTTCTATTACAATGACCGTTGCACTATGAACACCTCCACAACAAGATTGCATGTATGGGATATCCAGTGAGGATCAAATTCAGTATTCAGTAACAATGGATCTAGAATAAAAACTTTGTTAACATTACAACACGACATAATGTTGAATTGTCGTCTGGGTATAAGCCATGAACAACTTCCTGTCTGAAATAAATAACCGAAGACGTTGTTTTCTGGGAAAAATAGATTTTTCAATTACTATAAAATAAAACTAACCATTCAATTTGACGTCTTTTGCATAGAAAAAGACATCTTGTCCATGTTGGATTTAATAATTGGAACTTTGACCTTTCGTGATTTAATGCTGAACTGGATTGAGTTATATTTATTGACTCGGGACTTGTTATCAATTAGTCGTGGGTTAACTGGAACTAAACCCTATCTACAATTCCCTACTCTTATGTGTGTGTGTGTGTTCTGTGGTATATTTGTTTAATGGTATACTATCTTTCTTGGGACACTTTATGCCAAATCCAGACTTGTAGAGTACCAGTAATGTACTATTTAACCCATTGGTGGTGTGATAAGGATATTAGTTCAAAAGTGAATACAGTAGCCCGACTGGAGTTCGAACTCGCTTATTTCGATGTCGCAATCCAGTACATTAGCCATTACGCCAAGTTTATTCTCTGCATCTCTATTTAATATGACAAACTTTTCAACACAGAATGCCTCGGATAGGAAAACTTACCGGTGATTCTGTTGAGATCATCCAATCTTTCGCCAGCGTATCCAGCAATGTGGGCACCGACATTGCTTCCAATTAAATGAAAAGTCATCAGGTTGGCACCTTTGAGTTCCTTCAATTTCGTGAGAAGGACAGCAATTTCGGCACCAACGACACGAGCATTGGCACAAGCTTTGCCATAAGTCATTTGAGCTCCTTTTTTCCAGTCAACAATGAAAACATTGTAGTCATCCTAAAAAATAAAAAAAAGTAAAGCTGGCGACTGTTGTCGAGAGCGACCGGAAAGCTCCCTTTTCAATAGCTACTACACCGAGGTGTTTGGGGAAGGCGCTACTCCTTCCTCTAGATTGCTCCACTTTACCCTTGATACGTACCTTATAATGCCGAGTGTTAAGCAAAGAGGTATCAAGTACCATTTTTTAAGCCTGAAGATTTTATCCGGAAAATCTTGAAAGATTACGGGAAGTAGATGCTTTATAGAGCGCATCTGAAGCAGATTTGTCCCCTTTTCAAAAATAAAAGTATTTTTTGCAAATTTTTATGACAAATTTCCATTTTATTTTACATCTACGAAACAAGGCCATCAACTAAGCATACGCCTGTGAAGCACAATTTTTTACAAGTCTTTGTCTAATGCTCTAACAATTCGTTTAAAAACAAATAAATTTATCTATAAACTATTAGCTTGCAACTCGTATATATATATATATATATGTGTGTGTGTGTGTGTGTGTGTGTAAAGATTTGGCCTCAAATAATCCACAAGGGTTGACATGCCATTAAACACCAACAAACCTTCCACTATTTGAATAAATTTATGTTGAGTCATTTAACCCCAGATCTGTTCGCAAATGCAATACTAAAAAGCATTAAGATAGAAGGAGAATCAAGAGAGAAATGTGAAGGAGAGAGAGATTTGTCTACATGATTCCCTCTCTTTAAATATACTCCTACCATTTAGTGTGATAATATAAAGCACAGACCCACAGTACTGCAATCCATCTGACATACACATGTGAAACTTTTATCGGGAGTTGTACTCAGGCAATTTATTAAATTCGAAAAATATTCATTTTATTTTAGACTGATCGGGATACCACGTCAAAACGATCTCTAAGTTTTCGACATGCATGTAAACGAATTATATTTCCTTCATTTTTACTTCCAAATATCAACTTTGAAATGAAACTCACGCCATTGAAAATTGGATACAAAAATTTTTCTCCCACTACTTTTTAAAAGGATTTTCCTCCTTCTCTTCCATTTAAGAAATATTTTATGTACAAGTTCATATAGCACATGAAAACATGAAGAGTAACTTCTGTCAAAGATCAGGAAGCAACTTTGATCTTTGGCAGAAATTACTGATAATCGAAGCAGAAAGGTTTTTGTTTTTGCTCTCTTTTTTATTTTAAAGTTATATGAATTCATTTTTGTTAAGTATATGAATCATTACAAATTCAGCGAATTAAAATAGAAATAAAAATCAACTGCAAAATGTTACAAGGGCGAATCAAAAGTTTTGCAATAAATATTTTGCAGAGCTTAGCAGATTTCAATTCAGAGTTTTCCTTCTCCTGGACCGGCTGCAATAATAACTTTAATGAGCCAAGTCTGCCCTACTATTTACCCATTACTGGAGAAGGAATAGATAGATGTATACCTTACTCACGACAATAACCATTATTCCACTAGGCAAGGTCAGATAGGCCTAAAACAGTCGATTCGGAGCAAGTGTTTCGAACCATAGAGGTAAATCCGGTGAGTTGCATTCAGAGAGCATCAGGTGAGTTTGACATCTCATTGTCCATCATGGTTCATCCCAGCCTCTGCAAAAGCATCCGGAGTTGTCGAATTGTGCTTCACGTTACTAAAATATTACAGAACTTTTGACTTATCTTAGTATTTGTAATAAAAACTTCTGCAATTATTATTCATAATATTTGAATAATCTACAGGACAATTTGAATTGTAATAAACTTACGTGAATGAGGAGTTCTGAAGCTGCTTGGTGAACCCATTGTTTACTTGTGGAACTTTTGTAGCCGTGGATCAAGAACTTGGTTTCCTTCGCAGAGTCGAAAGTGCTGTTCATGATCGCGTCTTCATCATTGTAGATCATTGGGATACCAACAGGGTCGTCCCTAACGGAATAGAAAATCTCTTTTTTATGATTACGAAAACATGAATAGTAACTTTTAGTTCGCACAGTACCCTTGGAAAAGGCATGAATCCAATCATTCTTCAGCCAGCTATGAGTAAATGGTAATGCAGTCTGGACTCGTTAACCTTGTTATGGCAACTGGTCTAATGGAAGGAACACTCTGAATTCAAGCTAGCTGTACTCCCGTTAAACATGACCTTGTGTCATATCTTGCCCATGAGGAAGTGGTTAGGTAAATGCAATAATTGTAACGCAAAACTTTCTAATTTAGGGATTGATGAACAGATAAATTAAATCTCATTTCTGCAACTGCTCTGTCTATATCTCCCGCTGAAAAGTAAACGTCATTCCAAAAAGGGGTCTCCTTGGTACGACACTAAACTGCATCTAATAGTGCAGATTCTGTTCTAGTGATCTGGGAAATGTGGAGAACTCCTTCATTACCATTATTCTCTGATTACCTTCGACCCAGAGTAGTAGTACCTATTAGGGTCTCATCTAAAATAGATCTCGACAAGTCACAGTTAACTGCAGTTTTTGTTCAAATAAGTATATCAGGTTACACTTACCTCACTGATCGAGATATTGAGCTTTGTCATTTTGTCTTTCTTCCGGTTACTGTTATCTTTTTTTTTTTTCGATAACCAATCTATTTGCATTCCAGTACCACTCGCTTAGAATGTTACGCCAAGGTTTTCCCCGCCAAGATACTCAGTTACTTGTTCCTTTTTTAAAAACGTATTTTTTAAAAACTTTTCCCTTTTTTTTTATTTGTTTAGTTGATTGCAAGTAATTAAAGTAAGCCTCTTTCCCTTTTTGTACGACTAAATCGTAGAATTATATGTATATATTTTAACTGTTGAGACACGTTTGTGTATTCTTTTTTCTTAATACCATTTTTATGTATATTGTATATATTAAATGTTAATTGTTTTTGTCTGTGTAAATGAGCTTATTTTATCCTTTCTTCCGTTTTTTTTTTTTTTCAATGTAAGAACATACTAATGCTAATATTGGTCCTTGGTGAGCGATGACTCGACGAAACATCTTTCTTAGCACCAAGCATACAATTTAAAGTTTAAAAAAAACACAAAAATCATTAATTCTCGTATTTCAACAACTTAACTCATATTAGATAATTTTGTTAAATTCTTGTTGAAATCTAAAGCAACAATTAAAATTTTATTTGAATTTACCAAATATTCTCTATATAATAATTTTCCAAATTCTTTATGTCTGTTGGTTTGTTATCATTATACTTTATAAATTTTGATCCTGATCTTTTTGTTTGTTTCTCAACACGTAAAAATGTTGGGTACAATACTTTAGTCACTATCAATCGCTTTTGATTGTTGAAAAAAAATAATAACTCACCTGTTGACAAGCCAATATGAGGCACCGATGTCCTTTGGTGAGAGGGGAAGAAAATTCACTGGTCTTTCCACAGCGTTGAACTCACCTTCATTGGTGAAACAACCGAGATCTCCATAGCAGACCTTGCCAGTAGCCAGGAGTAGAGCTATAATAATAATAATAATAATAATAATAATAATAATAATAATAATAATAATAATAATAATCGAAACTATACCGACCATTGAATTGTTAAGATCGGTTAGAATACTCAGAAGAGTCCTGAAGACTTGATGACACTTACTGTCACTCAGCCTCCAATGAAAGACCGCCAGTTAAAGCTGGTGGGAGAAGTTCACATATAATAATAATAATAATAATAATAATAATAATAATAATAATAAAATGATATATGACGGGAGGAATAGAACTATCAAATCAAGAAAAAATTAGAACGCTCAGAGAAAAGTAACCTACAATTACTTGGAAATATTGGAAGCTAACACCATCAAACAAGCGAAGATGAAAGAAAAAATTTAAAAAGAGTATCTCGGGAGAGCGAGAAAGCTACTCGAAACCAAATTATATAGCAGGAACCTTATAAAAGGGATAAATACCTAGACTGTCCCTCCTCGTAAGATACTCGGGACCATTCTTGTAGTAAAACAAAGAACAACTTAAACAAATAAGAGAACAAAAAACTAAAGACCATGCATAAGGCATTACATCCCAGAGATGACGTTGACAGAGTATATGTGTCAAGAAAAGGAGGAAGAGGACTTGCCAGCATTGAAGATAACGTTGATGCATCGATACAACGACTCAGAGACTACACAGAAAAGCGCGGAGGAAGATTGATTACTGCCGCCAGAAACAATATAGACAACACGAAGATCAACAGAAGGGAAATAACCAGAAAACAAAAATGCGAAGGAAAACAATTCCATAGACGTTTTAAGCGACTAACAAGCGACATCTCACACGAGAAAACATGGATGTGGCTAAGAAAGGGAAACCTCAAGAAAGAAAAAAAAAAACTGAAAGAAAGTGACTGATACCAATTGTAATTGGTCCCCTTGGTACAGTCACTAAAGGATTGGTACAAGGACTGGAGGACTTGGAAATAAGAGGACGAGTGGAGACCATCCAAACTACAGCATTGTTGAGATCAGCCAGAATACTGTGTGCTGGAGACTTGATGTCACTCAAACTCCAATAGAAAAGCATCGGCTAACGCTGGTATGAAAAACTTGAGAAGGAGTTAACAACAACAACAACAACAATAATAATAATAATAATAATAATAATAATAAGAAGAAGAAGAAGAAGAAAGCAGAGTTACGTCAGCAAGAATACTTTGAAGAGTCCTGGAAACCTAAGGAGACTTGCTGTCTCTCTCACCCCTGTGAAAACCACCTGTTAAAACTGATTTGAAAAACTCGCATTGAGTGAAAATAATATTAATTATGTAAATGTAATTGTAATTGGTGCTTTTGGTACAGTCATCAAAGGGTTGATACAAGAATTGGAGGACTTGGAAATAACAGGACGAATGGAGACCATCCAAACTACTGCACTAGAGACTTGAGGAGACTCGCAGTCTCTCAAACTCCAGTGAAAGACCATCAGCTAATGCTGATGTGAAAAACTCTCAAGGAGGAAAAATAAGAAAGATAAGACCTTGCAAGAGAACTGGAAAAATTAAAGAACATGAAGGTGTCGGTGATAAAAGATGTAATTGGTGAGTTTTGTACTGTCACCAAAGGATTGGTACAGGTACTGGAGAACTCGCAAATAAGAGAACAACTGGAGACCATCCAAACAACAGCATTGTTGAGATCGGCCAGATCGGCAAGTCTCCTCAAGTCCTGGAAACTTGAGGAGACTTGCTGTAACTCAGACTCGAGTGGAAAACCATCGGCAGGGTTAGGGTTAGGGTTAGAAACCATCCGCTAACGCTGGTGTGAAACTCTCATAAGAGTATAATAATAATAATAAGCCATGGTTAATTTTAAAGAAAGGCTGGTTGTCTGACATTGAAATATTAGAAATATGTGGACCCATAAACTGTGAAGAACATACTCAAAGAGAGCTCCCTAAACGAATTGGAACACAAACTATTGAAAGCCAAATAACTACTGAAACACATCGATATTAACACAAGAAGACAGGACAAGTGTAAAATTAATTTTAAAAATCATGAATGAATAAAAGACTACATTATCATCCCTGAGGAATAGGGACTGAACAGTCAAGTTATGAACCGAAAAAATAAATCATGTATTAGGAATGAATGGAAGCAATACTGATTGAATAGGTTCATTCTATGTATAATGCAAATATTTTTAATGATTTTGTTATAGAAATGCACTGGACATCAAGAAGAAAGGGATTTTTAATGGTAAGGAAATAAGGCAAGAATTACTGACAAAATATAGCTATTATTAGTACTCTTATATGCATTGCTGGCAGAGCTATGATATATATATATAAAATCTTCAACAAACGGAAATTGATAAAATAGAATTAAAAGCGAACCATTACCTTCGGTTGATGCCAAAGCAGAGAGAAGAGCAACTAGTTTTATGAGCCACATGTTTTCTCCGCTTGTTGCAAGATAATAGCGGAGAAGGCGAACGTTTTCTTTTATAGGAGAGGTGCGAAATGACGCACTATCCTTTTTACTACTATTTTGAATCATAACGTTCTGATAACATTTATATCTTTTAACGTGGCTTTCAAGTATAAATTGTTTGCTGGGAATCGATGAGTTGAAATCCAGCTGCCATTGTTTTTGTTGTTTTTGATAGCAAAAACATCATTAGGGCTCTTCAATTTATAAGCTGTTTGCATCTTGGTTGGTTGGTTGGTTGATTGATTCTAACGGCATGTCAACTAGTTTAGGATTATTTTATGTTAGGGAATCGCGTTCACTGTACGTTTATATTTACATTTTTTGTCTTGTTTCCAAAGATTTTTTGCATACTGGTATATTATATCAAGTATTTCGATCTGATATGAATAATTTGTTGTAGGGTTTTAAGTATTCTATCAAATACTAATAATTATATGATTTCAAATAATTATTTCAATTTAATCATAGTTATTTGTTTGCACATAGTTATATGATTTCAAGTTACAATTATTAATAATTTCTTGTAAACAATTATAGCTTCAAATAATTATTCTTAATACAAATAATTTAGTTATGATATCAAGTATTCCTATAAAATATGAATAATTCTAAAAGACATGCATTTAACCCATAGATGAGACCCTATAAAGTGCAATCACTCGGGTGGAAGTGGACCTGGGAGTAATGACAATAAAAAATACTACACATTTCCCAGGTTATCAGAACTGGAGCCACACCATCAGACAGTTTGGTGACATAGCCAGAACACCCATTTTGGGAGGGATCTTACCATATATAAGTAACGATAATTCGTAATCCTAATTAAACTTAGAGATGATTAGAACTTGCAAATAATTATATTACCAAGATTCTATAATATTTTTTAAAATTTTCTAATTAAAGGTTATGTTTATGTGTTTTAGTAGTAACTTCGTATTATGTTTAAATCAGATATTAGTATTTTTTTTTCGATTCTCAATGAAACTGTTGAATGATAAGAAAATCTGATACTTTTAAAAGTGCATCAATTATGGGTATGGGTGGGGGATTTAAGAATACTTAAGTCAAACCCGAAATAGCAAGTGTCTTGGGTACAACATTAAACCGCATCTGATGGTGAGGCTCTAGTTTTGAATCACTGGGAAGTGTCGAGTCACCCTTTTCTTACCATTACTCTCATGTCCACTCGGACTTGGAGTGAGAGTATCTGTTAAGTTTACATCTATAAGTCAAATAGATCGGTTTAAGGTCATGTTTAAAGTTATTTCAGATGCTATTCATTCACTGGCTTTCAAAACATTGATATCGCAACAAAATATGAAATGTTTACCTCGGAAGACAACTTTCCTTAGTTTATGTTGGAATTCGATGTCAAATCCACTAAGAGACACCGAAACAGACGCATAAAATTCAGCATAATATTTTAGATTAAACTGGGGCTTTTCAAACTTTTTATTTGATGAACCCTTGTAACTAAATTTAATTTCAGTTCACCCCCAAATCAATGAATTGAATATTAAATTATAAAACTTGACAAATTCACCAATGTTTAATACATCTTACATGAGAAAAGAATCGGTAAATGTAAATGCACGTCTTGAATTCTTGAATCATTTTTAAATGGGAAGGATGCGTTTGGTGGGGGTTGATTTAAAAAAAAAGTGTTTTCGATTCAAGATTAAAATTTTTGCAAAATACAGAAAAGTTATCAAAAATGGAACATAGAATCATATAATAATACTCTCATTAATAAACACCCGACAACACTGAAACTGACTTAACAAGTAAGGATCCAAATCTCTTCTGACAGAGTGGGATTTTTTTCTAGACAATAATATGATTTTAATCTTATTTGTTAAAAATCGGTTACCATGAATAAAAATAGAAATTTCTAAAGACATCTCATAACCTGTTATCAAGAGATATTTTAAAAGTCACGATTTTTATGAAACAATTCGTTTAAAATAGAAGTGTTTTCTTCCGTGAAAAAATGGTTATATTTATCGTTAACGACGTTGAAAAGATCCGTATTTTTTCCATCAGAACCAGATCGGTTGTTCTTTTAAATGAGCCATATACGAGGTGCATACGATAAGTTTCCAGACATTTTTTGTACAAACATTTAAAATTGTCGTAGACTCTTGAAAATTCACTATGTTATTGCTATATATCTTATGGGATGACTGACCAATTTTTATGATTTCAGGTTCAAATGAACAGCTACAGCAGCAATTGGAATACACCCTGATTGTCACTGCTGGAGAATTTCAAAAATCCAATCTGACACTTTAGAAGAACGATACGCAATAAAATTCTGTTTTAAACTTGGAAAAAATGCCACAGAAACGTATGGACCATGCTTCAGACTGCTTTTTGACCGTCTTGCATGAATCGAGCATCAGTTTTTGAGTGGTATAAGAGATTCAAGGAAGGCAGGGAGTCTGTGAGGGATGATGATAGATGTGGGAGGAGTAAGGAAGTCAATACACCAAAGTTGATTGGCCAAAGGGTTATGGTTAGGGTTACTATGTTGAGGGTTTAAGGGAGTTCAGAAAGAGATTCCGTCGGAAGAGGCCAGCACTCTTCAAATCGGGTCTGAGGTATTTCCACCAGGACAATGCACCAGTCCACAACTCCATCCTTGTCACAGACTATTTGACCAAGATGGGCATCAAGATAGTTCCTCGCCCTCCCTATAGTCGAGACCTTGCCCCTGTGACTTTTGGTTATTCCCTAAGCTCACAGGCTCTCGTTATGAGACAATTGAGGAGATGAAAGAGGCTGTGACGAAAGTCATTGACACGCTCACACAAGAGGACTTCTATGGAGCCTTCCAGAAGTTGTTGTAACGGTACAACAAGTGCATTGCAGCTGGAGGAGATTACTTCGTAGGGGACTAGAGTTTCATGTGTGTACTATCAATAAAAGTGCCCATACGAAAAAAGTCTGGAAACGTTTCGTATGCACCTCGTATTTTGAAATTGTCAGAAATGATCAAATGTTCGGCATGCCACTAGCTCCAGTAAAAATCCACATTTTAGACAATTATATTCTGGATCAAATTTATATTCTTTAACATCAACTTCCCATTGAAGAATTTTAAGAAATCTGTTCATCTTCTTTAAAGGTCAGTGATCGTCATCTATCATCGTCGTCTATCATCAAGGCCTACTGACAGATTACCTTATCTCTCTTCCCAACCTTCTCCATCGGGAATACCGGACATTGACATGATGGTTAGAGTGTTCGCCAATGGTCCGGAAGACTTTGGTTCAATCCCAGGCCCCGTCATACCAAAGACTTTAAAAATGGTGCTTGATGCCTCCTTGCTTAACACTCAGAAATATTAGGGATCAAGGGTAAAGTGGAGCAATCCAAGGAAAGCAGTTGCGCCCTCCCCTACACCTTGGGGTTGTAGCTATCGAAAAGGAAGCCTTCGGATCACCCTCGACTACGATCGCCAACTTTACTTACTAGACGGTACTCAGTGTTTACACTGATAAATGCAAGTTTTTACTGATCAGCTGACATTGGTGTGTCCATGTGTAGGAGTCCATTGGAATTAGAGTACATCACTTATCAGTTCGTTCTTACTTTCTTAGCTGTGTCCAGCGTATCTTGCTCGTTTTACTAGGTTGGTTTGTGAGATGAGCGACAAGTGGTCGTACAACTGCTGTTTTGCAGGTTGCCGCTTCCAGTATTTGTTCAAAACAAAATGCAACATCCTTGTACAGTTGCAATCAAACCTTTTCTCCTGGCGTTTCGTTAAATTCGCAGTGTTGCAACCAGTGGTGCAACCATACAATTGAACTGGAAGAAAAAGAACTACCTAAATACAACTAAATTCAAATTCCAAGCAGATACGTCTTCTACAGATAACAGTTCAGCAGATATTTACTAAGCTTAATTCAGTTTGGCACTGGTATAAGTGTGGGGCACACAGTGAAGATCAAATTAACAACACTTGAAATAGTTTGTAAGTCTAACTTACAAATCTTTCTCCCACAACAAGTTACCCTTTTGTAATGACTGCGCTTCTTTGGCACAAATTTCCATTTGCAAATATATTTATGTATGCAAATTAAAGAAAAAGGAAAAGGAATAAAATTGTACTTCATTTTTATAAACAGGACTTCGTTTGTTCTTTCCGGGCTTCGGAATATATAACAAATGATCTGGATGTGGGTATTTGCTTTTCACTTAGCGCTCATGCCTTCGGAAAGGCATAATTCCATCGTTTCTCTCCTCTGCAATGGATAAATACGTAGTTGGATAGACAGAATTTTTAGCCTTAGTTAGCCAATCAGCCAAGAAGGAAAACTCTTAATTCAATCCAGCTGTATTCTGCGTAAAAATTCGCTTTGTTGACTGGGGCAGTAGAATATGCTAAGAGAACCTCTGCAGAGGACTAAGACCATCATAACAAGTGCCCTAGGTATGGCAGTGAAGCATCTGATGGTGAGACCCGAGTCCCGGAGCTTTAAAGAATGTGGAGTGCTTCTTCATTGCCATTACACCCAGTTCCACTCTTTATCGGAGTGGCAGTACCTGTTAGGGGCCTGTGTTCAAACAAATGATTAATATCAAATTGAATTACTAGTATAAGATAGCAATACTTGGAACCAGTTAATAGTACGCAAACAAATAATTAATATTAGATAGGATAATTTTTTGAATTTTAAAGTATCTTGAAGTATTTTAAAATATATACTCTTTTTAAAGCCATATACATATACATATATATATATATATATATATATATATATATATATATATATATATATGAACAGGATTTGGCATTAAATTACCCGCAAAGGGTAAAACACAATCAAATCAAGCCGCTTGCATCACATCCTGCCCATGCCAGAGGGATTGGGTAAATACATGAAAATATACACAAAAATATGGATAGTTTGGAATATTAGTACTGGTCCGTGGCGTGGTAACCTAAAAAACATACAATATTAACCTTGATTCTATTTAAGTTAATTGAATTTGAGTTAATCAAACAAGTTTAAATTGGCTGACATATTTTACACACAAAGGTAGAATTGATTGAAAAAAAATACAGTTTTCCTGATATAAAAATGTGTCACGATAAAAACACGGATTGGCGAGATTCTCACATTTTATCAAAATTTATCACCCGCCAAATTATCACAAACCAAAAATAAATCATCACAACTGTGCATGACACAACTGGTGGCGTTTGTTTTTCAATAGTTTTATCTTTTTTCTGATCGTTTGATACTTGGCTAAACATCGCTATATTTTTAGAGTGGATTCTCTTACCATTAAAGTTTTCCGCATACAGATCACCTTATCCTTCTAAAAAGTTTTAAAAATAAAGATAAAGATAAAAATAAAACAAATAAAACTTAAAAATAAAATATTGATTCAAGAAATCTTTTTTCCTCCTGAGTTACTGTTTGTCTTGTTTGACAGTGTTGGATTGATCGATTGATTGACTGATTGATTTTGAAGACATGTTAACCAGTCTAGTGTTATTAATCCATGCCGAGGGGATATTCAATCACGTTGATATTCCTTTTATTTTGAATAGACATAAAGAGGTCTTCTTTTTTTTTGCACACTGTTGTATAGTTCCAAGTATTGGAGGTATTTATGTCAATTATTATTTACCAGGTATTTTTGGTGCCAGGAAGGGTGCTTAATCGTTTGCTTTTCACCAAGTTCGATTATTAGCATTTGTATATCCATTGATTCACTAACACTGAATAAACGGAAAGGAAAGACGAAACAAACACTCATATAAATAATTAAAACATTCAATAAGTATATATAACATTATAACAAATGTTACGATAATTAACAATGTGTCCCAAAATAAATAAATTACACATTCTACTCGAAGAACAGATATGCATGAAAGAGGGTACAAAATGAAGACTAAATAAAGACGACGTCTTCCTCCATCTTTGACGAAAATCAAAAATAGTAATGTAAATATCTTGTCGAAGACAAGTAAGATATTTACATTACTATTTTGTTATCATATAACTATTTTATCGTGACTGAATGAGTAGTGTTCGCCAATGGTCCGGGAGACCAAGGTTCAATCTCAGGTCGAGTCATAACAAAGACTAAAAAATGGTATTTGATGTCGCCTTGCTTAACACTCAGCTTTATAAGGTAAGGATCAAGGGTAAAGTGGGGCAATCCAGAGAATGGAGTAGCACCCTCCTCTACACCTCGATGTAGTAGCTATTGAAGAGAGCCTTCGGGTCACCCTCGACTAAGATCGCCAACTTTACTAACTAACGAGTTGGAATAGAGCACCTCATCGGAATTGAAGCAAAAATAAAAATCAAGTCTATTTTCTTGTTCCACGAGCAAAGACTAAAAAAAGATTACGTCTTTTCTTTCGAAGAATGAAAGTAAAAAAAAAAAAAAATCGAGATTTAAATCCTCATATGGCAAAAGTAAGACAATTATTTTTGTCTCCCTACACGAGTATTCATATAATACCAATGATTATATGGTTTCAAGTCATTATTTCTATTTGATAATAATCATTCATCGATTGGTTAATTTATTGATTGATTTTACCGTAATTATCTTTTGGCGTTGTATTTTCTTCAACAGGTGTAAGGGTATGTTCATGTGTGTATGTTGGGGGGGATATGTGTCTCTTGTGTGTAAGTGTTAAGAAATGCTCTTTTCACCCTGTCAATAAATACAGTTTCTTTTTCGACTCTAATGTCAAGGGCGAAAAATTTGTCAGTGCGTGAAAGTACGCGGTAAGGGCCAGTGTAAGGTGGAATGAGAGGGGCTTTGACAGTGTCCTTTCTCAGAAAAACGTGAGTCCATGAAGAAATGTCTTTTGGGACAGATGATTTGATGGTTTGTTCCCTCGAGTGCATTGGTGGGAGATTACCAAAATAAGTTCGCAGTCTGTTTATATACAAAGCTGGATCTGTTCCCGTTAAATCTATCGGGTTCAGTATCTGACCTGGTAACGATAGAGGTACTCCGTAGACAAGTTCGGCTGGAGAGTATCCTAGGTTCTCTTTGATAGCTGCGCGACAGCCAAGAAGGACATAGGTACATATTCGCTCCATCGCTGTTGGTTAGGATAGGAGCGCAATGCGGCTCTCAATTGGCGATGGAAGCGTTCTATCATCCAATTAGAAGCAGGGTGATAGTTCGTCGTTCGAGTACGTTTGATCCCTAAAATCCTGGAAAGTTCCTGGAATAGGTGGGATTCAAACTGTCTGCCACGGTCTGTGGTAATAGTTGTTGGAACTCCATAACGCGTTATCCAGCCTGATATACGGATTCAGCTGAAATGTCTTTTAGGAGAATAGCTTCAGGCAACCGTGTGAAACGGTCTATACAGGCCAGGAGGTAGATAAATCCCTGACTGACCCGCCATGGTCCAACAAGATCAATATAGACATGGCTGAACCGAGCGTCTGGTGTGCTGAATGTTCCAAGAGGTGCACGGATATGTTTGTGCACCTTTGACTTTTGGCGAGATACGCTGGAACATATTTGGCCAGAAAAATCTAGCTGAAATCAACTTCACTGTGGTTTTGGGTGTGCCAAATAGTGTAGGGTGTCAAAAACAATCCTAAGATGAGTCATCGGAAAAAAAGGTCGAGGTGCGTTTGTTGAGGTGTCACAGATGATCTGCGTGTCTGCAGTGGGGACTGGCAGGTATACGAATTTGCAAGTTGCAAATTCAGGTGACGATAGATCCAAGGTGTCCAGACGTGGCTGGTCTAAGGCCATCTGCCGTAAGTCGATATTCGAAGGTGAGAACAGAGAATTAATAGGAAGGCGAGACAAGGCGTCTGCCGCAGCATTCTGTTCACCAGAGATATGTCGGATATTGTTGGTAAACTGTGAAACAAAATCCAAGTGGCGAGTTTCGCGAGGAGAATACTTGTCCGGCTTAGAGCGCAGTGTGAACGTAAGTGGACGGTGATCAGTGGCGATCACAAATTGCCGGCCCTCTAGTGAATGCTGAAAGTATTTCACTGCGAGGTATATTGCCTGGAGTTCACGGCCAAACGCGCTATAACGTTGTTCGGCCGGTTTCAGCTGTCTCGAAAAATAAGCGGGAGGTTGTAGCTGTTGTTGGTGTTGCTGTTGCAAAACTGCATCTACAGCTGTGCCCGATGCATCAACGACCAATGAAAACTGGGAGTCGGGTAAAGGATGTGCGAGTAGCGATGTTATTGCTAGCTTCTGCTTTACTTCGTAAAAGCTTTTAGCTGGATGTCATTCTGCGAAATCTGCTCATTTTTCTTTTTTCCTGTTATGTAACAGGTCAGACAGAGGTGACAGGAGATCCGCACAGAGTGGGATGGAACATCTATAGTTGTTAAGCAGACCGAGGAAGTGCCTGAGTTGGCGAAGTGAAGTGGGTAGTTGAAGGTCTTGTAGAGCATTCACCTTTTCAGGTAAGGGAGATATCCCTTACCTGAAAGTTAATGACAAAACATCGAAAACACGGTTAATCCTCACCTGGTACTTCTGAAACCGTTCAAATAGTAGGCGGAGGTGAGTAACTTGTTCCTCAGGTGAGACACTTGCTACAAGGATGTCATCTATATAATTATAGACGAAGTCCAAATCACCCACTACTTCGTCCATGAAGCGTTGGAGGGTACTAGCCGCGTTTCGCAAACCGAAAGGCATAGTTAAAAAATTCAAACGCTCCAAATGGAGTTGTTACTGCAGTTTTAGGTATATCGGCCGGATTTACTGGTATCTGAGGGTAAGCCTTAACCAGGTCTAGTTTGGAGAAGGTCTTACAACCATGCAGAGAGGAAGCGAAGTCCTGTATATGTGGGATTGGGTAACGATCAGGTACCGTAATGGCATTTAGTCGTCGATAGTCCCCAGTCGGACGCCAATCTCCAGAGCGCTTTGGAACCATATGCAAAAGGGAAGCCCATCGACTGGACGAGGGGCGTATAATTTCCAGCTGCAGCATGTGGTTAAATTCTGCCATCGCCGCCTTTAGTTTATCAGCAGGGAGGCGGCGAGGGCGTGAGAACACCGGAGCACCTGTGGTCTCAATGTGGTGAGTTTTTGAGTGAGTTGACTTGCTCACAACAAAATTCAAATTTGTTAACTCTGGGTAAGAGCTTAGTAAGGTTGGGTATGAGTCGTCGGTGGCGGCAATGAAAAATACCGGAAAACCCGTGACGGAAAGTTCCGTATAAGCGTCAATAAGCCGTCGTTTGCGCATATCTACTAAGAGTTTGAAGTGGTGCAGAAAGTCTGAGCCTAGAATGGGGTATGGTAAATCAGCTATAGTAAAAACCCATGTAAAGTCTCTCCGTAATTCCAAGTCCAGAGAACGAGAAATTTGACCGTACGTGAAAATAGGGGAATGATTTACCGCTTGCAGTGTGATGGGCGACACTGGCGGCTTCTCAGTGAGGATTTTCAGTGGCCAGATACTGCAAGCTGCTCTTGTGTCTGCCTGGCGATTGGTCAGTTATAGCCGAATCGCTTGGCGGGGGCATTGATTCGCGAGAGGAAATAGATCTGTGACTGCTACAAACTTAAATAAAACTAAGGAAAAGAATAGCTTTATCTCATTCAGATATCCTGACCAAGCTTGTCATAGGATAACAATATCTGAGGGAGCCACACGAGCATATAACATGGAAACCATGGGACGCAGTATACTGTTTGAGAAGTAAAGCAGATGAATCCAATGGTAGGTCAATTGCGCGCTTCAACAGATGCTGAGCGGAAGAAACTCATCGGTCAATGGCCAGGATCAAATAGTTCAGTCTGGAAATTGCTACTATTCATCTTTAAGAGTAGCATCTATTGATGAAAGAAACAAAACCAGCCTACGAAAGATTATCATGACTCTTATTAAACCCGCATCGCCCTTCACGCGGATAAACAAGGGGTGTATTCTACTGAAGTTGGAAGTTTGGCCCCAAAGTTCGAAAAAGCAGTAATAGATCCCAAACCCAACTTATTTAAATGCAATAGCATTATTAACATAGCAACTTTTTATGTTAGGAATTTAAACACAATAAACCAACTACCCGAGCTTACAGCATCTGTAGCCGAGCACCTAATAGATATTATATGCGTGAAAGAACCATGGTGAACTAGAACTAAAATACCATGATGCCTGTAATGGATGGGCATTTGTCTTGGCATTTGCATAGAAAAACTCCGTTAATGCCACCATAAGAGACGTTTGAATGCTTCTCAGTCCCTGTGCCTTAAAATCACTAAATAGTATTGAGAGAACCCAACCGAGAATGAAGTCAGCTACATTTAATGGCAACCCTTGCATAACAATCGTCTCTTGCTACAGCTCCATCAAAGATGAAACAGATATAACCCCCTTCTATAAGAGCTATCTTCCCTTGTTTGATACATTCCTAAACACAACGTATATTCCGATCACAGAATCGTCTCGGCAAAAATAACCAAGCGTCAACATGGAAATAAGAAAACAACGGTTAAAGCTTCACGTCATAACTGAAACTCATTTATTAATAATGATATAAGCAATCGATATACAGTAACTAAGAAACAAAGTTTATACTGTTCAAGGGTCATCTGGAAGATATACTTAGAATGACAAATATGAAAACTTTGTTCCCACCCACATAGAAGCAGCGGTGGAGTGCACACTAACAAAACCAAGAGCCAAATGTAGAGTTCCCTGGGAGTAAATAGCAGTCAGAGAAAATGAAATAACATGAAAAAAGCATCCTTACTTAATAAAAGAAATTCACCAAAGGATAACGCGCAAAAACTTAAGAAAATCCATCGAGGACTAACACATACCAAAAAGAACAAGTAGAATACATTTAAAACCAAATCAATAAAATGAGAAATTCGGTTGAAGATAACCAATCACGATTAGCATGGCAGACAGTAAATGAAGTGAGCTGAAGGACCCCCACCCCACTGAGAGTTACTGGCCCAAAAGAAAAACTTCAGAAATGGAAAGAACATTTCAAGAATTCGCGCGCAGACCCAACTGAAATCACTGATAAACCTCCAGAAAAGTAAAAAAAAAAAAAAAAGAAAAAAAAATTAGAGAAGTAGACATCAAACTTGGACAGTTTACGAACTTGAAGCAGTATTGGAAAAATTAAAGGCAGAAAAGTTGCAGGCCTCGACGGAAGTATGGAAGATAAGAAATGTTGATGACATACTTCTTCGACAATACAACGCTGTGTATAAAAAAACACTCTAGAGAAATTGACGAAAAGCTGCCTGCTCTCCTTTCCCAGAATCACTAAGAACTACAGAGGAATAATTCTAATTGCTGTAGGAGCTAAGGTGTATAATACCAAGCTTCTTAATTGTATCAAACCTGAAATCGATAAAATTCTTAGGATAAATCTGGACCGCTATTGGAGGAATCGATCCACAACATCAATGATTCTGATGATCTGTCGAATTATTGAAGAAGTACATGCAAAAAATTTCGAGACAACACTACTGTGCAGACACTGGATGCAATCTAGAAGGTCTATCAGGTACGATGGGGACAGGAACGAGTTGTAAGAGAGCGAGAGACTCAGTGAACTCTGTGCTGTCAACACGACTTGATGAAGATGATGATGTTAGTGGTTAGGGATTCATGTTCATTGTATATTCATATTCGCATTTTTTGTTTAATTGTTTCTTAAAAGTTTTTTTGCACACGACCCAATTGAATACGAATAATTTTTAAGCAATTCTATTTGACCCGACCATTCGAGCACAGAATGAACCCGGTAGTAATAGAAATAAAAAGGTACTCCACACTCTCCAGATCTTTAGAGATCTTTACCGTCAGGTCCAATTTAGTGTCAAACTCATAAAACCCCTTTGTGTGCGTGTGTGTGTTTTAAACTTTTCTGCAGGGGAAACATTCAGCATATTCTAAACCCTGTTGTTTGAGAGTTGTTTTTTTTTGCATAGAGTTGTGGGATTTAAAGTATTCCCATAATAAAAATAATTTAGTCTTCCTAATTCAATTACTTTGCACCTTTTATGATTTCAAATATTCTTATCTAATGCTAATAATTATGCTTTCAATTAATTATTTTTATTTGATTTGTGAAATTTGTTTCCACAAAGCTACATCGTTTCAAATTACTAATAATAACCCTTTTAGTTTTAAGTAACAATTCTTAATACTAATAATTTAATTATCTGGTACCAAGAATTTCCATGTAATATAAAAATGTTTAAACCATCAATCACCGCTGTACGTACAAAGCAGAGATCTGTTGGATCTTATGGAATGATCTTTTTAATTTGTCAGCTTTACAACATACTCGAGTCAAATCTAGTGGGTTAGAGATTATCTTAAAAAATTACTGTTTTTACAACATACACAAGTCTCAATGAATTAGGGATTTTTTCATTGTTTTTACAAAATACACGAGTTTCATTTAGTGGATTAGGGATTATTTAAAAATTCCACTTCCTTTACACCGTACACGAGTCTTATTTGGTGGGTTAGGCGTTATTTGAAATATTTCACTGTTTTTTTACAACATACATGAGTCTCAGTGAGTTAGGGTTATTTAAAATATTCTCCTGTTTTTAAAATAGACACTAGTTAGGGATTATTTAAAAATTCTACTTTCTTTACAACATTCACGAGTTGTAAAAACAATGGATTTTTTTAAAGAATCCCTAACTTACTAAATGCGAGTCTAAGCAAAAAAAAGCTTAGTAAGTCACTACATGAATTGTGGAACTAGTGATCCTGTTTCACCGAATATTAGCAGCCCCTTGGGGTCACGTGGCGTCCACTATAAAAAGAGCTCCAACTGAAGGTTCTGCTACTCCCGCCGCTGTTAGCAACAGGTCCATTCGTAGCAGCCCTTGACGGCAAACGTATTTGGTACCTTCCACCAGCCAGGAGCCAAGAGCGACGAACGCACGTGCTGAGTTAAAAGGAACCAAGATCACAGCTAAGTTCCAGCAGGCATTTAATCTGCAAAACTTCACCTTACACCTTATTACCTAACCCTACATAACTTCATCTTTACAACCTTACAACCTAAACTTACAACCTCGCCTAAACCTCACAAACCTTACAAAACCCTACCACCTATCTGAATTTTGAACTCTTTTTTGAACCCTTACATATTCGTTGTTTGTTCCATTTGGTGTAAAACCCTGTTTGTTGTTTCTTGTATAAATTTTGTTACACTAAAAGTCGTTCGTCTCCTTTCTTCAAAAGCTGTCACCCATTTCCCTACTGCTGTTGAAGTACGGTTTATTCTTTTACAAAACGTAGGAATAAACCGGGCTTTTCGGGGCTTATAAAAATCCCCATAGACTCTCATTTAGCGAGTTAGAGATTATTTGAAATATTCCACTGTTTTTACAACATACACGTGAATCGTATTTAATGGGTAATGATTATTTTTAAAATTTTGATCTTATATCTACGCCAACTCTCGTAATTTCTGTTGATTTACGCGTATCTCTGTGTGAAAACTTGATTAAGCACTCCAGTATGTGCAAGTCTCTCACTTTTTTTCTTTCTTACTTTCTTTTTTCTTTCTTACTTTCTTTTTTCTTTCTTTCCTCTATTCTATCTTTCACTTATTCGTTATTATTTTAACTTTACGCTATTCTTTCTTTCTTTCTTATTCTGAAATAATATACAATCAATTCTAAGGAATCGGTTTCCGGGTGTCTAAGAGAGTTTCATTTTAATCTAAAAACTGCACTATTACATTCTGCTTTTTTCGTCATCGACAATACGAAATTATAAAGAAATAAAACCTCGGTCCCATAATGTTTGTTACATTCGCATACAACAGTAATACAATACATGTAACAACTAATCGAGGACAAATGTTGCTGGGTATCGGTGAAAGTTGCTGACAACCAAGAGGAGATGAAGAGATGATCGCGAGTTTATAGCAAAGAAAAAGTAGTCACAGAAAAAATACTATTTACTTTATTATAGTGTTTTAACGTCCGCCTTGACAGATCTCATATCATGAAGATAAGAAGTGGTATTTTTGGTGTCGATGAAGGAATTGCAACATCAGAGCTTGGAAATTTAAACTGTTCATGATTAATAACTGACTGGGACTCTTGAAAAATCCCTAAAATTCGTTTGTTACCGTTTCCCAACTCGAGAAATCTCGTGACTGAATTGTTTTTGTCGGTCACATAGCCGGGTATCAGACTCATTGATGTTGAGGAGGCAGATATTCCATTTCACAAAAGTAGTAATACTTTAGACTATTTCTATTGACACGTTTATAATCGATATTTTTTCGGCCTGCAAACTGTGATAAAAGTAACAAAATCTAAAGAAAGATGTACATAATAAATGCCACTTGTCTTTAACTAAGATTAACAAGGCCAGAAATATGTGGCACCCAGTAACAATCGGAGTCATTAACAATGGTCAGCTTGCCTATTTCGTTAAATATTATGCCATGTAAGGCACTGACAGAATAAATAACAGTTGTTAAAAATTATCAAAGAAAGCATTTAAAAAATATATTTTGCAATTTTTAAAATTATGAAATAAATTTTGTTTTAGTGTTCGTACTAAACTGCATCTGGTTGTGAGGTTCCTATTCTGGAGCTTTGGGGAGCGTTGAATTCCTATTTATTATCATTACACCGAGATCCAACCTGACCGGGAGTGGTATTGTTTGTTAGGGTCCCATCTATGGGTGTCAAATAGATCTGTTTTAAAATTTATGCTAAACTTGATTCTTGAAAATGTATACAATTATTAAATTAAATTATCGATGTTAGACAGGAATACTTGCAACCATTTAAATGTCGGCAAAATATTTCGTTGGTCGGTTAGTTGGTTGGTTGGTTGGATTTTATGATATACCAACCCTTGTAGGTCATTTAATGCCAAATCCTGTTTATACATATATATCAAATATATATGATTTGTAAACAGATTTTATTGATAACATTTTTAAACAAGCTTGAGCTCATTTTTTTGGTACACAGTTAAATTGTTTCAAGTATTGCTCTGTAGCAGTAACAATTTAATTTAACATCAGTCATTTGTTGGCATAAATAAATATGATTTGTAACTAATTTAAAATATGATTTGTAACTTATTTTATTTTTAGATGAATTAAAACTAACCTTTTTGTGCGCAAAAAAAGTTAGTTCTAACCCATGTAAAAATAGAATTAGTTTCTTCTCAGTTAAATGGTTTCAATTATTGCTATCTAACACTAATGATTAAATTTAATATTTATAATTTGGACGCAGTTTAGTGGTTACAAGTGAAGCTTTTTAACACTATTTATGATATAGAACACTATTCATACATCTACACTCAAATGGTTTCAAGTAGTGCAAATAGCTAAATGAGTAGAGTATTCTCCAATGGATAGGAAGACTTGGGTTCAATCCCAGATCGAGTTATACAAAAGACTCAAAAAATGGTACTTGTGTTATATAGCCATAATGACTAAATATAGATGAATGAAGAATGATTATAACAATCTCTATGGTGTGTGAGAGACGGATGGAGACAGGGACAGACTAAGTCAGATTGCCATATTGACCGATAACTTCTTCTTCTCTTGACCATAGCAGACTGTGTTATTTTTAAGACTCCGCTTAGCACTTCTTCTGCATCTCGGCCGGGGATGCTCAATCGGAGGCTGCTGAGGGCAGCTTCCCTCAGTAAAGCACTCTCACTGACTGCAAGATGGCTCTCTCTCAGGCCCACACTGCCTCCAACGGACTCAACTGCCGCGGGCATCTGCATATATTATTTCATCCTATTTACCAACCCCTCCTCTCGGGCAGGATATGACACAAGGTCAATTTTTAAGCGGAGTTTAACAGGTTTGAATTCAGAGTTTTCCTTCTCCTAGACTAGTTGCCTCACTAAGGCTGAATAACCCAGTCTGCCCTACTATTTACCCATAGCTGGAGGAAGAATAATTGGATTCGTACCTTTCCCAAGGGTATTAGTGCTATGTGAAATGCAATCAGTCTCGTCGAGGATTTGAAATCGTGTCGCCGTGTCCATTTCCTACGACGATACCCATTACACCATAGGCACCTCCACCTGCATATATTATTTCATAACGCCCACTTACTTCAGATTAGATCACGTGATCTTCTTCCGCTTATTTACACAGGTGTGTCTCTGACCAACGGCTCGGCCATGGGTCAATATGTAATAACTTGATACCTCCTTGCTTAACACTTGGCCTTATAAAGTACGTATCAAGGGTAAAGTGGAGCAATCCTGGGAAAGGAGTTGTTTCCTTCCCAACACCTCGATGTTGTAGCTATTGAAAAGAGAGCCTTCGGGTCGCCCTCGACTACTGTCACCAACTTTACTTTATTGCTATGTTTCACGAACAATTTAATTAAAACACCATTCATTTGTCAACACAGGAGTTCTATTTCTAACATTCCAATTTAACATAAGGCAATTTAAATGTCAAAAAGTTCAATTGGACCCATAAATGGGACCCTATCAGGTGCTACCACCTGGGAGTAATGACAATGAACGGTAGTCCACATTTCCCAAAACTCAAGGACTGGAGCCTCAATATCAGATAGTCTTGTGTCTTATCTAGGACATTCATTAGGAGTAGTGATATAGTTGGTGTATTCTACAGCCCCAGACACGTGGGCCAGTGTATTTGTTTTATATAAATAGGAATAGTTAATATCATATAACAGTGTATACACAAATGATTCTAGATAAATTGAAGCGTCATTTTAACCAATGCAATATATAATATTTTAGTGTACCATCAAATATTTACAAATGAATCAAATTTCGGTATTAAATAATATATAGAGAATTGAATTATAAAAAAACAAACTAAATCAACCCATTTTTCTATTTTGTGTATTCATAGAAGATAGAACATAAAATGAGATGGGGGGGTGAAGTCACTCTTTCTGTGCCATCACTCCAAGGGTCATCCTAACCTGAAACTCTAGTATCTGATAAGGTCCCATCTATGGGCCAAAAAGACATATTTGAAAATTATTATTATTAGATAAGAATACGTGAAATCATATAACAAATGAATATTATTAAAGAGAATTATTAATGTAAGACTTGAAATCTAAGGATTATTATTAGTAACTTGAAACTGTATAATTGCTAGCAAATTATTGGAGTTAGTTAAGATTAATTAAAATCGTATAAGTATGAGCAAATAAATATTATTAAATAGAAATGATAACTTGAAACCATTTAATTGTGTAGAGATTATTTGTATTAGAAATTCTTTGTGTCATATAACTTTATGCAAAACCTCTTAACATAAAAACGTACCATGAGAACAATCTTCTATGTCATCTACCACTTGACTTTGACCAATCCCAAATTTTTTTTCTCCTCTATATGTTCTGTCCTAAATTATATGTATACATTTTTTTCGTGTAAATGTCACGTACACTAAAATTTTATTAAGTGGAAAAGCTCGTGGCTTATTGCTAAAGTGCTAATCTGCAGCTTCAAAGTCAATTAGTGAGTTAGTCGTGCTAGTCGTGCTATTAGGTTCTTTTTCGGACCAATATCATTGAGAAAGGCATGAACTCACTTATCCCCTTGTCCAACCATTGATTAAATTGTATCACTGTTGTTCTTCTACAAAACAACCCTGACATGCTATTAAATAAAGAGACCAATGGAATCCAACGAATTTACCTCATGCTTAGTTACACAATTTTCTCACATTCCCGTGTGATAATAGTGCAAACCACATAAAAGTTAAATTAGTATCTATAATGTAAATATTTTTTTTAGGTTTTATGCCTGTTTTGCCATAATATTATCAAGCACTTTTCATGAAAAAACTTTTCTCATTTGGATTTCTTCTATTATATATATATATATATATATATATATATATATATATATATATATGTATATATGTAATTCGCCTGCTGGCTGAACAGTATGATACTAAGTCTAACGTAAAGTTGGGCGGGTTTTGATCCCAGCTTCAAGCGTCCTACGTGTCTAGCCACACTGAAGAGTTGTGATACAACGAAACAGTCTGTCTGTGGTTGACAATATATATATATATATATATATATATATATATATATATATATATATATATATGTATATATATATATATATATACACGAGGGTAATTCAACAAATTAAGTGATTTTTCAAAGAACGACACACTTTTCATCCGGGAAAAATTATTTTTCAATATCATCTCAATTTTTTAAAACATATTTTCCCCATCGACAAACAAGGTTTTGTATATCTTCAGCAAAGAAAGTTTTGGGTTGAGTTTTTAGCCATTTGCTCTTCACTTCATGATCGCTAGAAAATTTTATTCCATACAGAAGGTGGAAATCAGAGATAACGAGATCTGGACTGTAAGAAGGATGTGGCAGCTGTTCCCAATCAAACTGACATTGTTTCCACTAAACTTTCTATAGAATGAGGCCCTACATTGTCCTAATGAAACCCAACGACGACTGATCTTAAAAAAGAAAAGATCATCATACACAATTTTGGGTTCTGTATCCAAAGAAATTCAACATTTTTCATAAATGTCCTCTATTGTAACTTTTCTGTCAGGTAAAATAAGACCATCAACTGAATCCACCATCTCAGGTGTCATCGCCATTGTTGCTCTGTCTGGACTGTCTTCATCTTGAATACTATTTTGATCTTATCTGAACAATTTAGCCTATTTGTAAACATTTTTGACTCAATCATGCTTCTCCGTACCCAACACACATTCTTTTGTAAATTTCATATAGTTTGCACTTCTCAGCTACAAAAAAAAAAAATGATGATAAACCTCGGTTCAAGTCTGGAGCACTTATTTTTGTGAGATTTTTTTATCAAGTTTTGCTATAACAAATTCCAAAGATTTCAGAGTTCACATTCATGGGGAAAAATCTGAAAAAACATTATTTTATATTAAAAATCCCCTTGTTGATTGAATGACCCTCGAATATATATATATATATATATGTATATATATATATATATATATATCATGTTCACGTGAACACTTTCCATTTATGCCTACGTAACCAACCAGAAAGATAATTAAGATAAATGAAAAATCATTTCTCATCAGAAGTTATTAATAATTCTTTTCACTCCATGCTACTTTTTCACATCAGTATGGGTTTTTTTACTGGAGTCTGACAGCAAATCTCATCAGGTTTTCCGGACTCTGCGAAGCTGATCACCTCCGTACAAATGGGACGTGAGGATAATGGTGATACCAGTTGTAGTTGGTCCGCTTGGAATTATCCTCAAAGGCTTGGAAACAAAACTGGAGGAATTGGAAATCAGAAGAAGAATCGAGACCATCCAGGCCACAGCACTATTAAGTATTTAAGAGGATATTTTGGAGAACTATCAGATTGATAACTTGAAATAATTTGATCTGTTTATAGATATTGTATGAGTAGTGTGTATCTTCTGTGTAAAGATTCTTAGCTAGAATAGTTAGAAGAGCTCTGGAGGTCTGAAGCGACTTACTATCACTCAGACTCCGGTGTTCTTCAGAGTTCAGTACTGGTACCTTTGTTGTTTTTAATATTCATAAATGATTTACCTAATGATATAAAATCAGAAATAAAACTATTTGCTGATGACGTTAAACTATTTGTTAGACCATTATCAAAAGAAACAGCACCGATAGATCTAAATAAATTGTCATTTGGAATATATTTGGAAATTTAGATTTCATATTGAAAAATATAAAGCACTGTATACTGGATCCAAAAACATTTGAGTTGAATACTCCCCTTCCCTAAAAAGGGGGACCTCGGATTAGCCAAAAACTACCGAGGCATAACACATCCATAGCGGCCAAAATCTACAATGCCCTACTACGAAACCGCATAGAACCCAAAATCGACAACATACTTAGGAAAAACCAAAATAGTTTCCGAAGAAATAGATCCACGACCTCACAAATATTAACCATCCGTAGAATCCTTGAAGGTGTACGGGCAAAAAACCTACAAGCGACATTAATATTTGTTGACTTTACCAAGGCTTTTGATTCCATTCAAAGAGGAAAGATGGAACAAATCCTACTAGCGTACGGCATACCTAAAGAAACCGTTGCGGCAATAACGATTCTCTATAGAAACACCAAAGTAAAAGTACGATCACCAGATGGAGACACAGATTACTTCGACATAGTAGCAGGAGTACTACAAGGGGACACGCTGGCTCCGTACCTCTTTATCATTTGTCTAGACTACGTACTTAGAACATCGATTGACAAAATCAAAGAGAATGGCTTCGAACTGACGAAGAAAAGAAGCAGAAGGTACCCCGCAACAACAATTACCGATGCCGACTACGCCGATGACACAGCGATACTGGCAAATACACCTGACCAAGCCGAAACACTACTGCATAGTTTGGAACGAGCAGCAGCAAGCATAGGCCTCTATGTTAATGCACACAAAACGGAATATATGTGCTATAATCAAACGGGGGACATCTCCACTCTAGAAGGAACCCCTCTGAAACTAGTAGACAAATTTACTTACCTAGGAAGCAGCGTCGAATCAACCGAAAAGGACATCGAAACGAGGTTAACGAAAGCATGGACAGCTATCAATAGGCTATCGATTATATGGAAATCAGACCTAACCGATAAAATCAAACGCAGTTTCTTCCAGGCAGCGGTCACATCGATACTGCTATATGGCTGCACTACATGGACGCTAACAAAACGGCTGGAGAAGAAGCTAGACGGCAATTACACAAGAATGCTACGTGCAATCTTGAACAAGCCCTGGCGGCAACACTCCACAAGACACCAACTGTACGGCCACCTGCCCCCTATCACGAAAACTATTCAAGTTAGGCGAACCAGACATGCAGGACACTGCTGGAGAAGCAGGGACGAACTCATAAGAGATGTACTCTTATGGAATCCCACACATGGCCGTGCAAAAGCAGGACGACCAGCACGAACATACATTCAGCAGCTATGTGAGGATATGGGATGTTTTCCTGAAGACCTACCTAGGGCGATGAACGATAGGGAGGAGTGGTGAGAGAGGGTCAGGGATATCCGTGCTTCCAGCGCGATATGATGATGATGATGATGATGACTTAAGCCACAGGGAAATCGAAAAAGTAAATGTGGAATGCGATCAAGGGGTTGGCTTTGATAATACATTTAAAGCTAACAATTATATTTTGTCAATTGTATCGAAGCCAAATAGAATGATTGACTAGATTTTTGATAATTTCCTTTCAAGAGAAGCAAATTTTTGTTTTAGAATATATATAAAACCTTAATAAGACTTCATATCGAATATTGTACACAGGCCTGGATTCCAGTGTTGAGACAAAGAAATTGGAGCGTGATACTTGGTGTTTCACAACTGTTTTCACAGATTTTCCCTGTTGGCTTTATTCTCTTTCTCGTTTCAGATTATTGCTGGAAAATAGTTGACACTTTCATACATTTGACTTAATATGGCGAAATCATGCCTTGGATGATGGAACAGAAGATCTTTTAGGTGAAGGCATATCATGTAACTAAATCTTTTTAAGTTGAATGTCAACACATTTCAAAACAGGATTTTCAAGTTGGTGAAGAACTTTGAAGCTCATGGCACTTGAGAAGATTATACATCGCACTGAAGACAGTCATCATTGAGAAGATTCAAGCTATCCCCTAGGAGGAATGTGCACGCATTATCAACAACTTTACACGCTGCATTCAACAGTACCTTCAACTGAACGACAGACATCTGGGTCATGTACTCTAGGGCTTCTCTTCATATGTTTGGTTCATGTTTGAAATTAAATGGTTGCAGACTGTAAAATATGATCCTTTCACCTTTTAGTAAATGTAATTTTTATTACTTTTATGATTTATGGTCCTTCATTTCTTCTTTGTGTTCGATCATTTTGTTTTAGAAATTGTGAAATCCTCTGGAAGTGGAAGAAGAGTGACAAAAATAATTTTAAAAAAGTAAAATTACAGTTACTGAGAGAGATTGGAAAAATTAGAATCAACCACTTTATAAAAAGAAAAAATGAGAGTTGATCTAATTGAAACATTCAAATTAATTAATAGATTTTCTAATTATGGTAGACATTTTTTAAATATTTCTCCTCGAACTGAAAATTTACTGTCAAAGCTGATTTGAAAGAAAAAATCGGATATTTTTGCTAAAAGAGCAATAAATTTTCGAAATAAATTGCCTAATTAGGTCAAAACAGCAATAGTGTCAAAAGATTAAGATTAAATTGGATGATTCCCGAAAAAAATAGTAAGAAAAAGAATTTAAGAGGATATTTTGGAGAAGTATCAGATTGATAACTTGAAATAATTTGATCTGTATATAGATATTGTATGAGTAGTGTGTATCTTCTGTGTAAACATGCGAGAAGATAGTAAAAAGCGAAGATGCTCAAGGATGTCCCGGCGGACCACAGAATAAATCTGAAGGAAAGTGAAAAGAAGGATAAGCACCTCAACCTTGCTAGAGAATTAAAAAAAAAACTGTGGAACATGAAAGTAACGATTGTGCCAATTGTGATTGGTGCATTAGGCACAATAACTAAAGGATTATTAAAAGGCCTGGAGGACTTGGAAGTCGGCGGACAGGCAGAGACTATCCAAACGACAGCACTGCTAAGAACGGCTAGAATCCTGATATGAGTTCTGAAGACTTGAGGAGACTTGCTGTCACTCAAACTCCAGTGAAAAACCATCAGCTGACACTGATGTGAAAAACTCTAAAGGATAATAATAATAATAATAATAATAATAATAATAATAAAGTTTTATTCCAAAAGTATTTACAAAAACAAAGACAACGCAGTTTTTAGAAATAAACTTTTATATTATTTTTTCTTCGTATTTTGAAAGAAAAACAACAAAAACGATCATCCAAAACTGATTGAAGTCTTTAGGTTGAAAAAAAAGCATTTTTGGCAGATCGTTTAGTATTTTCTTTTATTCAAGGGCATTCGGACTTGGCATCGAATTTCTGCGATGATCCACTCACAACCGTTGCATCCTTAAGGCAAAAGTGAGACCTAAAAAAAAGGATGTTATTTGATCATTTCATTTGATTGCTATCGTTTGTAGATCATGAAAACAATTTTGGTCTTTCTTTACTACTATTTCTACGACTATAGTATTGGACAAAAAAACAAACAAAAAAAAAAAAAAGCAAACAATGATAGTGAAAAAAAACTGAACCATTTTTATAACAGCCACAAATTTGAAAGGGAATTTTAAAAATAGGCACTTCCTAAAAGTGCCTATTTTCAAAATTCCCTTAATTATAGAGGAAAATCATAATTTTCTAAATAGAACATTTTCAGAAATACTAAAAACAGGAAATTTTTCAGAATTTTCTTTTCCTTGACTTAAATTTATGCTAAGTCTTTTGTAACTGGCTTGTAAGCAATTGTCTGAATTTGAAAAAGGTCCATTTGTGACATTCAATCATTGTGGCGATATTACAAAGAAGTTGAATTGCTAACATTCATCGATTGATGTCAGTTGTTGTTTTTTCCCATACTGTACTACTGCAACTACTACTCCTACTGGTTGATAATACACACTCCATATGGGACATTATATAAACTGACCTTTTTATTGCAATAATAAGCGCAAATACAATCCTCAAAATACACCGCTCGGCGTTAACAAATATGCACCATTCGATGTTAATAAATTTAGTCAAAATTAACGTTTATGTATCGTTTGTGCTCATTGGTCGCATTACATATGTAGACACAACATGCTATTTTAGGTTTGATTTTCAAATGACAAAAGAAAACTCATTGGAAAAAAGGTAAAAGTCAGAATTTTGGTTTTGGAAAATGTGGGATTCCCTACTCTCTCTCTCTCTCTCTCTCTCTCTCTCTCTCTCTCTCTCTCTTTCCATCCATCTCAGTTGACTATCACTCTTGCTAATTTTGTTAGACAACGCCCAGTGTCCGTGCTGATGTCTGTAAGATTTTTCTGGTCAGCCAACACTGGTCAGTCTGTTTGTTGGGGTCTATTGGAGAACGTCGTTTTTTAATTAGTCCTTACTCCACCAGTAGCGCCCGGCATCTCTTATTCGTTTTACTTGCATGGTTTGTGAGATAGGAGATGAGTGACCGTACAGCTGCTGTTTTGATCAAAACAGCATGCAGCGTCCTTGTGTAGTTCTTATTAAGCTTTTTCTCAAAGCGTTTCGTTAGAGTCCAAGTGATGCAGCCATACCGTAGTACTCACGGTTACAGCTTGGAGAAACTACCGTTTTATTTCATCGGAGAGATCAGATTTGTGCATAGTTGATAACATGTAAATATCAGTTCACGCTTTGCCCATACGTTTGATGATATCACTTTCAGTAGATGAGATATGGTTACCGAGGTAGTCAACTAGTTTCATGGGCTTTCCACTGCCGTAGTTAAATGAAAAGATAAAGATTCAGTTTAACTTGACGGACACAAAATAAGGGTACAGTTTAACATTAAAGTTACAATGTAAATCAATCACCTTATCAATAACTGAAAACATTCTTGTCATTATTTTGTCGTGCTGTGTGAGTTTTTACATGATTCATATACTCGTGTTACATTACAAAAAATGTTGGATGTACGGATAAAAGAAATTAGCACTCATTGGTATGGAGAATGTTGACACTAGGGATGCAGACCCATTTTCACCCGGAAGCAGTACAAAGTACAAATAACAAAAAGGACAATGTTTAAGAGACGTGAGTGAGTTGTGAAAATATGCACACTATACAATACGATTAAAATAACACCCGGAAGACTCAACATGTTCAAAGTGCTGCCGACGTGTGTAGGATCACTATCTTCTGTCGAACTCGGGCGAACTCTCTTTCCCTCTCTCGTACTTTCTACCAATTTCTTTCTCTCTCTCTCTCTCTCTCTCTCTCTCTCTCTCTCTCTCCCTCACCTTCAAATACGTGATTCACGTTGATGTGATATACATATATATATATATATATATATATTTCTATTCGTAGATGTATATATATATATATATACATATATAAATCCGTCTTCGTCTGTTCTTTCTTGACATCCGACTATATCATATAAGATATATTACACGTTTAGCGTAACGGTTATCGTCGGGGTAAATATAATCAGTGACCCGAGTTCAAACCTTGGGCATGACTGTTTGCATTTCACTAAGAAGAAAAATTTGGCAGAAGGAAAACTCGTGATAATCCTTTAGTCATTTGAATACTCGGGATAATCCTTTACGCGTTTAAATTCCCAGAATAGTTCATTATTGGTATAAATACTTTTTCTCAGAAACTCTCTTTTTAGAATTAACTTTTTTTACGAAGTTTTCTTTTTAACGGCAAGACTTAAACTCTCTTTGGGAATAGGAGACTGATCTATTTTCTTTGTATTTACTTGTCCAACGATAAATATCATAGATGAGTTATAAGAGGATTTTTAGAGGCTGATCTAGCGAAAATTCACCGGTAAAAGATTTTAAGCGTTTCTACAGAGTGCAGCAGTTGATCTTACAGTTTTTGGGTTCCACCTCCAAAAATGGACAACGATTCCAACTTCCATTCATCGTTGAAGAGGAAACCAATGAGGTTGGCTGTCTCAACATATTTGACCTCGACACTTTTCAATTCACCGATGTCCACCCGAGCCTTCATTGATGTAACGAAATGCTCATGGGGAGTCAATAACTTGTTGTGTCTGTAAAAGAAAAAACATGAAGTTGACACTTATAATTATTATCTAAGTATAAGAATAATCATTAATTATTCATAATTCTATGTTATCAGTTATTGCAATCAAGCAATATTTTAAAAGCAATTTGATGGTTTCAAGTAACTACGAGGGTCATTCGAAAATTTTGCAATATTTTGGTAACGTGAGTCATAATTTAGGTTAGGTTAGGTTTCTTTGTTTAATGGCATATCAACCTTGGTGGGTTATTTAATGCCAAAGCCATCTTTCTAAAACAGCAGTGATGCTATTTAACCCAGAGCTGGGAGGATAGGGGATTCATACCTTTCCCCTTTGTCCGAAAGTGAACTTAATAGCACGACTGGAGTTCGAACTCACTTACTACGATTCCGTAGTCCACAGTTTTAATCATTACACCACGATAATTTGGTATCTCAGGATTCTTTTGAAGTAGACAAACCACACTGAACCGTGAGATGTCGACCTTGCTTGATACTCTTCGTCAGATTTGTTTCGATAGATTATAGCGCGGCCTCAGAATACACGATTTTTGGACTACTTGGTCGAGGTTCTTGCATCGAGAGCAAAATATCTTCAATATTCTACTTACTGTACTGTGATCAACTGTATCTTCATCTTTCGTACAGCAAATGTTTTTGACCACTTCTGTGGTGTTATGTCCCAGTTCGAACTTGTAGCATAAGTTTGCGCATTCATCTGTGCGGCTTTCAAATCCCATACGGATGGAAACAATGCACAACGTGTCAATGCACCAACTACCACAATACTACTAACCACTGCAAGTACCTTTTCCACGGTTGTTCCACGTGACATATGTACCAAAATATTGCAAAACTTTAAGTACAAATCTAACCATAGAAAAATCATTTCATAAAATTAATGGAATTCATTTCTCAGATAATAGGAAAAAAATGAAGCTCACCAACCGAGCAGTTTTTTTTAAAGAAATATCTACAGTTGGTGTCTAACGAAAAAACAAAAACAGAACAAAACATCCCTGTTGTGGGTTAATTATTATCACTAATGTTCTTCTAGAAGGATGGATTTAGCATCAAATAACCCATGAAGATTAATATGCCATTAAAGCAACGAAACGAAACGAAACCAAAACAAAACAATATAGAATTTACTTACCCGGTAATATCTAATGATTCAGACTTTCCTTTTGTTCCAAACAGTGTCAAATAAATGACCCCGTTGATTGTCGTCTGACCAGAAATATTTACTTGGTAATGGTAAGCTGCAACAGATACGTGATCGGAAGTTATATGAATAAAAACAAACACATCTGGATATAGGGACTGTTATAGTATCGTGCAAAAGTTTGGAAATCCCGCTCAATAATCATAATAATAACATTATTTTTATCTATTCAAAAATAATTACATTCTTTTATCATCTACAAAATCTTAATAGATAAGAAATATACATTAACGTATTTCAAAAAAGTTTGTATTTACAAGGGAAGTACGATAGGTGATCAAAAAGTCTCGAAACTGACGTTGTATTTACAAATACAGAACTAAACAATAAATAAACTGTTTTTGTCCCATAATAATTTATACATTTCTATATACATTTCTTTTTCTAAACATAACATCCACTTTGGGATAGAGGTAGTATTACATGAGGTGTGTTCAAAAAGTAACGAAGGGGAGAAAGTGGCTTTTAAGATAATACGTACGTTGGTCTTACCACTACGACTCTTTCAAGACGTTTTACAAATGCAACTTAATGATTCTAGTTCTATAGCCCAACATCTTAAAAATCGCTATCTTCTCAAATCCAAATTTCGAAAAATTCTAGTTGAAAACATGACTATAATAGCTCATGAAAATGATAAGCCACAACTACAATCCTAACCGACTCATTGGCCTAGTGAGTAGAGTGTTCGCCAATGGTCCGGGAGACCTGGGTTCAATCCCAAGTTGCGTCATACCAAAGACTTTTAAAATGGTACTTGATACCTCCTTGCTTAACACTCAGCACTATAAGGTAAGGATCAAGGGTAAAATGGAGCAATCCAGGGAAAGGAGTAACGCCCTTCCCTACACCTCGGTGTAGTAGCTATTGAAAAGGGAGCCTTCTGGTCGCCCTCGACTACGGCCGCCAACTTACAATCCTAGAAGTTTTACATATAAAAACAAAAAAGCTTTAAATTAATTGAATTGACTTTGAAAATAGCGACAATGTTTTGAAATGCCTTTCGTTTTTTTGGGGGGGGTGCATGAATTATTAACGAAGTGAAAAAGATAGAAAATTTCAAAATATCCTATTTTTTCCATAAATATTTTATTTCCGTCGAAAGCGTTTTGTTTTAAATTCGTTCAGTGTCATTAACATCTCAGTTTAACCCAAGCATACGTTTTCGCAATTTTTGCAATTTAAAAAAAAATCTGAATAAAAAACAATCTTTACATTTGAAAACAACCCCTGATGATGGCCTATGAAGGGTCCGAAAGCTCTTGGGACAATTTCGGTAAATTCATCAACCAACTCCATCCTAAAACTAAAACACTTGTCAGGAAACTTGAAAGGATCCCAATAAAATTATATTGACAAAATGTGTCTTTATTATTTAATCAAGCACACACACACACACACACACACACATATATATATATATATATATATATATATATATATATATATATATGTGTGTGTGTGTGTGTGTGTGTGTGTGTACATATATATACTGGTAAAGCCAGCTATTAATTGCTTAGTGGTAAACATCTAATGAGCCTCCAAACAATTGGATCCTGAAGGTTGAAAATTTGTTAAGGATGTCATTACTCGAAGATGAATGTGAAACAGGGAGTACAAATCCCCAAAATTATTAAAGGAAACACTATGCTATTCTCAGAAATGCAAAGTGAAAATAAATTTAGCATGAACTGGGTTTTAGCGGTAGAGAAATTGTTATTATTTTAGGCGAGTGAGAAGTTGTAACGTGTGTGTGTGTGTGTGTGTGTGTGTTTACGTTGAGTTGTTTCCTCGCTAAGTTTGTAAAATATATAAAGGATAGAAGTTCCAAGATGTCGAAATGTTTTTATGATAGTTTTTAATGGCAGCATGGAATATAGAGTTTGCGTTTGTGCTACAAGCCTCGTGGGAAAGGAAAGAAGTAAAGAGACGAAATGGAGTTATGAGAGAGTAGAGAGATAGCAGCGTGTATTGTTGGACGTACGAGGGGTTATGTTCGCCATATTTTAGCAAAAGTCGTGTTTGCTGTTTGAGGAAATAGAGGTTGAAGTCACCGTTAGTTGTGGTTCTCGTTGTTTGGGGGAGAAGCGTGGGTGTCTCCAGAAAATGTTGCCAGAGGTGAAGTAGTCGCTAGGCGCCGGAGCAGAATTAGACATCGCAATCGACATAGCCAATTTTGAGGGTGAAATAAAGTTGTTCCTGTGTGTGGTGTATTGAATTTATCTAATTCATATTCAACTGGGATCCCTTGGTCTAAGAGAAATAGACGCAAGGGATCCATAAATTAGATAGGTTCCCTCATTGTGTCCATGCTGCTGCTGCTATTTAAGAGCAGGCAGATGGGACGTCTGTACAGAACCAAGTCGTTCTGCAAAAAGGGGTGTTAGACGGTTTTTCCCCAGTTTGGGCTGAATAGGATAAGTCATCCTGATTGGGTGAAATTATGCGTCGAATTAAATTACGCGCCAAACCAAAATACGAAAATTCCTTCTGCTACTGGGTTATTCAAGAGTAGGACTCTCCTCTCTCTCTCTCTCTCTCTCTCTCTCTCACACACACACACACACACGCACGCACACCGTGTATTCTTATCCCTGATGGAAAACTGCTAATTTTAGTTATAAATTGAATTATAAATTGAATTACTATGACCAGAAAATCCAACAAACGCAGCGTGCAACATACGGAACCACTTCAATTTATAATATAATTACTCTACTTAAAAAAGAAAATGTACATGCTAATTTTAGCTTTTCCTAAATTATTATCACCATAATCTTCTTTGCATTTTGTCAGAATACTCTTCGCTAATGTTATCGTGGCAGTAAAAGGCTTTGGAGTCCTGCATTGGAGTTGGGAAATGGCCGACGGTAAAATGTAAGGAAATACAGATACTTTCAGTATTGTGTTTTTTTTGTTTGTTTTTTTTTTTTTTTTGTTCTTTAAACGCTAAAAAATACACATAAAAGCAGGTTTATTTACCGTAATCGTTTGTGTATAACACGCACTTTTTTCCACATTGTAAAATTAAGGATGGTATGTCTATGATTTTGTTTCTCTTTATATAAGCTTATTTTTGTGTGAACATGTCTGTGTGTTTGCTCTAAATACAGTGTAAATGTTCTGTTTCAAAACATAAGTAAACTGCATAGATTTTTATTTCTAGATTGTATGAACCAAATCAAAAGTTGAATGAATATTAATTTTTGCTACCACAAGTTTAAAGTTAGTGTGTATTTTATACAAGATGCTTTTTTCCCAGAATTTCGAAGTATAAATTTAAGGGTGAGTGTTACATATAAATGCGTGCAATACACTAAAAATTAAATGAGAGAGAGAGAGAGAGAGAGAGAGAGAGAGAGAGAGAGAGAGAGAGAGAGAGAGAGAGTGGGGTCGGGAATTGAGATTCATCAAGATACTGGTAAGAATTTTCTAGGATACTGTTGCTAATGCCGTGAGTTCGATCTTCAAGCGTTTTTTCATACTTGTGTCCGACTTATATGATCTTAGTAAATATCAAAGACTAAGAAGAAGACTCAAAGGAGGAGGAGGAGGAGAAGGAGGAGGAAGAGGAGGAGAAGGAGGAAACAGCAGTTGCAGCAGTCACAGCAGCAGACGAAGAAGAAGAAGAAGAAGAGGAGGGGGATGAAGCAGAACAATAAGAAAGAAGAAGAATCCGCAGCAGCAGCAGCAGAAGAAGAAGAAACTTACCACAAAATGGCGCTTTATCAAATGTCTCCAACATATGTACTCCTCGTCCAGGGGCTTTGTCTGCGTGGAATCCCATTCTTCCTCTTTCTTCTTGTGTATGAATACATTTGCCAGAATGAAGATCACCTTCCGATTTGCAAGGGTAAGTATAGAAGGCACACGGTGTATTGATGGACTCGATGAAGAGGAATTCAGCTCTTTTATGACTGCAGAGAAATGTCGTTTTGATATCTGAAATGACAACTCAAAATACTTTATTCAATTGCGTTGTTCACTCACGTCGCACCTTTCATAAAAAAGAATAAATACACTCCTTGTGCAACTCCTACTGATATAAGTTTTAAAATAAGGAAACCTAAAAGAAAAAAAAAAGTTTTTACTTGTCAAAAAACGCCAAAATGCTGAGGCTAAACTGTGTCTGATGGTAAAACTGTTAGTTCTGGAGAGTGCGGAGTAGCCTTTTTTGTTTCTCGGTCCACTCTGACTCAGTGTGGTAGTAGCTGTTAGGTTGCCATCTACGGATCAAATAAATCTGAAAATTACTTGGATTAGATAGGAAAACTTGATGCCATATATTGTGCAAATTATTCGCATTAAAAATAGTTATTTCAAGTAATAAGTTAAGGATCATTATTATTAGTTACTTGAATCCACGCGACTGCAAGCAAACAAGTGAATATTATTTAATGTAAATAATTACTTGAAACAATATTAATGTGTGTATATTGTTAGTATTATTAAGGAATACTTTAGTCGTAGTGGTAGTACCTGTTAAGGCCTCATCTCTGAGTCAAATAGAACTGTTTAAAAATTATTTGTATTCTATAGGAATGCTTGATGCCATATAACTGTAAATTATTTGTGTTGAAAATAGTTACTTGTTATAATTGTTTACTAAGGTTTATCATTATTATTGACTTGAAACAATATAACCATTGTGTGCAAAAAAAAAATGAGTATTAATGAATAGAAATAATTAATTGAAACTATACAATTATTAGTATTATATAAGAATACTTAAAACCATACAACTGTGCAATTTATTTGTATTAGATAGGAATACTTGATATATAACTGTTTACGAAAAATATCTTGAGAAACAACAAAACAAAAACGTAAATATAATGCGTGTAGCCATTACTCCCAGATCTGCATTGACCCGAGATTATAGTACCGGTTAGCGTCTCATCTATGGGTCAAATCGATCTGTTTCAAAATTAGCAGGATTAGTACGGGGTGCAGTAAAAATACTTCCCATATTTAAAACTGTTGACTGTGTGGAGCAAGTGAACTTAAACAAGTGATAATCGTAGCAGCATCTTTTTACCATTTACGATCATGGATTGGACTGGTGCACACCGTACATTTGCCGTTAAAATGTTTTTTATATGACTGGCAAGTCTGTAATTAGTACACAGAAAGCTTTTCGTGCTCATTTCATGTTACGTCAAAATTATGCTGTTCCGGATAGAATTTTCAACACATAGCAGTTTCGAAATAGCATCATTATGGCATAACATGAAATAAGCAGGAAATGCTCTCCGTATAACAATTACAGATTCACCAACCTTAAAAAGCTTTTCAATACCAAATACATAATATGCACTGATCTTATCTGAAAGAAAAAAGTGAGACATTAGCTCGATGGAGCTTTCATTACCACTTGCCCAAATTCACTTGCTCCACACAGGTGACAGTTCGAAATATGGGGGTATAAGTAGTGGAAAAGAATAAGTGAAACAACAATGAGAAAAATACGGTAGAAATCTCCGGGAATCATCGGCTGGGAAGGCATTCCAGAAGTCAGGTTTCAGTCCTGGAATTCTGAGGAAGGTGGAATCATTAATACCAGGTCCACTGACTAGGAGTGATAGTATATTTTAGGGTCTTATCTAAAGTTCATGCAGATTTGTTTAAAATAATTGTTTAACTAATTCGAGCAACATTAATATATTGATTCTTAAAAACATTAATTCTTAAAACTTTAATATTGTGACTAAATGTGAAGTGTTTATCTGTTTAATTAGTTATTGTGAAAATACATTTTTGTATTGTATATAACTGGAGATCATAATTTTTAAACTAACTCCGGCATAAAATAACCCAACAAGAGTTGACATGCCGCACACAAACCAACCAGCCAACCAACCAATAACACACTGAAGTTTATCGGTTTAGTCTTATTTTGATGCTTTCTTATTTTTTAAGGTACGATCATGTTCCCCTAATAGTGCTTAAATTTTAAATTTTATTTATAGTAAATAAAGATATTTTTATTATTTCTTATCCTGTTTGGTCAAAACTTCAAAAAATTAATAACTTTACTAATCTACAATCAAACTAAAAATATATACAAGACTGTGATTCTTTAATATTAAAAGTGAGTTACCTCACCCAAATCAAAAGCGAGTTCGAACTCCAATCACGCTATTACGTTTACTTTCGGACTAATATCCTTAGAAAAGGTATGAATACCCTTATTTCCCCAGCAATGGGTTCCACGAAGTTTGATACGCCATGAGACAAAGAAACCAAACCAAATTTGCACCCACGTATTTTCAGTCTTTATACGAAACCTAATCTTTTTTTGTTTGTTTGTAGGTTTAAAATAACGAACGATACGGTTTAACGGAGACTACCGAAAAATATGCTAAAACTCACTTTATGCACTTACTGTTTGCTAGGGTTTTATTATTCAACCATCCTGTAATTCCCCCGACGATTGTGGCTGGAAACTTATTGTGAGGACATCCCGGCTGAAACTTCCCTCCATTCGGGAAAAAATCGACGTGTCCCATTGGCTGACGCACCCCGAGGCCAAAATCGAGTAGAGTGCCAGCGTCTGTGTGAATCGAATCCACAAACTGAGCATCAGTGGGGTCCAAACGAACGGCTGGGTCAGTGGACTCAAAGTACGGGCCAGTTGGGTCCAAAGCTGACAAAGTAAATTACAAAAAAATGAAAAAAAAAAAAAAAAAAAAAAAAATGTAGTGATGTAAAAATTGCTGAATGGTATTTTTTTATTTCAGATATGGCGACAATTTTTTTGTGAGATTTTGCTTTTCATTGGTCAATAAAAATTTTAAAGGATCTGTGTTTTTAATGACTAACTAAGGTTTTTGACTAAGATGTGGCACAAGGCCATATGAATGGGGCACCCAAAGAGATTTGAAATCACTCGTAAAGTCTAGCTTGCTAACCATTATGCCACCCGAGGATCCATGCTTTATTCATAAAATAAAAATCTTCTTGTCTCATCCTACGTGAAACTGCATCACGCAGACTCCTTGAGGGGGATAGGGCTGTCGACATTTTGAGGAGTATCGGGTTGTAAACTCTTTTAGGTGTGTAGGGATTTTTCTTCGAGAACTTTCGAAACTTTCGCAATACAACACTATTCATATCTCATTTGGTATGTAGTACACTGGAAGGATCGAACTCACAAACTGATTGGCGAGATTAGCTTGCTAACTATTATACCATCACGAGTTGGTCGTGCAGCAATGATCTTGGATGTTTTGATATCTAGTAAGGTTCGAACTCAGTATTCGTAGAGTCGTGGAAACAGACTAGGGATATCACAAGAATAAATTAACTGATATAATAAATCTAAGGCGGCGCGCCAGGAAATGGGATCGGTGATCCAATTTCAAATTCACTTTTATGCTAATGTCCTCAGAAAAGGAAAGAATCGATCTGTTCTCCTCGAAACTATGGATAAACAGAAGGGCAAACAAATTTCTTTATCCTTGGTTAGGCAACCAGTCTAGGAGAAGGAAAAGGCAAGAATATATCTGTTTTCCCTGAAACTATGGGTAAATAGAAGGGCAAACAATGTTCTTTAACCTTGACTAGGCAACCAGTGTAAGAGAAGGAAAACTCTCAATTCAAACCAGCAGTACCCTGCTTAAAATTTGACCTTGTGTCACATACAGCCTGTGGCAGAGAGGTTGGGTAAATACAATACATTTCCTAAGCATAGGCGGTAGAATGAGAACAATATATCGTGTGGATTAAATTAAGTTGTCTATATAAAATTCCTGAAAGGTTACCCGACTACGGTAGATACCTAGAGAAGGTCGAAGAGAGCAATAGCTGCAATGTCATGATTATGATAACAAACGAAATGAAAACTCTAGTTCATCTTACCTGTAATTCTCTTGATATGCACTTTTTCACCAACGTAGCCGGCGATGTGAGACCCGAGGCTATGGCCGATCAAGTGAATTTTGAGGTAGGGGTTCTTAAAGACTTTACTCAAGCTCTTTATCATGAGAGATATCTGAATACCAACCACTCTTCCATTCGAACAGGCAGTCGGGTAGATAGCAAAAGAGCCGTTCCTCCAGTCCACTGACATAACGTTGTAATTATCCTGGGGTGGGAGAGAAGGAAGAGAGAAAAAAAAAACACGAATAAACACCTTTTTGTATTCTACGTTAACTTTGCTTGCGTGAGTAAAATACAATTTTACGTTTGAAATAAAGATGGGTGGTCAGTGGTAGAGTTCGATCCCGAATAAGAAAATAAAATAAATAAATTGTCATATGCTGACTTTCTTAAAGACATGCCAACAGGCCAATAGGCCCTCATCATATGAAAATCTGCAGTAGCATAAACTTCCGCCACATTTCATTTGCCTTTCTAATCAGACTAAGCTTACTTAATTCTCTGAATCTCTCTCCCTCCCCCCCTCTCTCTCTCTCTCTCTCTCTATATATATATATATATATATATATATATATATATATGTGTGTGTGTGTGTGTGTGTATGTGTGTGTGTGTGTGTGCGTGTGTGTGCTGCAATGCTTTCATATGCGTGAAGCTGACAGTCACCAAGCGCCGTTGACTCTGTGTCTATGCTATCCCAAGATATATATGCTCTATTACCAATATGGAGCACTCTTTATTAATAAATATAGCAAAATTACATTATATACATATATATATATATATATATATATATATATATATATATATATATATATATATATATATATATATATATATATTAGGATCTCTGCAATACCGAGACCACCTAATGTTGAGGACTGGACATGGAAGGCAATTTAGGAGGCTCAGCTGTGGGCCCGCTTCAGACGAACCGTGACTGTTTTAATTAAATATTTGACTCAGACATTCGTTTATCAAGATGTTTATGTGGCGATCCATATTCCCTATCTATTTCAAAGTAGTGTTTTGAGTATTATTTATTTTGATATTAAAAGCTATTTGGAGGCAATGTTGAGAGACGTTTTATCCATTTAATAAAAAAAGATGGAGGGAGGGTGGTAGGACAAGACCGGATGTAATGTTATCGTCTGGTGTCGTGTATTTTTCTGTATCAATTTTTTTTTTTAACTAGACTCATTGTATCTTCAGCAACTAAAATGTTGTTAATAAATTAACCTATTTTTTTAAGAAAAAACCTGAATATTTAATTATGTGCTTATTAAGGAAAACGTGGCGATAAACACTATTACTAATATCAAACTTATCTTTAGTAAAAAGAATTTTGGGGGGGTATTTGATTTCTGTTAAAGATTAAAATTTAGTTATCATTTAATTTCTTAATATTTATCAATATATTTTTTATTCCGAATACTGCCATTCTTGCTATCGTTAAAATCATTAATATCATTATAATGATCATTAATAATCATATCACGAATAATAAAAGGTAATTATTAATTCAATTATTGCTAATTCATTATTATTATTATTATTATTATTATTATTATTATTATTATTATTATTATACCTACCGTTACTACATCACCAATAATATCAATAGTAATAGTGATACAATTAATTTCATCTGACTATTGCTATATTGGACAAATGAGTAGAGTGTTCGCCAATAGTCTGGGAGACAGGGGTTCAAACCTAGATCAAGTCATACCAAAGACTCAAAAAATGGTACTTGATGCTGCCTTGCTTAACACTCAGCATTATAAGGTACTGATCAAGGGTAAAGTGGAGCAATCCAGGGAAAGGATTAGCACCCTCTCCTACACCTCAGAGTAGCAGCTATTGAAAAGGGAGCCTTCGGGTTACCCTCGACTAAAGTCGCCAATTTTACTTTTTATTGCTATCACTATTAATTTTTCTATTAATCTTTTTCATATGAATTCAAATCTATTTTTATGGCGGCATTTAAAGATTATTTCATTGCGTTTATTAGATAGTTGGCCAGTAAATTTATATCTAATACTACTTATTTTTTCCACCAAGCAAAGGTTACATCTACTTTATATATATATATATATATATATATTCTAATTTTCATCATACAACGTGTGAAAGCACGTGCGATACTCTGTCCTCATCAGCAGCCAACCAGGATGATAACACAGTTTCGGTAGCTCTAGGTGGTACTGCCACTCCTGGCGCTACCAAGCGGCTTTTGCCACCGGACAGGGTATTTAAAAGAAATATATATCTATATATACACGAGATCAACTAAAAGCAGACATTACATTGGACGTTCGTTCATCTTCATTTTAGTGCAGTGTGTGATTTAAAAACGCGTTTACTTACGGCCGTTGATGTCATAGCAACCGTTTCTTGATTTTGTGTAATCACACGAGAAATATATATATATATATATATATATATATATATATATATATATATATATAAAGAGGATTTGGTATTAAATAACCATCAAGGTCGATATGCCATTTAATCAAATAACCTAACCTAATTACGCTCGCTATATTAGTATTAGTACTCAATAACATAGGAAATAAACATCCCAAATAAATGAATTTATATCATTTGGGACATAGAAACAAATGTCTTGTTAAGATTGTCCATATCTGTATAGCATGGATAGCAGGGTGTGATCCGTTAAGTCAAAACGTTTTTGTCCAGAGGCCCAGATGACGATTGATCTAACTCTGCTATCATGCCAGGTGGGTGGTTTAAAGTTAATCGCCTGGTACCAGAGAACCTTCCTCTTAGGCGGTACTTGCTTAGCAAGAATGAGTTAATTGCTTGGCATCTGAGGTACCTCTGATGAGAAGACGACGGGGACCAAACATTTTCAGTAGATGGCCACACATGAGTCTCGATTTGTGTGTGCCCTCTCCTTCCCACATACTATAACATGGCCTTATGTCCAATCTAACTTGGAGAGAAGTCGAATACACACATACAAAGGAACTGGTTGAAATAATTGCATATTTCCGTGGATGGGGTTCGATCGCAAGTGATAGGTAGGATCTTAAATTCTGAATTTTAAAACTTGATGCTTTTTCTGATTCTTGTCATCAAAACGGGATTTCTTCGAGGTTGTAGTTGTAGCTGAACGTGAACTACTGTATGGAGGCACTACCTGCACTCAAACGAAACGCAAGGAGAAAAGGCTGGACGGGAACAATGCAAGAATGCTATTTTGAACAAATTCTGGAAACAACACTCTTTAAAAAAAGTTTTAAGGTCACTTTCCTCACAAATCAAAAATCATCCAAGACAAACAAGTAACGCTGGACATGGCTGGCGAAGTAAGAGCAAACTCATAAAAGACGTCCTTTCATCGGCAATTATTAGTGTTTGATAACAATATTTGAAACTGTGTTCGGGGCATGACACAAAACTAAAACTGATGGTGAGACGAAATGGTTGTAGATTCTAAAATGATAGCATTTTACCTTTATACAAATATAATTTTCATTACTCTATCATTTATGTGCCCGATCATTTTGTTTACGTTTCGTTTGGTCTGGTTTTATGGCATATGAACCATTGTAGGTTATTTAATACCAAATCCATTTTTATACATATAAACAGTTCTCTTTCAAACAATTCAATTTAATATAAGTACACATTTTAAGTATCAAAAACAGTTATATTTCAAACAATTCAGTTTAGCATAAGTACACACTTTAGTTCTATTTAACCCATAGATAGGACTTTATCAGGTACTACCCCTCCGGGCCAGAGCAGACCTGGGAGCGATGACAAAAAAAAGGGTATTCCGCTTTCTCCAAAGCTCCAGCATTACTGGAACCTCACCATCAGATTGTTTAGTATTATATCCAGGACACTTGCTGGGGGAGTTTTACCCCTCTGCATAGAAGCAGTTGGTGTATCCTGCAGCCCCAGCTGACTGGGCCATCATTTTGTTTAAAAAGTACGGAAACATCATATGTGTGTGTGTGTGTGTGTGTGTGTGTGTGTGTGTGAGAGAGAGAGAGAGAGAGAGAGAGAGAGAGAGAGAGACTAAGGAGGCGCTAGTGGTGAAATGGTTATCGACATTGACAATAAACACAGTGACAAAAATTCAAAACCTGGATGAGGCTGTTTGCATTTCACAAAGCGCTAATACTGTTTAATACTAATACTAATACTTTAATACTATTTTCCTTCCAGTTATGGGAAAATAGAAGGGCAGACAGAGCACTGGTATGGCAACTGCTCTAGAAGAAGGAAAACTCTGAATTGAAACCTATAAAACTCTGCTTAAAAATTGACCATGTGTCGCATCCTACGCGTCGTAGGGGTTGGACAAATGAACACACGCACATACACGCACACACAAACACAGACATATATACATATATATATATATATTGTGTGTATGTGTGTGTGAATGAGAGAGACCTGGTAACTGAGATTATTGCATACTTCCTAGTTGTCAATATCAGAAATCAGGTTGTGTATACGATTACGAACATCAATTCGAAATGAAGGCAAGCTTTTCCCACTTATTAAAACAACTCAATTTTTTTGCCTTCTCCTTGTTTCAAGATAACCTAAGCTTAGTGAAGATCTACGTCATCTATTTAAAGCTCGATTTGGTTTGGCATTTTGTTTTAATGGTATATCAACCTTCGTGGGTTATTTAATGCCAAAACAATCCCTGTAGAAAGAACGTACTATTTAACTGTTGTGGCCCCGGAAAGGGTCACTAATGAAAACGCAAACACGGATATTAGATAACAGATTATATTACACAAGAAAGATAGAAAAGGTAAGAAGTCTCGTACTGTTTGGATAACACCGATATTGATCTGCGGTATTTGTTGCTCGTCCCACCTAACGAGCAAGTGTGACACAAGGACTTTTTTTAGGTTGGTCCGGGCGCTAGGCCGGAGCCCACACGCGCCAGGCATTCCCAAAAATGCCTACAGCACGGTCGGCATTCCTCTTATTAGAGGCGCCTCAGGCACCGGGCGATGAACCCAACCTCCCCGAAGGGAGTGAAAGCCTGGGGGTAAGGCCCCCTGAGGCCGAAGGAAATCTCTAGGCACCAAAACACACTCGGCCAGATCCATGCCGCAGATAACACGGCCGGCCGAGGTGCTACCCGGCACCTGGAGAGGTGTAAACCGATATTGATCTGCGGTACTTGATGCTCACCCCACCTAACGGGCATGTGTGGCACAGGGCCTTTTTTTGGTGGGTCCGGGCGCAGGGCTGGAGCCCACACGCGTCCGGCATTTCCCCAAAATGCCTACGGCCTTGTCGGCATTCCCCTTATTAGGGGCGCCTCAGGCGCCGGGCGATTACCCCCCCCCCGATGGAGCTAAAAGCCTGGGGGAAGGCCCCCTGAGGCCGAAGGAAATCTCCAGGTACCGAGACACGCTCGGCCAGATCCGTCCCGCAGATAACACGCAGATAACACGGCCGGCCGAAGTGCTACCCGGCACCTGGAGAGGTGCAGACCGATATTGATCTGCATGATAGTGATCTGCGGTATTTGATGCACGCCCCACCTTACGGGCATGTATGGCACAAGGCCTTTTTTTGGGTGGGACCGGGCGCAGGGCCGTAGCCCACACGCGCCCGGAGTTTGTCAAAAATACCCTCGGCCCCTTCGGCATTCCCCTTGTTAGTGGCGCCTCAGGCGCCGGGCAATGAACCCAACCCTCCCGAAGGAGGTAAAAGCCTGGGGGGAAGGCCCCCTGAGGCCGAAGGAAATCTCCAGGTACCGAGACACACTTGGCCAGATCCGTGCCGCAGATAACACGGCCGGCCGAAGCGCTACCCGACACCTGGAGAGGTTCAGATCGAGAGTGATCTGCGGTATTTGATGCACGCCCCACCTTACGGGCATGTATGGCACAAGGCCTTTTTTTGGGTGGGACCGGGCGCAGGGCCGTAGCCCACACGCGCCCGGAGTTTGTCAAAAATACCCTCGGCCCCGTCGGCATTCCCCTTGTTAGGGGCGCCTCAGGCGCCGGGCAATGAACCCAACCCCCCTCGAAAGGGGGTAAAAGCCTGGGGGGAAGGCCCCCTGAGGCCGAAGGAAATCTCCAGGTACCGAGACACACTCGGCCAGATCCGTGCCGCAGATAACACGGCCGGCCGAAGTGCTACCCGACACCTGGAGAGGTTCAGATCGAGATTGATCTGACTCTCTGGCAGCAAAATCTCATAGTACTATTAACAGCGAGAAGAGTCCATTATGGTGAGATGGGTAAGGCTCCCACAACATTAACCCATTGATAAGGTGGTTGGATAAGAGAGGTCATACCTTTTCCAAGTGGACAGTCTGAAAATGAACTTAATTGCGCAACTGGAGTTCGAACTCACTTATTACGATGTCGCAGTCCGGTACATTGACCACTACGCTATGGGGACTCGCCCGAAAGCTTAATGGAAATGCTGTTGGGATTCGTGTGAGCGTAAATACAGCCAAAGACTTACGTGCTTGTAGAGTTCTGCTACCAGTTGGTGAACCCAAGGTTTGTCAGGGAAACTTCGAAAGCCGTGGATAATGATTTTTGTTTCCAGAGAAGCATTGAAAGAACTTTTTCGGAGTTGCTCCTCATCGTGATAATCTAGTAGGGTAAATTCAGAAGGTTTCTCTCTGGAAAAAAATCAGTACAAAACTTTTGTTTTTGTTGTTTTCAATAATGTTTGTCATTTACTAACCTTAACTTAATTTGAATTTTTTTCCTATTTGAGAAAGGTTGGCTCTCATCCAGAGGGGTCACTAACAATCAACAATAATCAGCCAGAAGGCGCGTTCCTGTACGGTTTAATGAATCATAGAGAATTTTAATATTCACACTTAAAAAGAAAAAAATGTCTTACTAAAATAATTATTCGCATACAATCAAATAGTACTAGTTATGTTTGTAGATACTTATTCAAGCTTGAAATAATACATAATTACGTAGCGTTATTATTTAGATAGAACAAACAATTCGAAAAAAAAAAAAAAAACCCAAAATATTAAAATCTATAAATCTGTTTATTGTAACTCACTTAAGTTTGTTTTAAAATTGCTACAAAACTTCATAATTTTTTTCACAGTACAATATTGTGTAAAATATAATTGGTTTGGTTTGGTTTCTTTGTTTAACAGCATATCAATCTTTATAGGTCATTTGATACCAAACCCATCCTTGTGAAAAAAAAACAACATTAGCGGTACTGTTTAGTTTCTAGCTGGAGAAATGCACCTATTAATACCAGCTCATTAACTTAGTGGGTAGAGTGTTCGCCAATGGCTCGAGAGACCGGGGTTCAATCACAAAGACTTAAAAAATGGTACTTGATATCTCCTTGCTTAATACTCAGCATTAAAAGGTACGTATCAAGGGAAAAGTGGAGCAATCAAAGGAAAGGATTAGCGCCCTTCCCTACACATTGGTGTATTAACTATTGAAAAGGTAACCTTTGGGTCGCCCTCGACTACACCCGCCAACTATATACATATTAACTTCAATAGATAATATTATGGGTTTCCCTTGTGGTATGTTTATTATTATTATAAAGCCCATGAATTATTATCATAAAATAAGCTACAAAACGCACGTCTATTCAGTATGTTGACAAGACCTGAAGAGACCGTTCTTCTTTTTTTTTATACTGAAGATATTCTATTTTATTCTACGTATTTCCGTATTTTATTATTTTTCTAGTTTTGTCTTTGATTATTTTAAATTTCCCAATATAAGAAAATATCATTGGTTTATTCCAGTTACGGATTTTTAAAGATATTTTATTGTCATAATTAGTATTTGTAATCATTTGGTATAAATGTTCAAACGACAAAAAGATTATAAAATAAAAACTTACTATCAAATTGTGGATCCATCTAATCGAATATATTTTAAAGTAAATGATCAAAGACTCAACATAATTATTATTATTGAACGATTAGCTTAAGAACAGAGAGAGAGAGAGAGGGAGAGAGAGTGAGAGAGAGAAAGAGAGAGAGAGTATCAAACCCAGGGTGTAAAACTACAATGAATCATAAGTTTTGTAATATTTTGGTAGCATGAGGTACAATTCGACGGCACTAGATGCTTTTGCCGATGTCGTGAAAGTGACGAACTACAATGAACTATGAGATGCCGAGGTCGCTTTATACTCCCTGAATGTTCCTCCTAGATTCACCACTTTGGCTTGAAGTACGGCCTTGGAATCGACGATTTTAGGCTTGATCGTTGAGATTCTTGCCAACGGAGCGATTTTTTTTAATCATCTGGTAACTGTAATCAACGGCACCTTCACCTTTCTAATTGGACCAACTAGTTTCTGTACTGTGATCAACTGCACCTCCACCTTTCTAATTGGACCAACTAGTTGCTCGACTGTGATCAACTGCAGCTTCACATTTCTAATTGGACCAACTGGTTGCTCGACTGTGATCAAATGCACCTTCACCTTTCTAATTGTACCAATTGGTTTCTGTACTGTGATCAACTGCACCTTCACCTTTCTAATTGGACCAACTGGTTTCTGTACTGTGATCAACTGCATCTTCAACTTTCTAATTGGACCAACTGGTTGCTCGACTGTGATCAACTGCACCACCTTCTTTCTAATTGGACCAACTAGTTGCTCGACTGTGATCAACTGCACATTCACATTTCTAATTGGACCAACTGTTTGCTCGACTGTGATCAACTGCACCTTTACCTTTCACCTTTCACACAACAAATGTTTTGGTTTCCTTCCACGTTGTTATGGCCCAGTTTGAACTCGTAAAGAATAAATTCACAAATAAGACAACTTTCATCTGTGCAGCTTTCGCATCTAACATGAAATGAAGCAATGCACAACGTGTCAGCACACCAACGACCACGATACTACCAAACAGCGAGTATCCTTTCTACGACTTGAACTGCTTTGGTCACGTGATATACGCACTGCAAATTAACACGTAACAAAATACTGCAAAATTTAAATCACTAAAATAAATACAATCCAAACGCCTACACAACTTTATGCCCTACTCACGTCTAAACTAACTTTTTCTTTTTTTTTTTTATAAAGGATTCATCTTTAGCAGAAGAAAGGGAGAAATGAAGATTGTACTCACTTCGAATATAGCAAAAACTTGGTATTGATTTCTTCTGGTCTGTTTGGAAGGGAAGTAATTGGTCGTTGGGGTGTGTCGAAAGGTCCTTTATTGTCAAAACAACCAAGCTCATCGAAGCAGATCGAACCCTCATCTTGTTCGATTACTGATCCTGTCATAAAAAAATAGAAGAATTTTACAAAATGAAATAAAATTCAAGAAAGAAACTTAATCGTGTGCGTTTTTATAAAAACTATTTTTTCTAATATTTTGGTATTGAAGTGCTTACCTGCTAAGCAAAATATTTAGTCGATTCCTCTAAAAGTATATATACATATATATATATAATATAAATTAACTAAAAAGAATCAACATATATGTAAACTACATACGTTAAAACTCCTTCGATTACGCTGAGATTGACGATATATCTGCGGTAAGATATCCAACTGCCGTAGAGTCAGTCGGCTTTTGATCACAGCTTGAAGCATCTAGCGTGTCTAATAATTTATATATACGTTGATTCTTTTTGGTTAATTAATCAAAAGAATACAAATTTCCCTTCCTCATCCACAGACTTTACTAATAAATGAAAAAAAGTATCAATCAAATTAACTACACTTATATCTACTTAGCCGCTGTCACTGTGGTATTGCAAGTAAAATGCATCTATTGGTTGTGTAGAAGACATCACAAGAACCAATATTAGCATAGATATATCCGTGATATACAGTGAACACAAGGGAGGAAAGACTAAATAAACTCATTTACATATACAATAACATTTATCCTTTTATATCTATACTGTGACGTTATACAAATATTCATCTCAGGCCGAGAGTTTATTTTATGCACATGTAACGTCTGGCACTTGACCCTCCGCAAAATTGGTCCCAGTCAAGACTTCTATTTCGGGCATATATTACTGACAAATAATGTGGGGGTCAATTTGAGGGCCAGACTGATTTCCGCCGCTGGCAAGGGGGTTTCCAGTTCCACTTTCACATACCCTACCAAGCTTTTCGTTTTCCTACTCCCTCGGATAACGGAAAGCATGGACTTCTAGGTTAAAACAAAATATTATTCACTGCAATCAAATTTCCAAAAATTCCCTGGTAATGTTTTCAAGGCGAATAAGACATTAAGCGAGGATAAATGAAAGCGATACGAAGCTGAAAAAGATATGTGCAAAAGAAGGCAACTCGATAGATAAATAACACAACCAATAGATTGAGCATTTAAAATATAACAAAGTTTTAATAAGCGACGACCAAACAAATAATAATAAGGTTTAAGAAACTGTTCCTTTTTCTTTTCTCTCTTCTTTTTAAGATACCGGCTATGTTAAGCCTGCAGGTAGTATTAAACACGAATGTCTCTTACAGTAATTTTCTTCTTTCTCCTTTTCTTTCTTTCTTTCTTTCTTTTTTTTTTCTTTTACTTGAGAAAGTATCTAAGTTCATTCATTAATTTACGGTTTATGAAACAGACTCCTTTCAGTTTCTCTGTGTCCTTTTCTGAATACCTATTATTCCAATTTTTAGGAAGGGTAGAAGGAAAAGCAGTTTAAGTTGTACCTATCTTTGCGAAGGCTAGTTCTCAGGTTCCTTTCTTTTACGGGGCGAGTGGCATTCTCTAGAATCCGGCTGAAGGCGCCTTTCTGCTATTTTCTGTCCAAAGATTCCGTTCTACTCTTTCCTGGAACTTGGCTAATTTGGCGTCCATCTCTTGCCAATGTCTATCCAGAACTGAAGATTCTTTTCCAAATTACCTCTGACGAAAAGGTATTATTTTTGGCGCTAAAGGGTCAGGCCAATCATTTGGCCTTTTCTTCTTCTTCCTCTATTTCCTCCGGTCGTGCTACTACAATGACCTACATTCCCTTCTCTGTCCAACCGATTATAGGTCATGGAGTGCTGATAGCTTTTGACCTTCATTCTGACTGCTTTAGCGGTCAGTCTTTGGGGCTTGTTAGTTCAAACACGGAAGGGTAGGGGAAATTAATCTTACTTTTCCTCTCTCGGTGGCATACCACGTCACAATACAATGTAGATACGAGTGAAACTTATGATGAGAGAGTTCGCTTTTTGATTTTTAGCAGTTATAGTTAGTTAGTATGACAGGACAGACATGTTTTTTTGGTCTTAACGTTTTAGAGGTACCTTTTAGAGGCTTCGTTAGAGACGTTTCGAAGATACAAAGATTATTCGTGAAGGATGAATTGGAAAACCCTACGAAATAGCCAGCCAGAATTATTAAAATATCTATTGGAATGTTTAATGATAGTGAAGATATTTGATCGAGTCCTCACTCTCCAAGGACCACTATTAACATGGGTATATCCATTATGTACTAATATTGAACACAATGAAAGGAAAGACAAGATGTTTTCGTTAAAACATAAGGAAACATTCAATATATACATAAAATACATACTAGTAGCAATGAAAGAAAAAACACACCAATGTGTTTCAATAGATTAACATATACGCATATAGAACAAGCAGTATGTGGAGGGGTTGCAAAAAAAAGCTTTCTTGACAAGCGTGTTTAATATCACTATGTGGCTTCCTGTTAGGGTAAGAGACAACATCTTTATTCAAAGAACATCGACAAAAGAGGTCCAAACTATTGAGAGATTATTTGATCTTAACGGCATGATAATCCGTCTACAGTTATTTTATGACTGGGAGTTAGGAAATAGCGATTATAGTATGTTCATATTTACATTTTTTGTGTAGCTGTTTCTAATTTTTTTTTTGGGGGGACATAACGGGGAAAAACAAGATAAGCTAATTTACCCATGCATAAACATTAAATAAATAAATATATATATATATATATATACATTCAAATATGAATGATTTTTTAAACAGGTTTATTTGACTCATAGATGGGACCCGAACAGGTTCTACCATTCCAGGTCAGAGTGGGCCTGTGAATAATGACAATGAAGGAGAGACTCCACACCCAAAAACTAGCGCCTCAACATCAAATGCAGTTTTTTCTCTTACCCAGAACGCTTCATTTTGAAGGGAGGGAGTCTAATCCCTCCGTAGGGAATGCAGAAAACTTATTGTAAGCGCTGCTGAGAATGGAGTTCCAAAAATATCACGTGACACTCCACGAGGCACCCAACGGAGAAACCTATTCTCTAAGAAAGATAATTATTATCCCTTTACACTATCATTCTTATTCACTTATTTAGTTCGTGGAGAAAAACCACTGCTTGCTACCTAGTGAGATTTTACGCAGTCGATAATGTAAACCTGAAAATATAGTCTCCCTTCAGTCCATCGGTTCTGATTGAAATGTGTGTGCATGTGTGTTTGTTTAGGCATGTATAAAAAAGGCGCAATAGAAGCGATGCGGGCTCTTCTTCTAAAGTATTGTTATATCAAGCATATGTTTGCAAGAAAAGGACAAAACACAGAATTCAAACGACAAGAAGATATGTAAAAAATTAACAAAAGAAACAAAATGTTCTAATAAATGTGTTGGTGAGTATGAGAATGTGTGTGAAATTGAGAAGTAAAATGTATGGTAGTTGTATTGGTAGGAATGAATTAATTTTATGAATTTTGACATGTGTTGAATGGTAGTAAAATCAAGAATAAAAATGTTCCATTGTAAATTGAATTACTATGACCAGAAAACCCGGCAAACACCTGCGCATGACATGCAGAAACACTGGATAGCTGTTTCGACCTTATTAGGTCTCATCAGCAGTGTATACAGTGATCTCCATTGGGGGAGATCATGGTATTTACAAAATAATTCCTCTACTTAAAAAAGAAAATATACATCTATTTCCTTGCTCTCGAGGTTATAATAATTACGCGGACGCGTATTGCCATGACTAGTTATTTTAGCATCGCTAGTATGCGATGTGGGCCGATGGTTCAGAGGTAGAGTTTCGGCTCTGTGGTCGCTGGTTCGGTATACACTGCTGATGAGACCTAATAAGGTTGAAACAGCTGTCCAGTGTTTCCGTATGTCGCACGCAGGAGTTTGCCGGATTTTCTGGTTATGGTAATTTAATTTACAATTATAACTCCTTTATTTAAAAAAGAAAATGCACAAAAATGTTCCAATATTTGTGTTGGTAGGGGTGAGTCACAGACTTGTGCGGTCAACCAAAGTTTATGTCGACAGGTAAGGAGAACGCCATCGTTGAAGAAGTAGAGTGAAGGTGGGAGTGGTGATTCTCGGGTCACACGGCTTCCATCAAAAGCCGTCGCAGGAATGTTAAGACAAGTGTTGAGTGATGTTGAATGTTGCAGGAGTCGCTGGACGATGTCCTAGCATTTGGCTGTGCGTTCTTTCTCTGTCTGGACCCCGAAAGAATCTCGTCTTTTGTAGTCCTCCCTTCTTCAATTCGGAATAATTTTGGTCTTTATTTTTTACCGCGAAGGTCATAAATTGGTCGAAAAATTACTTTTAACTTTATTTTTTGCGATAAATTCCATCAACATTTCACAGTGAGTGCTCTTCTGTCATGTTAATTGGAATTGTCATTATTTTATTTGATAAATCAGAAGAGATCTCTATCAGTCATATGAGGATGAAAAGAGTAATAACCCCTAGCTTTTTATGTTAATAATTTTCTGAAAAAGTTTAACTTCCTTTCGTGAAGTTTTTATATTGGTTCTTTTGTGAGCCTCCGTAGAAAAATATCATCTAAAATAAAACGTAAAATCATCAGGAGGTTGCAGGTTCAATCCCAAATACAGATATGTAACAAGGAATACTTACTATAACTTAGCACTTGTACTTTGTGATGGTAAACGGAATTAGAACAATCTACTCGCGTGGATTAAATAAAGGGTTCGGTTTGAAATCCTGTGAGAGTTCCTGAGTTCGATATGAAACATCTGAAGAAGGTCGAAATATGCATCGGCCGAAACGTTGAGAATATAACAATGAAGATGAACGCAACAATCCGATTAAGTGGAAAGAAAGTATTATTTAGATAAAATACCTTTTTTTTTACTTTATCCGTAAAATCCGTATTTAGCGAAGAAGGGTGTTACGTTACCCCCTCGCTATATTCGAAGGAAAATGAAGGAGAGAACGAGGATGCCGTAAGGTTTTTAATTAGAAGTTTAATGAAGCTTGTGCAGGTCATCGTAGTGAGAATGAAAACAGGTATAAAAGGGTCGAGCAGGCATTTTAGCGAGTTGCCAGTAGTTTGAAGTCCTATAACAGTAGAGGATATATTCAGCATAAATGCGTGGTCCACGTTGTAGGCATTTGACGTGTTTGAATTTGTCGAGGGCGTAATATATTCGTCTAATTTATGTTCAACTGGGAACCTTTGGTTAAGAAGAGTACACCCAAAGGCCCATGAATTTGACGGCTCTCCTTATAGTGTAATGAAACTGCTGCTATTGGAGAGAGCGGACATAAAGACGTCCGTCCTGCTCGAAGGTGGCTGAGGAAGAGATAGATTGGCGCTCTTTCACCGTCTTTGAATTACCGGGAAAAGGTCTGGACAGTATGGTATAAGTCATCCTCATTGGGTGAAAATATCAGACGAGACCAACGGTCAAGTTAATTCACGTGCCAAACAAAAATTCGAAGTTCTTTCTGCTATAAGTATTTTTAGATTAATAAAATCACAGTCACCTGCATTGACTCAAAGAATTTTAACAATGGATGTCAAACTTGAATTTCTTTCTTTTTTATTAACTACACTCTTAGAAGATTAATCTACCAAAACGAATAAAGTAAAAAACATGCCTAGAAGAGCAATATTGTATCTTATTTATCGTTTTGCTTTAAACTTTAAAAAATAAGGCTTCTGTACGAAAAAAATAGACTAACCGTTATAAAAAATGTTCACAAAATCTAATTTTCCGTGGAATTATCTTAAAAAAGTAACAATCAGCTTGCACCTTCATTAAGGGAATGAAATAGCGTGACAACAAAACAATTTAAAAAAAAAACATACAATCTTCAGAATTCTGAAGAAAATAGTCTTTTAAATGAAACTTCATCTTTTATTGCTTTAAATACCAAAGATTTTATTAAAATCCCACAATTAGCTGACATTGCTTTGTTTTTGGACACGCCTTTTTAAAGCTAGTACAACCCGTATAACTTGAATACATTCGTTAGACGTCTATAAATTGGTGGTAGTATATTTGTGTGTTTACTCTATCGTCTATGTAAATGTCATTGTCACCAAGCTTAGGTTTTTGTACACAAGTTTTTGTAGCCCCTTCAACAGTATCTGACAATACCACCAGACTTTATTGATTTTTACCGTGACACTGTGAGAATGCTAAATAAAAATGCAGCCTCGTCGTGCAATCTGATGTTGTATATTGAACTTCTTAGTTAGCAATGAAATGTTGAATCAATAATGCATTGAATTATCTGACAAGGTGGCTACGTTCAAACAACTAATTCTTTTAAACTAGTAAAACGTCATCAGCACAAAAAAGGAATCCTGTGTCCTGTGGTAAAATCTTGACACTGGTTCGTTTCAAGTCCGTTTCCATTGTCAGTTCGAAATTTACGTGGCTATTTATCTGAGAAAAATTATTAAGTATGTTTTTTTTTTTGTAGAAATATAATTTCTGTTTGTTTTATTAATTTTATTCTCTTGGAAGATACTGCAACATTCAAACACTTAATGATAAAGAGAGGAAAGACTAACAATCAAACAAGCCAACAGACTCTTTGTCACACACCCACACACCCACACCCACATGCTCATGTTATAATGGCCATTGTCCTAGGAAATGGACACGGCGACCCGAGTTCAAATCCTGAACGAGGCTGTTGGCATTTCACATCGCATTAATACTTTTGTGATAGGTATGAATCATGCTATTATTCCTCCAGTTATGAGTAAATTGTAGGGGAGACTGGGTTCTCTAAACTTGATAGGCCAACTAGTTCAGGAGAAGAAAAACTCAAAATTCAAACCTGTTAAATTCCGTCTAAAAATGACCTTGTGTCACATCCTGCTCTTGTGGAGAGTTGGGTAAATACATAAAACGATCAACAAAAATTATCAAAAATTATCAGAAATTATATTTTTACTTAATGCAAAGAATGCTATCCACGCACGATTGTGTTCACTGTCGGACTGATACCCTCGGGAAAGGAATGAACTCCTTATCTTCTCAGTCACTGCTGTTCTCTTATAAGGATGGCTTCAGCATTAAATAGCCCATTTATGCCATTAAACAAAGAAACCAAACCAATCTACCAAATGACATACTTTTAAAAAATATTTCTCAAAGTGTTTCAATCTAAGGTCGTTGTCATTAGTATAAGTAAGAGAATGCAATAAGTTTGTAAAACAAGTTTAAAAGAGAAATGATAAACCCCCAAAATACAATGAAGACTGAATCCCCAAATCTGGCAAATCCAAGTTAAAAATATATATATAAACACTATGGAATACTGAAAGATGAAATATGATATAAACAGCAACTAGAAACAATAACAGAAGCTAAAGAATATACCATTTTCTGGGGCTTTGATAGAAAAATAAAGAGCATTAAGTATTTTAAAAGAAAGAGAAAACCTGCCTTCCAATTGATTTGTCAGTGCCAACAGTCAAAGAATAATAAGATAAGTAAATACAAAGATCTGAAAATAGAAATTGAGAAAATTGTGCCGGTAATAGTGGGACTCCTGCGTATGATCAAGAAAGGAACTGATAAGCACGTTAACAAGGTACCTGGCAGTCCAAGCAGATATGAAATACAACAAATTCCACTTTGCGGAACTGCTCATCTCGTTAGGAAAAAACTATCAATGTAACTGAAAAATATCAATCAAAAGAGGCAACAACAATAACAAAAACACAAATATATCGACTTCATATAACCACTTCCTTCCCTTCTTTGGATAAATACCCAGTTCTAAGAAACTGAAAATAAAGCTGAAAATAAAATCAAAATCCATAGTATCAATGAAACTGACACAGGAACAGATGGGGTCATTTATTCATTTGGATTATCTGTCAACAAAAAGACAACTGGATTATGTCATTCATCCGATCTGTGGAGTTTAGAATACTCTGAGTGATTCAGTAGAAAAGTAAGACCACCCCGACAAAAAAGATGGGATCGTTCTAGATATGACACTAAATTTTCATCTGATGGTGAGGTTCCATTTCTAGAGATCTAGGGAGTTAGGAGTTTCCCCTTCATTGCTGCGATTACTTACTGATCCACTCTGACACGGAGTGGTACTAATGTTAGGATCCCCTATATGGAACAAATAGATCTGTTCAAAAATCATTCGTATTCGTTTGGACCGTGAATTTTAAAAAAATCTAAAAAACAATTGCACAAAAAATATGAATATAAACATATAATGATCGAGACTCCGTAACCTAGACAATTTGAAATGCCTTTAAAATCAACCGATCAAACATTAGATTGCGTTGTGGTCGTTTTTATCTCGTAAGTGTATATGTGTGTGCCCCCCCCCCAAAAAAAAACCCAATACGTCGTAGGTCAGCATGATGGGGGTAAGGACCATAAATCTCTATATCTTCCAGACATTGGGTAAAACCTGAGTCCTGCATTGAAATGAGAAAAAGGCTGATGCAATAGAATTTTGTATATATATATATATATATATATATATATATATATATATATATATATATATATATATTCAATAAGTAGGTCTACGAGGAGAATTGTATTTATTATTATTATTTTGTTCTTACATACGTTTATGTTCTTACATACACCTATGTAAGAACATATTTATTGTATTCTTACATGTAAGAACGAAATAAATACATACACGTATGTATTTAAATAGAAATAGTTTTAAATATTTTTTATTCTTTCTTTGGACCTACAACAAATACACACACACACACACACACACACACACACACACACACACATATATATATATATATATATATATATATATATATATATACATATATATATATATACAATTTCCGGTCTTGATTTTTAGGTCAGATATACTCTGCTTATTGGAGCAATAGAATTTTCTTCTGATATGTTTTACTTCACTTCTTTTGACTCACTTAGACCCAACCAAACTTAGTGACTACCTATTGCATCACCTGAAATTTCTGGAAAGCAAATTAAAGAATTTTCCACAAACGGATAAAAAGAAAATCTTTCTTACCCTTGGCTACGGCCAAAATGTTAAAAAGTATAAAAATAATAAACAAGCCCATGTTTCATTTCTGTGTAGATTATTGTTTAAAGATTGAACAATTCTTTACTTATATAGAGAACTCTAAAGAAAACAAGAGGTCGTCGTGATAAAGAAATAGATAAGATTTTTGTTTCATGATATAGTTGTTTTTATCTCATCTGTTGCCAAAATTGATACATATTTAGGGTCGTGGGAACTAGACAGTCTTAAATTGATAGCAATATTACGGGAAAACAGGAGCTTTTTGGAAAATTAGATTCCGGGTCTGAATTGGTTTGGTTTGGTTTGGTCTGGTTTCTTTGTTTAATGGTAAATCTTAGGTTATTTAGTGCCAAAGCCATCCTTATGGAAGAACATAGCCGGGTTCGGAGAAAAAGAGGTGGCCTGAATTGAGGAATTCAATTGTTATTTATTTAATGAACATAATCATTATTTAAGTAGTATATTTAGTTGTTTTCAAGTGGTAGATTTAAGTTTTTAAGCGGTAAATTTAAATGTTATTTACTTGGTAAATTTCATTGTTTTTAAGTAGAAAATGTAATAGTTTTAAGAGGTAAATTCACTTTTTATTTATGCAGTAAATTTACTTGTTTTTGATTGGTAAATTTTCATTGCTCTTAAGAGATAATATTTATGCAGTAAATTTACTTGTTTTTATTTGGTAAATTTTAATTGCTTTTAAGAGGTAAATTCTATTGCTGTTTAAGCGGTAAATTCTATTGCTATTTACGTGGTAAATTTAATTGCTTTTTTAAATGGCATGGCGTACTACCACCATGTTAATTGATACATTTAATTGTTTTTATAAGGTAAATTTATATGTAATTTATGCAGTAAATTTAATTGTTTTTAAGGAGTAAATGTAATTGTTTTTTATGTGGTAAATTCAATTGTTTTTATGAGATAACTTAAATTGCGATTATACAATAAATCTAATTGAACACTGATAACTATATAATCTATTTGTAGAGAATGAGGTATTCAGTTTAGAAAAAAATCTAAGAAAATCATTGTTGCTAAATGACTTATTGTTGTGTGAACCAAACAGAAACGAACAAATGGAAAAACGAATATGCGTAGACTCTATGCGAAAATATGTTACTAGTGTTATATCAGCGTATAGTTGCAAGGAAAGAATAAAAACATAGTTGCAAAAGCAAAGAACACGAAGGTACGTACAAATTTTAACAATTGTATTGAAAATAAATAAGTAAAAAGCTCAAATAACTGCATTGTATAAACGTGTTTATACGGAATTAAAAGGTAGAAAAATGTTCTATGTTTAACAGGGGTAGGATTGTTAGACTTACGCGCACGCTGTCAATCAGATATTAAGAGTACGGAGAGGAGAGGAGAGGGGTGTTTGGTGATTTATCGCTTAGTCGCTTCTTTCAAAGCGGTAAGTCAATGTGGGTGATGCGTGGTTTCGAGTTCCCCCCCTCTCTCTTTCTCTCTCTCTCTCTCTCTCTCTCTCTCTCTCTCTCTCTCTCTCAAGGTTGGAGTTCTAGTCTGCAGGTATCGTTTGCTTTCTTTTGATCTAGCTCCGCTGTTGAGAAATTTGTCTTTTATAGCGTTTTTGTCTTCCGATCGGATCAAATTTTCGTTTTCTTTGTTTTTTTTTTTACCGCAAAGGTTACGGACTGGCCGAAAAATTACTTTGGATAATTTTTATTTTTTGACAAATTTCATCGACATTTCGCTGTGCGCTGATCCCATGCGCAGAAGACCCTTTTTCCATTTTGAAGAAAGTCTCAGCACCGATAACATCCAGTGAATGCTCTCGTGGACGCTAGTTGGAATCATTATTTTCTGTGTACGATAAATTAGAAGAGATCTCTTTCGGTCATATAACAGTTGCGAAATAAAACACCTCACTGTGTTTATAATAGACATATCTATAATTACGCAGAATATATATGACGTAAAAACCAAGCCTGGAAATTATATATATATATATATATATACACATATGTGTGTGTGTGTGTGTGTGTGTGTTAGGGTAACATAGACATAGGATCTACGAATTATGAATTGTATCACAGCCGTTGATGAAGGGGTCCTTGCCGACAGATGAAAATGATTTCTACTCTTTACTGCTTGCTTACTCTGAGAAAAAGGTTTACTTTTCGCGCTTTCTTTACCCGGATGTGTCATAATGGCAGCTAATTATGTCGCCTCCAAGCGGTCGTTGAGAAAGTCCTCCAGCAAGTAAAAGCCAGTAATTCAACACAGCTTGTCTCACGATATATTTTTTGCAATTTGAGTTTTATAACCCAGGCAGTGAAGAGGATGCGGATTTTGTTGGATATTCGGAAAAATACCCCCCACCAGAAAATCACCCGTCCCAGATTTAAAAGAAACAGCAAAAGAAAAACTGAGAAAAAATAATAAAGATTATAAAAACTGAGGATTAAAAAAGATTAAATGAATGGTGTTAAAGAAGCTTAAAATTGTCGTTTATAATAATTTGGTTATAATCTACAATTAAAAATATTTCACTTGACACCCAACAATAATATGAGGTGCGTCAGAAAAGTAACGGGACTTGTTCTTCTGAGATGTCTGTCAGTACCGTCGTTACAGCCCACTAGATGGCTTCCACACTTTCAAAACGTATCCCTTTGATGATCCCCTTGAGCTTGGAGAAGAGAAAAAAGATACACGAAGTAAGAATGGATGAATTGGGAGTTTGTTCCAGTGCAGCAACGTTCCCCTCAGCCAGGAACTGCCGGATGCTCTTCTCACCTAAGTCCCGTTACTTTTCAGACTGGCCTAAATCTTCCAAACGCTGTCCTTTTGCATGTTCACATGACTCGCGATCATTTGAACAGTCAACCGACAGTCACCACACACCACCTTGACGTTGACTTCAGTCCAGCTTGTTGAAGACATCCAATTTCTGGAGTCATCTTCCACCTCCTTGTGTACTTTTTTGAACCTCTAGCGTCACTAATGTGTGTGTGTGTGTGTGTGTGTGTGTGTGTGCAAGTTTGTGTTAGTTGGTTGGTTGATTTGTTGTATTTGATGATACATAAACTCTTGTAGGTTATTTTTGCCGCGTTGCTTAACACGCAGTATTATAAGGTCAGGATCAAGGGTAAAGTGGAGCAATCCAGGGAAAAGAGGTAACACCCTCCCCTACACATCAGTATAGTAGCAATTGAAAAGGGAGCCTTCGGGTCGCCCTCGACTATGGTCACCAACTTTACTTTACAACTTTATATATATATATATTTATATATATATATATATATAAGTCAGAGCTCATTTGTTTGCACACAGTTATATGGTTTCAAGTATTGCAATCTGACACAAATTGTTCAATTTCCAAACAGTTAAATTATCATCTTGCACCAATACTTCTGTCTGCAAGCACTTAGATGATTTCCTGTAACACTAATCGTTCAATTTGCATACAGTTAAATCGTTTCAAGTATTTCGATCTAACTGTAATAATTCCACGGGAAGACAATTATCTTTGTCTCTCTATAGTAAAATGAAAACGACTCACAAAATAAAAAAGCTAACTCACCGTTTCCGGGCTCTTAACCGGAAATTTGAAATCCAGAGGGATTTATAAGTCTATCTAATAGTGTTCATTTGTTTGCACATAGTTAAATGGTTTCAAGTATAGAAAATGATTAAATATTTCTATTTAACCCATAGATAGGTCCCTAACAGGTTCTATCACTCGTGGTTAGTGTGGATCTAGGAGTAATGATAATGTATCCTATTTACCAACCCCTCCGCTCGGGCAGGATATGACACAAGGTCAATTCTTAAGCGAAGTTCAACAGGTTTGAATTCAGAGTTTTCCTTCTCCTAGACTAGTTGCCTCACCAAGGCTGAAGAACCTAGTCTGTCCTACTATTTACCCATAGCTGGAGGGAGAATAATTGGATTCATACCTTTCCCAAGGGTATTAGTGCTATGTGAAATGCAATCAGTCTCGTCCAGGTTTTGAACTCGTGTCGCCGTGTACAATTCCTACGACGATAACCATTACTCCACGTGCACCTCCAGTAATGATAATGGATGCGTACTCCACATTCCCCAAAGCTCCAGAACTGGAGCCCCACCATCAAATGGTTTAATGTCATATCTAGAACACTCCTTTGGAAAAGTATGAGCCCCCTTATCTATCCTTGCTATGGTTTAAATAGTACAACTACTATTCATCTACAAGGATGGCTTGAGTTTTGAATAACGCTGGAATGTTGATGTCCCCTTAAACAAAATGTGAAATCCAGAGGTCAAGTGACCATTATGTCTTGCAGGGGGAGGAATGTATATCTATATTTTTATTTCATTTATTTTATTTAAATTCTATTCATTTTTCATTTTTTTTAAATCTATACCATCACACCTTTTTTAAGGGCATTAACAATAAGGGAACAACAAACAGCCTCGTCCAGGGTTGGAATCGAGTTGCCGATACCATATCTTATGATAATAACTGTAACATTAAGTGCGCCAGTATGTGAATATTTAAAAGCAATTAATCAAATCCACTCATTGATCTTGGATTTTGTTTGTGAAAGGATTTTGTGTTGAAGAATATGAATGCCATTGATCGCTTTAGACGATTAAATGAAAAGGAGAAGAGATGATTTATATTTCAGCAAGAATTAAAGCCCCCCCCCAAAAAAAAACACGATTTGCTGAGCGAAGAAATAAACTATTGAAAAACAACGAAAAATCTGAGAAGAAATAATTGTTTTAGAGGTTTTGAATTCAGAATTTAGTTTTATCTGGTTGAGATGTTTGCTTTTAACATAATTCTTCATTTCTTTTTCTTTCTTTGTTTTAATGGCTCATCAACTTTCGTGGGTTATTTAATGCCAAACTCAACTTTGTAGAAAAACAGTAGTGATAATAATTTAACCATGGCTGTGACTATTCTTTGTATTCTTTTTTCTAGTCAGATCGAGGAAATATACGTTTTGATCCTAGCCGAGTATAGGAAAACTGTCATTTTGGAAAATTTATCGCATTTTTTGAAAGGTCAAAAATTGGGTGCTGGTGACTAAGAATAAAAGAATTCCAGTTTTTGAATAAATTTCTATCTCATGAATGTTAGACGGGTTAAATTTCAAGAATGAGAGGCTTATTAATGCCAAAGGATTGGCCTCATGTGTGAATGAAACTTGAATTTTACTTTAACGACTTCACCATTTACTTTTGCAGATATTTATAAATAATTTAATTTTTCTTAAAGTAGGAAGATCAACTTATAAACAGTAATAAATTTTTTATATTTTTTTCATTTCAATATTTTCAATATGGAAGTTACGGAATGCGTGTGTCGAAGGGTTTAAATGGAGTGTTTTTTCTTTGCTAGTTTTATTTGTTAACTCCATTTAGGTTAAGATTTTCAATATATATATATATATATATATATATATATATATATAGAATTAAGTTAAATCGCTAGTCGAAAATCTTCTACTAAAGTTTCACCTTAACGGATCATCAGGAAGTTTCGCCTAAACCATTCTAAGGAGAAATTGCCTTTATTCACCAAAAACCTCCACCTATCCTAAAATTTGCATAAAAAAAAAAAAAATTAAAAAAAAAAAATTAAAAAAAAATAAAAAAATAAAAATAAACCTATAACATTTCCTAATTATATAGTAACCACGCTCTTTTGTGTTTACAACTATTCAACACCTCCGATCTTTTGTTTAGCATATTCTTACTTTTACAATCTGCTATTATCAATTTTTCCTCCATACAAAGATTACAGGTTCTATTACCTGCCCTATATTTGCGGCATTTCTTTATTACTTCCCATTTCATTATCGGATCTACTCCCATTTTTTCCTTAATCTCCCACACATAACTAGATAAAGCAGTGCTATATCTATATCTTTCACGCGAAAAACTTGTTCTATGGTTATAGTACCTAGTTTTAAAATCCCCTTGGGTTGACCCAAAATATATCTTTTTATCTCTCTTATTAATCGAATCAGTATATACCTCTACTTTATACACTACACACTCATGCTTACACTTTCCCTCGAGAGGACACCTAACCTTATCCCTACAGTTGCATTTGTCAATCACCTTATGCTTCTTTGTACCTAATTTGGCTATATTACTCCTATTTATTATTCCATTAATGTTTGGCATGCAACTGTAACTTAATTTAATATGTGATGGGATTAGAAAAAAATTTAATTTAATATGTGATGGGATTAGAAAAAAATTGTATAAGCTGTTCGATGACTTTGGATTTAGGTTGGATGTAACAACAGATTTAAAAATAACTGATTATCTTGATATTACTTTAAACTTATATAGTGGAACAGTATCTCCATTTAGAAAAAGGAACCAGGATCTGCGTTATGTAAACAGGGGATCTAATCACCCAATACAGGTCTTTAAACATGTACCTAAAGGAATAGAGCATAGATTATCTAATAACTCCTCCAACAGGGAAATTTTTGAACGAACTAAGCACGAATATGAGGAGGCTCTAAAAAATGACGGATATAGGGTTAATTTAGAATATAAGAATAGGGATAGAATTGGAACACAAGGTAGGAGAAATAGACCTAGAAAAATCTTATGGTTTAATCCCCCTTACAACATGGAAGTAGTTAATAACTTGGGAAAAGAGTTCTTCAAGATATTAAAAAGAAACTTCCCTAGTGGGAGCCAATTATATAAGATATTTAATAAGAATTGTATTAAATTAAGTTACAGTTGCATGCCAAACATTAATGGGATAATAAATAGGAGTAATATAGCCAAATTAGGTACAAAGAAGCATAAAGTGATTGACAAATGCAACTGTAGGGATAAGGTTAGGTGTCCTCTCGAGGGAAAGTGTAAGCAGGAGTGTGTAGTGTATAAAGTAGAGGTATATACTGATTCGAATAATAAGAGAGATAAAAAGATATATTTTGGGTCAACCCAAGGGGATTTTAAAACTAGGTACTATAACCATAGAACAAGTTTTTCGCATGAAAGATATAGATATAGCACTGCTTTATCTAGTTATGTGTGGGAGATTAAGGAAAAAATGGGAGTAGATCCGATAATGAAATGGGAAGTAATAAAGAAATGCCGCAAATATAGGGCAGGTAATAGAACCTGTAATCTTTGTATGGAGGAAAAATTGATAATAGCAGATTGTAAAAGTAAGAATATGCTAAACAAAAGATCGGAGGTGTTGAATAGTTGTAAACACAAAAGAGCGTGGTTGCTATATAATTAGGAAATGTTATAGGTTTATTTTTTATTTATTTATTTTTTTTTTTTTAATGCAAATTTTAGGATAGGTGGAGGTTTTTGGTGAATAAAGGCAATTTCTCCTTAGAATGGTTTAGGCGAAACTTCCTGATGATCCGTTAAGGTGAAACTTTAGTAGAAGATTTTCGACTAGCGATTTAAGTTAATTCTATAATTGGCTCCATTGGTTAATGTTGAGCACTTTAGTAATTATAGCATTGCAGTATTCGCGGAGGGTTTTTTGGTTTTCTTTTGGCCACTGACTTAGTACCCCTTGATTTTTTTCAAGGAGTAGGACGAGGTTGGTCTTTTCTTTCTTTTTTACCCAAAAAACTTTTTCTTTTTCCTCTGGACCGTGATTCGAGATATTTTTTTCTCTTGTTCCTGGCCAGGGGTTTTTTGTTTTTTTCTGGTACCGTGAATACTGGTAGATAATTGATTAGTAAATATATATATATATATATATATATATATATATATATATATATATATATATATATATATATATATTATTCATGTGTTTGCGCGTGAGTATGTGGATAGATAGATAAATATAGATTTGAGTAAGTGAAAGAATAGAAAAGTAGTAAAATAGAATGTTATCTCCCTTTAATCTGGAATCATGTTATGAGCCGATGAAATTTTGCCATTAAAAATATCACAGTGCACACACACACACACACACACACACACACACACACACACACACACACACACACACACACACACACACACACTTACACACACACGTGTGTGTGTGAGTGTGTTTGTGTGTGTGTAACTTATACTAAATCTATGAATATTAAAAAGAGTAGAAAACAGATTCTATTTGATAACAATAAACTTGAGTAAATTGAAATATAAATAACAGGGAAAAAAAGACAATCGTTCAAGGGAATTAACTTTAATTAGCAAAATGTGAATGATCTCCCTTGTGTGATAAAATTACCCTTATTTAGGGAGTCGGATTCTCACTTTTAAAAACATAAGAATATATTCTAAATTGCCCAGAAAATCCCACATTTTAATTTTGTTTAAAGTTATTATTCTTTGTATTTGAAATTTGTGCTTTTGTTCACAATGAAGAATAATTTCCCAAGACAAAAATGACAACAACATTGGTACTTTTAAGTTTTATCCTCATATGAAATGCAACCCTGTTGGCAGGGATTAGAATACACAGTCTGTATCCTCTGCAGAGGAGTAAAACTCTGCCAAGAAAGAATGTACTTGGTGAGACATTAAAATGTATCTGGTGGTTAGACTTCATTTCTGGAGCTCTGATGAGTGTTGAGTACCTTTCATTGCCATTTCTCCCAGATGCACTCAGAGCAGTAGTACTTGTTAGGGTCATATATATGAGTCAAGTAGATCTATTTAAAAATTATTTGTATTTTATAGGAATACTTGATATTCATATAATTGTAAATTATTTATATTAAGAATTGTTACTTGAAGCTAAAATTGTTTATTAAAGAATAGTATTTTTAGTTACTTAAAACCATATAACTGTGTGCAAACAAATGACTATTATCAGATACTTACAACAATACAGTCAAATTTGCAAATTATTTGTATTAGATAGGAATACTTGATATCATATAACAGTTAGTAAAAACTCTTATGAAACAACTATACGAAGAAATGCACATATAAATGAACAATGTATGCAATTCCTTAACATCTCAGCATAAAATAACCCCAGATGGGTTGACATTATAATCAATCAATCATTGTTTGAAATGAAGAACAAAGAGAGAATGCAACTTATTAACTACTTAAGTCATTAACAGAATAAATGCAGTTTTATAAAAAAATTGAAATGGTACTTGTCTGTTTATATTATATTATATATATATATATATATATATATATATATATATATATATATATATATATATATATATATATATATATACAGGCAAGTGCAAATTTTCATTTATTAATCAAACTGGTTATATATATATATATATATATATATATATATATATATATATAAGGTATGGGTAAATAGTAGGGCAGACTGATTTCTTCAGCCTTGGTGAGGCAACTAGTCTAGGAGAAGGAAAACTCTGAATTCAAACTTGTTAAACTCTTCTTAAAATTTGACCTTGTGTCATATCCTGCCTGAGCGGAGGGGTTGGTAAATATGATATATACATATATATATATATAGTGCAATTAGAACGAAATTCAAATCTGGTTAAATTATCATTATAAATTTATTTCAGTGGAGAATATCATTATAATCTCCTTCTCATCAGATGACTGTACATGTTTAAATTGAGGTTGAAAAATACCAAATATGGATTACAGTCTATATATGTGTATGAAAAAAGAAAAAGAAAAAAATATATAATTTTTAAATTCTCAGGCAAGAGTAAAGGGGGTCAAAACAATAAATAAATTTATAATGATAATTTAACCAGATTTGAATTTCCTTCTAATTGCAGGGATATTGATGCTGGATGATTTTTATTGGAATTAATAACATTTATTTCAGTTGTTAACAGTATTATATGACGGGGAGATTTATGTAGAGGAGGAGATTCTTGGAAATTTAGATATCAATTCAAAATTAGGGTTTTTAATTTCTGGAGTTCTTAATTCCCCTTGACCATTTTTGGGGTTAATTAAAGGCACCTGGTAGCTGTCAAAAGGTTTTTTATTTCTTATTTTCCATTTTTATTTATTTATTTATTTATTTTAGGAGAAAGTCTAAGACCACATTAGCTGAGGGAATTAACATATGTATAAGAAGTAAATGAAAACTATATAAAGATAATCATTTAGTTTACAAGCTTACATTATTCAGAAGATATCACCTAGTGAACCCCGATCTCCCAGACCATTGGCGAACAGTAATGACTGAGGAAATAGAATTGTATATGCTTTAAGATTTTTGTAAATGACATCGTTTTAACTTAAAATAACATTGTGACAATTCTGTAACCAAAAATAAAATTGTATGTTATGTGTTTATTGATAACTGCTAGTTATGTGTATGAGTATATATATAAGTATTTTTTTATGTACATAAGCATTAATAAATACATACATGATCATCTATAGAACTACATCTACATCTACAGAACTATAATCATATCCACACACACACACACACACACACACACACACACACACACACACACACACACATATATATATGCATATATATATATATACTCACATGCACACATACATGGGTGCATATATGTGTGTATGTGTGTTTTTTTGTGTGTATATATATATATATATATATATATGTATATATATATATATATATATATACACACACACAAACACGTGTTTAAGCCACTACTAATGATTGAGTAAACAAATTTATGTAAGGTTTTTGGAAATGACATCATCTCAACTAAAAATGAAATTGCATGATAGTATAATTTTATGCTTGAATTGAGAAAATCCTGGTATTTTTGGTTGAGTCTTTCTGAATCGCCTCAATAACAATCTCAAACATGGACTCTTACTGGAGAGTCAATGTGGCTTCCATAAGGAACGTGGGACTGTTGACATGGTGTTTGCAGCAAGGCAGCTGCAAGAGAAGTGTCAGGAACAGAACTCTGACCTCTACTCGACTTATGTTGATCTGACCAAGGTATTTGACATGGTCAGCAGAGACGGCGTTTGGAGAATCTAGGCTGCCCCGAAAAATTCATCACCATTGTTAGACAATTTCATGTTATCATGCATGCAAGGATGCAAGATAACAGAGAAAGATCTGTAGCCTTTCCTGTCACAAATGGGATTAGGCAAGGGTATGTCCTGGCCCCAACTCTTTCCAGTATCATGTTTTCTGTGATATTGGAATCAACATTCTATACTGCACTGATGGCTCTTTCTTCAACCTCAGAGGTTTTCAAGCAAAGACTAAAGTGAAGACTGATATCATCAACGAGTTTCTGTTCACTGCCGACTGTGCACTGAACACTACTACCAAAGCCAACATGCAAAACAGAGTTGACAAGTTTTCAATGACCTGTGACAATTTGGAGTTAACCATCAGCACAAAAAAGACAGAAGTGATGCACCAGCAAGTGCTTGGAAAACCATACATCGAGCCGGACATCACCATCATGGGACAATGACTGAAGGTGGTAGAAAAGTTCACCTATCTTGGCAGCACCCTCTCTTAGTCTATTGTTATGGATGACGAGGTGAACACCAGACTTGCAAAAGTGAGTGCAGCCTTTGGCTGACTCAACAGGAATGTGTGGAATTGGAGAGGCATCTCAGAGGCAACCAAAATCAAGGTGTACCGAGCTGTCGTTCTGACCACCCATCTTTATGGCCGTAAAATGTTGACAACTTATCAATGGAGGTGCCCATGGTGTAATGGTTATCATTGTAGGAAAAAGACACGGCAACATGAGTTCAAATCCTGGACGAGACTGAGAGCATTTCACATAGCACTAATACACTTGGGAAAGGTATGAATCCAATTATTCTCCCTCCAGCTATGGGTAAATAGTAGGGAAGACTAGGTTCTTCAGCCTTGGTGAGGCAACTAGTCTAGAAGGAAAACTCTTAATTCAAACCTGTTAAACTCCGCTTAGAAATTGACCTTGTGTCAAATCCTGCCCGAGTGGAGGGGTTGGTAAATATGGACAACTTATCAACGGCATATAAAGAAGGTAAACCACTTTCACACAGCTTGTCTGAGGAAGATTCTCGGCATCACATGGCAAAAGTACATCCTTGACACTGAAGTTTTAATTCGGACTTCTCTTCCCAGCATCTACACCATCTTGACGCAATCACAGCTTTGTTGGGCCAATCATGTTGTCCGCATGAAATATCAGCATCTGAAGAAACTGCTCTATAGCGAACTCTCAGGGCAAGTGCTCCCAAGGAGGCAAGAAAAAGTGCTTCAAAGACACACTGAAGGTCTCCATGAAATCTTTCGGTATCACCCCTAATTGCCTGAAATATCTGGCGCAGGACAAAGACAAGTGGCATGAAGTTGTCAAATTTGGAGTGAAAGTCTGTGAAACCAGAAGAAACGCAGCAAGAGAGCTGCGCAGGAAACTTAGAAAAGGCACTGCGACATCAACCACGGCTGCTACCATTCTTTATTCTCACTGCTCAGGACTCTTCCGTGGACAGATTGGGCTCATTAGCCATCTGTGCACTAAGAGATCCCATTCTCAATCATAAAGTTGATCAGATGGTCCTCATCAGTTACGATGGACAAAGAAGAAGAATGTGTTTGTGTATATATGCGAGTGGCTTTACCACAGATGCTGACAGCCAACTGAATATATATATATGTATGTGTGTGTGTGTGTGTGTGTGCGTAATTGTGCAGCAGTGTGCATACATGTTTGAGCGAGTAAGTGTGTGTGTGTGTGTGGGTGTGTGTACATTTGTGTACATAATTATACACTCATATATTAAAAATACAAATATGAATATTATAGTGTCTATAAATATAAGGGAATCGAAATCAAATGAAAACATAACAGTGGCAATTTATCTGTTTGTATTTTAAATTCAATTTATATTTGGTTTTGAAGGTATTTTACCACATATATATATATATGAAGGTCATTCAATAAATAGATCAATTCTTTTATTGTCAATTACAAGTTGCATTCACACAGACACCAATGCCTCTTGCAACCTGTTCCAGGCTATGCAGCAGGGATTTAGCTTGAGTTGGTGGATTTGGAAGAATTGCTAGATCAATAGTGTAGTCTGCATCCATAAATATTTTGTTGGATATCATCTGCTTCTTTTTTTAGTGTGAAACCATTTTCTTTTAATAGATCTATTGATGATGGTAGTATATAATCTAGGCAGATTATTAATAGATCTGGTGTTAATGTATCTCCTTGCAAGAATTCTGCAACAATCTCAAAGAAGTCAGTGCAACCACTGAGTCAGCAAACCATTCCTTTTGTGATTTTATAGAGTATCATTATAGTGGAAACAGTTTAGTAGACCATATATAGGAAATATATGATATATTATAGAACCATTTTCTTTTATTTGACCTTTGTATGTTCAATGTACATAATCTAGGCAGATTATAAAAAATATGATGCTATTTTTTCTCCTTGCAAGACTCCAGCAACAATGTCAAAAAAATGTCTGATTTTCCATCAGGTGAACGAACCATTGCATTTGTGTTTTTGAAAAGCATCATTATTGTGGTAACAGTTTCTTTGGGGATACCATATGCAAATAATATTTGTTCTATATTTTATCTGTGTATGGAGTCAAATTCCTCAGAGAAATTTATTAACTGTAGTGTTGTCTCAAGATTCTTTGCTTTTATTCTTTCAATGATTCAATGGGTTGTCAGAATCTGTGAGGATGTGGAGTGATTTCTGCAAAAACTACTCTGAGTTTTCCAAAGAATTTTCTCAATTTTGTGTTAGATACAATTGAAAAGAAGGGCATGATGAACCTTAGAAGCAGTTAGAGTTATGCCTCTGTAGTTCTCAGTGATTCCAAGGTCACTTTTCTTGGGGAAGGGAAAGATGCAACCTTTTGTCCTTTTCTCAATTGCATTTTGTTTATAGACTGTGCTGCATAATTGAAGAAGTAAGTCAGCAAATTTTCTTGTCTTCCAAACTTCAGGGGATATTTCATCCAGGCCGACAACTTTTCTGTTTTTAATTTTTTTCAATACGGCTTCAAGTTCTTCCTCAGTAAATTTGTTTAATGTTTATTTGGCCATTCATAATTTTTAGATAGTTTTGTCAGTGATTTCTGGAGGGTTTCCAAGCAGATTCTTGAAATATTCTTTCCATTAGGCTAGCAGCTTATGGTTTTGCTCTCAAGGAGTCTTTCTTCCACTCACTTCATTTATTGTCTGTCATGCTATTCATGATTGTCTATCTTCTAACAAATTTCTGATTTTATCGATTGAGCTTTGAATGTATTCTAATTACCTTTTGAGTATGTGTTGTTTTTTTCTCTGGGTTTTGTAAGTTTGTGTGCATTAGCATTTCTTTGGTTTCTTTTTTTGAGTAAGGATAATTTTTTTAGTTATCTCATTTCTTCCTGACTACTAATATAAACAAAGAATCTTGAGACAACACTACTGTCAATAGATTTCTCTTAGGCATTTGACTCCATACACAGATAAAATATAGAACAAATACTATTCGCATATGGTATCCCCAAAGAAACTGTTACCACAATAATGATGCTTTTCAAAAACACAAAAGCAATGGTTCGTTCACCTGATGGAAAATCAGACATTTTTTTGACATTGTTGCTAGAGTCTTGCAAGGAGAAAAAATAGCATCATATTTTTTTATAATCTGCCTAGATTATGTACATTGAACATACAGAGATCTAATAAAAGAAAATGTTTTTACATCGAAAAGGGCAAACGCAGATGATATCCACAAGAAACTATAACAGATGCAGACTATGCCAATGATCTAGTGCTTCTCATAAATACACCAGTCCAAGTGGAATCACTGCAGCATTGCAAGGAACAGGCAATGAGAGGCATTAGCATCAGTGTGAATTCAAATGAAATAGAGTTAATGTATTTTAAACAAGAAGGAGCCATCTGCACTCTAAGTGTCAAGCCTCTTAAAATAGTAGACCAGTTCACATATCAAGGCAGTAACATCTCATCTACTGAAAGTGATATCAACATTTGCCTGATGAAAGCAAGAAATACTGTTGACAGATTAGTAATCATATGGAAATCTGATCTATCTGATAAAATAAAACAGGTTTTCTTCCAAGCATGCTGGCTTGAACAAATCCTGGAAAACAGTAGCTGTATGACCAGCTGCCTTCCTTTTCAAAAAACATTCAATTAAGACCTAAAAGACCTGCCAGGAGCAATGGATAATAGGGATGGATGGCAAGAGAGAGTCAAGGAAATCTATGCTGTCACTTAAGACAGTGTAGACATTGACCAAATGGCACTTAGTGACCGTTTCTTGCTGATGCAATCATCTCTTTTCTATCTACCAATCTCTCTATCTATATCTCTATATCTATCTATCTATATATATCATCATTATCATCATCATATCGCGCTGGTAGCACGGATATCCCTGACCCTCTCTCGCCACTCCTCCCTATCGTTCATCGCCCTAGGTAGGTCTTCAGGACAACATCCTGTATCCTCACATAGCTGCTGAATGTATGTTCGTGCTGGTCGTCCTGCTTTTGCGCGGCCATGTGTGGGGATCCATAAGAGTACATCTCTTACGAGTTCGTCCCTACTTCTCCAGCAGTGTCCTGCATGTCTGGTTCTTCTAGCTTGAATAGTTTTCGTGATAGGGAGCAGGTGGCCGTACAGTTGGTGTCTTGTGGGGTGTTGCTGCCAGGACTTGTTCAGGATTGCACGCAGCATTCTTGTGTAATTGCCATCTAGCTTCTTCTCCAGCTGTTTTGTTAGCGTCCATGTAGTGCATCCATATAGCAGTATCGATGTGACCGCTGCCTGGAAGAAACTGCGTTTCATTTTATCGGTTAGGTCTGATTTCCATATAATTGATAGCCTATTGATAGCTGTCCATGCTTTCGTTAACCTCGTTTCGATGTCCTTTTTGGTTGATTCGACGCTGCTTCCTAGGTAAGTGAATTTGTCTACTAGTTTAAGAGGGGTTCCTTCTAGAGTGGAGATGTCCCCCGTTTGGTTATAGCACATATATTCCGTTTTGTGTGCATTAACATAGAGGCCTATGCTTGCTGCTGCTCGTTCCAAACTATGCAGTAGTGTTTCGGCTTGGTCAGGTGTATTTGCCAGTATCGCTATGTCATCGGTGTAGTCGGTGTCGGTAATTGTTGTTGAGGGGTACATTTTGCTTCTTTTCTTCATCAGTTCGAAGCCATTCTCTTTGATTTTGTCAATCGATGTTCTAAGTACGTAGTCTACACAAATGATAAAGAGGTACGGAGCCAGCGTGTCCCCTTGTAGTACTCCTGCTACAATGTCAAAGTATTCTGTGTCTCCATCCGGTGATCGTACTTTTACTTTAGTGTTTCTATAGAGAATCGTTATTGCCGCTACGGTTTCTTTAGGTATGCCGTACGCTAGTAGGATTTGTTCCAACTTTCCTCTGTGAATGGAATCGAAAGCCTTGGTAAAGTCGACAAATATTAATGTCGCTTGTAGGTTTTTTGCCCGTACACCTTCAAGGATTCTACGGATGGTTAATATTTGTGAGGTCGTGGATCTATTTCTTCGGAAGCCATTTTGGTTTTTTCTAAGTATGTTGTCGATTTTGGGTTCTATGCGGTTTCGTAGTAGGGCATTGTAGATTTTGGCTGCTATGGATGGAAGTGTTATGCCTCGGTAGTTTTTGGCTAATACGAGGTCCCCCTTTTTAGGGAAGGGGAGTATGCATCCCTTCATCCATCTATCTATCGGATTTTGATTGTATACTGCGTTGCAGTGTCGGAGCAGTATGTCGTCGAATTGTCTGGTCTTCCATACTTCCAGGGGAATTTCGTCCAGCCCTGCAGCTTTCCTATTTTTAATTTTTCTGAGAACCGAGTCGAGTTCTTCTTGTGTGAACGGTCCTAGTTTAATGTCTAATTGTTTGCTAATTATTCTGGTGATTGGTTCCTGTGTTATTTTCGGTGGGTTTCCTAGTAGGTTTTCGAAGTGCTGTTTCCACAGTTTTATTCTTTCTTGTTGGTTTGCTGCTTTCAGTTTTGCTTTGGCTGTGTTCTTTCTTCTGCTCACTTCGTTGATTGTTTGCCAGGCTATTCTAGATTGTCTATCTTCCACCGAGTGTCTAATCTTATCTATCTGATTTTGAATGTATTCTGTCTGTTCCTTTATATATATATATATATATATACTACCATTGACTTTATGTCTACACTATTTTAAGTTAGATATATATGCTCCATCACTGATATTCAACACTTTTTATTTATAAATATAGCAAATTATATACATATGTCCTGAGACTTGGCAATGGCTACATAATCACACACATATACACACATGGACTTATGCATATTTTGAATATCAATGCCTTATATTATCTATACACGTCAACAAAAGAATGTTCGAATCATTTGTTAAATCAAAAAAGTGCCCAAATGCAGGCCAACAATCCAGAATAAAGCCTAAAAGAATTTAAAATCTCATCTTTTTCTCTACTAGTTTCATTATATATATATATATATATATATATATATGATTATGAATACATGCTCACATATATGAATATGAATGACATATATTGTTGATACCCTTGAACAAGTAAGAGTTCTAAACCTAAGTTCCCAACTTCATAAAACAAAGCAACTGCATTTGGATTAAAACAAAACTATCATTGTTTCCTATGCAACCTTACTTACTGCATTTAATTTTTGCCTCTCTCTCTCTCTCTCTATCTCTTTGTATGCGCACTTTCTCTTAATATATTTATAGAATTGAAGAGAATATTGACTTGGTCACTCTGGTTACTTATGGTCAATATCATATTTACCTGAAATGGAAAATGACCAGTTTGACAAGACAAGCTGTTGGCTAAAATTAGTGTCAACTCTGGTCTAAGTTGAGTGACTAGAAAGACTTCCAAAGATAGAATGAAGAAAAAATATAAGTGTATTGATTTCAAATGATTCAGAAAAAAAAAATATATATATACAACTTTTTTTTATAGTATTGAATTAATATAGTGGGCTATTACAATGCAAAATAATAATTATTCAAATTTAATGAATTTCAAAGTAAAACTTCATTATTTTGCATTTCAATAGCCCTCTAAATTAATTCAATACGATGAAACAAAATAATTTGTGCAATGCTTCAAGCAAAATAAAAAAATACTTTTATACATAGAACTCTTTTGAAACAGGTAGGATGGGTCACAAGGTCAATTTTTAACCAGAGTAAAGCTGGATGGAATTTAGAGTTTTCCTTCTCCTAGACTAGTTACCTAAGCAAGTCCAAAGAAGTCCTGTCTGGGCTACAAGCATCTATCTATCTATCAATCTAGGTATTTGCACCCTCTTTCAGTGTGTGTGTGTGTGTGTGTGTGTGTGTGTTTAAAAAAAAATGTCAAGCTTTTTCTTCAGCCATTTAGTTAGTATCCATGTAGTGCACTCATATAGCAGTATCAACATGATCAAGAATGTTGTGAGCAATATTGAACAAGTCCTGGAGGCAACACCCACAAAGCAGCAGCTGTATGGCCACGTATTACCCATCACGAAAACTATCCAAGTTAGATGAACCAGACATGCAGGACACTGCTGGAGAAGTAGGGACAAGCTCATAAGTGATGTACTCCTATGGACCCCTTCACATGGCTGAGCAAAAGCAGGGCGGCAGCTCAAACCTACACACATCAGCTCTGTGAGAATACGGGGTGTAGCCCTGGGGACCTGCAGGAAGCGATGAACGATAAGAAGTGGTGGCAAGAGAGGGTCAGAGATATCCATGCTAATGGCATGACAAGATGATATATATATATATATATATATATACACAAGTATTATTAAAAAGTTCTAAGCGTCACCCCGAAACAAGAAACATAGCACTACCACTTCTTATAAAACTATAAAAACTAATTCAAATTCCTGTGCAAGTGAGACTCATAAAAAAGAGAGAGCTGTGCAATCAATCAAAAATCTGGGTGAAGCTTAGAACTTAATGAACAACACTTGTGTCTATATATATATATATGTATATATATATGGTGCCTTCAATAAGTTTCTAGACTTTTTTTGTACAGGCATTTAAAATTGTTGTAGACTCTTGAAAATTCAGTATGTGATTGCTATATATCTTATGAGATGACTGACCAATTTTTATGATTTCAGGTTCAAATGAACAGCTACGGCACCAATTGGAATACACCCTACTAAAACCTGATTGTCATGGCTGGTGAATTTCAAAAATGCAATCTGACACTTTAGAAGAACGATATGCAATAAAATTCTGTTCTTAACTTGGAAAAAATACCACAGAAACGTATGAAATGCTTCAGACTGCTTTTCAACCATCTTGCATGAATCGAGCATCAGTTTTTGAGTGGCATAAGAGATTCAAGGAAGGCAGGGAGTCTGTGAGGGATGATGAGAGATAAGGGAGGAGTAAGGAAGTCAATTGACCAGAGTTGATTAGCCAAAGGGTTAGGGTTAGAGTTAGGGTTACTATTTTGAGGTTTTAAGGGAGTTCAGGAAGGGATTCCTAAGGAAGAGGCCAGCACTCTTCAAATTGGATCAGTGGCATTTCCACGAGAACAATGCACCAATCCACAACTCCATCCTTGTTACAGACTATTTGACCAAGATGGGCATCAAGACAGTTCCTCACCGTCCCTATAGTCCAGACCTTGCTCCCTGTGACTTTTGGCTATTCCCTAAGCTCAGAGGCTGTCGTTATGAGACAATTGAGGAGATGAAAGAGGCTGTGACGAAGGTCATTGACACGGTCACACAAGAGGAATTCCATGGGGCCTTCCAGAAGTTGTTGTAACGGTACAACAAGTGCATAGCAGATGGAGGAGATTACTTTGAAGAGGACTAGAGTTTCATGTGCGTACTATCAATAAAAATGCCCATACAAAAAAAGTCTGGAAACTTATTTTATGCTCCTTGTATGTATATATATATATATATATATATATATATATATATCAGTAATATCCAGTCTGCTTTTCATTCTAATTGCCCTATATATATATATATATATATATATACTTATTTATCTGTGTGTGTGTGTGTGTGTGTGTGTGTGTGTGTGTGTGTGTGTGTGTGTGTGTGTGTGTGTGTGTGTGTGATTATGTATTTCTGGTTAAGAAATATATCTAAAAAAATTAAAACCATATTATTGAGAATTTCTAAATTGTTTTTCTCTCCATGTTGATTTTTCTACTTCATTAGATATCCTTATTCGCAATCTTTATCATATATATATATATATATATATATATATATATGTATATATATATATATATATATATATATATATATATATATATGTATATTTTAAGGAAATATATAGCCTTTTTTGAATAAATGTTTGAACACTAATTACATCACACAATTCTGAAACAGAATGCCACCAACAGAAATAGAATTTTAAAACTTTCTCATTTTTTTGTTTCATTTAAAAATTCTAATACAAATAAAATTCAGAAGGTACATCACATATTTAAATGCCCTTACAAAGGTTTAATGTAAAAACCCAAAATATTTAACGCAGGCAAATAATTCAACTAATTCATTATTCTCAGAATACTTTGTGCTGTTCATATTTGAACATTTTCATGTATATTACATGTACATTTTCATATATATATATATATATATATGGAGAAAAGGTAGATTTTGGTAAATTTGACAAGATGATAAAAATAAGGGGAAAAGTGGGTAAACCAACACTGACAATAGATTCAGCATCATTTGTTGTCAGTGTTGGTTTATCCACTTTTCCACTTATTTTTATCATATATATATATATATATATATATATATATATATATATACATGCTGCTGTCAAATTAACAACTGTACATCCACCTAATCTTTCATCAGATGATAACCCTGGGCTGAAGCATCATTTCCATTAATCCAGAACGCCCCAACAGTATCTTACAATACCACCAAACTTTGTTGGCTTTATGATCAAATCATGAGAATGTCAGGTCAAATTGCAGCCTATTCATATAATTGTTTGTTATATTTACAATTTTCCAGCAATGAAACATTAAGTTAATGACATAAAGTTTAAGTTATCATAACTAGTTAATTTGGGACTGCTTGCGTGTGATTTGGACCAGTAGCTCAGTAGTAGAGTTTTGGCTTTACATTCTGTGGTTGCTGGTTCAATCTCCAGTGGGGGAGATCCCAGTATTACACAGCTGATGAGGCCTAATAAGGCTGAAACAGCTGTCCAATGGTTCTGTATATCGCACGCAGTGTATGCCAGATTTTCTGGTCATGGTAATATAATTCCTCTATATAAAAAAATTTTAAAATGTATGTATAAAATTTGAATAAACAGATAAGATGATTACACTGAATGAGAATGGAAATTCATTGGAAAGTTGAAGGAATATTCTACACAGCTAAAGTACAAAAAACAATCTTTTAATTGATACCTTATATCAATAAACAAACAAGTTGTGTGTACGATGGGGAACTTTTGATTCTAACTTTAATTGATTTGTTATTTTGTTATGAAATCCACTCAGTTACTGACGCAGGCAACTAATTTAGAATTTTTTTTTTAATGGTTTTATTTTACCTTTCTCTCTCTCTCTCTCTATATATATATATAGATATATATTTAGAATCTATCTATCAGTCTATCTAGAAATTTGACTACATCCTGTCAACTGGGGCAGATGGGTAGGTCCCACCTTCTCCAAGGTCACATGTTGGCTGCAGGTGGCAATCTCTAATGCTTGAAAACAATGAACCAACAACTGAAGTGTTAACATAACAACACGACACACCCTTACTGGGCTGGACAGGAGATCAGAGGTCATATCAAGCCCTTGCACTTCCATCATTGTCATGACCTTATTCTTGAAATTGCTCTTGTGGCAAACAAGTACCAACACTATTTTATCTTAAAGATGCTAGAAAGTGGTGGCTGAAGATTTATTGTGCTGAGATAGAAATTCTTGAAACCATTGAAATTGCATGTAAACAAACAATTGATATAAAACAGAATTTTTAGTGTTAGATCAAAATACTTGAAACCGTATGACACAAAATCACATTTAATGATGAGGCTCCAGTTCTGGAGGTCTGAGGAGTGTATAGTACCCCTTCATTGCTTTTACTCTCAGCTCCACTCTGACATGGAGTGGTAGTAGCTGTTTGGGTCCCATTTATGGGTAAAACAGAACAGTTCAGTCATTTACTATGTATCATTATTAGTTATTTGAACCCATTCAGATGTGTGTAAATAGTTTGGATAAGGTGGAAATACTTGTTAGGTAGAATTTTAAATGTTAAAATAGCCATACTTGAAACTATTCAACTGTACACAAACAAATGATTAATGTTAAATAGAATTATTAGTGTTTGATAGCAATACTTGAAATCACGTAACTGCTTCAAAGGAAATGAGCACTGGCTTGTTTAAAAATATTGTCACAAACAAACAATTCACTTACAAATTTCATATATATATGTATATATATATATATATATATAAACTGGATTTGGTATTCACTTACAAATTATATATATATTCATATATATATATATATATATAGAATTAACTTAAATCGCGAGTCGAAAATCTTCTACTAAAGTTTCACCTTAACGGATCACCAGGAAGCCTAAGGTCGGACTTAGGCTTCCTGATGATCTGTTAAGGTGAAACTTTAATAGAAGATTTTCGACTCGTGATTTAAGTTAATTCTATAATTGGCTCCATTGTATTGTGTTGAGCACTTTAGTAATTATAGCATTGCAGCATTCGCGGAGGGTTTTTTGGTTTTCTTTTGACCACTGACTGCGAACCCCTTGATTTTTTTCAAGGAGTCGGACGAGGTTGGCCTTTTCTTTCTTTTTTACCCAAAAAACTTTTTTCTTTTTCCCCTGGGCAGTGATTCGAGGTACTTTTATCTCTTGTTCCTGACCAGGGTTTTTTTGTTTTTTCCGATACCGTGAATACTGGTAGATATTAGATTAGTAAATATATATATATATATATATATATATAAAGGATTTGGTATTAAACACCCCACAAGCGTTGATATGCCACATGCCACTAAGTCAAATAACCTGAACTTGAATCACAGTTATCTATCTAGCTATCTATCTATATATATCATTTCTAAATTTCTTGTTTTTTAAACAAAAATATATATATATATATATATATATATATATATATATATATATATAGATAGATAGATAGATAGATTGATAGAGAGAGAGATACCTGTATGCATTTACCCAAACCCTCCATCACAAGCAGGATGAGACATATGATCAATCTTTTATTTGAGTAAAGCTGGTTTGATTTTAAACTTTTCCTTGTCCTAGTCTGGTTGCTTAAACAAGGATAAAGACACTAGTCCACCAAACTATCTATCTGTTGTTGTGAGGAGAACAGATGTATTCCTGTCTTTTGAGCAGTTCAAACACAAACAGATTTGCCTAGGATTTGAACTCAGGATTTGCCTAGGATTTGAACATAATACAGCAAAAGGAAAAGGAAAATTTGTTTCAGAAAAGAGTATTATGGACAGATGAAACTAAAATTGTGTTGTTTGGTCATAATTATCAAAATCATGTGTGTAGGAAAGATGGCAAAGCCTACTTACCAAAGAACATGCTACCAACTGTCAAATTTGGCGGTGGTAGTATAATGATTTGGGGATGTTTTTCAACGAAAGGTATGGGCAAAATACCAGTAATAGACGGTAAAATGAATGCCCAAAAGTAAAAACAGATCTTGCAGGAAAATTTAATGAGTTTTGTTTAAAGTCTTGAGCTAGCTTCTGATTACATTTTTCTGCAGGATAGTGGTCCCAAGCATACAGCTAAATTTATAAAGAAGCGGTTGTCTGAAAATTATGTTAATGTTTTGCAATGGTCAAGTCTAATCTAATTGGGAACTTGTGGCAATTTTTGAAAATCCAAATCCAAAAAAGAGCACCAGCAAACATCAATAATCTGAAGACAATATGCCGGGAAGAATGGTACAAAACACCTACAAATTATTGCAAGAAATTAATTGAGAACTACAGGGAAAGATTAGTGGCTGTTGAAGTGAATGAAGGGTATTCTACAAAGTATCAAATGAAGATAATGCATTATTTTTTGTACCATACAATTACTTTTTTCAATCACGAAAATGAATAAATGGCATTAATTTCAATAAAATTAATTGTAACATAAGTTTATATACACATGTGTATAAAAATTTTTGTTCAGACTATGTTTGAAAGATAAAAAATAAAAATTTTCATATGTATGAATATTTATTTCACCCCACTGTATATATATATACATATATATATATATATATATATATATATATATTTATATATATATATTATAACAGTGTTGGTTGTCACTAAATCATTTTGTGGGTTTGTGTCGAACCAAGTGCAATATAATATGGAGAGTGCTCAATATCTAGGATAGAGCTATTATATAATAATAATAAATAAATATATATTAGAGTTATATATTTAATTCCATGGAATTTAGACTGTGACCCCTGAGTTTCATTTTTCGATTTTCAATTCATTTCATTTTGTTAACTGCCTGATGATAGTTGATTTGTAAAAAACTCCATGAAACCCAGGGGTCGCAGTCTATATTCCATGGAATTAAATATATAACTAATATATATTTATTTATTTTATATATATATATATATATATATATATATATATATAGTGCAAAATGTAAACAACAAGAAATTAATACATTTTATTAGTGAAGAGGGCATAACTACTTTTCTTGTAAATCAACATTCCAAACCATAGCTTTTACCGAGGTACAATGTTCAATAACTGACACTGGTGAGCAATATAAAATAATTCAAATCAATGGAATAAAAAAAAATTAATCACACATTATCTTTTTACCAATCAATTATTGATTAGCCACAAACATAACTTTCATGAATGTAGATTAAGAGATAGATTGCTGCATCTGAAGGAAAATGATTTTATCTCAACATGTTTACAAGGTTTATTTATATAAAAGATTCACCATGATAGTAAAAGTAAATACATAGGTAATAATACCCACAGCCACATACATATGCATATATACCTATGATATGTATATATATCTAACTGGCATGTATGTATGTGTATATATATATATATATATATATATATATATATATTACTACTTATATACAAATAATTATATATATATATATATATATAAGTTCAAATCCTGGATGAAGCTCTTTGCATTTCCCATAGTGCTGATACTATTGGAAAAGCTACAAATAAAAATATTCTCCCAAAAGTCAGCTACAGGTAAATAGTCTTGGTAAGGCATCCAGTCTAGGAACACTCTGGATTCAAACCTGTTAAACCTGTGT
>OY757935.1:50692056-50869556 GCA_963585895.1 Sepioteuthis lessoniana | reverse complement strand
ATATATCAACCATAAATTAGTAAATCCTTACCAATTTTGTGATTTCTCAGGAAAAATTATAGAATCAAAACATATCAATTAATAAACTCTACAATATTAAAACTTTATCAATGCTCAACCAAATAATAAATAATTGATACTGTTAACACAAGTATGGGAAAAAAGACAATGTAGCCACAAATATAGAAATGTGGGAGATTGAGAAGATCATAAAACATAAGTTCATATGTTTGATTTTTTTAACATTATTAATATATATATATATATATATATATATATATATATATATATATATATATATATATATTACTTGTTTACATTCTGTGTTCAAAATTAGATCGGAAAGAGAAGGGGGAGAGTATATATATATATATACATATATATATATATATATATATATATAGAGAGAGAGAGAGAGAGAGCGAAAGAAAAAGAAAAAAGAGAAAGAGAGAAATAAAGAAAGAGCAGCAACATCTCATCTAGCAAAAATGATGTTATATACACTTAATGAAGGCATGGAATGCTATTGACTGCCTCTTGATTCTATTGAAGTCTAATCCATCCGATAGAATAAAACAGGATTTGTTCCGAGCGGTAGCTGTGTACATACTACTTTATGGATGCACCACATAGAAGCTAACTAAATGCATAGAGAAAGAACAAAATGGGAACTACATAAGAATGCTGCCTGCTGTTTTGAATAAATCCTGAAAGCAATAGCCCACAAAAAAAAGCTGTATGGCCACCTGTCTCCCATCACATAAATCTTTCCACTAAGATAAACAAGATATATGGGGAACTGCTGGAGAAGTGAGGATTAACTTAGAAGTAATATTCTCTTGTGGGCCCCTGCACATGGATATGCCTGTGCTGCCTAACCAGCTAAGACTTACATCATCTCTGTAGCCAAGAAGAACTACCAGGAGCAATGGATGATAGGGTTGGATGGTGAGAGAGAGTCAGGAAACTTTGTGGTGTCAATGCAATTTGATGCTGATGATAATGATATATATACAAAATATTGACATAGCATAACCATCCATTGATCTAATGAACAAAGTATTTTTCATAAGACAAATGAATACTTGTCTTTAATTGGAATCATTTTGAGATGAGGATTCTTAATCTGAGAATTAGTTTGGTTTTTTTTTTTGTCATTTTTTTTTTTTTTTTAATTTTTAAAAAATTAATTCTCAGATTAAGAAGCCTCATCTCAAAATGATTCCAATTAAAGACAAGTACAAAAATTCGGTACGGACCCGACTCTGGAAGACCAGATAAGGATTTATAAGACCAAAAAATCCATCCTTGATCGCCCTTCGGGGCCCGTGGCGCACCAGATAGAGGCGTTGAGTCTCTACGGTTCCAGGTGAGCATTGTCAGAAGATAGCTGTTTCAAATCCTACCCAAGCCGGCCAGAGGTTTACTTGGTCAAAAACGTGGTGCAATAGACAACAACTATGGAAGGCAGTAATTACTGGGGATACGGTTACAAGACTTAGTATTCCTATCCGAGGTCGCGGTAAATCACCTGAAGAAGGCCAGAGGTGAAATTTGGCCAAAACGTAGTAAAAGAAGAAACAACACCAAAAAAAAAGCAAAAAAAACTACCAAGATGAGGACAAAAAGTCTGCAATAGATAAAAATTAATTCTCACAAATGAATACGCGATGCCAACAAATACATTTTACATCACTTTTCATTTAGCATAAAAATTTAAAGGAATATTTTTTTAATCTTTAAAAGCTTTCTAAAAAAGCTTCCTTTTTTGCCACAAAACCTTTTTCTCCTGACAATGACCTAAGGTCAAAGCTAATTGAGAACAATCAGAAAATAAAGAACATAAAAAACCTTTTCCTTATTTGTTTTATCCCTTTTTTCATCTTTCATATTTATTTATAAGTTTGATTTGGTTTGGTTTCTTTGTTTAATGGCATATCAACCTTTGTAGGTTATTTAATGCCAAAGCCATTCTCCTAAAAAAACAGTTGTAGTACTATTCAACCAATAGCTGGGAGGATAAGGGGGTTCACATACCTTTCCCAAAGGTATTTGTCCAAAAGTGAACATAATAGTTCGACTGGAGTTCGAACTCACTTACTACGATTTTGCAGTCCATTGCTTTAACCATTACACGACGATGACACCCCCTTATAAGTTTGAAATGAATGTAACCTCAGATTTTAGAGTATGTATCATAAATAAAGAAAACTTTTGCTTATAGAAATATTTAATCCTTAATATAACCTCCATATTGGCCTAGTGGGTACAGTGTTTGCAAATGGACTGGGAGACCTGAGGTCAGTGTCAGGTCCAGTCACACCAAAGACTTTAAAAATGGTACTTGATACTTCCTTGCTTAACCCTCAGCATTATAAGGTACGTATCAAGGGTAAAGTGGAGCAATCCAGGGAAAGGAGTAGCACCCTCCCCTACACCTCAATGTAGTAGCTGTTGAAGAGAGAGCCTTCTGGTTGCCCTTGACTACAGTCACCAACTTTACTTATTTTTATAATCTCCATTACTTTCCTAAAACCTCATTCCATCTGACAACAACTAATAGATACCATGCTTGTAACATTCTTCATGTTTGGATACAAAAAATGAGATCAATTTGTATAGGACTGATTTTCTTGATGTCAACCAAAGATCATCCAAATGATTCAATAATCCTCTAAACAAGTGATAATCATGATTAAGGTCAGAATAATATGGAGGATGAGGCAATTTTTTCTAACCAAGCTTCTTTCCATTGACAAAGGAGGATGTTTTTTCATCCAAAGTGTTTTTTCAAATAATAAAGTTGATTGCAGTAGAGACTTTAGGTGATTATTTATTTAATTATTGTCCAAGAGTTTATAATGGATAATTCCTTAGATATTCTACCATACACTCAACATGATCTTGGGGTGAAGTCTACCACTTGGTTGCTCATCAGGACTCTTTCTTTGACTGATTTAAAGACAACAGTGTTTAACGATATGATAAAAGATCCACTTCTCATCACCATCGACAAGACTGTCTAAAACAAGGTACCTGATGGTGTCATGTAAGCAATGACTCACAACAACTAATTACATTACATTTATTCCAAGGGTGGTGCAAAAGTCACTAACTTCCAAGGATCAGAGTATAATATCTTTGTAGTTTGCCTAAAATGAAAAGATTACTCTTCAGTAATTTGGGTCAAAGTGTAATTCTGTAAAAAATATTTGTATAGGATGGTGCAAAAGTTAGAATTTTCCAAAATAAATAACTTTCCTTAATTTATTCATAATTCCTGTTATTTAACATACATATTCATAATTCATGTTATTTGACAGATATATTTCAGTTGAAAGTAATTTAAAAGATTTAAAATAAATATAATTAAAAGAAAAATCTCTTGAACTTTTCTATTCCCCTCTCTCTCTCTCTCTTTCTCTCTCTCTCTTTCTCTCTCTCTCTCTCTCGCTTTCTCTCTCTCTCTCTTTCTCTTGATGGTGGTTAGGTTAGATATTTCAAAGGTGTTTGTGTCTTCTAGAAGTCAATTAACTTTGTCGAAGTATCACTGTGCATGATTACAACGCCACTACTTTTGTCAGCAGGGGAGATGATGATGTTCGGGTTTTAGGTTAGGTTGGACAGTACCAGGATATACCTTTTGGGGAATGATGACTCATTTGGTTGAGAGACAGCGGTGAAAATGATTCAATTTAACCACCATCAATATATATATATATATATATATATATATATATATATATATATATATATATAATATATATATATATATATATATATGTATTAACTGAATTGAACTTAATAGGATAAATTACCAAATCCCTCAATCAATGCAATAAGACTGTTGTCCTCATCTTGGTTGTTACTCTTCACCCTTCTTCAGGTGTCTTTTATTGAGAAACTCCAAGGCTGGGACAGAGGCATGAGAACAATCAACCCTCATGGACAAAAAAAAAAAGGTCTAGTTTGAAAAAGACACCTGAAGAAGGCTGCTGAGGACATTGGTGAAAATAAGATAAAGTTGGTGAGTCTACTGTCTTAAAAAAAGGGGATAAACATCAAAAATTATTTTGACAATTAAATAACGCGTAATAATTTACATTATTTGCATATTTCAGTCTATTACTTCCTTTGGTGATAACGAAAGGCGCAAGTCTTTAAACAAAAGTCTTAGATTTATCCTTTTGTTATTACTTCCTCTGGGGATACCGGAAGGCTCAAGTCTTTAAACAAAGGCCATAGACAACTGACAACCTAAAAGATTTTATGGGTAATGAAATTGCTGCAATACCAGGTACAACGACAAGGCAATGCTGATAGAACTTCTAGGTGAGGCTTTACAAGTGAATAGCTAAGTTGCACAGATATTTTGACAATATAATCTTTGAGATAAAGTGATGACAATGAGAAATAACGATGGAATATATTGTTCTTTCTTATTGTAAAATGAAATTTTAAAGAGGGTCTCTGCTGCCTTGTTTTATTTACTTTCCAAACATGAGAAGTCCTTCAGCATAAGGGATGTACTTATTTTTGAACTCCAGTATATGAAGTATTATCTATATTTTTAGTCATGGAAATACAATGCTGTAGAGTTTGGTAATAAATAATACCTAATAATATCCATTTTGATTGTAAGTCGTGACTGTGTAGGTATTACTATATGGCTGAACCACTAGGATTCTAAGGAAATGCTAAGAGAAAAAGCTTTCTGGAAACTACACAAGGATGCTACTGCTGTTTTAAATAAACCCTCTGAGCAACACCACTACAAAAAAGCAGTAACGCAACCTCTAAACCCCTATCTCCTAAATAAGTAAGAAGATAAATATATGCTGGTCACTGCTGAAGACTTAAGGACAAACTCATAAGTGAACCTACACATAGAAACATTCATCAGGTCTGAGCAAATATTGGATGCCATTCAGAGGACCTACCGAGTATGATGGGCAATAGGAAAGGTTAGCAAGAAAGTCAAAAGAATTTAAGCTCTTGCTATACCTTCACAATAATGATGAGGCATGATAAAATCTTTGGTTTAGAAGAAAATTAACTTATAAAAAATTTGGTGGGATGTACTTGTTTATGGGTTATATATATGTATATTTTGAAAGCAACACACAGAGAGAGAGAGAGAGAGAGAGAGAGAGAGAGAGAGAGAGAGAGAGAGAGAGCCATCATTGATAAGGGCTTAAACACATAAAATAAATAATTCAGTAAAAATATATGGAAATATATATATAGAAAATAAGTACTCCTCTTATATATTAAGAGGAGTACTTATTTTTGGATGGCCTACATATTCCAATTTTTGGTTACAGATTTTCAGTACTGTAGAGTTTGTTTATAAATAATAAATAATGCTTAATGATATCTGTTTTAATTCTATAATGTTCCATCAGAAATAATAAAATCCTGATATCTTTGATTCAGAAGAAAATTAACCTTAAATCCTAACATTAGTTCTTTCAAAAAAAATGTCAGAGGTCATGATTACTATAATGTCTGTCACAATGTTAAAACTTGACAATGTGTCTCCTTCATATGTAAGATAACCGGCAAGTTTTTATAAAAATGCTACTTAAGAGCGGTTTTGTTCAGTCGACTTTCCTGGTGTTTGTGTGAGTCTGTAATTTAAGATTTCCTGCTTCTTATGCTGAAAGAAAAAGAAACCAAAAAGTTATTTTTGGTGCAACAAGTTTGAACATGTAGTCTTTTGTTTTTTTTTGCTCCCGTTCATGCTTTTACATTCTCATACTATCAATTTGTCTGCTGACAGCACTGATTCTCTTGACTCTCTCCATTAATCCATCCCTATTGGATATGGAAATAATAGTGGTGCTTTAAAAAATGAGAAGGAGAATGATATTTAGTTTATGTTTTGGTTGTATGTTTGGGTCGAATTAGGATAGAAGATATTTGTTTTCATGTCGACATTTTGAGATTATCTTAGATTTATGGTTTAGAAGAGTATTTTGTTATCCGTGCTAGTGGCACGACATGATGATGATGATGATGATATGGGTGGGTGATTATCACAATTTTTTCATTGAGGTAAAGTTGGTATCTTCTTAATATTTCAACATTGATAACACAATCATTATCATTATTTCAAATAAATTTTTTCAAAAAAAGTAATGTGATGATGATTTTAATTTTAATCATCATCATCACCTCTCAACAAAATTCACCACAAAACAGACACTTTATATTCATATGTCTATTTCATGGTGAATTTTATTGAGTGATGATGATGATGATTAAAATTAAAATCATCATCACTTTACTTTTTTCCATATTTACATATATTTCTGTCATCTTTTTTCATTCACTAAAACTTCCTCTCTTGTCCTTTCACCATACCTCACCAGTTTTATTAACACCTTTCTTATTGCCTTACCATCCACCTGCCATTACAGACATCATACTTATAAAACAGAACCACTGACCATACATACTATTTTTCCCACATTATCATATTATGATCACCCATAAGTATTGCCAGTAAATGTAAGTAATATTTTTAGTATTGTCAATAATTATAAGCACTATTTTTTCCACATCATTTACATTATGAGCACCCATCAGTATTGTTAGAGACCATAATGATCAAATAATGTTACATTCATTATTATTATTATCATTATTATTGCAAAAGCTATCCAAAACTTAACATCATTTTTATCACCTGTCCATTATCCCCTCTTCACCCACTTTTACTGTCTCACAGTCTCTTCCTTTGCCACACCTCTTCCCAACAACAGACTTTGGAAATATGTATATATGTGTGAAGATGTATGCTACTCTATGTGTAAATATATGTATATATGTATGCGCTTGCGACAGCACAGAAACACAAACATGCTATAATTCAAAAGCCCACAAACTTAGGCACACATACACACAAACAAAATCCCCCCCTTCAAACAAAAAATTAACCATATTGACTGGTCTTTTTTGGAAAACCTTTCACTCTGACGAATGTGTAAAGCCTGAAACCTAGGGTCACAGACACTACCATGTAATATATATATATATATGTACATGTATGTGTATATATGTATGTATTCATATATATATATATATATATATATATATATATATATATATATTCTTTAAGGAAACAACAAAACCGATCACATAGGAGTATAAATTCATTTCCATCCTGTTACACATTTTTGAAATTTCCAAAAACACGAAAAAAATTAACAGGACTTCTTCAGATCTTTTAGATAAAAAAACTAGAATATACACAGAAAAGTGGGAGGGGATAGAAGAGGGGTGAAGAGTTATCTCCTCATTAAGCCCACTTCCGTTTTAAATTTTAATTTCAGTTAGAAATGTAGTAAATTTATTTTTTTTTTAATTTTTAAATTTTTTATTTTTTAATTACATTTTGACCTAAATTACAGATTTTATATTGAATTAGATTTAAACTTTAATTAATAACCTTATGTAAGGTTATTAATTAAAGTTTAAATCTAATTCAATATAAAAGTTTAAATCTAATTCAATATAAAATCTGTAATTTAGGTCAAAATGTAATTAAAAAATAAAAAATTAAAAAATTTTTTAAAAATAAATTTACTACATTTCTAACTGAAATTAAAATTTATTTTTTTATAACCAAAATTTAATTTTTTATTACCAAATTCTTCTAGATGAAAACTTTATTCATGCTCTATCTGAGTCTAAGAAGGAGTTATAATTTTGACCCTGAGAGAGACAGAGAAGAGAGAAAAGGATGGGATTAAAAGGTTTGATTTTGCCTTCTACTAACCAATGACTCTACATAAAAATGGTGCATGCTGTTTTGAACAAATCCTGGATGCAGCACCCTAAAAAAACAGCTGCTGTACAGCCACTTACTTCCAATCTCACAAACTATTCAAGTATGATGAGCAAGAAATATAGGGCATTGCTTGAGAAGTAAGGACAAACACATAAGTGATGTTTTCCCGTAAACTTTTACCCTAGTGTTGGCTAACTGACAAGAATATACCTTCGTCAGTTTGTGGACACTGGACGGTGTCTAGAGGACTTAGCAAAAACAATATCCAATAGGGATGGATTAATGGAGAGAGTCAAGAGAATCAGTGCTGTCAGCAGACAAATTGATAGTATGAGAATGTAAAAGCATGAACGGGAGCAAAAAAAAAACAAAAAAAAAACAAAAGACTACATGTTCAAACTTGTTGCACCAAAAATAACTTTTTGGTTTCTTTTTCTTTCAGCATAAGAAGCAGGAAATCTTAAATTACAGACTCACACAAACACCAGGAAAGTCGACTGAACAAAACCGCTCTTAAGTAGCATTTTTATAAAAACTTGCCGGTTATCTTACATATGAAGGAGACACATTGTCAAGTTTTAACATTGTGACAGACATTATAGTAATCATGACCTCTGACATTTTTTTTGAAAGAACTAATGTTAGGATTTAAGGTTAATTTTCTTCTGAATCAAAGATATCAGGATTTTATTATTTCTGATGGAACATTATAGAATTAAAACAGATATCATTAAGCATTATTTATTATTTATAAACAAACTCTACAGTACTGAAAATCTGTAACCAAAAATTGGAATATGTAGGCCATCCAAAAATAAGTACTCCTCTTAATATATAAGAGGAGTACTTATTTTCTATATATATATTTCCATATATTTTTACTGAATTATTTATTTTATGTGTTTAAGCCCTTATCAATGATGGCCCTCTCTCTCTCTCTCTCTCTCTCTCTCTCTGTTGCTTTCAAAATATACATATATATAACCCATAAACAAGTACATCCCACCAAAATTTTTTATAAGTTAATTTTCTTCTAAACCAAAGATTTTATCATGCCTCATCATTATTGTGAAGGTATAGCAAGATCTTAAATTCTTTTGACTTTCTTGCTAACCTTTCCTATTGCCCATCATACTCGGTAGGTCCTCTGAATGGCATCCAATATTTGCTCAGACCTGATGAATGTTTTTACTGATCATCCAACAATGCTGTTTCTATGTGTAGGTTTACTTATGAGTTTCTCCTTAAGTCTTCAGCAGTGACCAGCATATATTGTTCCTCTAACTTGGATGATTTAGGAGATAGGAGTAAGAGGTTGTCCTGTTGCTGTTTGATAAGATGTTACTCACTGAATTTATTTAAAACAACACATGTCATCTTTGTGTAATTTCCAGATAGCTTTTTCTCTGAGCATTTCATTAGGGTCCTAGTGGTGCAGCTTTACAGTAGCACTTTCACAGTTACAACTTACTCTCAAAATGGTTATTATTAGGTATTATTTATTACCAAAATGAATATATTTTTGATTTCCAAGTTTCAATGCAGAAAAGTTTGTATGCTTTTTTTTAACTTGAACAATTTAATTACGTTCACTCCAAAATAACAGAGCTTCTAAGGTTTAAAAACAGAGTACTATTTCTGGTCAGACAAAAAAAAGTACTTTTTCTGGTCAGACAAAAATAAGTTCATGTTCTGGTCAGATAAAAATGACAATTGGTTTAAGACAATTAAAAATATTCCCTGAATTATCTCACAAGGCAATAGGTGAGCGCATGAAAACATTGCTTAAGAGCAACGAGATAAACTGTAGTCTACAATGAAGTTATAGAATCAATTACTGGTAAGTTCAGAGAAGCAACATTATGATGGCAAAATAACTAAAAAGTTAAATTTACTAATTCAAAATATTCTAAAGCATGGACAATGGAATGAGAACTTTGATTGAATGAAGGTTGAAATTCCCTAAACGTTACTGACAACCACAAAAAATACCAAAAGGAGGCTGAAACCTGCTAATTATAACACCCAAGATGAGGACAACTGTCTTAGTTGTGTAAATAAATAATAAACAAATAAATAACATCTCAGAAATTTGGTAGGACAACCAATTCCATTCCTTAAGATGATAACCATTATGCCTTAACTAGAGTATGGATACTATTTTTTCTTTTTAAAAGGTTCAGTTCAAAATTCCCTGAAGATTGTCAACTTTGACAAAAGATACCTGAAGATAGGCATAGGGTATAGCTACTGAAACAATGTGAATATAAAATGCAAGATGAGGACAAAAGTCCTTCTTTGTCTGAATAATGTAAATGAGTTTAATTGTCTCAAATAATTCTTTGAATCTTAATGACTCCTTTTTCAAAGCAATAGACAGTAGACTCACTCACATCATTTTACTTATTATATTTACAGTTTGGGTCACCAGAGTCATATTATTCAGGTGTCTTTTTCAAACAAAAAATTTGTCTGACCATAAGGGTATAATGTTCTCATGCCTCTATCTCTGAAGAAGGCCGAAGAGTAACAACCAAGATTAGAGTCTGAAATATGGAAATAATGGAAATTAGGAGTTGTTTAATTGTCCAAATTATTCTTTGAATGTTAATCACTCTTTTTTCACCAACCTTATCTTATTTTCACCATTGTTCTCTGCAGCCTTCTTCAGGTGTCTTTTTCAAACTAAACCTTTTATTTTGTCCATTGAGGTAGATTTTTCTCATGCCTCTGTCCCTGCCTTGAAGTTTCTCAATAAAAAACACCTGAAGAAGGATGAAAAGTAACAACCAAGATGAGGATAATAGTCTTATTGCATTGACTTAGGGATAACTTTCAACTAATTCTGAAATATATATATAAATAAATAATTAATTTAAATGAAATGAATTATACATAAATAAGTTACTTATTTTTGCTTAAGAGATAATAGTCGGAAGGCGATGAATCTGGTGAGTATGGAGGATGCAGTAAAGTTGCCCACCCAAATGAAGCGATTGTCTCCCTGGTTCTGAAGCTTGGATGTGATCAAGCATTGTTATGCGGAGTGAAGACATTATTGATTGGCAAGTTGGGTTTCATTTCAGACTATCACCTGTTCGGCTCCATGAAAGAGGGTTTAAGTCGCACACATTATGCCAGTGATGAGGAAGTGAAAACTGCTGTGATGAGCAAGTGGCTCAAAGAACAGTCTCCAGAATTTTACGAGGCTGGGATACATGTTCATATTCAAAGGTAGATCATTGTTACTTCGAGAAATAGTGGTTATATTGAGAAGTAGAGATGTGATCGATAGAGGACCAGCTTTATTTTGATATATATTTCTGTGTCAGTAATTAAAGAAAAAGGCATTAGTTTTGACTCACCCTCATATATACATACATATACATTCAATAAGTTTCCAGACTTTTTTGTACAGGCATTTAAAACTGTTGTAGACTTTATGTTATTGCTATACATCTTATGAGATGACTGACAAATTTTTATGATTTCAGGTTCAAATCAACAGCTACAGCAGCAATTGGAATACACCCTACTAAAGCCTGATTTTCACAGCTGGTGAATTTCAAAAATGCAATCTGGACGTGAGGATACTTTAGAAGAACGATATGCAATAAAATTCTGTTTTAAACTTGGAAAAGGTGCTATAGAAACATATGAAATGCTTCAAACTGCTTTTCGACCATCTTGCTTATGTTTTTGAGTTGCATAAGAGATTCAAGGAAGGCAGGGAGTCTGTGAGGGATGATGAGAGATGTGAGAGGAGTAAGGAAGTCAATAGATCAGAGTTGATTGGCCAAAGGATTAGGGTTAGGGTTACTATTTTGAGGTTTTAAGGGAGTTCAGCAAGAGATTCCGTTGGAAGAGGCCAGCACTCTTCAAATCGGGTCAGTGGCATTTCCACCAGAACAATGCACCAGTTCACAACTCCATCCTTGTCACAGACTATTTGACCAAGATGGGCATCAAGACATTTCCTCAGCCTCCCTATAGTCCAGACCTTTCTCCCTGTGACTTTTGGTTATTCCCTAAGCTCAGAGGCTGTCGTTATGAAACAATTGAGGAGATGAAAGAGGCTGTGACGAAGGTCATTGCCATGTTCACACAAGAGGACTTCCATGGGGCCTTCCAGAAGTTGTTGGAGTGGGACAAGTGCGTTGCAGCCGGAGAAGATTACTTCGAAGGGGACGAAGTACTATCAATAAAAGTGTCCAAACGAAAAAGTCTGGAAACTTTTTTAATGATCCCCGTATTTATATATATTGAGACAGACAGACAGAAGTATGTGGGTCATTTTATTGATTGATATAAACGGATGAGTAAATATGGAATGCATGAAGTCTAATATATCATAGTCAGTTATATTTCAACCACTTTTTTTACCAGGCGCATTATTCTCTGTCCTTGATATACAACTTGCTAAACTACTCCAGTCTTCTCTGATATGTGACACATTTTGAGGACTTCTCAAGCAGTGCATTAACACAAGCTAACAATAAATCATAGCACCTTACAATAGAACAATTGATAACAAGAAAGACCATTGCGAATATAGTTTAGTTCATCATTACTGACTCTCCCATATTTGAAGCCTTGCCCTAGAGTAAGTTGAAATGATTAAACATATCTATTTAACCAGTAGATGTGACTCTCAGTCTGGTTTAGTTAACCTGGTTTAATACAGATGAAAAGGTGACTCCATCTGCCCCTTAGTTCCAAAATTGGAACTTCGGCACCAGATACAGTTGAGTATCCTACCTACGACACTAATATATATATATATATATATATATATGTGTGTGTGTGTGTGTGTGTGTGTACAGTGTCTTAGGTAGGATACTAAACTACATATATATATATATATATATATATATATGAGAAAGACAAAGACATACTTATGTATGCAAATATACAAAAAGATATATATATATGTATATATATATATATGTGTGTGTGTGTGTGTATGTGTGTACAGTGTCTAAACTGCATATATATATATATATATATATATATATATATATATATATACATGAGAATGACAAAGAGATACATATGTAAGCATATATACAAAAAGATACACAGGCAATATATATATATATATATATATATATATATATATATTGCCTGTGTATCTTTTTGTATATATGTATATATACATATGTATCTCTCCGTTTCTGTCACTGTATATTTGTACATATCTATGTATATATCATCATTATCATCATCATGTCGTGCTGCTAGCACGGATTTCCCTGACTCTCTGACGCACAGAGCTGTTGTAGATAGATCCTAGTTGGTCGTCCAACACTTCTACATCCGTGTGAAGGGGTCCAGAGGAGAACGTCGCTTATGGGTTCGTTTTTACTTCTCCAGCAGTGTCTCGCATCTTGTCTGTCTTATTTGGATGGTTTTATAGGATGGAGGAAGATGACCGTACAGCTGCTGCTTTGTGCGATGTTGCTTCCAGGATTTTTTCAATATGACTCATAGCATTCTTATGCAATTCCCCTCTTGCTTTTTCTCTATTCGCTTAGTCAGCGTCCATGTGGTGCATTCATATAGTAGAATGGACACAGCTGCTGCTTGGAAAAAATGCGTTTCATTTTATCGGATAGATTTGACTTTCACATGATCAATAACTTATCGATAACAGTCCATGCCTTGGCTAATCACTCATTTATATCAGTTTCTGTAGATGAGACGCTGCTTCCAAGCTAGGTAAATTTGTTCACAAATTTCACAGAGCTGCCATTTAGTGTGGAGATATCAACTTTTTGATTAAAATACATGTAGTCCGTTTTGTTTGCATGTACAGGGAGGCCAGTTCAATTTCAAATAATTCAGTTTAGCATAAGCACGCAGTTTAAATGTAAGTACGGTTTAATTGCCAAAAATATTTCTATTTTAAGCTATTTAGTTTAATCAAACAATTCACTTGAGCATAAGTATGCCGTTAGTTCTATTTAACCCATAGATAGGGCCCTATCAGGTGCTACCACGACGGGCCAGAGTGGACCTGGGAGCAATGGCAATGAAGGGGTGCTCCGTATTCCCCAAGGCCCCAGCATTACTGGGACCTCACCATCAGACTGTTTAGTGTCATATCTAGGACATTCAATGGGGGGAGGTCTTATCCCTCTGCAGAGGTGCAGTCTGTGTATTCGATAGCGATCAGAATTTTTGATGTTGTGTATCGATTTCTCAGAAAACTATTTTAATTCTTCTAAGAATTTTCTTAATTTTTGGTTCATTGCGGTTGAGATGTAGAGCATAAAACATTTTAGCGGCTATGGAAGTAAGATTTACAGCCAGGTAGTTCTTGGCAATTCTGAGGTCACATTTTGGGAAAAAAAGAAGGAAGCTGCCTTTTGTCCATCTCTCTATAGTATTCTGGTTATATATGTCGTTGCAACATCGAAGTAGTAAGTCATCAAATTTCCTAGACTTTCATACTTCTTTGCTGCATTTCGTCGAGGTCAACAGCTTTTCTGCTTTTAATTTTTCTCAGTTCTACTTTGAGTTCTTCTTGAGTAAACTTTCCTAGTTTTGATGTCGAGTTGGTTATTAATATTTTTTGTGATAAGTTTATTTGTGACTTTAGGAAAGTTTCCAAGCAGATTCTTGAAATGTTCTTTCTACATGTGTATTTGTTCTTCTTGACTGACAGCTTTTTCTTTAGCTGTTTTTTCAATTCATTTATTGTCTATCTTCTACGGAATTTTTAATTTTATTGATCTGAACTTGAATATGTTTTATTTGTTCTTTTTTGTATGCATTAATCAGTTCATTTTGTGCCTTCTTCAGTTTCTTGGCGTTGGCATTAGTTGGCTCCTTTTTATTATATGTGGATGCTGTTTTCACGTTTTCTCATTTTTTTTAAACTATTAACGTCTCCCAAAGAACTCTATGTCTGGATCTTAGTTTGGTTGGTATGCATTCTGCTACTGCTTCCATGTGGGCATTGATGAAGTTCTCATATTCGTCATTCAGAGTAAGTGTTTCAGATATCTCCTGACGAGCATCGAATTTGTTATCGTATATTAATCGCTAATATCTCTATTGTTAAGCAAGAACCAGTCATAGCGTGTGGTTCTGATTGTTTGCGTCCAATTCCCGCGAAGACTCAGACGTATCTTTGCTGTGACAATTTGGTGATCGGAAGACATTCCTTAAAAAGAGGAATATGCCTAGCAATTCAAATTTCTTATTTATGAGGATATAATCTGTTTGTGTTTTAGCATTGTTTGCGTAAGTGTTGGTCCATAGTTTTCTCGTCTTTTCTGGAATTTAGTATAAAAGCATGTTAGCCCATTTTTAAGAGAGAAATCTGTCAAGCGTTTCCTATTTCTGTTTGAAGCTTGTGTAGGTTGAATTTGTTGTTTTCATCTTTACCTATTTGAGCATTCATGTCTCCACCGATGATTAGAACGTTGTATTTAGGGATGCTACGAATAAGGGAGGATAGCTCGTTATAGAAGGTGATGAGGTCCGTTTCATCATTAGCACTTGTAGAACTGTAGCAGGAGATAATCGTTGTGCTGAGGTTGCAGTTTAACGTAAGCTACCATCATTCTGGGTTGTATTTTCTCGATGCTATTAAATATTTCAGGGCGAGAGGACTGAAAGATTACCATGACTCTCACTCAAGCCATATCAATCTATCTATCTATAATATCAAAGTCCCAATGAAGGTTATTCAAACCGAAACGTCTAACATCAAAATAAATTCATCTAGTTTGGATTATTCTGTTTTTCTACTTTCTTCACATATATATATGTATATATGTAAAAAAAAAAAATTCTTTTTTTTTGGTCCAAAGAAAGAAAAAGTAAATATTTCAAAATGAAGAGGTTCACAAAGAGATTTATATCTTTTTGAAAATTATTTATTGAGATTTTACTCGAGTGGCTTTCTTCAGAGAACTTTTCAAATTTTCAGGTGTGGTATTCGATTTATATAGAGGTCACTGTTCTGATGGGGTGGTTGTTTCTTTTACTTTTATGATAGATTCCTTGTAGAGGTGGGTTCTTTCTTTCTCATCTTTTTCTTTCTTTTTTTCCCTCCCTTTCTCTTTCTCAAAGTGTTTCTTTTTCTCCCTTGTGAATGAAGTCTTTGATATTTGATATGCTATAAACCTTTTTTGTTGTTTTATTCTGGGTCGTTTTTGTGTGTGTGTGTGTATGTGTGTGTATAGTTGATGTGCTATAGAGTTTATTCGTCGTTTTTAGAATTTTTTTATTATTCAACTAACAGTTACTCCCCCCTCTCTCTCTCTCTCTCTCTCTCTCTCTCTCTCTCTCTCTCTCTCTCTCTGTATTTATTTGTCTGTGTGTGTATATAGTTTTTTTTTTATCCGGTGTGGAGTTAAGTTTTCTATCAAGCTTTTTCCTTTTGAAGTAATAGTTTAAAATTCTATTGCAACTACTTTTTTACTTTTTACGATTTTCTGTAAGTTTATATATATATATATATATATATATGTGTGTGTGTGTGTGTGTGTGTGTGTGTGAGAGAGAGGGGGGGAGAGAAAGAGAGAGAGTATGTTTGTGTATGTGTTTCTGTTTGTGTAAGTGTATAGTTTATGTTTTATTCGCTGTGGGCTTGAATTTTCAATGAATTTTTTCTTTTATTTGAAGTAATGTGTAGTCGTTAGTTTGATATATGGGCATTGTTTTGAATTATCCGTTGCCACATTCGTATAGATGTTTAGACACATTTAATTTTCCATTTTCTGGTATTTGAATGTTGCTTTTGTGGCGTGATATGCTGGTATTGAGAGCTTGTGTCGATTCTGTGTATACTTCTTTACATTTATTATATTCGATTAAGTAGACTACATTTTTTGAGCTGCTGCTTAAATCTTTATTTATTATGCATTTTATTTTCGGGTTTTTGAAGGTATAGAATTTTCCTTCTATAATTATTTCACATACTCCACATCTTTTATTTTGGCATTTGGTAATTCCTTGTGTTGTGTTTTCTCCGAATGTAGAAGAATTGAGTATTTTTTAAAGGTTTTTGTGTTGTCTCTGGTTTTTAATAACTTTTGTTGTGTCTAGTATTTCTTTGATTTTGGCTTTGTTTTTATATTCTAGAATTTTTTGTTATATCTGTGAATAGTTCTGGATTGTTTTTATTGTAGGTTGTGACGTATGCTAGGGATATTTCGTTGTTATGTTTTTTCGGGTTTCTTAGTTCTTTTTGCGGTATTTTTCAGCTAATTCGAATTCCTTATTTATCAGTGTTGTTGGGTATCCTCTCTGGAGGAGAATTGTGTGTAATTCTTTAAAGCGAATTTTTCTGAGGTTTTTATTAGAGATTATTGTGCCCATTCTACGTGCTTGAGTGTAAGGGATGGATTTTATGCAGTTTTTTGGGTGGTGACTATTAAAGTGAAGGTATTGTTGGATGTCTGTGGTTTTGTGGTTGATATCTGTGATTATTTGGCTATTTATGGGGATATCTAAAAATAGTAGTGTTTTAAAGCAGTGTTCCATAGGGAATTTCATTTTGGGGTGTAGGTTGTGTGATTAGTTAATGTTTTCCCATGGGCATTTCCAGAATATGAAACAATCATCTAAATATCTTTTCCATGACTTGGCAAATTCTCTATTTATATTGCTGTTGTATTTTTTACCAATGATTTCGAATAGATTTTCTTCTAAATAGGCTAAGGTTAAGGTGGTGTCATTTAGTTCTCATAGCAGTTCCTAGGATCAGGATGTAATATACGTTATTGAATTGGAAGGAGTTATTATTAAGGATTAGAGCTACACCATCTGTGATAATTTTTGGTGGAATCTTCGGTTTAATGTTTCTGGGTATTTATCTATCCAAAATGAGATGGCTTGCTTTCCTAATTCATGGGCAATATTACTGTATTTGCATCCAGACATGCAGGACACTGCTGGAGAAGCAGAGATGAACTCATAAGAGATGTACTCTTATGGATCCCCACACATGGCCGCGCAAAAGCAGGACGACCAGCTCGAACGTACATTCAGCAGCTATGTGAGGATACAGGTTGTTGTCCTGAAGACCTACCTAGGGCGATGAACGATAGGGAGGAGTGGCGAGAGAGGGTCAGGGATATCCGTACTGCCAGCACGATATGATGATGATGATGATATATTAAAACGCCAGGAAAAAAAAAACAAAAAACAAAAAACAAAAAAACTAAAAAGCCTAGGAAAACGTCCCAATACCACAAAAAAAATTCAGTACCAGTGAAAGTCATTCGAAAGTACCTTGATCTTGGACTTTAACTAAGTTAAAACTTATAAAAAAAAAAAAAAAAAAAAATTCAATCAAATTAACCCCCCTTTTTTACTTTTTTAATTTTTTTTTTAATCATTTTATATACGTACACATGGGAAGCAGCATGATGTACGTAAAGGTATTTGAATAAACCCATGGGCGACCAAACTCAATACCTAAACGGGTCCTGGACGTGAGTTTGACAACTTTACGCTCAGGATCGTTAGTTCGATCGGTGAACTACTGCTGCTCCTCTATAAGAGTGGCTTCTATAGAAGAGAATAAAACAGCCATTGAAAGATAACCATGACCAGCACGAACATACATTCAGCAGCTATGTGAGGATACGGGATGTTGTCCTGAAGACCTACCTAGGGCGATGAACAATAGGGAGGAGTGGCGAGAGAGGGTCAGGGATATCCGTGCTACCAGCGCGATATGATGATGATATATACGTACATGTATGTGTATATATGTATATATATTTTGTATATATATATATATATATATACATTGTTTTTTAATCAAGGACTGGCCTGTTTGTATTTCCATAATCCTCCAGTAACAGGAGTTTGATGACTACAGAAGGCTTTCCAAAATTAGCTTTCCAAAATTTATCAATGATAACCTTCTCCTTACTATCTTATATTTAATCCAACAATATGTTTATGTATCCAAGTATAAAAATGTTTTAACAATGTAAAAAATTATTTTAAAAATCTTATTCTTTATATTTGCAAACCCCATTGATGATTGCCTGTGAAGGGTCCGAAAGCTCTTGGGAAAATTTGGTGAATTTATCTATGTGTATATATATATGTTAGTGTCTTAGACTAATACATTCTCCAGGGACATTCTTCAATCGTGCGCACGTGATATGTCTCTCGAGATGTCAAAGAACGTAAATTGGATATATATATATATATATATATATATATATATATATATATATGTGTGTGTGTGTGTGTGTGTGTGTGTGTGTGTGTGTGTGTGTGTATATTAGTGTCTTAGGTAGGATACTGAACTGTATCAGGTGCTGAAGTTCCAATTTTGGAACTAAGGGGCATATGGAGTCACCTTTTCATCCGTATTAAACCAGGTCAACCGAACCAGACTTAGAATTGCATCTACTGGTCAAATAGATATATTTAATCATTTCAACTTACTCTAGGGCAAGGCTTCAAATATGGGACAGTCAGTAATGATGAACTAAACTATATTAGCAATGGTCCGCAAGTCTTTCTTGCTATTAATTGTTCTATTGTAAGGTGCTATGATTTATTGTTAGCTTGTGTTAATGCACTGCTTGAGAAGTCCTCAAAATGTGTCACATATCAGAGAAAACAGGAGTAATTTAGCAAGTTGTATATCAAGGACAGAGAATAATGCACCTGGTAAAAAAAGTGGTTGAAATATAACTGACTATAATATACCAGACTTCTTTCATTGAATATTTACTCATCCGTTTATATCGGTCAATAAAATGACCCACATACTTCTGTTTTCCTGTTTGTCTGTCTGCCTTTTTGTCTCTATGCATGTATGTATGTATGTATATACGAAGTTGAGTCAAAAAGTAAAGCCTTTTTTTTTGTATTAGAATAATTACCGACACAGGAACATGTATCATACATGAAAATAATCCTGGGTCTCTGTGGATCACATTCATGATACCGAGGAGATGATAGTCTAAAGTTAGAACCAACTTGACAACCGATAATGTCTGTCTTCTGTGTGACAAGCGTCCGGACAAGAGGGAAAATCACTTCATTTGGGTGGGCAACTTTACTGCATCCTTTATACTCACCAAAATTAGCGTCTTCAGACTATCACCTGTTTGGCTCCATGAAAGAGGGTTTAAGAGGTACAGTGACGAGGAAGTGAAAACTGCAGTGATGAGCAAGTGGCTCAAAGAACAGTCTCCAGAGTTTTACGAGGCTGCGATACATGCTCATATTTGAAGGTTAATCATTGCTTTTTAGAGAAACGGTGATTATGTTGAGAAGTAGGGATGTGATCCATAGAGGACCAGCTTTATTTTGATATATGATATATGTGTCAGTAATTATTCTTGCGGTAAAGAAAAAGGCATCACTTTTTGACTCGCCCTCGTATTAAACTATTTTCATCTATGTTAGTCAAGGGGGCGTCTCCGAGGTGTAGTATAATATCATAGTAAGAAATGTCAAACTCCAGCCATAGTATTATGTTCACTTTCGGACTAATACCTCTGAGAAAGATATTAATTCTCTTCTCCTCATAGCTATGGGTTTAATAGTACCACTAGTGTCATTCTACAAAGATAACTTTGGCATTCTATAACCCATTAAGGTTGATTTCCCATTAAACAAAGAAAAAAACAACCCAAACCTATCTTAGTCCGTTCATATCAATCTTTTTACCTATTCTAGTCTGTCCATATTTATTATCTCAATTTGTTCATATCTATCTATCTATCTAAATTTGTTTCCATATTACTCTTCTACTTTTTCTTTCTCTCTCTCTCTCTCTCTCTCACACACACACACACACACACACACACACACACACACATATATATATATATATATATATATATATATATATATATATATATATATATCTAGTGTATCACAAAAGTGAAGTACACCCCTCACATTTCTGCAGATATTTAAGTATATCTCTTCATGGGACAACACTGACAAAATGACACTTTGACACAATGAAAAGTAGTCTGTGTGTAGCTTATATAACAGAGTTAATTTATTTTCTCCTCAAAATAACTCAAAATATACCCATTAAAAGCTTAACCGGTGCCAACAAAAGTGTGTACACCTCTTAGGGAAAGTTGTCAATATTAACATACATCATGTCAACTGTCAATATTTTGTGTGCCCACCTTCATTATCCAGAACTGCCTTTACTCTCCAGGGCATGGAGCTTACCAGAGCTTCACAGGTAGCCATTGTAATGCTCTTTCACTCCACCATGACGATGTCGCGGAGCTGGTGGATATTTGTGACTTTGCGCACCTCCAAGTTCCACTTGATCTCCCAAAGATGTTCTATTGGGTTCATGTCTGGAGACATGCTTGGCCAGTCCATCACCTTTACCCTCAGCATCTTCAGTAAAGCAGAGGTCGTCTTGGAGGTGTGTTTGGGGTCATTGTCATGTTGGAACACTGTCCTGTGACCCAGTTTCTGGAGGGAGGGGATCATTCTCTGCTGCAGTATTTCACAGTACATGTTGGAGTTCATGTTTCCCTCAATGAAAGGTAACTCTCCAACACCTGCAGCACTCATGCAGCCCCAGACCATGACATTCCCACCACCATGCTTGACTGTAGGCATGACACACTTATCTTTGTATTCCTCACCTAGTCGCCGCCACATATGCTTGAAGCCATCGGAACCAAACAAATTAATCTTCATCTCATCAGACCATAGGATATGGTTCCAGTAATCCAAGTGCTTTGTTGACATGTCTTCAGCAAACTGTTTACGGGCTTTCTCGTGTATCGTCTTCATAAGAGTCTTCCTCCTGGGGTGACAGCCATGCACACCAATTTGATGTAGAGTGTGGCGTATGTTCTGAGCATCAACAGCCTGACCCCACACCTTTTCAATCTCTGCAGCAATGCTGACAGCACTCCTATACCGATCTTTCAAAGAAAGCATTTGGATGTGACGCTCAGCACGTGCGCTCAGCTTCTTTGGACGACCTACCCGAAGCCTATTCTGAGTGGATCCCACTCTTTTAAAACGCTGGATGATCTTAGCTGCTGTGCTGCAGCTCAGTTTCAGGGTGTTGGCAATCTTCTTGTAGGTTTGGCCATCTTCATGTAGCGCAACTATACGTCTTTTAAGATCCTCAGAGAGTTCTTTGCCATGTGGTGCCATGTTGGAAATTTCAGTGACCAGTATGAGAGAGTGTGAGAGCTGCACTACAAATTTGAACACACCTCCTCCCTATGCACATGGGCCTAGTCACACATGGGCCTAGTAACACTAATGAGTCACATGACATTTTGGTGGGAAAATGACAAGCAGTACTCAATTTGGACATTTAGGGATGTAGTTTCTTTGGGGTGTACTCACTTTTGTTGCAGTGGTTTAGCTTTTAATGGTTATATTTATAGACAATTGAGCAGATGAAAGAGGCTGTGACGAAGGTCATTGACACGTTCACAATAGAGGACTTCCATAGGGCCTTCCAGCAGTTGCTGTAACGGTACAACAAGTGCATTACAGCTGGAGGAGATTACTTCGAAGGGGACTTGAGTTTCATGTGTGTACTATCAATAAAAGTATTCATACGAAAAAAGTCTGGAAACTTATTTAATGATCCTCGTAGATAGACAGCTAAATAGATTTGTAAAGAAGGAGGAAAAAAAATGAAAATAAAGAAAATAAATCTACAGGCTATAGCAGAGAAAACCTGATAGGTAGATATACATATAAATTTGAAAATAAAAAGGATAGATAGATAGATAGATAGATAGATAGAATTGTTTATAACAACACTCTTACAAATGAGATAGACTTGAGTGTTTTCAAACAGAAACTAAATTTAAGTCTTTCTCTGCTTACACTCGTCTCAAAAGTGAGTTGAAATACAGAAAGTGTTTTACATGGGAGTTATGGAAAAAAAATTCTTGTTTTAAAATATCTAATTCTGCCCAGAAATAAATCGAACAAATAAGGTTAAATTACTTTATTCATACATTAGCCAAAAAAAATCGAAGTGCCTTGTAAATCCTCAAAATCCTTGATTAATGAACAACATATTAACAGTTTAATTTTAAAAAAATCATTTCGTTGTAAATCGCAAAATTGCAGCATCGTACAAAGGGAAATAACTAAGATATTCAAGGGAAGTAACTCATACATTTTAACCCCAGGTTTAATGCTTTTTCCTAATACTTTTCATAAGGGCCAAATGATTAGCTTGGAAACTTAATTTCCATACTCATGAGATCTTACTGAAACACTAGTGTTTCTGTATATATATATATATTTTAAATCTTATTTCGAAAAAAAACAAAAAACAATCGGTTACATTAGGATAATTAATTTATTTCCATTCTGTTAAAAGCATTGATATAAATCAATGCTCTAAAAAAATTAACAGGACTTCATCAGATCAAATACGAAATGGAAAAATTTTGTTTTCTCTGTTGATTTTATTTACATTGAGCTCTTTACCAGGAATATTTTAATTTAATATTCTATTTTTGAATATTTCTTATTTGTCGTGATTGGAATTATTCCCTATTCCGGTTTTACTGGATTGAATAATATTCTCTCTCTCTCTCTCTCTCTCTCTCTCTCTCTCTATATATATATATATATATATATATATATATATATATATATATATATATATACATGAATGTATGTATGGTTTTAAAGTAATGTTTCTACGGATGCTCCATATTAATATAAAGATTATAGTGTATATAGAAAAAAATTAAATGAGGAAATCTGGATTTTTGAAACATAAAAATATACAAATTATAAAAATGCAGGTGACATATAGGTGGTACAGAGACATCAACAGAATCTTCACTCTATCGAAACAATTTCTTGATCTTATGTATATTGCAACCAAATCCGTCGAATTTAGTTTTAATAACATCATGTATCCACGGATTGACGGAATCTCGATCAGTAACCCACTTTGTACAGCGATAGTTAATATTTTCTTTGGATACTATGAAGACAAATTATTTGAAATGGCACCCAAACCAACACATTATGTCCAATATGTCGACGACTCATCCGCTATGTTTTCATCTAGATCTGAAAGCAGACGATTTTTTTCATTTTCTTAACCAATTACATCCGGTCTTAAAATTCACTTGTGAACTTGAAACTAACAATTCTTTTCCATTTCTTGACATTTTCATCAAATGTTCTGACTTTATGTTTTCTAACCTCAACAGAAAATTTTCTTTTACTTGCCTGTACACATGCTGGGATTCATTTTTCCCCCAAAAGCGAAAAATGAACCTAATTAATACGTAATCCCTCGGCCCCCTATGATCAGCTCGGAAATTAAACTTAAACCTGAACTTGTTTTTATTAAAACTATTCTCATAAATAATGGTTATCCTGAACACATAGTTTCAATTACCATAAAAAACAAACGAAGCCAATTCGCCGAGAATACGAATTTCGGCCCTAAATAATGTCCAATACATTTGAGATTGTCTTGGCTACTCCGACACGTTTGATCAAGCAAATTAAAAGATCCGTTAACCGTTGTTTCTTTGCTGTCAGTTTGAGATTTGTTCTCAAATCCAATGTGGTTTTCCCACTTAATCTCAAAGATGGTGCGTGTCTCTTCAGCTTAAAATCTTTCTAATTGACATATTCAAATGCAAATGTGATATTTATTATATCAGACGTACCACACAAAGATTTGAAAACAGAATAAAGCAACATGTCCCCTCTACAATCTGATCACATAATTAAATATAATTTGCCAGCATAACCGAACAAAACTCTAATTCTGCTATAAACCAACACCGATTTGGTTAACTCGAACTATGCTAATCCTTAATTGGGCAAACACTACTTTCCAGCGAGCGGTACTTAAAGAATAATACTTAACAACTTTCAAATCTGATCACTGGAAACGAAAGGAATTCTGATACAACCTCCTGCTCAGTATTGATTTCAGATTGTTTTTAAATGAACCAGAGTGATTCAAACGGCGTTTTTTCTTTTTCTCACCTTACTGTCGACTTTCTGAATATCTATCTATCTATCTATCTATCTGTGGCGGTCATGGATTTGAACTATCCATATCTATCCGTGGGTGACGGCCAGGAGCTTTATCTGTTCATATATATCTGCCGGTGGAGACCAGGGCCTTTATCTATTTACATATATCTGTCGGTGAGGGCCACAGCCTTTATCAATCCATATCTATCTGTAGATGGTCCCCATAGTCTTTATCTATCCAGATCTGTCAGTGGCGGCCATGGCTTTATCTACCCATATCTATCTGTCGGTGGGGCCCAGGGCCTTTTTCTATCCATATCTATTTGTCGGTGGCGCCTAGTGCTTTAATTTATCGATACATATCTGTCAGTTGGGCCCATGGCCTTTATTAATCTATATCTATCTGTCGGCAACCCCATAGCTTTTATCTATCCTTATATATCTATCAGTGGCACCCATAGCCTTTATTTAGACATAACTATCTGTCGGTGGCGGCATAGCCTTATTCTATCCATATCTATAAATCGGTGGTGCCCAGTGCCCTTTTCTATTCATATCTATCTGTCGGTGGCCACCAGGGCCTTTATCTAGCCATATCTATCTAGCAGTGGTCGCCTAGGTATTTATCTAGCCATATCTATCTGTCGGTGAAGAGGCCATGGTTTTTATATATACATATTAATCTGTCGGTGGGGCCCATGGCCTATATCTATCCATATCTTACTGTCGGAAGCGGTAGGGCTTTTATCAATCCATATATTATCTGTCGGTGGCGGTCATGCCCTTTATCTATCCATATTTTTGTGGGTGGCGACCATAGCCTTTCTCTATCCATATCTATCTGTCGGTAGCGCCCATAGCTTTTTCGTACAGAAGTAAATCACAACTCCTAATTTTAAGAAAAATCATCAAAAATCCGGGAGTTACCTGACTTTTGTGAAGATTTCATTTTTCCTATATAAAGAAATGAAAATTTTCCTATGTAAATTAATGAAATGCGCTAGTTTTTTTGTTTTTTTTTAAATAAAAACTTGTTATTAGGTAATTTATCTCTACATGCCCTTGTTAGCGGCGTTTTTTAATCGGTAGGGGTATATGATATTGCATATAATTTCTGTAAATAATTTCGACAAAAGTCTGAAGGTGTGAAAAGAAGAAAGATGAAATTTTTAAATTTGAAGTCGTTGGAAGAAAATAGTACCGCAAATGGGAACATTAAATACCCCCACAAAAAATTATAATATTTTGATGAAATGATTTTATAGAAAATATAATTTTCTTTTAGATTTATAGGGAAACGATTCTATATTGATATTAGTTCAACTAAAAAGATGGGACATTAAGATTGTATTAGATTTTAACATACGTTCCTCAAATCACTGATAAATCTAAATATGTGATTAAATAAAGAATATTTTGACTAACCGAAAAATATGAATTTTAAAGCAAGATACAGGGAGAAGTTTTTTTTATTTGTTCTAGTTTTATTTATTTTTTGAAGATATAAAAAAGTTTAGACGAAAAAAGTATGGAAACCTACTGTAATAATCATTTGTTAAGCAATTTTGAGTTTTGTCCCTTGGATTCGGTTTGACTATTTCAAAAAATCGAAGGTAAAAAAAAAGCAAAACTTATAAAAATAAGAAATTAAAAAAGGGAAAAATTATTGTTTTAAGGGTAATGAAAGGTTTGTAGATTATTACTAGGTAAAACATTAAATATCTAAAAAGAAGCAATTAAAATATTGTTATTTCACTACTTTAATGGTAAATTAATAATAAATTTGAAATAATTATTTAATTGAGTTTTCTTAATTGTACATTTAAAAATCGTGTCAATGTGATTTTCCTTTTTCCAGAATAAATAAATAAAATCTATTGCTGATACGATTTTCTATACTAAAAAAAATGAGGGCACATTTGGTGGTGTAACGGTTAGCATGCTTGACTAGCAAACCTACACGAGTGAGTTCGAGTCTCATTGGGTGCCCCATTCATTCGGCCTTGTGCCACATCGAAGCTAAAAAAATTGAGTTATTTGTTTCTTTTTTTTTTGGTGAGTGGCCTTCAATACTAATAATTTTTAAAAGGAAACGAAAGTGCACAATAGTAGTTAAGTGAATCGGAAACCCTTTTGTCTTTAATTTTGACCTTCAACATGTATTTAAATACCCATAAATACAATACGTAATATAGTTATCAACTTGTAAGTAATGTTCTACAGAAATCCGTTTATCAATTAATGTTTCTACTTATTAATTTCCCAAATAAACTTTTAAAGAATTTAAAAATTTTATTAACAATTTTTGATTACGTAACTTCGAGTTGGGTAAGGACTTCACCTTTGGTGAATTTAAATCTTTAAAGTGCATTAAAAATTGATTAGATATAAAATGTTATTATGCATTTAACACTGATAATGATGTTACTATCTTTCGAATAAAACTAAAATTTAACATTAAATAATAATTCTTATTATTTTCTAATTCGTTTTAACAGAAAAAAAAAGAGCGAAATATTGTTAGTACCATTCTCTCTCTATATATATCTTTTTAGCTCCCTCTCTCTCATATATATATGTTAGTTCATAACTATCTATCAAGCTTTCAATCTATCCCTGGTGTAACTTATAGCGGACTCATGAGCTTGTAAATGCCCGGATGGGTGACCTCTCATCTTTGGATGGTTCGATTTATATTGTCAACTTAATCAAATATATAAGTAAAGTTGGCGGGTGTAATCGAGGGTGACCCGAAGGCTTGCCCCCCCCAATGATCCGGGTGACCGGAGTTCAATTCCAGGTCGAGTCATACCAAAGACTCAAAAATAGTACTTGATGCTGCCTTGCTTAATACTCAGAATTATAAGGTAAGTATCAAGGGTAAAGTTGAGCAATCCAGGGAATGGAGTAACGCCCACCCCTAGACATCGGTGTAGTACCTAATGTAAAGGAAGCCTTCGGGTCACCTTCGACAAAGGTCGCTAACTTTACTTTACACCGAGGTGTAAAGAAGGGCGCTACTCTTTTCCCTGGGTTGCTCTACTTTACCCTTACTTTATAATGCTGAGTGTTAAGCAAGGAGGCATCAAGTACCATTTTTTGAGTCTTTAGTATAGCTCGATCTGGGATTGAATTCCGGTCTCCCGGGCCATTGCTGAATTCTCTATCCACGAGACCAATGGGCCGGTAATCAAAATAATATATATATATATATATATACATATATATATACATACATATATATATATATATATATATACATACATATATATATATACATATATATATATATATACATATACATATATATATACACACACACAAAACGTTATTAAAAAAGTAAAGTTAGCGACCATAGTCGAGGGTGCCCCGAAGGATCCCTTTTCAATAGCTACTACACCAAGGATTGTTCCACTTTACCCTAGATCCTTAACTTACAATGCTGAGTGTTAAGCAAGGCGGCATCAAGTACCATTTTTTGAGTCTTTCGGTATGACTCGACTTGAACCCCGGTCTCCTGGACCATTGGCGAACACTCTAATCATTAGGCTAATGTCATGAAATATTAGAATAATCAAAAACGATATAGATTTAAAACTTTACTAATAATTATCAAGTCGAGCTTATAGTACAGAGTTCCCTGTCTCTCTTTCTCACCATTCATCCCTATCGTCCATCGCTCCTGGCAGGTTCTCTTAGCTGCAACTTGTGTCCGCACAGAACTGGTGTCCACGCTGGTCGGCCAACACTGGTGTGTCCATGTGTAGGAGTTCATAAGAGAACATCACTTATGAGTTCGTCTTTTCTTCACAAGCATTTCTCAGTATGTCTTATTCATCTAACTAGGATGGTTTGTAAGATGGGAGGTAAGTGGCCGTATAGATACTGTTTTGTGGAGTTCTGCTTCCAGAAATTGTTCAGAATAGCATGTAACATTCATGTGTAGTTCCCATCAAGTTTTTCTCCCTGGTTTTCGTTAAAGCCCAAGTAGTGCTGCCATACAGTTGTACCGACATAGACACAGGTTGGGAGAAATCCCGTTATATATCATCAGAGAGATCAGATATCAATATGATCGATAACCTGTCAACAGCAGTTGTCACACACCAGTAGTATTCGAAACTCGGTCTTCCACGGAAATAAAATAATGCGAAAACGTATCTTATTTATTTTCGAACTCCCAGAGGTCGGCTGTGAATATACGAAAGAAAACATGAGACAGGAAATCCTTCGAAGTGATTATGACACAATACCACAAAATGATATAATGACAATGATTTTATTCTCCAATCTGCGGGATTAAACTAGGGTTGTGATTTCTAACAATTTGAAATTACCAATATCAGGTGAAAGAGACAATGTAATGAATGCTATGTACATTTGTTTATGCTATGATGTATGCATAGAGAATGTTCAGCTTCAGTTTTTTTGTGAAATGTACATGTGTGGAGAAAGTAGAGGGGCGGGGGGGGTCAAACAAAGTTATTACTTAGTGCGTATCTTTTGTGTTGTCTATTCGACGAGCTGATATGAACTCGTTAAATATTTATATTTTTTCTCTTAGTTCTCGAACGAATTCCGTTCTTCTCTCTGTGATTAAAGTTGTTTCTTTATCCTTTCTTCGTTTTTTCCGTTTCTGTTTCCATCACCTTCTTGATTCTCGGAATTTAGACGTTGGAAATATGAAACGCATTACTTCTGGATTGTCTTCAATCATTTTTGCGACTGCTTCTTCATCTATTACCTCTGTCGATCTATCATCTCTGTGAGTGAAGCAATGTGAGATCAACCACCACGTTCGATGTCTGGTATTTGTCTCCAATCGTCTCTAAGATATGAGAGTGACTGACTCCTTCGATGTTAGGTAGTCGTCTAACGTTTCAGTTTTTGTCGCATAACGGTTAAGATCATTGTCATGTGCTAGGCGCATATTGACATTATTTTCTGTAGATTAGACACTGCTGCCAAAGTACGTAAACTTGTTCACTGATTTCAGAGAATAGCCATTCAGAGTAGAAATGGCTCTTTCTAAATCAAAACACATGTACTCAGTTTTGTCCGCGTTCACGTGGAGGTCAATGTCTCCTGCTGTCTACTCCAGACTGAGCTGCAGGGATTCGGCTTTGGTAAGTGAATTTGCAAAAAGTGATATGCTGTATGCATAGTCTGCGTCTGGAATAGTTTCTACGGGAAGTCGTCGGCTCCTTGCCTTTTTTAATGTAAAGCCATTTTCTTTTATTAGATCTATAGACGTTCTAGGTACATAATCCAGGCAGATTATAAACAGTATAGTGCTAATGTATCCCCTTGCAGAACTCTATCAACAATATCGAAGAAGCCTGAGTCGCCATCCGGTGAGAGAATCTTCACTTTCGTATAACTATAGAGTATCATTATGGCAGTTTCTTTGGGGAGACCATAAGCTAGAAGTATTTTCTCCATCTTCACTCTGAGTATGGAATTAAATGCCTTGTAGAAATTTGCAAACAATAGAGTTTCCTTGAGATTATTTACACGAACTCCTATGATTCAACAGATTGTTAGAATCAGTGATGTTGGAGATTTCTCCTAAAACCGTTCAAATTTTTCCTACGAATTTTTTCAATGTCTGTTTTGATGCGTTTAAGAAGCGGAGGATTATAAACCTTAGCCGCTAGGAACAGTTATGCCTCTGTAGTTCTTTCGTTGAGGTCTGCAGATTTTCTGCTTTTAATTTTTTTTCTGTAAACTCATCGTTTGATGTCTAGTTGACTCTTAATAATTTCTTCAGTAGGTTTTTCCGTGATTTCAGGAAGGATTCTAAGCAGATTCTTGAAATGTTATTTCCACTTCTGACGTCTTTCTTCTAGGCTGGCGGTTTTGCTCCGCAAACTTTATTTCCTGTCTGCCATGCAAATCGTGATTGTCTATTTCAACCTAATTTCTGATTTTATTGATTTGGACTTGAATGTATTCTAATTGCCTGTTTGGTATATATCAGTTTTTTCTATCTGAACTTTCTTTTATTCTCCCGTCGGCATTTGTTGGGATTATCTTATAACATAAGGATGTTTTTTATGTAATCTTACTTTTCCTTAACACCCACATTTGGCTCTTGATTTGGTTGGTATACACTCGGCTGCTGCTTCTACATGAGCAGCGTCAAAGTCATTCGAAGTATGTTTTTCATATGTCTTGTGAAGAGTATAAACCTTATCTCCTTCGGTTACCATATATTTGGTTGCTTATATCACTATTGGAAAGTGGAACAAGTCATATCGTGAAGCTTAACTTGTTTGTTTCTTATTTCTGCTAAGACTCGAGCGAATCTTTGCAGAGACGATTCTGTGATCGGAAGATACTCTTTCAAAAGAGGTTCAAAGCGCTGTTTGCACGCTTCTTGTTTATGAAAATATATAATCTAGCAGTTTTTTAAGTTATTAAGTAGGTGTAAGTCCATCATTTTCTCTTCCTTTTTTTTTTTTTTTTTTTTGAAATTACTTATGTATTTATATAAATTCATTTAGTTATACAAGTCTGTTTTCAAGTGAAAACTGATCCATATTCACCGTTTGTTTGGTGAGTCACATCAGCAGAATAGGAACATTCATATCTCCACCGATGATCAGAATATTGTGTTAGTGAATATGTCGGACAGGGGAAGATAGCCCGTTATAGAAGGTGGTGATATTCGCTTCATCACTGGCATTGATGAGACTGTTGCAAGAGACGATCTTTGTGCTGTGGAGTTTTTCCATGAAGATTCCAACTGAAAATACCCAACTATTACCGAGATCATGGTATTTTAGTTCTAGTTTGCTATAGTTAAAGTAAGTAACCGGGACATTGGTCTGATGCGTAGAGTGTTCACCAATGGTCCAGAAGACCGGGGTTCAATTCCAGGTTGAGTCATACCAAAGACTCAAAAATGGTACTTGATGCCACCTTGTTTAATACTCAACATTATAAGGTAAGGGTAAAGTGGAGCAATCCAGATAATGGAGTAGCGCCCTCTCCGACACCACAGTGTAGTAGCTATTGAAAAAGGAGCCTTCGGGTCAGCCGCGATTAAGGTCGCCAACTCTACTTTTTTTGCTAAAGTAATATTCATGTTCCTATATGCATATGTCATCTATATTCTACTCGGCTGCAGGCGCTGTCAACACGAGTAGCTGGTTTATAGTATTTAATGTTTAAACGTTTAAAGTCGCAATGTTGGCAGTGTTTTTGTTTCGAAGTAAGTTTTATTTGGGCTCCGTTGGAGATTTTTCAAACATAGAGGCCAGAACTATAACCTAAGGTGAACCCAACCTTGTTTACTCATGTGAAGGGTAATGTGGTTTCGACGTATGGTTTGAATTAGAGTCCAAGTAATCTTTCGGTTGTTCTCACTAGTCGCTACCCTTAGAGATAAGTAGCAGTAGTTTTCTGAATCAACTATTTGATCCTCACCATTCACCTTATAAGGTTCCTCCACCCAACATCTGGGGAAACGTTGTTTAACCTGCCTTTGGATTAATCCATTTTACTTCAGAACCACCCTGCTGCATCCCATCGTTTTCATTGCTATATGTTCATATGGCTCGTATAATACTCTCCTCTTTCAGTAACTGCTATCCAGTGAAAAACTGGCGCAGGATAACTGACTGATTATGGTGGCTGCAAGTTTAAATATTGCTGAGTTTGAACTTTCCGGTTGATCGAAGTTTTATTGTTACATATCCTGTACTGCACTTGTAAGATTTTGATATTGTGAGTTTTCATTCGCTTTTCACCTTGTTTTAACAGTCTATTAATCCTGTTTTATTTTTATCAGGTTATTCTTCAATTTCTCGTGTAGGTCACGTTATTTTGGTCCATTGAATTCGGAATTTTCTAATCCTTTTTTGTGTTTTTTTTTTGGTGGCGGGTGGGGGATTTACGGCTGCATAAAGTTCGAAATGGTAATTAAAGGAGTTAAAACCGTATAATAAAACAGATGATAAATACATAAGTGGTCTTACTCTAGTCTAGTTCTTTTCGCACTTAACGATAACTCTTTCTTTGCTTTTAGATCGCTACACAATTTTTTTTCTCAACAAATTTTGACATTTAATCACAAAATTTGATTTTCAAAAATAATTTTTAAAGAACAAAAATGTCACTTGATTGTACATGCGTGTATGTGTGTCTATGCGCGCGTGCGTAAGTACACATGGTTTTTATGTGTGTGTGTGTATATATATATATAGGTAAATGTATATATATATATATACATCTAAATATATATATATATATATATACACACACACACACCTGAATATATATATATATATATATACCTCTCTCTTTCTATTTATAAATACACACTCATCATTGTATGTTTTATGGCATTTATTGGAATTACGTGGTGCATTCAATAATTTCCAGACTTTTTTTGTAAAGGCATTTAAAATTGTCGTAGACTCTTGAAAATTCACTATGTTATTGCAATACATCTTATGAGAAGACTGACCAATTTTTATGATTTCAGGTTCAAATCAACAGCGACAGCAGCAATTGGAATACACCCTGATTGTCACAGCTGGTGAGTTTCAAAAATACAATCGGGACGTGAGGACACTTTAGAAGAACGATATGCATTAAAATTCTATTTTAAACTTGGAAAAAAACGCCACAGAAACGTATGGAATGCTTCAGACTGCTTTTGGAGCATCTTGCATGAATTGAGCATCAGTTTTTGAGTGGCATAAGAGATTCAAGGAAGGCAAGGAGTCTGTGAGGGATGATGAGAGGTGTGGGAGGAGTAAGAAAGTCAATACACCAGACTTGATTGGCCAAAGGGTTAGGGTTAGGGCTAGGGTTACTATGTTGAGGTTTTTAGGGACTTCAGGAAGAGATTCCTTGGGAAGAGGCCATCACTCTTCAAATTGAGTCAGTGGCATTTCCACCAGGACAATACACCAGTACACAATTCCATCCTTATCACAGACTATTTGACGAAGATGGGCATCAAGACAGTTCCTCAGCCTCCCTACAGTCCAGACGTTGCTCCCTGTGACTTTTGGTTATTCCCTAAGCTCAGGGGCTGTCGTTATGAGACAATTAAGGAGATGAAAGAGGCTGTGACGAAGGTCATTGACACGCTCACACAAGAGGACTTCCATGGGGCCTTCCAGAAGTTTTTGGAACGGTACAACAAGTGCATTGCAGCCGGGGGATATTACTTTGAAGGAGACTAGAGTTTCATGTGTGTACTATCAATAAAAGTGTCCATACGAACAAAGTCTGGAAACTTTTTTAATGATCCTCGTACTTGACAGTATCAATTGCCTCTTCAGTTTTTTATTTATCCAATCCATAAGTAGGTTGCGACGCAAGATCATTGTTTTTGTAAGCGGAGTACAGTTACTTTGAGATTTTCTTCTCGAAAGATTGTTGCACCAAGGTTAAAAATCCCAGCTTAAACATGGCAGATTGGCCTGTGTTATATGGTACCGGAAACTTGATGTCATATCTGGGCTAGTTTCTTCTTCTAAGAGAATTCATCGTCATCAAATAATGCTGGGAGCATAGAGTTCTCAGACTGTTTCTCGTTATTCAACCTTATCGTTCACCATTCCAAGTAGGTCTTCTAGATTGCATAGAGTGTCCGCACAGAGTTGATGCATTTAAGTCATTGCTGGCCGGCCAACACTGGTGAGTCTATATTGGAAAACTTCACTTGTAACTTCGTCCTTACCCCACAAGCAATACCCTTCATGTCTTGTTAGTCTTACTTGGATGTTTTGTGAGATGGGAGGTAGGTGGTTATACAGCTGCTGCTTTGTGGAGTTCTGCTTCCAGGATTTATTCGAAATAGCACGTTTAGCTTGCTTCTAGCTTTATTTTTCTCCAAGCGTTTCTCCGGCGTCCAATTGGAACATCTATACAGTAGTATGGACACGGCAACAGGTCGGAAGGAATCCCGTTTTATTTTATCAGGGAGATCGAGGACTTGCAATAACAGTCCATACCTTCACTAGATGTATGTTAATATTACTGTCAGTAGATAAGATATTGTTGCCGAGGTATGTGAACTAGTCGATTAACTTTAAAGGCTTTCTACTTAAAGTGGAGATGGCTCCTTCACGTTTAAAACAAATGAACTCAGTTTTATTTGCGTTCACGTTGAGGCCTCTGCCTCCGACTGCTTGCTCCAAGCTATGCAGTAGGTATTCGGCTTGGGGTGGTGTATTTGTGAGAAGCCCTAGATCATTTACGTCGTCTGCATCTGTCATAGTTATGACAGATGCCGAAGATCGTCTGTTTCGTGCATCATTTCGATGCAAATACTACAGCCGGAACTGAACTCAGCTTATAGATTCCATTTTCTGTTCTGTTAGCTGTTAGGGCAGGTCAGCAGATATGGACACATATATCTGAGAATGTGAGCACGCGCGTGCGTGTGTGCGTGTACATGTGTGTGTGTGTGTGTGTGTGTGTGTGCAACGATAGGATATCCGATATTAAACTGCAATGATTTGGATTAGAAAAAAAGAAATCGTCAGAAAAAAAACAAAACAAAAAGAAAGAAAGAAATTTCCAGTAAAAAAGTGTTGTCTTTAGTTTTGTTTAGTTTTGCTCCTTGTTTTTTCTTTCTTTCTTTCTTTTTCTCTTTCTCTCTTTCTTTCTTTTTTCTCTTTTTCTCTCTTTCTTTCTTTTTTTCTCTCGTTCTCTCTTTCTTTCTTTTTTTCTCTCATTCTTTCTTTTTTCTTTTTTCTCCAAAGCTGTGTATCTATTCATAGATAAAGCAGAAAGGAAAACTGTGAAGCTCTTCTAAACGTTTTGATAGCAAATCAGTGTTTACGTATCCGTTTGTTAATCTTTTTAGTTTTATATTTTCATTGAACATTTCGAGGGTTGGAATCAATTGCCAATCTGTAGTTGGGACTTTATTTCACAACTAACATTTTTTTCTCTTTCTTATTCTGTGGATTCATTTTAACAAGATTACGAGTGGTATTGAGATGATGTTGCTGTCAGCTGGAAAAAAAAGTAAAAGAAACTGTCGGCCGGAGCTGTAGAATACACTGAATGCATCTCTGCAGAGGGGTAAGATTCCCCACGAGTGTCCTGTTATGACATTAAACAATGGTTAGGCTTCAGTAATGCTAGAGCTTTAGGGGATGCGAAATACTCCTTCACTACCATTGCTCCCAGATTCACTTTGACCCAGAGTTGTATGTTCCTATCTGTGGGTCAAATAGAACTGTTTGAAATTTAAACTGTATACTTATGCTAAATTGAACTGTTAGAAATAAAACTGTTTGATCATTTAACTGTGTGTAAACAAATGACTGACATATGATTGAATTGTCAGTGATACATGGCAATACTTGGAACCATTTAACTTAACATGCTAAACTGAATTGTTTGAAATAGAACTGTTTTTACATTTAACTATGTGTAAACAAAAACTGTACTTAAACAAACGACTAACTGTGTATAAACAAAAAACTATACTGATGCTCAACTGAATTGTTTGAAATCAAACGAAACCATTTAACTGAATGCAAAAAAATGTGCTTTGTTTCGAAATCATATATTTAATACATGTATAAAAATGATTCGGCTTTAAATGATCTAAAATGGTTGATATGCCATAAAACCAAAACAAACCGAACCAAACCAAACCAAAGTAAAAAAAAAAAAATAATAATAATTTAGAGCGCTTGGGAGAAATCGAACCCACGATAGCAATATTGGTTTCAAAGGCCAATTTGTTAACCCTTACAGCACGACATGATGCCCCTTTTTAAACGTTTTAAAAGAGGGGAACAAGATAAATATTCAAATCAGAAAAATACGATAAGGAGAATGACTTGGATGGCTGGGAAAGAGGAATAGAAGAAAGAGGATAGAATAAAAAGGGGTAGAGAAAAAGAAGAAGGAAAGGGGATTTAAGGGTAATGAAAAGGAGAACAAAGAAGACGAAGAAGAAACAAAAGTAAGAGAAAGAAGTAGGTAGAAAAAAATGTAGATGCGAAAAAGAGAAGAAGAATTTGAAGGAAGAAAGAAGTAGAACAAAAGAAACAAATAGAGAAATGGAAGGAAGGAAGGAAGGAAGGAAGGAAGGAAGGAAGGAAGGAAAGAAAGAAGGAAAATGAATAGAAAGAAAGACTGATGGTAGAAACGAAGGAAAGAAGAAAAAAGAAATTGTGTTTAAAAGAAGCGTTAGAAAGAAAGAAAGGGGTGAAGGGAAAAAAACAAAGAAACAAAGAAACAATTAAAGATGCGGTATAGAAGAAAGAAACAAACAAATAAATAAAAAGAAGGAAAGAAAAAGAAGTAAACAAAGGAAAATGTTGAAAAGAAAAAAAGGAATGTGAAAAAAGAAAAGTGTTGAAAAATAACTTTTAAAAGAAAGAAAGAAAGAAAGAAAGAAAGAAAGAAAAGGTTGATGGAAAGTATCGATAGAAAGAACATGAAAAAGAAGTAAAGAAGAAGAAAGAGAAAAAGAAAGAACGAGGAAAGGAAGACATGAGTCATTGATTGGAGAGTTGTATGTGAGCAGACAGAGTTACTGTTTTTCTCACATCACATCTCCTTAAACGTCTTTTTATTCATTTATTTTTTGGTTCGTCCATTGACCAGTGACTAGCGCACACACACACACACACACACACACACACACACACACACACACACAAAACATTTAAAATATTTTGTTTAAATATTTAAATAATGTCAAAACTAATGATTAAAATATTTGAATGAGTTAAAATGTCTGTGGACAAAATCTTCCACGGTTTCTACCGAGACTAAAACGTACATAAATAATATATGAGCATACACAGACACAGACGCAAACACACACACACACACACACACACACACACACACACACACAGATATGCACACTTGTTGGTCAAGTTATTAAAGTCTGTTGCTATCATTTTTTTCCGCATTTAGTGTAACCAATAAAAGAACAGTTTGGCGTGTTTCGCGCGTGCGCCCCCTCGCAAGCTGTTCTGATTGGTTGACAGCAGACACGTGATCGGCTAACTTAGAAGCAACCTTTAGAGTAAAAAGACGAGAACGATAGAGATAAAAAAAGAGAGTGAGGGAGAGACAACGTGTGTGTGTGTGTGTGTGTGTGTGTGTGTGTGTGTGGAGAGAGAGAGACAGACAGACAGACAGAGAGAGACAGAGAGAGAGAGAGAGAAACAGTGAGTATGAGGAAATGGAAAGCTGAGTGTGTCTAGACAGATGACTCCTCATAGAAACGCACTAAACAAAGTATCAGATACAGCTGTGTAAGTTCCCGCCAACAAACTTATTGCGCAGTTTTAAAGTGACGAGACCATCTCTCTCTCTCTCTCTCTCTCTCTCTCTCTCTCTCTCTCTCTCTCTCTCATTCTCTCTGTGTGTGTGTGTGTGTGTGAGTGTGTGTGTGTGTGTGTGTGTGTGTGATATTTACGAAGCTGAGTGTAAAACGATATAAAGCAAAATATAAGTTGATTGTATTGCGTCAATTCTACAAGAATAGTCTGCCCACACCTGCTTTGAAAATCAGCTTTCAAAATGGGTTTTATAAGAGCAGATTGATAGATAGATATTAGTGATGATTCTAGGGGTTGGGCCTTTCGGGCTGAACCCAAAAACATATTCTCTGAAATCTGTTTCGAAGCTATAAAAATCCTTTCTGATCAAGTCATTTGTCTTTGACTTTGAATGGACTAAGCTTCCTAACTTGAACTATAACACGCCCTGTTGACCAGGCTAACAATACGTTGATTGTATCCACCTGCAGCGTGGTAAGATTCCCTTAAAAAGTGCATCTGATTATGTGACTCCACTTCTGGAGCTCTAGGGAGTGCGGAAAACCCCCTCATAGCCATTAATCTCGGGTCAACTCTGACCTTGAGTGGTAGTACCTGTTTGGGTCCCATCTATTGGTCAAATAAATCTGTTTAAAAATTATTCGTATTTGATAAAATCGTGAGCAAAAGTAAATAGATAAATAAATAAATGAATAAATAAAATCTTAAGAAACAATAACACAAAAAATGTAAAAATGAACATACAAAGAAAGTAATTCCCTAACCTCTAGGCATAAAGTAACCCTGGTTAACATACTGTTAAAATTTATCAATTTATCGAACCATCGTGAAAAATGATTTTAACTAACTTTTAGAGCTTTGTTTTTTATTTTCAAGCCTTAAAAATATCTATTTAGATAAATTTTGCTGATATTATTTTGCTGATATATTTATCTAGATAAATTTTGCTGATTTTATTCATAATGTTACACGAAGAAAAAAAAAATACCATGACTAAATATTTTGGACCCATGAAAATTAGCTTTAACATAAAACGAAATCCTTTTTCGTTTCAGACAAATAAATTTTTGCCTGAAATTATAAAACTAATCTTTAAAAATCTCAAACGTGTTTTTTTACCTCCTCTTTTTTAAAGAATATATCGTTGTTTCTACTTAACGGCTAAATTTTTACAGTAAATCCTTTTTTTCTGTTTACTAGAGGCGAAATTTCATAATACGACATCGAACCCCCAAAATTCAAGATCCATCCAAGTTCTGTGTACGCTTCTTTATGCTTGTGTGCGTGCATACAGGTGTGTGTGTGTGTGTGTGTGTGTGTGGACACAGAAATCAAGCAGTTAACATGAAAGATTTCAGTGGCGACTGAGACAGGCGCTCAACCTTGTTCGGCGATATTAGTTTGAAAAATTCAATAGACAAAGAAAAAGAAAATATGGTTTTAATTTTTGTCGAATGGTCTGTTGTCAAGTATCAGCTGGGAAAACCTGCACAGACACAGAGATTTTATGAACAATATTTAAAAAAAATGCTTCTGATATATATATATATATATATATGTGTGTGTGTGTGTGTGTGTGTGTGGATGCCTGTGATCAGGTGCATATGTGTAAATATATGTACATATCTATGATTGTAAATGTGTAGGTAAAAGTGTTATTTTACATGTATGTGTAACTGTGGCTATATGTATGTGTCTGTGCGTATGTGTACATATGTACATGTAAATACCACAGTATATGTATGAGTTTATTAGTATAAATAACCTATAACTGGGTGGATAAGGAGGGTTATAACTTTCCCAAGAATATTCGCTCGAAAGTGAATAAACTGAAGTTCAACGTTGCTTACTACGATGTCGCAGTCCAACATTTTAGCCATGGATACAACGGAAACTCCTTCCATAATTCTGGACTTAAGTCAAACAAAGCTAAGCTTAGTAAGAAACTAGCCATTATTTTCATATTTATTTTTTTAAAGTGTGTAATAATTTTTAAAAGTCATTAATTAACTTTCGCAGAATTGTCAGCAAAGTTTGTATACTTTGGATGGAACAAAACACACACACACACACACACACACACACACACACACACACACACACACACACACCATACATACGACTCACACGAAATTCAGGTGACCTTTTATCCATACCTCTGAAGTTCTGAATGTGATTCTATCAACGTATCTATGTGTATATGGATAAAATTTCAAACATATGGACATGAGTTCACCAGAAGACTGTGTGCGACAAACTACGAGTCGCGGGTGGTCTTTGTCTTATTTATCTTCTAATTAAGATATCATAATATTGCTTTAGATTTTTGGGCACAGAGAATTGTATCTTGCTTATTTCGATCATATTTTTACCAACTGTACGACCACTTGCCTCTCATCTCACAAATTATCCAAGTCAAACGAATAAAACATGCTAGGCAATGCTGGTGAGGTAAGGACGTTCTCTTATCGACTCCAACACATGGACGCACCAATGTTGGCTGACTAGCAAGAACTTACATACAACAGCTCTGTGCTATGGGCAAATAGTAGTGAAGACTGGGTTCTTTAACCTTGGTATCGAAAACTATTTAGGAGAAAGAAAAACACTGAAATCAAACTTATTAAATTCCGCTTGAAAAATTAACCATGTGTCACATCCTTCCCGTGCGAAGGGGTTGATAGATACATACAAAGATCAACTCTGCGGGACAGAAGATGCAGTTAAGAGAATCTGGCAAAAGCGATGGCCAATAGAGACGGATTGTGAGAGAGAGAGTCAGGGAATTCCGTACAGTCAGTGCAACTTGATGATGATAATGATATGTATAGTGAAATTAATTAATCGTCATAAAAGAATTTTGATTAAAAAAGTGCTCGAATACTGTCCATTGAATTATTTAGATTGTATTTTTTTTACAAATGCTGAAATTGACATGAAATATATATATACTGCCATTCACGGATAGACTGTTTCGTTGTATCACAACTCATTCAGTGTGGCAAGACAAGCGAGATGCTTCAAGTAAGAATTGAAACGTGGCTGATGCTTACCCCAATCGGATATCTTACCCAGAGCTCTTGGTAACCTCAGCGTAAGCTAAGGGATTTAACGTATGTGTATGATTTTCTTTAGTTTACATATACGCTTAACGGCTACCGAGTGCTCAATTCAGTAGAAGAGCTTTACATTATGTGAGTGTCAATCGGTAATTCCTTTGCGAGAGTGCTCATCCCCACGGAGGTGGGGAGTAAAAGTCATTTACTACCGTTTTTGTCGCTGTTACTAGAAGTTTTTTACGGTTCAAAATACCACAATGATCAGGAGAATCTTATTCCTCCGCAGTTGTATTCTAGATCCCCATGCCAACAGAACAGAAGGCTTAAGATGGAGTTTTGCTCTAGGCATGCGTGCCTGTATTATCACCAATGTCTCGTGATTATGTTCTTTGTTGTTGTGGACGCTGTGTGGTCGTCAACAAGTGCTTTTATAATGTGTCGATCTCGATGAGAAGTTATACTGTACAAACATTTAGAACATGGTCAACGGGTGTATTCGTTTGACCATTGATACCATCAACAATAAAATCCCCACCTCATCTCGGCTGACCACAACCCAACTCCCACCCAAATTGAACCAAAGGAACAGGTGCTATAACACCTGCTTGCACTGGACATTTTTTTACCACAGTGGATCTTACCGTGGCATGATTGACGGTCGAAAGCTTTGACAACGGACGGTGCAGCGGTATAAGCGGTGCTACGTCCAAAGATGGCCGAACTCATGGAAAGTTTTATAAGAATATCCTCTATTATCCACGCACAAAAACCGTAATGAGATCAAGATCTATCGTACTTTAAGGTTATTTAATATAATGTTTAGTGAAATCCTTTTCTTTCTATTTTATCATCTATTAAAATCTGCCAGCATCCTTAACTCGTTTAGCTATTTTGATGCTACTATACGCACACATCTGTGTACATAAATACATACACGCTACTATGTTCATATATATATAGGATTTACATTCAATTTTTTTAAATGTCCGGCATTGACCACGTGGAGCAGAAAAAATTATAAAAACAGAATCCAAGATTCACTTCTTCCTGAAAGAAAAGTAGCGGGGAGTTGGTAAATTAAATAGTTTCAGGAATCTGATTGGACACAGTAGTCACGTGCCATATGTTTCAACAACATCGGTGCTTTTTTGATTTTGTCCCGTGCAAAAATAAACCTTGCGTTTGGAGCTGGTCACAAGACATGAATACCTGTATCGTCTGCACCTTTGAAAGTTTTCTCTCTCTCTTACGTTTTGAATTCCAGCTGGACAGCTTTCATTTTCACACGTGCGCACAACCTCAGACATTTTGCCACGTACAGACAGCCAACAGCCAACATGAGAGAACATACAGCCAGCAAAAATACGTTCATTGCCATAACGAAATGGATATATTTTCCACACTCCCATGTACTGGACATGGATGTCAAAATTGCTTCATACATACAGACGCACTCGCTGCGTTTTAGTACTTTGGATTCTCTACCATACATACATACACGCACATAAACATCAGTAAGGACTGTAACATTATAACTCTTAGCTTTAACAAGGAGTACACGTACACACAGATATTCTCGAACAAAAACACTTTTACATTCAGATAATATTTTTATCTGTCACAGCCATACACACACGAATATCTAACGAACAGTATTCAGCCATTCTTCCAAATTTGTATTTTTTTTAATTGTTAGTATATTTTTTTTAATTGTTAGTATATAAAATTGTCTGTTATATGTTATCATGTTGCGAAGTTTCTTTCGTCTGCGTTGTTCATTTCTTTGTGTTGTAAATTGCGGAACATCTCTCAAAGTTTTGTTTCTGACAAAATCTCGGGAGAAATTAACGACCAAAGTTCCCCACACATACATTCATACAGATATATTAGTGCTCACATGCATTTATATACATAAACGGTACATCTACGAGGGGCATACGATAAGTTTCCTGACTTTTTTCGTATGGGCATTTAAAATTGTCGTAGACTCTTGAAAATTCACTATGTTATTGCTATACATGTTATGAGATGACTGGCCAATTTTTATGATTTCAGGTTCAAATCAACAGCTACAGCAGCAATTGGAATACACCATACTAAAGCTTGATTGTCACAGCTGGTGAATTTCAAAAATCCAATCTGACACTTTAGAAGATCGATATGCAATAAAATTCTGTTTTAAACTTGGAAAAAATGATGCCACAGAAACGTATGGAATGCTTCAGACTGCTTTTGGAGCATCTTGCATGAATCGAGCATCAGTTTTTGAGTGGCATAAGAGATTCAAGGAAGGCAGGGAGTCTGTGAGGGATGATGAGAGGTGTGTGAGGAGTAAGAAAGTCAATACGCCAGTGTTGATTAGCCAAAGGGTTAGGGCTAGGGTTACTATGTTGAGGTTTTAAGGGAGTTCAGGAAGGGATTCCTAAGGAAGAGGCCAGCACTCTTCAAATCGGATCCGTGGCATTTCCACCAGGACAATACACCAGTACACAACTCCATCCTTGTCACAGACTATTTGACCAAGATGAGCATCAAGACAATTACTCACCGTCCCTATAGTCCAGACGTTGCTCCCTGTGACTTTTGGTTATTCCCTCAGCTCAGAGGCGGTCGTTATGAGACAATTGAGGAGATGAAAGAGACTATGACGAAGGTCATTGACACGCTCACACAAGAGGATTTTCATGGGACCTCCCAGAAGTTGTTGGAACGGTACAACAAGTGCATTGCAGCCGGAGGAGATTACTTTGAATAGGACTAGAGTTTCATATGTGTACTATCAACAAAAGTGCCCATACGAAAAAAGTCTGGAAATTTATCGTATGCACCTCGTATATGCATGCACAGTCATATAGACACATTTACACCAAAACTCATGCATCATTGCACCTAAATATGTGCACACAGCAAATGAAGAGTTTATAGCGTCACAGTCGTTACATCAACTGCATAATACTAATACATCTACTCTGAATATAAAAAAAAAAGACACAAGTTAGAAAAGGGATTTTAACACTATAAGACACAGGATGAAGGCACTTTGTAATGACCAGCCCAAAATTGAGCAAATGAGACTTTTTCATACTTCCTGCTTACACGAGAATGTAGTTTGGGGGTAATACTAAAAACGGGGTGGGGAGTAAAAATAAGGAAAGAATATAACAATAAAATAAAAGAACAAACAATTTACATGAGGAGCTCTCTAAATTTGATCCTGTCTTTTAATCACATGATAGAAAGAAATCACTCTCCTTACACTCGTGATGAGATACAACGATTGCATTTTTTTATTACTTTAAAGCTTAGCGACTGCTCACGCGTAAAATAAGAAAATTCAAACACACACGCCAAGAAAAAGACAATACTGTAAAACACTAGTACCAACCCAAAGTCTCAGATTTCTTGTACCCAATAAACCATACAAAAAGGAATCATATAACGATATTATGTCAGAAATGCATCCACACCAAATGCCAAAATAATTCTCTAATACCGGACATTCTCAGAACATCAAAATAAAAGCTCGTTTTTAAAAAGATAAAAAAAAAACAAAAAAAAACAAAACAAAAAAAAAACAAACAAACCCACTGATACCAACCCTAAGTCTCGTATTTCTTTTACCCAACAAACCTTAAAAAGGAATCATATTACGATATTATGTCAGAAACCTGGTTAAACTGTCATAAATTTATTTCGATGAAGAAAATCATTATACTCTTCGTCTTATCAGATGACTCCACACGTTTAATTTGAGGTTGAAAAACAGCAAATATGGATTACAGTCTATATATGTGTGTGTTTGAAAAAAGAAGAAAGAAGAAACCTATATAAATTTAAATTCTCTGGCGAAAGTAAATGGGGTTAAAACAATAAAGTATTAGAAAAATTAAGAAACCAGAAAAAGGGTGTTCCTGTAAATTAACTCATCCTAATTTGAATATACGGTAGATTTCTCGTAGCCGGTGGAATTTTATAAATAATGTGTTAAATTTTATGAATAATATGTTAAATCCCTCAGCTACCCCAAAAAAACTTTTTAGCAGCCACCAGGTGCCTTTAGTTAACCCAAAAATGGTCAAAGAGAAAAAAACTACTCCAGAAATTAAAAACCCCTCTTTTGAATTAATATCTACATCTCTACATAAATCCCCCCCCCGCATATAATACTAGTAACTACTGAAAATTTCCAATAAAAATCATCCAAAATCAATATCCTTGCTTTTATCTAAAGTAGGAACCTCGGTGGCCCCCAGTCAGGATAATTTTAATTTACTTTTACGTCTACTTTTAAACACAAGTTCGTTACGTTCATTAAGCAGTAGTCTGACATCTCTAAAATTGATTATACTAATTTTTTCATCGATATACAAGTTACATCTGCTATTGAAGCTATTCGCGGTTAAACACTGCCTGACTATTTTCCACTTTATTTGGTGGGTTATCCCTTGATTCTTAATATTCTAAAAATATTTATATTGAGGAGTTTGGTTTCTAAGTCACTGATTGGAGAAAGAATGTCTGTGGTTATACAGTCCTTGTTTCCAATTCCTAGCAGAGATACCTATATAAACCCTCTCCCCATTATTATGTTCCATGGGGGAAATGCACGCTTAGTATACGATGTTCTTTGAATTGCATCGTTGCATTCCCCTTTTCTTATACAGTTTCAGGACTCCTCATCTGGTCCCCCACTATTCCCATTTAATTCGTCTAGAAACCTCCTGTTGTAGTTGTTTAAGATATTATGCATATTGTTTGTACAAGAATAACTAGTTTTTACGGTGTTCCAATTAAAAAATTTTCTGAATGGATTGTCCCTATTAAAATGCCTATCCTGGAGGTTTAGGAAGTATTTACTTATGTTAATGTTGGTAAGTTTACCGAATTGCGCGTTAAACCAGATTACTCTTCTATTTCTATTTTTTCCTCGTCTATTTGAATGATTATTATTGGTGTCGCCTACCTTGACGAGTGCATGGGTCCCACTACTATTATTTCTTCCATTAGAACCGGAGTTCACTGGGTTCACATACTCCAGTCTACATTGGAATGTACTGCCTTTGAGGGCTTTCTCATATATACTTTTATTCTCCACAAAGATTCTTTTACATGAGGATAGTCTATTTATCTTCTAGTTCATGGCATTAGGAATCTGCTTCAGTATCGATCTTGGGTGGTTAGAGTCAATATTTATGAAGATGGGGATGGAATTGCTCTTACTAAAAGGTTTGAAGGTGTCGTTATCTAAATTGAGTGTGATATCAAGAAAGTCAACAATCTTTAAGTTTGTGGCTATTTCAATTCGTAGACTTAGTAATTTAAATGCCCTAATAATCTTCTATATTTTAGAGGTCTTGCGGCCGTTACTGTCCGGGATGAAGATAATTCCGTCATCCCAGTAAAACGCCACCAGCTCTAAATTGACAATATGACCCAACGTGTCCAAGATAAAAATCCCGATTAAGTCAGCTACCTGGGCCGAGTCGTAAGCGCCCACGAGTACGTCGAAGTTGTCCACGTGACTTTTCACCCAAGTTCTACGATTATCGGATAGAATAGATTTCCCACATGTTAGAATAATTTTTATTTCCTCGTCAGTGATGTCCGTATATTCCATAGCATGGTTCAGGCTTTTTAGTAACAATTCTCTTGTAATGGACGGGTAAAACTCTATGATATCGAATCGGATGAATGTAGACCTCTTTTTATTCTTAATGTTTTTAAACCAATCGATAGTATCGAGAGAGTTTTTCCACGGGTTATATTTAGGGCTACTAAGTATGCTAGACGTAATTCTCTGCATTAAATCCTTAAATATTAAGCCTAGTTGGGTCTTGGTGGGGTTAATTAGTCAGGCCTGTTCAAGTGCTTATGAAGATATATATGTTTATGAACATATATATATGCATATATATAAACATATATATGTTCATAAATACTATGATGTTGCAGTCCAGCATTTTAGTCGCTACGCCACGGAAACACCCCCTTATACATATATGTGTGTATGTGTGTCTAATGCTAACATTCAACATCCAGATTAGAGTAAATTTCAGTTATTGTCTTCATTTTTTTTCTGAATAATTAAATTTTAGTCCCCCAAATTATTGATGAACAACCGACCATAATTCGCCATCTGCTTAGTGGTTGTGGGCAGTGAAAGACTAAATATAGCGGGTGGGTGAATTATAGTGAGTTGAAGATACAGTTTTTAAATGTAAATGTTTGGTAAAAAAAAAATTAAATGACTGGAGCTTCTTTTACAACAAAGAGACAATGTAAGTATTATGGAAGAGCTCTCTGGTTGGTTTGTCGATGGATTTTAACAACATGTCAATCCGTTAGGGGTTATTTTATACCTAGAGGTTAGGGAATAATGTACTTTGTACGTCTATATTTACACTTTTGTAGTTAATGTTTGGTTGGTTGGTTGCGTTTTATGGCGTATCAACCCTTATATGTTATTTAATATCAAATCCTGTTTATTATAATTCAACATTATTAATTCGTTTGCGCACACTTAAAAGTTTCCAAGTATTGCTATGTAATACTAATTATTCATTTGAACAGTTATTCGTTTGCACATTTTTAAATGGTTTTGTAGTGACCTAAAAAATAAGAATAAGATAGATAAAATGAAATAAGATCAAGAAGTGCAGAAATTCCCAGAAGCTCCAGACAGGAAATGGGGGCGATGCATACCAAGACAAGAACCGTCCCTGCGAAAATGAGAAATTCGATCTCACTTCAGCCTCTACCGTAGCACCGAAAGGATGTTCTTTCACGTGGCCGCTAGCAGCGAACACATGGCTGATTGGCTTGAGTAGCCTGACATCAAGTCTGCTGCTAGCGAGCCGACACCACTGAAGCGAACAACATAAAAGCACCGAAAACGACTAGTATGTTTTAACACCTTGTCGAGGAGACGCGACCATTTCAATGAGATTCAGGAAGAATTTCCCTCCAACAGATTGATTACTGAACCCAGAAATAAAGTTAAAATTTAAAAAGGTATCTTGGTGTCTTTTTTCTTTCTTCCAACAGGAATTCCTTTGCAGCCTTCAAAGATTAGAAGATGCCAACGAATAAAATGGGGTAGAGAATAAACTAACAGAGACAGATATCAAACCCCTAAAAACCAAATGACCACCAACAAAATAACCCCTACAGTTTCAGGAAGTCCTATTTAATGGTTCCACCCTAGATTTACAAGTTGGTTGGTTGGTTGGTTGGTTATCTTTTATAGCATATTAACCTTTGTGGGTTATTTAATGTCAAATCCTGTTTATACATATATATTAAATATATAATTCATAAGAGTATAAAAAAGTAAGTAAAGTTGATGACTATAGTCGAGGGCAACCCGAAGGCTCTCTTTTCAATAGGGAAGGGCGCTACTCCTTTCCCTGGATTGCACAACTTTATCCTTGAAACGTACCTTATAATGCTGAGTGTTAAGCAAGGAGTCATCAAGTACCATTTAAAAAAAAAGTCTTTTGTATGACTCGACTTGAACCCCGGTCTCCCGGACCCCTGGCGAGCACTCTACCCACTAGGCCAATAAGCCATAAGGGAATAGTTTATAGATAACATTTTTAAATGAGTCAGAGCTCATTGTTTGCGTACAGTTAAATGGCTTCAAGTATAGAAAATGATTAAATATTTCTAGTTACGGGCACTATCGCTCTAGGTCAGACTAGATCTTGGAGAAATGGCAATGAAGAGATAATTCACATTCCTCCAAAGCTCCAGGACTGGAGCCTCACCATCAGATGGTTTAGTGTTATATCCAAGATACTCATAGGCGAGATCTTACTTTCCTACAGCGGTGCAGTCGGCGTATTCTACAGCCCTAGTCGAACTTAAAGGGTTGGATACTCAAATTCAAATCCTAAACGAGACTGCGTTTGATATAGCACTCATGGCAAAGGTATGAGTCCAACTATCCTCCCACCAGGTATTGGTAAATAGTAGGGCAGACTTGACCCTTCAATGGAAACCGGTCAAGAAGAAAAAACCGTCACAAATATAGTTGTAGACTTGAAGAGGGATAGGCTTTGCCAGGCTCTTCTTGCTAAGACGTGCTATATGAGTAGCAACCCTGCAATTAAACGAGGTTACGGGACCAACGAAAAGAATTACATTTCTATATACTTTTTGGAAATTGCGGCAGAAATAAAGAAATAGATTTCTTTGTTGGACTATTTTGCACAATCACCGATAACAGACGATAGCAATCTTTATTGACAAAAATTACAACTCAAACATCATGATGAATAACTGATTCAAATTGTAAAAAAATATACAAGATAGGTTAGATAATAAGGTGGTAAGATACTTGTATGTCATAGGACTATAGTGACATTCATGCTACTCTCTAAGTCTACGAAGCTGCAGTTCAGGGACAAAGCAAGATAAGGTGGTAAGATACTATTGTCATTTGATTGAAACCATTTCTACTCCAGACCAAGAAGGCCAGACAGAGCAAATCCACCGACAAACTTTTGATGATCACTTTTTTTGACAGCACTGGTATGATCTACATGCACTGGGTTCCCATTGGACAGACAGTCAACAAGGAATACTATGTTGAGCTTTATATATATATATACAAGGTGCACACAATAAGTTTCCAGACTTTTTTTCGTGTGGGCACTTTTATTGATAGTACACACATGAAACTCGTCCCCTTCGAAGTAATCTCCTCCGGCTGCAATGCACTTGTTGTACCGTTCCAACAACTTCTGGAGGGCCCCATGGAAGTCCTCTTGTGTGAGCGTGTCAATGACATTCGTCACAGCCTCTTTCATCTCCTCAATTGTCTCATAACGACCGCCTCTGAGTTTAAGGAATAACCAAAAGTCACTGAGAGCAAGGCTTGGACTATAGGGAGGCTAGGAACTGTCTTGATCCCATCTTGGTCAAATAGCGTGTGACAAGGATGGAGTTGAGGACAGGTGCATTGTCCTCGTGGAAATGCCTCTGACTCGATTTGAAGAGTGCTGGCCTCTTCCGACAGAATATCTTCCTGAACTCCCTTAAAACCACAACATAGTATTCCTTGTTGACTGTCTGTCCAGTGGGAACCCAGTGCATGTAGATCATGCCAGTGCTGTCAAAAAAAAAAAAAAAAAAAAAAGGGATCATCAAATGTTTGTCGGTGGATTTGCTCTGTCTGGCCTTCTTGAGTCTGGGAGAGCCAGCATGCTTCCACTGGGAACTCTGTCTCTTGGTCTCTGGGTCATAGCAGTCGATCCAGCTTTCATCGCAGGTCGGCAGAGTATCAAGAACTGCGGTATCTGAATTGATCAGCTCGACCATCTCCCTGCTGTCATGACAAAGTCTTCCTTTCTGATCTTCTCTAAACACCCTTGGGACCAACTTCACGCAAATCTTCCGCATCTTCAGTTCCTCGCGAATAATTGTGTGTACAGTTCCCACACAGACATCAAACTGTGTACTTATTGTCTCTGTCGACACACAACGGTCCTTATCCATGAAATTCTTTATTTGGCCAATCAACTCTAGTGTTCTGACTTCCTTAGTCGTCACACACCACCCATCATCCCTCACGGACTCCCTGCCTTCCTAGAATCTCTTATGCCACTCAAAAACTGATGCGCGATTCATGCAAGATGCTCCAAAAGTAGTCTGAAGCATTCCATACGTTTCTGTGGTATTTTTCCAAGTTTAAAACAGAATTTTATTGTATATCGTTCTTCTAAAGTGTCCTCACGTCCAGATTGGATTTTTGAAATTCACCAGCTGTGACAATCAGGATTTAGTAGGGTGTATTCCAATTGCTGCTATAGCTGTTCATTTGAACCCGAAATCATAAGAATTGGTCAGTCATCTCATAAGATGTATAGAAATAACATACTGAATTTTCAAGGGTCTACGACAATTTTAAATGCCCATACGAAAAAAGTCTGGAAACTTATCGTATATATATATATATATATATATATATATAGGAAATGGTCACAGCAACACGAGTTCAAAACTTGGACGAGGCTGATCGCATTTTATATAACATTCATGCCCTTGGGAAAGGTATGAATTCAATTATTCTCCTTCCGGCTATAAGTAAATATTTGGGCAGAAAGAGTTTTTTTTTTAGGAAACCAGTCTAGAAGGAAAACTCTGTTAAAGGCCGCTTTAAAAAATTCACCTTACGTCATATACTGGCCGTGTGGAGGGGTTGATATATATATATATATATATATATATATATATATATATATATATATATATATATCGGACTGTTAAGATAACAGGGTAAACGAAACCAATCAAATCGATAGCAATTAGAGATAGCAATTATGACGAAAATCTTTAACAAAAAAAATAAAAAAAGTACAATAGCTTGGTAAATAATGAATGAAACTTAAAAAAAACAAAACAAAATAAACGAACCCCAAAACAAACGCAAACAAAAAAAAAGTCGAGAGATTTAATATACTTATTGTTTGTACTATGACCATGAAGTAGGTAAGAGATTTGCTACAACCAACTCAAACAATTCATGAGGAGGTAAAAAATATACAAGATTGTTAGACACCAGGTAATTCTGGCAGACGATAAGAAGATTTGTCTTTTGAAATATCTTTGTTTATGGAGTCCTTTTTGTCGCTCTTATTAGTTTAGCAGCAGCAGCAGAAGAAGAAGAAGAAGAAGAAGAAGAAGAAGAAGAAGAAGACGTTTAAAGAGAGGGAAAAATAACGTTGAATTTTAATGAACACTGTTAAAACTAATCACTGGAACGCTGAGGACACGAAATGTCTCTAGGCTAAACAGCAAGATAAGGGAATCACAAAATAATGCCAGAAAAAAATTAGAGTGTATAAGACTAAATACAACAGGGCGGGGAAGGTGATTCACTGGGAATTGTGCAAGAAGTTTAAATTTGACCATACGAACAAATGATATATGCACAACCCAAAAGTTATCCTAGAAAATGAGACGCACAAAATTCTCTGGGATTTTGATATGCAAACTGAACATCTGTAGCAGAAAAAACCTTGTATTTTTGTTTGGCGCGTAATTTAATTTGACCGTTAGGATCGCCAAATATTTTTACCCAATCAGGATGACTTGTCCTATTCAACCATCTTTCCTAGCAGCACTAAAAATTGGAGAAAGCCCGCGAAACACTCTCTTCCTCAGAAATCTTCAATAGGAACGGACGTCTTACCGTCTGCTCTTGAATAGTGGCAGCAGTATCATACCATTATGAGAAGAGCCATCTAATTCATGGACCCCTTGCGTCTATTCTTCTGGACCAGGGGCTCTTAGTTGAAAATGAATAGGATGATACACTATAACAGCTTCCTTCCTTCTTTCCTCCCTACGAGACTCGTAGCATACCAGCGTAAACCCCTAACTTCATGCTGCCATTAAAACCTTCATACAAAACCTAACGACGTCTTCGTTCTTCTCCACCACCTTTATTTTTCATCAACATTTAGCGAGGGGATAACAACCAACGTAATACGAACCCAACCAACGTAAAACCAACTTAAACCTAAAACCTAATAATAACATTCCCCATCGCAAAACATCTAATCTCGGCCAGACGACCAAACCGAGTGATAGTCAATAAAAAAACAAACAAACCGGGCGAACTGTGGATTTTACCGTTTCGGCCAACCACATGGTAAAACTAAAGGAAAACGTAAACAGAGATAGATACCTGGACCTTGTTAGACAACTGAAAAAACTATGGAACATGAAAGTGATGATGATTCCAATTGTAATTGCTGCGCTCGGTACAGCCACCAAAGGATTGGTACAGGGACTGGGGGACTTGGAAATAAGAGGATGATTAGAGACCATCCAAACTACCGCATTGTTGAAATCGGTCAGAATACTAAGAAGAGTCCTGGAGACTTGAGGAGACTTGCTGTGACTCAGACTCCAGTGGAAAATCATTAGCTAACTCTGGTGAGAAGAACTCTCAAATGAGTAAAATAATAATAATGATAATAATAATAAGAAGAAGACGACAATGAAATAACCAGTAACTAAAAACGGGAAGAAAACTCTATGAACGTTTTAAGCGACTAACTAGCGACATCTTACACGAGAAGAGGTGAACGTGACTAAGAAAGAGAAACCTTAAGAGAGAAAAAATCTCTTCTAATTGCAGCACAAAACAACGCCACGAGGACCAATCATATCAAAGCGAGAATAAATAAGACGCAACAAAATAGCAGATGTAGATTATGTGGTGATAGAAATGAAACAATCAATCACATAATAAACGTATGCAGAAAATTAGCGCAGAAATAATGTAAGACCATACATGAATGGGTAGGTAAGGTGATTCACTGGGAATTGTGCTAGAAATTTAAATTTGACCAATCCTGGAGAATGAGACGTACAAACTCCTCTGCGATTTTTAGATACAAACAGATCACCTAATCTCGGCAAGAAGACCAGACCTTGTGATAATCAACAAGAAAAGGAGAAGTTGCAGAATTCTGACCACAGAGTAAATTGAAAGAAAACGAAAAGGGACATAATTACTTCAACCTAGCCAACTTCAATTGTGGAACATGAAAAGTGACAGTGGTACCAATTATAATTGGTGATCTTGGTACAGTAACCAAAGGATTGATAGAGGAACTGGAGGACTGGGAAATAAGAGGAAGAGTGGAGACCATCCAAACTACATCATTAAAAGGATAGCCCATAATACTGAGGAGAGGCCTGGAGAATTGAGAAGACTTGCTATCATTCAAACTTTAGAGTGAAATCATCGGCTCACGCTAGTGTGGACCTGGATTGATGACAATAAAGGGGTACTCTGCATTCCTCAAAGCTCCAGCATAACTTGAGTCTCGCCATCAGATTGTTTAGTGTCATATCCAGGACACTTGTTGTGGGGTAGGTGTCTTACCCTTCTGAAGAGATGTAGTCAGTGTATTCCGTAGCTCCAGCTGACTGTGGTCTTGACAGAGAGTTGAAAAAACTGTGTAATATGAAAGTATCGATGATACCAACTATAGTTGGTGCTCATAAAACGGCCCCCAAAGACCTGGAAAAGAGACTGAGGGAACTGAATATCAAAGTAAAGATCGAGACCACCCAGACTGCAGCACTGGTAAGATCAGCTGAAATACTTTGGAGTGTCCTGCAGATCTGAGGAGCAATGCTGTCGTTCAGACTTCAGTTAAAAACCACCTTTTAAAATTAACGTGAAAATACAACAACAACAACAACAACAACAACAACAACAACAACAACAGTAATGATGATGATAATAATAATTATATTATTATTATCATCATCGTCGTCATCGTCATTATTATTATCATTAATAATGATAATAATAATAATAATAAGATCCGATGTAGGTATGTATGGTATTGTAATACAGCAAAAGAAGCGTTGTATGAGTTTTTGCCAGTGCAATAACATTAAAATTATAGCTATTTAAAAATGATAATGTATGGTCCTCGTTCACTCTTACCCTAATCATTATGATTTCACATGGGGGTGGGGGAAGACGATTTTTTAAGTCTAAATCAAAATTGCTTCTTATTTAATTATTTGGGATGAATTACAATATAAACTCTTTTAATGGAGACGGACGTTGCATCTGTGAATGGTTGTGAAAATGTTATTCAGCATAACGGATTGTTGGGTGTTTTCTAAGTTTAGTTTAGTTGTGGCACAAGGTCAGAAGTCTGGAGCACTCATGAGCTTTGAACTCACTAACAATGGTCTGCCAGCACATTTTTCCATCTACTCTAACTGCCTGTTATATTAGTAAATAGAACCATGAGCACCAAGTGAGAACTGATCTCACTAACAATGGTCTGCTAACCTAGGTTCCTAACCATTACATCAAGTGAGGTACCAACAATGGATTGTAGGTTTGTTGATATATGCATTTTTGTGTATTAATATATTCGAGTGTAAAAGAACGATAGATACCCAGACACACGTAGACACACCTAGACACACGTAGACACACCCAGACAACCATAACTTGAGAAGAAACACAAGATTAATAATTAAAACCCATTTTGAAAGTTGAGTTGAATCAGTTGTTTCACTCTATTTTGTCGTCAAAAAGAGAAAGAAGGAGTATAAAGGAGAAAGAAGGAGTAGGAAAGAGAAAGAAAGAATAGAAAAGAGAAAGAAGGGAGGAAAAGAGAAAGAAGGAATAGAAATGAGAAAGAAGGGAAGAAAAGAAAAATAAGGAGTAGAAAAGAGAGAGAAAGAATAGAAAAGAGAGAGAAAGAATAGAAAATAGAAAGAAGGAGTAGGAAAGATAAAGAGGAGAGGAAAGGGAAAGAAGAGAGGAAAGGAGAAAGAAGGAATAGAAAAGAGAAAGGCCGAGTAGAAAAGAGAAAAAAAAAAGGAATAGAAATGAAAAAGAAGGAATAGAAAATAAAAAGGAGTAGGAATGAGAAAGAAAGGAAGAAAAGAGAAAGAAGGAATAGAAAAGAAAAAGAAGGAGCAAAAAAGAGAGAAAAAAAGAAATAGAAAAGTGAAAGGAGGAATAGAAAAGAGAAAGAAGTAGGAAAGTAATTACTAGTAAAAGAAAAGAGTGAAAGGCAAGTGAAAAAGATAAAAATAAGAAAAACCACCCCTCTTTCTTTTTTTCTTTCTTATGAGAGAAAGAAAGAAATGGGGTGCAAAAAAGGAAGCGATGTGTAAAAGAAAGTTGACAAAAAAAAAAAAAAAAAAAAAAAACGATAGAAAGAAAGAAAGTAACGGCCAAAAAGAAAGGAAGTGATGTGTAAAGCAGAAAGATTAAAGAAAGGAAAGAAAAAGAAAGAAAGGAATGAAGAAAAAAGGGATGAAGAAAGGAAGAAACAAATGCAAAAAGAAATAAGAAAATTACGAGAAATAAAAGAAAGAAAGAAAAAAACCCAGCAAAGTTAAAGGAGAAAGATGGTAAATGAAATCCCGAAAAGAAAGCGTGAATTAAAGAAAAATAATAAAAATGAATGAAAAGATCATAAGAAAAAATCTAAATCTAAAAAAATAAACACGCAATTAAATCATGAACATATTCCTTTTAGCCACGTCTTGAGTCGCTTGTTTTTATTGTTTTTTGTTGATTCGTCGTTTTAGTTTTTATTCAAGAGAAAAAAAGGCTTTTATCGTCTATTAGTTTAGTAATAAAGTGCTCATAAATTTAGATGAAAGACTCAAACAAACTATTACAATAAAAACAGAAGAATCTGTTCATCACACACACACACAAAAAGGAAAGAAAAAAAGAAAAAGGAATGAAAGAAAAATGAGTTTTCAAACACACAGATACAAATTTCGTAAGCCAGCGGAGTTAATTACACACTTGATTGTCAGAGTAGTGACTTTTATAGGAAGTGCAATGTTAACATAAAAAAACAGGCAAAATATTAAAGGAAAGCAGAGAATGTTACGTAAGGTTTACCTTCAGTATAAACGAGGACGATAACGGAGCTGTGTATATATATTTATCAAACCCTCTGCCCGAGAAGGAGGCGACATAAGGTTAATTACTAAGCGGAGTTTAACAGGTTTGAATTCAGAGTTTTCTTTCTCCAAGACTGGTTGTCATACCAAGGTTTAGTCTATCCTACTATTTACCCATAGCTGGAGGGAACTGTGTATGAGACATATTTATTGAAGGGTAATTCTTACAGGAATTGCTGCTTCCTTTAATAGGGAAAATACAAAGTAGGGGACATTATCAGTGGTAATTTATATACGAAACATTTCCCCCGACACTTTGGAGTGAGATTTATTCTATTGATATATTTTTCATTCACTTATTATATTTAGAAAGGAGTAGGATAATTTGCTAGATTTTTCTTTTGTCTAAGGGAAGCTGCAAGAGAATTAAGGACAGAAGAAAAGAGACAATGATACCTTTAAACTCAAATTTTGTTTTGAGGTTTAACGGCTATTCTGTGGCGAAACGTTTTCCTGAACCAGAAGAAGTAGTCGTGTCTCCCAGACAAAGCGTTGAAATATATTCGCGTCATTTTTTGGTGAAGTTATGAGTTTGAAGTTCATCATTTGTCAAGTGGGTATTTTAAGTGAGGTATGTTTGCAGAGGTGGCTACTGGCAGGAGACACAGTTGGCTACTCGACCCCGGGATCAAATCAACAGTTGTGCTCACCACTAGCTGCCGAGAGAAAAGAGGTCTGTGCAGTAACAGTGGTGAATGCTTACAGAGTTTTCTTCAAGGCCAGGAAGCCCATCTTTTTAGGCATGCGCAGATTTCGCTTTCTGTCAGAGGCCTCTTGGGAAACTGTTACTTTTGAATTTATTTTATTTCTTTTTTAAAACCTACATATCTATCTTCATTAACAGCAGCATTATATAATGTTATATGTGTATATGGGAGAGTAGATTGTCTGAGTATGTGAGGAAAGGGAAATGTTTTCTTTTATTCACTTTTGTATCAGGCTGGCTTGTACATGATACGAGCCGAGGGTGTTTGCAGGGGTTTGCTTTTTCTTGGTGGCCCTTTTCAAGTACTGTTTCATTCTCACTGCTGTTTTCATGTTCCAATGGTGTGGAGCTCTCTTCGCATACTACTGATGCTGGTGGTCACTGTTCTAGAAAGTGCAAGAGCTGTCTTTTGCGTTAGTAACTCTGTTCGTTCTCAAACTTTGTCTCAGGATCGGCCTGTGGGTCGCTTTGTGATTGTAGCTTCTCCCGACTCTCTGGGATGAAGTTTGACTATAGCCGGATAGCATTACCTACGTTAAGTCTTTTCTATTCTATGCCCATGTCGCGTTGTTTTAGCTGCTTCACTTGCTTCTTCAGCAGAGTATGGGGAGTGGAGTGTTAGTATTGTCTCTATGGTTTTAACTAACGATATTATCCGCCTGCCAAAAAATCTGTGCCGGGCTGGTGTTGAGCCCCTCATTTGGTGTATTCCAAAAATTCAGTAAACCTAGAAAATGGTCTTCCCCAGAGGCTCTGCACTTTCACATGAGACGCTTGACAACTTTTGATGCCGAATCTGCAATATTATTTGCCTGGCTGTTTCTTAGTGAGCTTGTCATATGTTTGAACGGTTACGTTTTTGCAAAATTCTAGAATGCATATAACGAGAACAGGTCCATTATCAGAGGTGAATGGGTCTAGAATACCATGCCGCATGAGATAAGACATTCATCTGCGGAATCTCTTTTCCTGGTTTGAATTGCAGTATGAAATTGGATTGCTGTGTCCGTATCAGGTGGTTTTGTAGTATTTTGGGCGCTATTAACAATGGCTTTGCACAAATTGACTCCAGTGGTTTGTGATCTGTAAGAACTTTCACGTATCTTTCACATATGTAGTCATGGAACTTCTCCAGGCCATAAACCATTGCCAATATCTATTTCTCTATTTGTTCATATCGTCTTTCTGTTTCTAACAATGAAGACTTGCCACAGGTCTCTCGTTTTAAATTCCCCGGAATCATTTGCTAGTATCAGGTCCTATGTGAAGAGTAGCATACTCGTAATCAGGTTTTTCACTTAGCTAAATCCCGCTAGTTGTGATCCCGACCGCATCCATTTTGTATCATTTTTTGTGATGTCCAAAATGGACTTGAAGATAGAGGTCAAGTTGGGAATGAACTTACATAGTTGCCCATGCCCAGGAATCTTCGTAAGCTTCTAGCGTCTTCTGGGGTAAGCATTTTTCAGATCGCATGCCCCTTCTCTGGGTTACACCCTTTGCTGTTAACCCGAAACCGCATGAAATTAATGACGTGCTAACCCTTTTCAAATTTTGTAGGATTGAGCTTGACTTAACGGCATCTTACAATTTCGCCTGTACCCGTTTGTCATGCGATTCTTGAATCCAACCAAGTTATTCACAATAATAGTTGTTCCTTCCTTGCCTCGAAAGTGTTCTAGCATTCTCTTTTAGAGTCAGGGTTCAAACCAAATGGTAGTCTCAACCATCGAAATCGCCCAAGGTAAGTTCACTGAATTTATCATTAAGTTTTACTTGCCAATATACAGAAGATAAACCCACCTTAGTGAATATTTTGTCATCTTTCATGTCAATAACATCTTCCAGGATAGGCATGTTGTAGTGTTCACAGGGGGAAGAGCCTTGTTAAGCTCATGGGGGTGTAAACATATTCTCAGGGAACCATCTTTTTTTAGTAGTGACCAGATGACTAAACCATTGTGTTGATTCCACCTCGGGTTCAATGACACCTATTTTAGTTAGCCTCTTCAATTCACTCTTTAGTTGAGACCAGATTAAAATAGGCACCCTTCTTTTTACCATTACAGCTGACAACGCATCAGGTTTCAGCTGCAATGATGTCACCCTGAATAATTTGTCAAGATTATCATCAAATACATCCTTTAATTCTTGTTCCACAGTTACAGTAGCGATGCAGTGAAAATTCTTGTTTTTTACTACAAGTCCCATCTGTTCGCATCCTCAGAGATTTAACAAGAGTTAAGATTTGTGTGAATCCTTGAAAATCAAGAATTCAACCGAGTATTTTTTAGTTATTCGGGTTTTTGATGATGCTTCATAAAAGTTCAAGCAGCTTCACTAAGGACTTGTTCCACATAGTTACGACCCCTTGGTAAGGTTAACATGTTTTGTATATTTTCCAGGGAGCATGTTAGCTGTTGCTCCAGTGTCAGTCTGGAAGACTATTTTGCAGGGAGCATGTTGACTGTTGCTCCAGTGTCAGTCTGGAAGACTATTTTGCAGGGAGCATGTTAACTGTAGCTCCAGTGTCAGTCTGGAAGACTATTTTCACCTTTTTCAACAAGATTATATTCTTATACTTTCTTTTCTTGTCGGCAGACATAATATTTATCCAGTGTGGATATTCATTTTCGTCAGCATCCACATCGGAGATTGTCTCCATGTAATACAAACGAGATCAGCAGAAATTCTTCTTTTTCTTTTTCGATTTGATTCATAACTTTTTTTCCCTGCGCATCTTGCATTCTTGGTTGAGGGACTTCAACTGGAAGTAATTCTTCTCATAATAAACCTTTCAGACCTTTCTGTACTCAGGACATTTGTCTCATCAAAAAAATGGGATGGAAACCACAAAATTGGCATTCCTTGTGTGTAGATTTTTTTGGTTTCTGACACTTTCATTACGTGAGCATGCGCCAATTTGTCTCTCATTCCTGTGTACTGCAGTATTTTCAGTAGCTCTGCATGTGTCTGTTATCTTTTGAAGATTGATGCCTTAAACCTTCAGTAGGTCTTGACTTCTATCTTGAATCTTCACACTAGAAATTGCAAGTCTTTAGCAGAACTGGCAAACTACTAAAAGATGCCCCCTCGTTCTATTTTTCTTGTCGAAGCACAAAACGTTCAGAGGTCTCGGTAATGACTCCAATCGCATACTCCTCCAGAGCATCTATAATCTCTTGAATCGTCCGTTCAGACTCGCTTGTCAAAATTGCTTGCCTTGATGAATTTTCATGGGATCATCGCCAAGACAATTCTCAAACATGGCCCCTTAGATTTCTTCGGGACTCCAATTCAGTTCACTTAAAAAGTAATAAATCATCTATCATCTGCGAAATAATTTCCAGGTCACAACTTTGTTCAAATCAAAGATCAAACATTCTGGGTCTCTTATGAGTAAGCTCAAGATACCAATAGATGTGCCAGTTGTGGTTGCATCACGGTGAAATTGAGTTGAAACAATAAGCTGCCTGTGAATATAGGTGCACTAATTCAGAAAAACATTCAATAATGACTGATAAAATGCATCTTACTTGAGTGTTAAACCTGAATAGCATAAAAGGCGAGGTCCGGCAACCGTCTGCCACCATGTTAGGCTAAGTGTACCATTATTACAAACGAGGACGACAACGAAGCTTGGTATAAAAATATCTTACTGGATCATTCTTACACTTTGAGGTTGAGATATAGAAAGAATAAGACTAAAAGAGATGAGGAGAAACTGGGAGAGAAGTAAAAATAGACAGGCGGACAGAAATTGGAAAAGAAATGTATTGAGAGGTAGAAAGAGTAAGACAAACAGAGAGAGAAGAGAAAGCGGATAAAAAGTTAAAAAGAATAAGGCGGAATGAAGAAAAAGCAGATAGAAGAGAAGAAAAGGATTGAGGGGTAGAGAGGGTTAGACGAACAGAGGGAGGAGAAAAAACGGATTGAGAGGTAGAAAGGGCAAAGCTGACATAGATGAGAGGAAATGGGTGAAGAGGTAGAAAGAGTAAGGCTGATAGAGATAGGAGAAGAAACAGATTGATAAGTAGATAGAGTAAGGCTGAGAAGAAAGAGAGAGAGAGAGAGGAGAGGAGAGGAAACTGATTGAGAGGTAGAAAGAGTAAGACTGACCGAGAAAGGAGAAAAATGTATTGAGAGAGAGAGGCGGGCAGAGAGAAGAGTGGAAATGGTTTGAAAGTTAGTAACACGAAGGCTAACAAAGAAGAGAGGAAATGGTTCTAGAGGTAGAAAGAGTAAGGTTGACTGGGTGAGTAGAGGAAAAGGATTGAGAAGTAACAAAAATGTAAGGCTGAAAGAGAGAGGAGAGGAAACGGATTGAAGGCTCGAAAAAGTGAGGCTGACAGAAAGAATGTTAAGATAGATCGCTTATAAAACTCATAACAGCATATTAAATAGCTTCTTTAAAGTTTTAATGTTTGTATTAAATGAAAGTTAATTGCGCAAAGATGTTAAATGCATTAAAAACTACGTTTAACAACTAAGTGAAGGCACAGATTCTATAATTAACAACAACAACAACAACAACAACAACCCAAATAAAGAAAGAAATGATTGTACTAAAAATCTAAGATGTCTTCTAAAATCAAATCAAATTATCCCATGATGGTGCGGATCTTCCTGGTAGGAAGCTGGATCCTTCATGACATTTTTTGAGGAAATAAAATTAAGATGAGGGGTATCTGAAAATATCCATTTGTTTACAAAGTAATAAGTAACGGTTTGTTACTGTATGGAGAACTGGGAATAATTCTATTAGGGGAATAGTACATTCATGCTTTTACCTATGAGTAAAATGTCCTCATAAATAGTCTCAACTGGAGTTTTATACTTGGTGAGTTGAATGCGAACAGCTAATAATTGGGTTAAGTTTATATCTCTAAATCATTTATAGATATTTCAATAGTAGTGTTCTCTCCCCACTCTCTCACACACACACACACACACACACACACACACACACACACACACACACACACACACACACACACACATATATATATATATATATATAAACATATATATATATATATCATATATACATAGTGCAAAAAAAAACGACAAAAAACAACCGTACAGACAAAAAAATATTCATCAGATGATGACTCTGAAATCAAACTTAGTTTCGAGGACAAAGCATCATTATCACAAGCCCCAAAGCGCCCCAACAAACTTTGGGAATGTTAGTCTCTTATAATCCTTTGTTGTATTCATAACTTTTCAGCAACTTCTGACCTCACGGTAGAGGGCAAATTATTGAAAAGATTGCTATCCTCAGAGAAGAAGGGATAATCAACGTGAGCACGCAAGTACGCACACACACACACACACACACACACACACACACACACACACACACACACACACACACACACACACACACACACACACAAACAAACAAATCTTTTAGATATGAAAAAAATGTCTTATTTACTGACGGTATTCATCCACCAAAATGTTTAAACTTTTTTAGGAGTACCTTTATAATACGATGAGTTCAATCTCCACCTTTTCATCGCTTTATAGGTGGGGTATAGAATACATTAACTATATCCCCAGCAGAGGATTAAGACCTCTCCCCGCCAAAAAACAAAAAAACAAAGCAAAATAAAAAACAAAACAAAGCAAAATAAAAAACAAAACAATTGAGGTGTCCTGGATATAACACTTAACTGCATGTTATTGTGGCACTACAGCTATTGAGATCTGGAGTGTGGAGTCCCACTTCAATGCAGTAACTCCCAGGTCCACTCAGACCTGTTAGTGTCCTATCTATGAGTCAAATAGATATGTTTAAAAATTATTCGTATTTAATACGACAGTGTACTAAAAAAACTCTTAAGAAACTAAAAACCCTGGAAATATGAATGTACAATGAATACGATTCCCTAACTTTTAGGCATAAACTATGCCTAGAGGAGTTGAATTGGAGTTAAAATCAATTAATCATCAATCAATCCACTGCCAAGAATTTTTGGAATTTTCAATAAAAATCTTTTTCCACTGATAAGTATATTGTCTTCCTGTGCTGCAACCAAGAAACTAAAAAACCCAGGGGCCAAAAACGTAAGATTTTGGCAGCTGATTTTTTTTTAGGTTCTTGATGGCAGCACAGGAAGACAAATATTCAAATATACTGGTCCTCATCACCATCAGTAGCACGTAAAACAACAGAAAACGTGACCAATCCCGTGCTGATTCCGTTACCAAGAGAGGGAGTCCCCGTGGCGCTGTTGCTAAAGTGCTGGACTGCAGCCTCGAAGTAAGAGAGTTCGAAATCCAGTCGCGCAATTACATTCACTTTCAGGCTAATACCACTGGGAAAGTTATGAACCCCATTATCCTCCCCCAGCTATGGGTGAAATAGTACCACTAGTTTTTCTATAAGGATTTCTTTGGCATTGAATAACCCATGAAGTTTGATATGCCGTTAAACAAAGAATCCAAAACAAACTAACAATAAAAGATATCAAGTCAAATGAAGGTGCCATTTTGTGATAGAAATGTAAAAGACGAGATCAACTTGTCCGCTTTCTGTCTGAAAGAGTTGCAAGAACCGGGTGGTGTGGTCATCCATTCTGACGAGGATAAATCGTAACCAGTCAATCTAAATATACATCGAAACTTTAATAACCCTAGAAAATAAAACTGTCCTTAGTAGTCACTACTCTTCCCCGTTTGAGATTTTGAAACTATGACCCCTTGGTGGGGCCACTCAACTCCTATTCAACAAAATATAAGCAAATAAAACAAGAGTAGTATTTCCCCGTGTAGAAACATGTATGTTTAAGCCACAATGAGGTATCCTGAGTGTGATACTCAACTGCATCCGATCGTTAAACTCCAGTTCTGGAATTCTTGGATGTGTGCAGTCACTCTTTTATTGCAATTTCTCCTACTCTGACTCAGAGTGGTAATATCTGTTTGCGTTCCTATGTATGGGTCAAATAAAACTGTTTAAAAATTATTAGTATTAGATTGGAATACTTGATTGATTCATATTTCCGGGGTTTTTAGTTTCTTAAGAGTTTTTCGTACACTGTCCTATTAAATACGAATAATTTTTAAACATATCTATTTGACTCAGAGATAGGACACTCACAGGTCTGAGTGGACCTGGGAGTAACTGCACTGTAAGTTAAGTATTTGTATTACACCATAAGAACATTAACGAAACGGCTGGAGAAAAAGCTTGATAAGAAACTACACAAGGATTCTGGATGTTGTTTTGAAGTAGCACCTCACAAAACAGCAGTTTTACGGTCGCTTGCCTCCTGTCTCAAAACCATCCAAGTAAGACGAACAAGACATTCGGGGCACTGCAAGAGAAGCAGGCATGAACTCATAAGTGACGTTCTCTTATGGATTCTAGCACATGAACAAGTCAGTGTTGGCCGACAATCAAAGATTTAGATTTATTAGCTCTGTACGGACACTGAATGTCTACAGGACCCCACCAAGAGCGATGACCCATATTATTAATTCAGCTGAAAAAAATGGACTTGTGTCGTATCCTGTTTTTGGTATGTAAATACAAAAAACAATGTGGCTATTGATGACAAAGTGTAGATGCAAAAAACAGACACACCTTAATCACAATTTACGTAACCAGTTGTCGGAAGGCTGTTATGTTTTTCCTATATATACATACCAATGATAAAGTTTAAGGTGGTTGTCCTTCATGGTATATTGACTAACGTACTGGATAGTGATATCATAGTAAGCGAGTTCGAACTCTAGTCCCGCTATTACGTTTACTTACGGACTAATGCCCTTGGAAAATGTATGAACTCCCTTATCTCCCCAGCTATGGATTGAATACTACTACTATTATTCTTTTACAAAGATAACTTTGTCATTAAAGAACCCATGAAGGTTGATATGCCATCAAATAAAGAAAAAAAAAAAAGAAAAAAAGATAAGTTTAATTACTTAATCAGGCATAACAGAAAATTAAAAGCAATAATTAATAATGAAATAGAACAAAACTAGAATCCTGAAAATTTTACAAGTCTTGGCAACGAAGACTCTTTATTATGTTATGATTTTTATTTTCTCTCACTACCCCGTCGACCGGATTTAGATTACACTGATTGTCTCCCCTGAGAAGAATAAGATAAGTCCTCCCTCGCAATAAAGAAGTGTTATAAGTATGAAACTACTCAAAACTGAATCTAATGGTAAGGCTTCAATTTTGAAGATTTGCGGAATAAGGAGTACCCTTTCATCTTCATTACTCTCAGTTCCACTCTGACTCGGAGTGGTAGTACCTGTTAAGGTCTCATCTATGGATCAAATAAATCTGTTTGAAAATTATTCGTATACGATAGGGCCGTGTTAAAAAAGGGATATATATTAAGAAACAACAACAGAAAAAATGTATCTACTATTTTTCTACAAGAATGATTTTGGCATTAGATAACCCATGAAAGTTGATTTACCATTAGAAAGAACAACAAAAATGAAAACTATATGAACGTACATTGAATTCGATTCAAATTAATCAATCAAAAATGTTCTCTCGCGCTTTGCTTCTCATTCTGTTTTTTTTTATTCCTTCCAATATTCGTTGCAAAAGTGGATTACTTTCACATGATTGAAAGCACGAGAAGAAAGAGAGTTGTGCAGATACTAACACTCCGATCGTGGCTAGGAAAACGTTACGGTCATACATGCAAACAAGTAGAATAGTATCATATTCATCGCTGTCTCCCACCGTACAGGTTCAACTCATTTTTTTTTTAATGTGGGGGATTTTTAGGGAAGAGGGAGGTCTGGTACGTGCCGAGACTGGGTGCCCTGATTGACTATGTTGGTCATAGGCTCACACGATCCAATGAAAGCCAGGTGATCCTGTTGGACCTGGACTCACTAAGTGAGTATGTCTGCTCATAGCTTGAACAAGACCCAAAGGTCTAGTGTTATGCTGTGTTTGTCAATTATTCTTCGCCCATCTTAAGGTGGCTAGTCGGAGCTGGGGACCTTTCAATCTCGAATCTGTCGTTGCCTTGATAGCAGAATAATAGTATAGATTCTCGGTCAGAAAGTGCAATGGATTTCAGCTCATAAGGATCGAGACAGGATTATGCAGATGCTACCTTATGATCCAAAGGAGAAAATGTTGACAGTCAACAGTCAGTTTGGCATACTTTTTTGCCGTTTCAATGAACCATGTTTTCAAAATTCCGACTGTTTGTCTGATATCTTAAAACTAAGAATAGTCAGCTACTAAATTCTGATTTTATGTAGGAAAGGGTAACATTCGTTAAAACAACTATTGGCAATATATATGTTCATAATTATTATATACAGACCAGCACATCTTCAAAGAAGCTAAAACGAGGTGAAAAAATGTGAAAAAACTAGAAAACAGAAATGGGAAGAAAACATCGTAAGGTTATTTCAAGCGACAAACTGGTGACATTGCACATAAGAAGACATGGACATGGCTACGAAATCGAAACCTCAAGAGAAAAACGGAATCTCTTCTAATAGCAACATAAAACAACGCCAAAATAGCAAGTGTAGGTTATGCGGAGAAAGAGATGAAGTGATTAATCACTTAGTAAGCGAATGCAGCAAACTAGTTCGAAACATGTGCAAAAGCAGGTTATACTAGGTAGGAATTGTACAAGAGATTGAATTTTGAGAATTGTACAAGAGATTGAATTTTGACCATACTACCAAATGGTTTATGCATAAACCAGAAACTGTCCTATAAAACGAGATGCATAAATTCTCTAGAATTTTGAAGTTCAGACAAATCACTTAATCTCAGCCAGAAGACTTGACCTTTAATTAATTAACAAGAAGAGTTTGCTATCTCGTGGATTTTGCCGTTCCGGCGGACCGTAGAGGGAAAATAAAATAAATAAAAAAGATAGACAAATACTTGGATCTTACCAGAGAACTAAAAAGCTATGGGTGAGGGTGAAATCAATTGTAGCTAGTATGCATGGAACAGTCAGCAAAACTTGTAAAAAAGACGGGAGAAATTGGAAATCAAAGGAAGAATCGAAACCATCCAATCTGCAGCATAGTTAAGATAGGCTATAATACTCAGAAGAGTCCTGCTGAGTTGAGGAGACTTGCTATTACTTAGAGTCCAGTGAAAAACTCACAAGTAGTAAAATAATAATATTAATTATAATAGTGACAGTGATACTCATTAAAGTTGGTACTGGAGGAATTGGAGATCAGAGGACGAATCAAGACCTTCTAGGCCACAGCATTGTTAAGATCGGCTAAAATGATGAGTCCTACCGTCTTAAGAGGACTTGCTGTCAGACTTCCGTTAAAAACCACTAGTTAAAACTGCTGCTGCTGCTGCTGCTGCTGCTGCTAAGAAGAAGAAGAAGAAGAAGAAGAAGAAGAAGAAGAAGAAGAAGAAATTATATCAAAGCAAAACTTCATAATATACAGGAGAATAGTAAGTTTTGGCTTTTGGCGATAGTGATGAAATGGTTATTCTCATAATAAGTAAATACATTAAAGCGCAAAAGGAATTCAAGAACAGACACGACTGATCGGGGAAGGTGATCCATTGGGAATTATGCAAAAAACTAAAATTTCACAATACTATCCAACAGTATCCGTATAAACCAGTGTCTGTCCTTGTAAATGAAACATATAATTCTCTGGGATTTTGATTTACCAACGAATCAACCAGTACCGTCCAAATGATCTGACCTAATTTTAATTAATAAGAAGACAAAAATTTGTCAAGTGAATTTTGCCAGCACAACACAGAATGAAAGTGAAGGAAGGTAAAAAAAAAAACTGAACAAAAATCTTAACCTTGTCAAAGGATTGAAAAAGCTATGGAACATGAAAGTAAGGGGTAATATCAATCGTTGTTGGAGGAATTAGAACAGTCAGCAAGAAGCTAGAAAAGAGTCCGAGGAAACTAAAGATTACATTGGTTTGCTTTCTTTGTTTAATGGCAATTCAACCTTTCGCGGTCATTTAATGCCAAAGCTAAGCTTGCAGAAAAAACGGTAATGGTACTATTTAGCACATAGCTGGGAAAGATATTGGAGATTAAAGGAAGAACTGTAACCCTCTGGACCACAGCACTACCAAAATCGACAGGGATACTTAAAAGAGCCTTTAAGAATTGTGGAGACTTGCTGTCAATTAGAGCTGTAATAATAATAATAATAATAATAAAAACTATGCAACATGAAAGTGACGGTGATACCAATTGTAATTGGTTCTCTTGATACAGTCACTGAAGGATTAATAAAAGGACCGGAGGACTTGGAAATAAGAGGACAAGTGAAGACCATCCAAACTACTGCATTATTGAGATCGACCAGAATAATAAGAGTCCTGGAGACTTTAGGAGACTTACTGTCACTAAAACTTCAGTGAAAAACCATCAGCAAACACTGACGTGAAAAACTCTCAATGAATAATAATAATAATAATTTGACCATACGGACAAATGGTACATGCACAATCCAGCACCTGTCCTAGAAAATGACACACATAAACTCCTATGGGACTTTGACATACAGACAGATCACCGAATCTCGGCCAGAAGACCAGACCTTATAATAATCAACAAAAAAAAAAAAAGAGCATTTGCAAAATTGTCGACTTTGTTGTCCTGGCTGACCACAGAATAAAACTGAAAGAATATGAAAAGAAGGATAAGTACCTCGACCTTGCTAGAGAATTGAAAAAGCTGTGAAACAAGCGGGTGACGATTGTACCAGTTGTGATTGGTTCTTTTGGTACAGTAACTAAAGGATTGTTAAAGGGCCTGGAGGACTTGGAAGTTGGCGGACGAGTGGAGACCATCCAAACGACAGCATTATTAAAAGCTGCCAGAATATTGAGAAGAGTCCTGGAGAGTTGAGGAGTCTTGCTGTCACTCAAACTCCAGTGAAAAACTCTAAAGGAGTAGTAATAATAATTAAAGGAGTCCTGAAGAATAGGGGTGACTTGCTTTCGCTCAGACATCAGAGAAAAACCATTGGTGAAAAACCTGTGAGGAGGATGATATCACTTGTCTTCCTGAAGTATCCCTAAGAAAAGACTGCATACAAACGATATCAACAATACAGAGGAAAGAGCTAGTGTAGTGAGATTTACTGTCACTTGATCTCCACTGAGATACTCGTTGAGTATTTCACAATCGTAAAAGCTAGTCTTTTACAAGTGTGAAATACTCAACGAGTAAATAATAATAAACAATGCTGTCTTTTTTAAATCTCTCCTTACCCTTATCCTTACCCTTGCGGGTGCCTGACATTTCCTCCCTTTGACTATCAGGATTGAATTAGAAAAACAAACCCAAAAATAAAAACAAAATAAGGGAGAAAAAAGAAACGATCGGTTATTTTTCCTTCTATGCAAAAAGAGCCGACATTAGAAGCGAGACCTCACCCTCTTCATCCTCACCCTCTTCATTCTCACCCTCTTCGTCCTCTCCAGTCCTTTATAGACTACTATCCAACCCAACTCAACCCTTTCTTTCGCGTTCTGCTCCGCCGTCACCATCGCCGTGTCCCCTCTGTCTATGAGTCATCGACTCCACAACTGTTGGCTTTTACAATCTACCATCTCCCCCTTTTCACGTAGACTATTGATTGCTTCACAAAATGGTACTACAACTACTAACACGACTATTATTACTACGCCAGTAATTCTCTTTTACATGCAAGAAATACAATAACTACTACTTCGTTTAATGTTACTACTACTAATACAATTATTTCTGACTGATTGGCTCTTGTCAAGGTTGACTAGACGAGTAACAGCCTTTTGCTGCTCCTGTCTGGGCAGGTGAGATACAAGGGGTGTAATAGTGTATGTATTAACCCAACCCCTGCATCACGGGCAGGATATGATACAAGGTTATTTTTTATGCAGAATACAGCTTATTGCCGTTGGTTGGTATTACGGCATGTCAACTCTTGTTGAGTTACATAATGTCAAAGTCAGTTTTTGGTTTGGTTTATTTTTTTTTATTGTATGTCAACCTTCGTGGGTTATTTAATGCTAAAAACATCCTAAAAGAAAAACAACATGGCAGAGATAAGGGGATTTATATTTTTCCCAAGGGTAAGAGTCTCATAGTAAATGTAACAGCGCGATTAGTATTCGAACTACTGCAGTTCAACCCTTTACCCATTAGGCCATGAAGACTTCCCCTAGTGTTTGCCAATGGTCCAGGAGACCGGGTTTCAACCCTAGGTCGAGTCATACCAAAGACTCAAAAAATAATACTTGATGCCGCCTTGCTTAACACTCAGCATTATAAGGTAAGGATCAAGGATAAAGTGGAACAATCCAGGGAATGGAGTAGCGCCCTCCTCAACACCTCGGTGCAGTAGCACTTGAAAAGGGAGCCTTTGGGTCACCAACTTTACTTTAACTGATTTATCCAATTTCTCTACCACGGGTCGGATGCGACACAAGGACAATTTGAGTTTTCCTTCTCTTAAACTGGCTACTTGATCAAGGCTAAAAACCCTAGTCTATCCAAATATATGCCGATAGCTTCTGAGAGAACAGCTGGATTCATGTCTTTCCCAATGGTATTAACAGTGAAAAGCAAACTGCTTCGTCCAAGATTTGAACTCGAATCGCTTTGACCATAGCCTGAGACGATATTTGTTATGTTATGCGTATCTAAATGTAATGCATTATCAAAATGTTAAATAAATGTTTCTCGGGTCGAGGGTTCTCATCAAGAAAGAGTTTCTTCTAATGAACTCTAATCAGTGGGGTGCCATGTTATTGCAACATGTAACTAACTGTACGGAAGGCAAATTTCCACACCGTAAAAAAAGAAAAAAAGAAAAAAAAAAAGGAATTGTCAAGTAAAAATTATTATTCATGTTTAATTAAACATTACTCCATTAGATTTATTCATGCTAGATATATAAAAATAACCGCTTAATATTATTGCTTAGCAAAGGTTGGTAATCAAGATAAAAACAAAAATGTTTGAATCGATAAATCTCTTTTAAGTGCAACTCAAATTCAAAAAAATATATATTTCTCAATAAAAATGAACGTTTTCACTACTCAATATTATCTGCATAAAAATATTTTCTTTCCAGGATAATGTCTTAATAACATGCTTCAAATTGTGTATTTCATCATAAAAGAACGATTCCAGTTTAAATTAATTATTCAAAGATTCTTCTTTTTTTAATATCCTGAACTTGATACTCCTGTAGACGAGTTGTTCGCCCTGTGAGCGGGTCTTAGAATATGCTAACTGTATCACTTGCAAAAGAGTAACCCCTACCCCAAAAGGAGTGTCCTGGGTATGAAATTTAACTGCATCTGTTGATGAGAGTCCAGTTCTGAAGATCTTCTTATGTTGACATTGCTGTTACTAGCTGCTGTACTTAGTTTTTCTTTGCTTTTTTTAGTGTATTCCTCGACTCTTTGAATTGTTGCATCGACACAATTCTCGATGCTGGTGAGTCCTCTTCCATATTCTTTTCTTGACACATATAGCCTGTCAATGTTATCTCTCGCGTGTAAGACCTTGTGGATTGTCATCAATTTTCTTTTCCTTTATTCCATTTGTCTAAGTTCTACACTTGTTCATTTTAAGATTGGTCCAGAGAATCATAAAAGGCGGCCAGCTAAGGTATATTTGTTTCTGCCTCCCACCAGACAAGACTTAATACCGGGTCAAATGACCCGAAGATCGGATTATAGTGTGGGTTAGGAGAGAGGAAGGTCGGATTATAGTGGAGGTTGAGGGGAGGAGAAGGTCGAACCCGAGCCAAGGCTTGAGCCTTGCAGGTCTATGCTGGTCATCGGCTTAATTGGTGCAATGTGAACCGATGAGACTAGCTGGACATGGACCCAAACATGAGTCCAGACACGGATGCCAGATTATAGCTTAAACTGGACAACGGAGTCCACTACTATACAAAGGTGTTAATAATGCAGCTCGCCCACCCAAAAGTGGCCCATCCGAAGCCCTTCCGGCCTCGAAACTGCCTTAGATGGACAATGCCTCGTCCGACATGAATTCCAGATGGCCCAGCTAAAAAGCCGCCTGAGGGCAAAGTCAATAGCAAATGAATGCAGTCGGACTTATCCCCGGGACACAGACTGCGGGCAGTCAAGATGTTTATTCCTTTGAGGAGAATTCTGTCGCAGAATTACATTTCAATTATTATTTTACTTTCATGCGAGTTTTTCACCTTGAGATTTGCAGTCACTATGACAACAGTTAAAGCTGTAGTCTGAGCGACAGCAAATCTTATCAAGTCTACAGGACTCTAATGAATATTCTAGCCGATTTCAACAATGTTAGGGTTTGAATGGTCTCAATTCTTCCTCGGATTTACAAATCTTCCAATCTTCTTTCCAAGCGCGTAGCAAGCGCATCAACTGCAAGTGATATCGTCGTCTCCTTCATGTTCCACAGTTATATTTTAGAGCTCAGGCAAAATCCAAGTATTTGTCTATCTTTTTACTTTCTTTGATTTTTTACTCTGTGATCGACTAGGACGGCAAAATCCACAAGACGGCAAGTTCTTTTCTTCTTCTTAATCATCACCTTGTCTGATCTTCAGGACGGGATTAGGTAGTCGAGTTGGATGTCAAAATTCCCGAGAATTTTATGCATTTCCTTCTCTCGGACGTATTCTGTTTTGTGCATATATCATTTTATAATATGTTCAAATTCTAATCACTATTCTTAGTGGATCATCTTCCCCATTAAGTTGTAACTAGTTTTTGTACTTGTTTTGTGCTAGATTGTTGCATTCGCTTACAATGTGATTAATCGTTTCATTTCTTTTCCCGCATAACCTACACTTGCAATTCTGTTGCATATTATTTTCACTTTAATATAATTAGTCCTTATGGCGTTGTTTTGTGCTACAGTTAGAATATATTAAGTTTCTTTCTTAAGATTTTACTTTCATTGCCAGGTCCAAGTCTTCTCGTGTGCAATCTCACCGGTTTGTCACTTGGAATTTCCATACCATTGTTTTTCTTCCTGTTTCTGCTTTCTAGATTTTGTTGTTTTTCTATCTGTTCTTATGTTAGCCATCTTGTTATTGGCAGTTGTAATTAGTCTTTCTGTGCTCTTTTTAATCTATTCTTCGAATCCTTGTATTAATGCATCTACATGGTCCTCAATGCTGGAAAGTCCTCTTCCTCTTTTACTTGACACATATAATCTGTCTATATCATTCCTTGGGTGGAAAGCATTATGCATCTTATCAATTACCTTATCCTTTAGTTGATTTGTCTGAGTTACTCCCTTGTTCATTTTAAGAATGGTTCCGAGTATCTTATAAGGAGGACTGCACAGGGGTTTATTCTTTTGATGGAATTTCTGCTGCAGAATTTGGCTTCGAGAAATTTTCTAGTTCTTCTGAGGTGTTCTTTTTTAATTTTTTCTTTCATCTCTATTTGATAAAGTTCACTTCTAGCTTTAATTTTCCTTCTCTTGTCATATTATGCTTTTCTGATAAGGCAGTCCTGTTCCTTTTTTCAGTTGTCTGGCAAGGTCTAAATTCCTTTCTCTCTTTTTGCTTTCCTTGATTTTCACTCTGTAGTCCGCATGGACGGCAAATCCACTATTCGGCAGGTTAATAATAATAATAATTATTATTTTTATTATATTTGTTATGTCTCCTTAGGCATCTCCTGTTCTTACTATCTGATAAAGCAATTTATTCAAAAAATAACTCAACTCATAAAAAAATCAATTGATTAATAGGTTTATTTTTTAAGATCTGTCTCGACAAAAAATTTCCAGTTCGAGGAGAAATATTAAAAAACGACCACCATAATTAGAAATTTCATTAATTATTTTGAAAGTTTCAATTAGATCACCACTCATTCTTCATTCTAGTAAAGTTGTTAATCTTAACTTCTTTTATCTTTCTCTGTAACTGTAATTTGTTACTCCTTTTATTAGTTTTGTTACACTTCTTAGTATATCTTTTAATCTCATTATTGCCCTTCAATTTCCATATCTTGACACTGGAGTAGAACTAATTAGCGTTTTACAACTTTTTAAACAACATTTGGCTCCCCAGAAATAAAATTTCAAACCATCCAACCAATTATTTCATTTGCCTTTGATAAAATAGACAAAATATGATTGTCACCTTTAAATGTTTTATGTTTGTTTAAGATTTACAATCCAAACAAAAGTGTTTGAATTGATAAAATTTTTAGATACACCCATTTAAAACAAAAATATTTCTCGGCAAAAGTCTTAACTTGAAAATTATATTAAAATATTATCACCAAAGCCAACCTTCTTCATTCACTTTTTTGATTTGGTTTGGTTCCTATTGTTTAATGGGATATCAACTTTAGTGGATTATTTAATTCCCAAACCATCTTTGTGGAAGAACAATAATGGTGTTATTTAACCCATGTCTGGGGATAAGGTGGCTCAAACCTCTCCCAAGGGCATTATTCCGAAAGTGAACGCAATAGTACGACGTGAGTTTAAATTCGTTAATTACGATGTCGTAGTTCAGCAATTTAGCCCCGACACCACAGGGACTAACCCCAACCCCCATTTTTACTTTTTTTGATTTCAGAGTATAACTCTAGATATAAAGAAGAGACAAAGAGCAGTCATTGTTTAAAGAAGGAATCAATGTTGTTGACATTCTCAGAAAAATCAGAATTCTGCATAGTGAGGCAACAATTAATAATAATAATAATAAACCCAGAATCTCTGCTCTGAAGAATGAGACGCACAAACTCCTCTGGGATTTTGAGATATAAACGGATCACTTAATTTCGGCCAGACGACCAGACCTCATAATAATCAGTAAAAAAAAAAAAAGAAGAAAAAAAAGAAGAGAACTTGCCGAATAGAGGACTTTGCTGTACCGTCTGAGCACAGATTAGAATTGAAAGAAAGCGAGACGAAGGATAAGAACATGGACGTTGCAAGGGAATTGAAAAAACTGTGGAACATGAAAGTGACAGTGATACCAATTGTAATTGGTGCTCGTGGTACAGTCACCACAGGATTGATACAGGTACTGGAGGACTTGGAAATAAGAGGACGAGCGGAGACCATCCAAACTACAGCACTATTAAGGTCGACCAGAATACTGAGAAGACTTGAGGAGACTTGCTGTCACTCAAACTCCAGTGAAAGACCATCAGCTCACGGCGATGTGAAAAACTCTCAAGGAATAAAATAATAATCAGCATATCCTCAAGTAGAGCAAAATGAGACGCAAAAAAAAAACCCATACGATATGGTCCCGCAAAGTTGGATAAACTATATAAGATATCCAACGAGGTCATAAAGTATATCGAAAAAAAACATGAAAAACTGGAGAGTGGAACTGACAGTAAGAGGAAAAAACTTGGCTGAGGTGAAAATCCAGAGAGGTATCTTCCAGAGAGATGCGCTATCACCATCACTATTTGTGATAGCGATGATGCCACTCAATCAAATACTTAGTACATGCACAGGTGGATACAAACTTACTAAATCGCAAAAAAAAGATCAATCATTAAATGTACATCGACGATATCAAACAGTTTGCCAAAAATGAAAAAGAATTAAAAAGCCTAATAAAGGCAGTGAGAATATTCAGTCAAGACATAGGGACGGAATTCGACATAGTGAAATGCGCCATGCCACTATCAAAGAGTGGGAAACGACACATGACTGATGGAATAGAACTACCAAACTAAGAAAAGTTTACAATGGTCGGAGAAAAGGAAACTTACAAATACTTGTGAATATTGGAAGCAGACACCATCAAACAAACGGAGAGAAAAAAAATTTAAATACTTCAGGAGAACGAGAAAACTACTCAAAACCAAAATACATGGCAAAAATCTTATCAAAGGAATTAACCTTTGGGCTGTTCTCCTTGTATGATGCTCAGGACCATTCTTAAAGTGGACGAGAGAAAAACTTCAATAAATGGACCAGTGAACAAGAAAACCCATGATAATTCATAAGATGATGTAGACAGACTGTATGTGTCAAGAAAAGAAGGAGGAAGAGGATTTACCTGCATTCAAGATAGCGTCGATGCATCAATATAAAGAATCGAAGACAACATTAAAAAACGTAAAGAAAGATTGCTTACAGTCACCAGAAACAATACAGACAACACAAGCATGAACAGAACAAAAATAACTAGAAAACAAAAATGGGAAGAAAAACAAATGCATGGACATTTCAAGTGACAAACAAGCAAAATCGCATACGAGAAAACTTAGACATGGCAAAGAAAGGGAAACTTTAGAGAAACTTAATCTTTTCTAATAGCAGCACAGAACAACACCATAAAGACTATGTCACAGCAATAATAGACTAGACACAACACAATAGCAGATGTAGGTTATGTGTTGATAGAGAAGAAACGAGCAATCCCATAATAAGCAAATGCAGTAAGTTAGCGCAAAAAGAGTAGAAGATTAGACACGACTAGGTGCAAGAAGTTTGAATTTGACCATACGAACAAATGATATATGGACAACCCAGAATCTGTCCGGGAAAATGAAACGCACAAACTTCTCTGGGATTTTGAGATACAAACGGATCACCTAATCTAGGCCAGACGACCAGACCTAGTAATAGTAAAAAAAGAGAACCTGTCGAATTGTGGACTATGCCGTTCCGGCTGACTACAGGGTAAAACTAAAAGAAAACGAAAGGAGAGATAAGTCTCTAGACCTTGCAAGGGAACTGAAAAAAAACATGAACATGAACATGAAAGTGACGGTGACACCAATTGTAATTGGTGCTCTTGGTACAATCACCAAAGGATTAATACAGGGACTGGAGGACTTAGAAATAAGAGGACGAATGGAGACCATCCAGACCACTGTATTATTAAGATCGGCCAGAATTCTGAAAAGAGTCCTGGAGACTTGAGGAGATTTTCTGTCACTCAAACTCTCGTAAGAAAGTATCAGCTAACGCTAGAGTGAAAAACTCTCAAAAGAGTAAAATAACAATATGCGACAGGCGAAAATGTTTAAACCGAGCAAAACCATGGCTGATAACAAATCAGTTTGAGAGATACTAATTCACTAAATCCAGTCCTCGAGGACAACCTCTCCAGGTAGGACCTTTCCTAGAGTCTAAAAATGGCAAGGAATGATATCATTCTAAACCAGAAATAATATTATATTTAGTCGGATGTTATAAAGTCAAGATGGATTAGTATTTATTACCAAACTGTATGGAGGTGTTCTTAGGTTATCCTCATAGGAAATGGAATCGCTGATATGAGTTCAAATCCTGGGTAAGACAACGTTTCACTAGGCGCTAGTTCTCTTTGAAAAATCTAGAGTTCATCTCCTTCCCCATCAGCTATGAATAAATAGTAAAGCAGACATGGTTCTTTAGGCAACCAGCCCAGGAAAAGGAAATACCTGAATTCAAACCAGCTGTACTCTACTAAAGAATTGACATAGTGTCATATCCTGCCAGTGCGAACGAATTAGTTTTGCAGAAACATTGAAACAGCAACAAAATATTTATAAAGCATTTCAAAAATTCATAGCTGTCAAAAAATTTATATCAGCCCTAAAATGAATACACCACTACACAAAACATTATATATTAAGTATACTTTAAAACCAAACTGATTTTTTTCTTCGTTCCTGAGTTACAATGCTGTAGAGTTTTGAAATAGATAATACCAAAAGATATCTGTTTTGGTTATATAATCTTCAACAAGAAATAATAAGTCTGGTATGTTTTGTTCTGTTTAGATTAAAAGTTTAGATTAAAAAAAACCTTTGGATGTAATTATTCATTGGCGATACTATACATTGGAAGGTCGAAAAATCAGGATCGTTTTTGTATCTGATCCTCCTGAAACCTTGCTTTCTGGTTGTCCCCTTATTTAACCGAACTTGTGTCCCATACTTCCACCGAAAGGAAAGCAATTTTTTTTTTCAGATAATTGAATGTCATCGACAGTAAACCCTGGGAGTGCTCGACACAATTTTTCCGATGGGGATTTTACAAGTGGGTTTATATAGTGAGCAAAATGTATCACCACAAACGGAGAGTAATCTAATTGAAAGATTGGGAGATTCTAACGGCATGTCAACCCATCAATGGTGATTTTATGCCTCGTGGCCTGGGAATCGTATTCATTGTACATCCATATTCATATTTTGTGCACTTGTTTTTAAGCATAATAATTTGAATAGCAACATGTAGTTATTTTCTCTGGGAAGTTTAGTTGAGCCCAAGACCATTAATAACGAGCACTTAGTGAGAATCGAACTTACAAAAATCGAATTACACCACATGAAGTGGCTAAATAATTTTATCATATACAGTTATGTTGCTCTGGTATTGTCTGATAAAGAATCGGAGCAGTTTCCGTGGCGTAGTAGCAAACGTTCTATGACATCAAAGTATAAAGGAATTACGATATGATTGTAAAAGCTTTCTTCATAGCCCACATAATTATGGGTGAATAGCTTTTCCGAGAACCTATTTCTCAAGCAACTATCATTAAATAAGACAGAACAGAGTTCATGGAGAAGAGACTTCATGCCTTTTGCAAAAGGGTTAAACAGAAAAACAACAGTAAAAAAAAAATTAGGAAACAAACATAGGAAAGAAAATCAACTGTATGGATATTTCAAGTGACAAATTTAGGAAATTGCACACGAGATAAACTGGATATGACAAAGAAGAGGAAACCTCAAGAGGGAAAATAACTTTTAATAGCAACACAAAATAGTGATATATGAACGAATTAATTCAAATCGGAACTTGATAATACACAAGAGAATACCAAACGTAGGATATATGGGGACAAAGATGAAACAGTTAATTATATGTGAATGGAGCAAACTGGCACAAAATGGATACAAGGGAAGGTATGACTGGGTAGGAAAGGTGATCGACAAGTGACTAAAATTTGGCCCAGCTGACAAATGGTATATGCACAAATCAGAACCCATCCAAGAAAATGAGATGCATAGAATTCTCTGAGACTTTTAGATACACATGGATTAGCCAATCCAAGCCAGAAGACCAGACCTTGTGTTTATAAGAAGAAAAAATTGTCATCAAGTGGATTATGACAATCCAGTGGACAACAGAGTAAAAATAAAAGAAAGTAAAAAGATAAACAAATATTTAGATTTTACCAAAGAGCCAATAAAGCTGTCTAACATGAAAGCGACAATGATATTAACTGTAGTTGGTACAATCAGAACCGTACCAAAAGGTCTAGACTAACTGGATAACAAGGGAAGAATTGAGACCATCTAGACTACATTGGCTGGAATACTCAGAAGTGTCCTGGAGACCTGAAGAGAATTCCTGTCCCCCAGATTTATTCAACGAATAACCACCAGTTGGAAAAACTCTTAATGAGTGAAAGGTGACGGTTATAACAATTGTAATTGGTATACTTGGAACGATCACCAAAAATTTGGTTTGGTGGCTAGAAGAATTGTAAATCAGAGGACGAGCCGACTTCCGGCAACTGACTTTATTACTTATCTATTCGCACTTTGCGACCACTTCAATTTAAAACTTATAATATTACAATATCCTTTCGGGTCAAAAAATCGTTCACAGCATAACGCTGATCGATATTCTTGTATTCCATTTTCATTACACTTTTAGTCATACACATTTGTAATTACAAATCTTTCAAAATGAGAATAGTTCATTTCAAAATGAAATGAACTATTCCCATTTTGAACTGGAAAAGGTATAGAAGATGAACACGAATTCTGTGAAGCACATCATGAATATTTTCACACGTGTTCAATTTCTCTCACTAAAATCTAAAACGACTTCGTATATATACCAGTAGGAAATATGGTATAGGAAATTTATCTATAGATATCTGATGTTGGTTATCCAGTTTGTCAACAGCCCAGTCGTCAGGGCTAAGAATACATTGACTGTATCCCCTGCTGAGAGATAAGACCACCACACTCCCCAAAAAAGGTGTACTTGGTAAGACAGTAAACTGCATCTGCTAGTGAGGCTCCAGTTCCTCCCAGTAAAGAATGTGTGGAGTACCCCATTTATTGCCATTACCCCCACATTCATTCTGACCCGGAATGGTAATACCTGTTAGGGACCCATCTAAGAGTCAAATAGATCTGTGTGCAAATTATTTGTATTAGATAGGAATACTTGATACCATATAACATTGTGCAAAACAAAGAAAAATTACACAAAAAATGTAAATATAAACGTCAATTTCTTTACCTCTGAATAAAAATATAAACCTTGACGGGTTGATATGGTATTAAAATCAATCAGTTATGTTTGTCATTAATCCAAAAAAATGATTGACAATTAAATTATTTCTTTATCTCAGTTCTATTCATTTCTAATTGTAATCTGAATTTCCACTACTACTCAGCCACTGGTCCACATCACACACAAGCACTCCCAAATTAACTAGTCATGGTAAATGCGCGGGAAATTAACCTAATGTGTCTTTAAGTTACGTCCGTACTCTTACAGAGGACAGGGTCACCTCCAGGGCTTCGTTTTTTCAAGTCGTAGAGTTTGGGCTCTGTATTCTGTGATCGTTGGTTCAATCTCCAGTGGGAGATCACGGTATACATTGCTGATGTGACCTAATAAGGTCGAAACAGCTGTCCAGTGGTTCTGTATGCTGCGCACAGTGCTTTCCGGATTTTCTGGTCATGGTAATTCAATTTATAATAAATAATTCCTTCATTTAAAAATTAAAAAAATTTTAAAAATGAATGTCTATTTCTAATTGTAATTCCCCAGTACATACGTTCGTGAACATCAAGAGTCCCATCGTCTATCAGGGTTTTAAAAATCCTACCTGTTAAGAAGTTATTTTGTGCGTTTATATTTCGCTGAACGAATTTAGATATCGGGGTACAACGATATTTTAGAATACATTTATTATCCAGTTGACAATACGATTGGTATAAGAAATTTGAAACAAAAGACCTTTTACGTAAAAGTCCTGGGATAAAATCAGAGCCCTTCCCACCAACAGAAAGATGAGGGTGTTGGTGCTATTTATGGTTCGGTTTAATAGCATATCAATCTTCATGGGTTACCTAATGCTAAAACCATCCTTATTCAAACCATAGCTGGGGTGATAAGGGGTTCATACCTTTCCCAAGGGCATTTGTGCGAATGTGAACATAAAAGCGCAACCAGAATTCGAACTCGTTTACTACGATGTTGTACTGCAGCACGTTAGCCAATACGCCACTGGAACTCCTCACCTCCGAGCTATTTATCTACGCAGCTCAAAATCACAAGTGATGTAAGTCAAGAGTTTACAATTCCACAGAAATTTTTCGATTCTAAATAATTTCTAACAAATTGCAGTTATTACAAAGTCTAAGTAAGCAGCATGTTGTGATTTCAGTAAATCAATCAATCGATTATTCAATTAAGGCGGGCCGACCGCACGGATTCCCTTGACTCTCTCTCACCATCCGTCCCTAAGCGTTCAACGTAAGCCAATATTAACTTATAGTAAGTAAAAAGGTTTATGCAAAAAAAAAAAAAAAAAAAAGAAAAGAAAAGCATGGTGATTTTGCATTCGCTATTAGATAAATTTCGTTCGTTCATTGTCGGGTTTTGAGTTTAAATTTGATTACTTGGTTTGGCACTCTGCTCCAACAATAAAAACACTATTCTCTCTTAGAGAAAAAAAAGTCTCATTTTTCATTTAGCTCTTCATGTTTTCAATAGTTCCGTCTGGACGATTCCCTAATTTTAAATATCTAAATCGTAACCACCTTTATAATTTACGCTTTAAACAGTCCTCTAAAATCTGGATTTCGCGTAACTTATACCGTAAGCACAGCCCGACAATTATTACTCAATCCCACCCTCAGGTCACTCCTGATAACTCAGCGTAGAGTTACTGCTTTTAATTTAGTAACACAGTCCATGCATATACTTAAACATATAAACCACTAAATGATGTAAATATAAAGTAATTTAATTAATGAGAAATACAGGAACTTGTTAATTTACCCGACTTGTTAATTTAGTAGACGTCAAAACAGGCACATTTCATTGATAATGCAAGAAACTGTAGGAAGGTTGAGAGGCAAGGAAACAAACTTAGACAATTTTGGACGTTCAGGAACACTCTTAAATTGTGTAAGGTAGAAAGCCATTTTCTGTGGAACCTGTCAGTTTTTTATCATCTCACTCAAAGAACTATATATATATATATATATATAGAAAGAGAGAGAGAGAGAGAGAGAGAGAGAGAGAGAGAGAGAGAGAGAGAGAGACTCAGATAGATACACAGATGGATAATAAGATAAAGAATATACATATATATATATATATATATAGAGAGAGAGAGACAGAGGGAGTGAAAAAGAGAGAAAAAGAAAGAGAGAGAGGGGGGTTGCTGGGTCGGTTGAGTTTTATGGCATATCAACCATTGTAAGTTATTCAATACCAAATCCATTTTATACGTATAAACAGTTCTATCTAAAACAATTCAGTTTAACATAAGTACACAGTTTAGTTCTATTTGACCCATAGATAGGACCCTACCAGGTGTTACCACTCTGGGCCAGAATAGACCAGGGAGTAATGCCAATAAAGGGACATTCCGCATTCCCCAAAGTTCCAGCATTACTGGAATCTCACCATCAGATTGTTTTGTGTTATATGCAGAACACTATTTGGGGGAGACTTACTCCACTGCAGAGATGCAGTCGGTGTATTCTGCAGCCCTAGCCGACTTGGCCGGAGAGAGAGAGAGAGAGAGAGAGAGAGAGAGAGAGAGAGAGAGAGAGAGAGAGAGGGAGGGAGGGAGGGAGGGAGGGAGGGAGGGAGGGAGGGAGGGAGGGAGAGAGAGAGAGAGAGAGAGAGAGAGAGAGAGAGAGAGAGAGAGAGAGAGAGAGAGAGAGAGAGATGATACAAAGACTAAGGTAGTCAGCTAGGTAGACATATAAAAACGATATGTAAAGCCCTTTGGAAGAAGGTATGAATACAACTTCTTTTTATCCTAGTCAGTTATCAATATATCTTCGACTTGAGGGCAAAGCTGCGCAAGTCTTCTACGCAATAATAGAACAAACACTCCAGCGCCAGTCCTTAAAACAATGAGGTTTTATGTTATAATTGAAAGTAAGTAATTATTCACAGTTCAATTCGTTATTGGTACAGTAATTACGAATTCATTTGTGTTTGTAATGTTTGTAACAGAGCTTAACATTACTGTGGGTGATGATGATGTTGACGACGAGGACGACTATGATGATTTAGGGACTTCAAACTTCTGGGTTTATCGCTCACGCCAAGATTGCACTTAGTGGAATGTAAATGAAGAAGAAGAAAATTGTTTAAAGATAAAAGAAGAGTTAGAAGATGAAGAAAAATTCTTAAGTACTATTTTCTTTCAGCGGATGTACAGCAGACGGCATCGAAAAGGAGAGATTAGGTTACTACAGCCAATTTGAGTCGACATATAGGAAATTGTCTGGACTGAGTCACACAAGAAGAAGAAGAAGAAGAAGAAGAAGAAGAAGAAGAACAACAACAACAACAACAACAACAACGAAAGAAAAAAATTAGATCATAGAAAAGAAAGGGAAATGGAAGAAAAAGAAAACTGATTAGTTGATTGGTTATGTTTGATGGCATATCAAACCTTGTAGGTTATTTAATGCGAAATCCCCCCTCTCTCTCTCTCTATATATATATATATATGATTTGTAAACGAATACTTTGTTGGTAACATTATTTTTAAACGAGCCAGAGCTCATTTGTTCGTGAGTATATCTATCCAACACAAATAAAACTATTCAACATTACTTATTCGTTTGCACACAGTTAATTGGTTTCAATCATTGCTATGTAATGCTATGTAATTTCACAACAATTTGCTTGCACATAGTCAAATGGTTTCGAGTATTCTAAATGTTTAAATAGTTCTATTTAACCTGCAGAGGGAATTCTAACAGGTACGACCATTCCGATTCAAAATGGACCTGGAAAAAAGGGGGTAGTCCATATCCCCCAATCTCCGAGGACTAAGACCTCATCATCAAAAAGTCTAGTGTCATAATCAGAACACTCGTTGAAGAGGTGAGGGTCTTATCCATCTGCAGATTTGTTGTCAGCGTATTCTACAGCTCCAGCTGACTGGGCTGAAAGAAGACTGAAAAAGGGAAGAAAAAGAAAGAAATGATACTAAACAGAAGAAGAAGAAGAAGAAGAAGAAGAAGAAGAAGAAGAAGAAGAAAGAATGAAGAAGAAAAAAGTAAAGACAAAAACTAAAACAATAAACCAAAAACAATGGAGGTATTGCACAAGTGTGCACATGACTAGTTGATCTTGGACCAGAATTCCTAAAAACTTAGTGACTATGTACATTGTTTGCGTAGTGACGGCAGGATAGATGACAGTATATTCCCTATTTGCGCTTAGGTCGATATCCTAACCCAGGAAAAAATCCAGAAAGCTAATTTCCTAAGAAAATTTATCAGGCGCAGCACAGTCTTCTTGTCATTATCTCCATTTCCTTTTGACCTCATACTATTCTAAACTAAACAGAATATATATATTATGTTCTTGGTACACAAAAATTTGTATAAACAAATGAATAGCGATATCATTGGTAAGGGGAAAACTATTTTAAAACAATAAAACAGCGAGGGCCCTTTCGTCCTGCACTTGTCAGGCTTAGTCACCGGAAAGAATAGTTAAAAACGGGGTGTAAACTAAATAATTGGATTGAAGGGCCAAGGTGGAAAAAAATTCAAGTCACACTAGTCTCCAACACTTCAACAAATATATTTAAAATGTGACTGCTTAACAGTCTGCCTAGAGAGGGGCGATCTCTAGCAATATAAATCGCCTCTTAGACATTAAGATGAATTTTGTCTCTAGCCCTATGCAGAACAGAAAAGCAGTCATCTTTATAGCTAGTCCTGCAACTATTTATGGTAAGCAAATGCTCACCAATAGCCGAGTCCATTGCCTGAGAATGCCCGGATGTTTGTTGGCCTTTTGTTATAATAACTCTGGGTACATGTTGTCTAATTCTCACTTCGAGGCATTGACAAGTCCTGCCTATATATGTCGAACTGCATCGACATTCAACTTGTATATTAACATACTTTGTTTAAAGATAGGCAACTTGTCCTTATGTGTAGAATTAAAGGCCGTCCTCGTAGTGAAAATTGGTCGCAAATCAACAGCATGATAACAGCGGTACACAGAGGAGGCAATCCTCTCAGCAAAGGACTGGCTAGCAGAACCAACACAAGGAAGTCTAAAGTAAACAGGACATTTCGGAGAACCGAAGTTTTTGTTCTTATTTTTGAACCTAGTCACTGTAAACTTGGTACTATCGTCAATGTCTTCCTCTGGATACCCGTTGTTTATAAATATTTCTTTGATTACCTTGAGTTCATCTTGAATCTTGCTATCACTGCAGATATTCAAAGCTCTATAGGAAAGACATCTGATTAAAATAAGTTTCCTAGATCTAGGTGCAAAGGAATCCCAACTTAGATATACCCAGTAAATGTAGGTTTTCTATAAACCGATGCGAGGAAAGAAGAATCACGCCTTTTAACTAGCACATCCAAAAATGGCAGTTTATTATTATTTTCTTCTTCCATGGTAAATGATAAAGAAAAAGTGTAACTCATTCAATTTATCGAAGAATAATAATGCATCATTATGTGATCTAAAGGAAACAAAAGTATCATCCACGTAACTTAGATAAATGAAGGGCTTAGGAAACTTTTCAAACAAATGTCTTTCTTGGAACCCAATAAAAATATTGGCCAGAATGGGACCAAGAGGGGAACCCATACTAACACCCTCAATCAGGCGATACATGATCTCATTGAAACTAAAAGACACTGACTTTGTGGCTATCCCCATCAACTCAATAAAAACTTCCTCGAGAAAGGAAAGGGAAGTAGCTGATGGACTACAATACAAAAAACCAGCGCATATAGATACCGTCTCATCCAAAGGGATGTTCGTGAATAATGAGACAATATCAAAGGAGACCAGAAATTGGGACTCATTACATACAGGAAGACGACGGATAATGGAGGAAAATGTAAAAGAGTCCTTCACATAGAACCCAGAATAAAATTCTAAGACAGGGTTAAGGACTTCAATTTGGAGGATTTTCCAGAGGAACAGAGTAAAAATAAAACGAAAAATACCTGGAGCTTTTAGGCAGCCTTGTGGGTAGGCAAACCAGTCGCGGATAAAGAATCCTAAACCAAGAGGATGGGACGAGCAACTCCACCTACTTGTTCAAGAAACAGCAGCATCCTAACAGACGGGGTGTGGCTGCAACTTTATGCCCCACAACGAGTCTTCAAGAGCCGAAAGAAAGAAGAAAGAAATCATAAACTTAAAACCCACATACATGCGCATATATATATATATGCGGCATAAATACCTCCTACTTTTTAAATTGTCACCTGTGTAATGCAGTTGAACTCAGACAAGTGATAACGGAAACTCCATCTATCTAATGTCTTATTTTTTTGTTTTCAAACACGATCATTAAGGTTCATGACTTGAATCGGTGCACACACTGCGTTTGCTGTTGAAGCATTTTTTAAGACTGGTGAATCAGTAATTGCTACACAGAGTGCTTTTCAAGCTCATTTCATGTTACATCAGAATGATGATGTTCCAGATAGAAAATCGATGCAACTATGGATTGAAAATTTCAGAACCACTGAATCATAGATAAAAAGAAAGTCACCTGGAAGAATTAAACGATGATATTAGCCAAAAAGTGGCAGAAATACCACCAGACTAGTTTTTTTTTTCAGCTTTTAAACATAGTCGATCAAAGTGATGATCGTAACAAATCATATCTTAAAAAAAAGGAATAAGTAGCTACCATTTGTACTTCCCTAAGTTCAATTGCACCACACAGGTGACAGTTTAAAATGTGGGGAGATATTTTTGACGTATATATATATGTGTGTGTGTGTGCGTGTGTGTGTGTGAATTGATGATATCTTTTTAATCTTATTTAAAGCATTGGTTCTTGAACTGAGCTGAACAAATGTCACCATGGTCTTTTTGCCACATCTGTATCGTCTTCTATAACAAAACACACCAAGTCTTTTGGTTTTAAGTCCACTGAAAATTTTAGCCAAGTCTGTGATTATATCTATCTTGATAGATATGATCACGAACTTCTGTCACTCCAAAATTATATCTTTATGTAATAAAGGTAGTAGCTATAATTGAATTAAAAATAAATGTTTAACCATTATTTTACTGATAAATGTACATATTTTATTAAAGTGATAAGAAAGGAATAATTATAGCATGCAATGTTTCTTAATACGATTAAAATAAGAATAATTAAAATAGAATTTAAAAAACGGTAAGACATTACACGCCACAAGTGGAATAATTTTAGTTACAGCTCGTTCGTGAGTTCTAACATCCACTGGGCGCAGTAAGGTCTCCTGTTTGGAAATACTGATTTAGATGAAGCATTGTGGACGGTGTTGTTTTCTAACGGTTGCAGACTGATGGTTTGGATTAGGGCTTCTCAAAGTTATCCACATTTTGGCCCAGCGGTTAGAGTGTTCGCCAATGGCCCGGCAGACCTGGGTTCAATCCCAGGTCGAGTCATACAAAAGACTTTAAAAATGGAACTTGATACCACCTTGCTTAACACTCAGCATTATAAGGTACGGTTCAAGGGTAAAGTGGAGCAATCCAGGGAATGGAGTAGCGCCCTCCCCTACACCTTGGTGTAGTAGCTATCGAAAAGGGAGCCTTCGGGTCACCCTCGACTATGGTCGCTAACTTACTTACCCCTGGGGTGAATAAAATTTTGGCAGGGTAAACAAAAGCATAGGGGTTCATAAAGTTGAATTTATTAGTTTGCATTTAAGACAGGAGAACAAAAGTCGCTGTATCATGTAGACTAGTTACCAGATATTATCCACCGAGCCGAATTCCAGATTGGGTATGGATGGCCTCAAGCAATGCTCCTCCCAATAATAAAAATCATTGTATTGAAAGAAAAATAATAAAAAAAATCAACATTAAAATACAATGCTTGGAATCTTAATTCGTATCGTTGATTACAGATTTTAAAGAAGGAAATTAAAATTAATTTATTTACGGATCTTCACTTTTTAAGTTAGTTTCTGTACTGACTGGTATTTATTGGTGTAGATTATTAAATGATTCAATATTCCATTTATAAGAAATTTTCTGTATTTTATAAAAGAAATCTTGAAACTAAACATTTTTTTAAATAATCCTCTTTTATCACGGTATCCAGTGAGACGAAGAAAAATGTCAGCAATGTTCAATTAATTTATTTGGGGGAATGGAAATTAGATTTGGTAAGAGGTGAATCAAAGAGAAAGTTTTAGAAATCTTAATTTGGACAGTTACGATGAAAAGCAACTAAAATTAAAAGGAAAGAAATACTATTATTATGCAGTATATAATAATGGTAATTTCTTATATCAGTAACTTCGTCAGAAACAAATATCAAAAATTAAGTTTTAAAAGTATACTTTCTTTTTTATTTCATGTAAGATGGCTAAGATGGCTTCCTTTTAAAAATTCTTGTCTTTGTTCAGAATAGCGTGTCAATGAAATATTTTGTTAATTATGTGGTAATATATACTTTTATATGGGTGGGTGGGGGTTATTCAATACATAAGTTAAGCTGGTGGCAATAGGAAACAATGTTTGAAGTTGCAATTTTTTAAAGAGAATCAATAGGAATGTGTCCTTTTATGTCAAATGAATGTCAACATGATCTTCACTGATTGCTGCACCGAGAATTTTTTCTTTACAAGAGAGTCATTGTATTTCCACTTTATGGGCTGTATTTTTAACTCAGGTTCGTAATGGCAAACTCATATTTAGCCCATTTGTAAACACTATTTTTGCTGAAAGATTTTTTTCCATACACATCAAACAATTTTCAGTAAATTTCACATGGTTTGCTCTTCTCAGCCTAAAAAAAATATTTTTAACGAGATTAAAATAATTTTTGCAATAAACCAGTTGCAAAGTTTACATTTATGGAAAAAAAATTCAGTAAAAAGTCTATTTTTCTTTTTTTTTAACACAATTTTTTATTGAATGATTCTTATATATATCATCATCATCATCATATCGTGCTGGCAGCACGGATATCCCTGACCCTCTCTCGCCACTCCTCCCTATCGTTCATCGCCCTAGGTAGGTCTTCAGGACAACAACCTGTATCCTCACATAGCTGCTGAATGTACGTTCGTGCTGGTCGTCCTGCTTTTGCGCGGCCGTGTGTGGGGATCCATAAGAGTACATCTCTTATGAGTTCATCTCTGCTTCTCCAGCAATGTCCTGCATGTCTGGTTCGCCTAACTTGAATAGTTTTCGTGATAGGGGGCAGGTGGCCGTACAGTTGGTGTCTTGTGGGGTGTTGCTGCCAGGACTTGTTGAGGATTGCACGCAGCATTCTTGTGTAATTGCCATCTAGTTTCTTCTCCAGCCGTTTTGTTAGCGTCCATGTAGTGCATCCATATAGCAGTATCGATGTGACCGCTGCCTGGAAGAAACTGCGTTTCATTTTATCGGTTAGGTCTGATTTCCATATAGTCGATAGCCTATTGATAGCTGTCCATGCTTTCGTTAACCTCGTTTCGATGTCCTTTTCGGTTGATTCGACGCTGCTTCCTAGGTACGTGAATTTGTCTACTAGTTTAAGAGGGGTTCCTTCTAGAGTGGAGATGTCCCCCGTTTGGTTATAGCACATATATTCCGTTTTGTGTGCATTAACATGGAGGCCTATGCTTGCTGCTGCTCGTTCCAGGCTATGCAGAAGTGTTTCGGCTTGGTCAGGTGTATTTGCCAGTATCGCTATGTCATCGGCGTAGTCGGCGTCGGTAATTGTTGTTGCGGGGTATCTTCTGCTTCTTTTCTTCGTCAGTTCGAAGCCATTCTCTTTGATTTTGTCAATCGATGTTCTAAGTACGTAGTCTAGACAAATGATAAAGAGATACGGAGCCAGCGTGTCCCCTTGTAGTACTCCTGCTACAATGTCGAAGTATTCTGTGTCTCCATCTGGTGATCGTACTTTTACTTTAGTGTTTCTATAGAGAATCGTTATTGCCGCTACGGTTTCTTTAGGTATGCCGTACGCTAGTAGGATTTGTTCCATCTTTCCTCTGTAAATGGAGTCGAAAGCCTTGGTAAAGTCGACAAATATTAATGTCGCTTGTAGGTTCTTTGCCCGTACACCTTCAAGGATTCTGCGGATGGTTAGTATTTGTGAGGTCGTAGATCTATTTCTTCGGAAGCCATTTTGGTTTTTTCTAAGTATGTTGTCGATTTTGGGTTCTATTCGGTTTCGTAGTAGGGCATTGTAGATTTTGGCAGCTATGGATGTAAGTGTTATGCCTCGGTAGTTTTTGGCTAATCCGAGGTCCCCCTTTTTAGGGAAGGGGAGTATGCATCCCTTCGTCCATCTATCTATCGGATTTTGATTGTATACTGCGTTGCAGTGTCGGAGCAGTATGTCGTCGAATTGTCTGGTCTTCCATACTTCCGGGGGAATTTCGTCCAGTCCTGCAGCTTTCCTATTTTTAATTTTTCTGAGAACCGAGTCGAGTTCTCCTTGTGTGAACGGTCCAAGTTTAATGTCTAATTGTTTGCTAATTATTCTGGTGATTGGTTCATGCGTTATTTTTGGTGGGTTTCCAAGTAAGTTTTCGAAGTGCTGTTTCCACAGTTTTATTCTTTCTTGTTGGTTTGCTGCTTTAAGTTTTGCTTTGGCTGTGTTCTTTCTTCTGCTCACTTCGTTTATTGTTTGCCAGGCAATTCTAGATTGTCTATCTTCTACCGAGTCTCTAATCTTATCTATCTGATTTTGAATGTATTCTGTTTGTTCCTTTATATATATGCCTGCTAATTGATATTGTGCCGTTTTTAGTTTTAAGGCATTTGTGTTTGTTGGGTTTTTTCGATAGTTTTTGGAGGCTGTTTTCATTAGTGCACGTTTTTCTCTCACCGCTAAGGTTTCCCATGGGACTCTATATTTAGTTTTAATTTTTGTTGGAATGTATTTTGCTGCTGCCTCAAGGTGTGCATTGACGAAATTTTCGTATTCGTCGTTTGGTGTACTTTTTTCCGTCTTTTCTTGTAGTGTTTCGAATCTGTTTCTTAATTCTAATACGTATTTATCTCTGACATCTTTGTTGTTTAATAGGGCCCAGTCATAGTGTTTGGTGGTCGCTGTTCGTTTGTCGTTTTTTCGTAGGCTTAACCGTATTTTCGCTGTGACTATTCGGTGATCGGTGGACACACCCTCAAAAGAGGAGTATGCCTCGCAATTCAATGCACTATTCTTCCATTTCTTGTTTATAAGGACGTAGTCTATCTGAGCTTTAGTATTGTTTGCGTACGTGTATGTCCATAGTTTGCCCTCTCTTTTTTGGTAGTTTGTATTGAGGCATGCTAATCTATTTTCTATCATGAAATCTGTTAGATGTTGCCCATTTCTATTTGACGTGTTGTGGAGGCTGTATTTGTTGTTTCCGTTTTTCCCGATTTGTGCATTCATGTCTCCGCCAATGACTAACATGTTGTGTTTCGGGATGCTACGCACTAATGAGGATAACTCATCGTAGAAGGTGACTATTTCATTTTCTTCACTAACATTGGTGGGGCTGTAGCATGAGACGATTGTTGCTCTGGGGTTTCCGTTAAATGTAGCTACCATCATTCTAGGTTGTATTTTCTCTATGCTATTAAGCGTTTTTAGTGCTCTAGGTCCTATAAGCAATCCTACCCCTCCCACTGCGGCGTTGACAGAGTTTTTCCATGCGGATACAGTGGCGAGCGACCATCCATTGCCAGTTTCGTGATATTTGATATCTTCTGTGTGCGTGTATCTGTGTTCTTGTATGCATATTATGTCTATTTTATGTTCTTCGGCCGATGCGATTACCTCTGGGAGTTGTCCTATTCTATTTAAGGTTCTTACGTTAAATGTGGCTATTTGTAGTGTTTGCTTGCATTTTAGTAGTTTTGATTGTTTGAGCTCTGTAGCTGATTTTTCGAACACCGAGGCCAGGGCTCCAACCTCAGCAGGACGCGCCCCTTTTTTACCCGCGCGAAGAGCGATGCGGTTTGTGTAAGTGGTTTGAGTGTGGGTCATGGTTATCTTTCGATGGCTGTTTTATTCTCTTCTATAGAAGCCACTCTTATAGAGGAGCAGCAGTAGTTCCCCGATCGAACTGTCGATCCTGAGCGAAAAGTCGTCAAACTCACGTCCAGGACCCATTTGGGTATTGAGTTTGGTCGTCCATTGGTTTATTCAAATACCTTAACGTACATCATGCTGCTTCCCATGTGTACATAAAATAAATAAATAATATATATATATATATATATATATATAGCTTGTTATATCTCTTAATAAAGCATGATCCATATCGGTGATAGAGCATATATGTTTAAGTTAGGATAGCATAGACACAGAATCAACGGTGCTTCGTGACTGATTGTTTCTCGCCTTGGTGATCAATAGCCCAAGTGGTTTCCACATGATGGGTATCGCTTTAAATATTATAGTGTGAGGCATGATGGGAAGAGTGATCTTGTTTGTAGGGTATTATAGGAAGAGCAGTCTAGTTTATACGGCGTATTTACGCGGCTATATTATATACATTTTTTGATTTATCAATTTGTTTATTCACTTGTGTTCAAATTATTTGTGTTTTTATTTTTAATATAAACTACATTACATAGGCAAGAAATAAACGAACTCCAAATTTGTCGTTGATTATGTGTTTATGCTCGTCCAACTAACTATATATATACATATATACATCATCATCATCATCATCATGTCGTGTCGCTAGCACGAATATCCCTGACCCTCTCTCGCCACTTCTCCCTATCATTCATCGCTTTTGGCTGGTCTTCAGGGCTACATCCCGTATCCTCACATAGCTGCTGTATGTATGTTCGAGCTGGTCGTCCTGCTTTTGCTTGGCCATATACGGGGGTTCATAGGAGTACATCACTGATGAGTTCGTCCTTGCTTCTCCAGCAGTGTCCTGCGTGTCTGGTTCGTCTAACTTGTATAGTTTTCGTGATGGGAGGCAAATGGCCGTATAGTTGGTGTCTTGTGGGGTGTTGCCGCCAGGACTTGTTCAATATTGCTCTCACCATTCTTGTGTAATTGCCGTCTAGCTTCTTCTTCAGCCGTTTTGTTAGCGTCCAAGTAGTGCATCCATATAGCAGTATCGATACGACCGCTGCCTGGAAGAAACTGCGTTTAATTTTATCGGTCAGGTCTGATTTCCATATGATTGAGAGCCTATCGATAGCTGTCCATGCTTTCGTTTGTCGTGTGTTGCTTCATTTTGTTTACTTAACATCAGCGGCAATATTTCTTTAATCTTCCCCCCACCCCACCCCCTGAAAAGGTGTCGAATTATGATCGATGATTGAAGCTTAACTCTTATCTTGATGTTGAATGCAAGTATTACATTTATATAAGTGCAGAAATAGCGGACATTTTAATTGGCAGGGTGTCCTAAGGAAGCATCAAAATTTTATTTTGGTTAGGAGCCAAACTATTTTGATTAATATTTTATTTGATACTTTTATGACTTCTTGTGTTAAAATTCTACAATTCTAAAGAAATTGATTGATTTTTTGAATGGGGTTATTTCTGCTTAGAAGCTAGAGAACTACGTACATTATACCTTTATATTTATATTTTTGTGAAACTGTTTTTTCCATACGGTATTATGATATCAAATATTTCCATTTGATACACATTATTTGCAAACATATATATTTGGCATATAGATAGGATCCTAACAAGTACTGCCACACCGGGTCTGCGTCGAAGTAATGGCAATGAATTGGGTACTCCCTATTTCCCAGATCTCCATGACTGGAGCCTCAAAACCAGACGCAATTAATTGTCCTACCCAGAACACACCTTTTGGGGGGGGATGTCTTGAACCTCTGTAGGGGATAAAGTCAGCGTCTTTTAAGCCCAACTGATAGGACAATCAAATGTAAATTTCTAACTGTGCCCAATGATCCATAGATTTTTCCATGTGGACCCTACTTTGCTCAATATCTTGGATCCACTCCTTGTATCTTTGTGGGAAATAAAATTCAACCTGGGTTTTTTTTTGTTGCCCTTTCTGTCTAAGCACACACACACGCACGTGCGCGCTGTAGACAGGGGATGTAGAATACGCCAATATCATCTCTACAGAGGAATAACCCTCCTCCAGTGGGGCAACCTGTTGGCAGTAAGAGGTGACCCGTTATGCCTGACCGTCGTCAGGCATAACGATTCCGTCGAATCCTCGTGGCTGCTTATGTCCAACCCTGGCACCTATATGATTAAGCCATAACCATATTCATCAAATTGGTCTTAAGGTAAACAAGTACCAACCCCTTTTTAGCTTAAAGCAGTGACAGAGGGACAACCGCGTCGAAACAGTAAACAAAAATAATTTTTACCATTTTAATACACAAGAAGGTAAAGAAAATTATTTCTACCAGTATATTCATACACATGAAATCGAATATACACATGAAATTTAGGTGAAAAATTGAAAAACAAAGTAATAGAAAATGAAGAATTTATTGTGAATGAAAGTCGACGCTATAACGTTTCTGTTTTAATAAACCATCGCCAGGACTTAGAAAAGATGACATCGAGTGTCGTTAGATCAATACTAGATACTTTATGAAATACAAAAACATGGAAGGAAATTAGACGTTCAAAGAAAAAAAGAACATACAACCGTTTAATCAATAAATCAGCGTTTTTTCTCCATATTATTGGATTTTTTTTCCATTATTTACTTCCATATAAAATCATATATACAGAAAAACAAGATTGGTATTGAATAGCACACACACACACACACACACACACACACACACACACACACACACACACACACATATATATATATATATATATATATATTTGTGTGTGTGTGTTTAGTTTGGTTATTGGTTAATGGCGTATCAACCATTGTGAATTATTTAATGCCAAATCTTGTTTGAGCACTTGGCGAAGGAATTAACAGCTGCCACCCAAGTAATGCTAAGTTCTTCTAAGCACTCGGCTATCCGATAGCGCAAAATGTAAACAAACGAAAGCTAATACATCTGCGTTATAATTCCTTATGTCACCGAAATGGCTGAGCGGTTAGATACCATGACAAGCATAAAGTTAGGTAGGTTTCAATCCCAGCTAGAAGCATTCTGCGTGACTAGCCACACTGAAGAATTGCGATACAACGAAACAGTCTGTCTGTGGTGACTATATATATATATATATATATATATATATATATGGTGTAATGATTACCGTCATAAGAAATGGAATCAAGGAGGACTTCAAATCCTGGACGGGGCTGTTAGCATAGCACTAAAAACTTGGGGAAGGTATGAATCAAACTATTAGTACCTAGTAGGACAGATAAGGCTCTTTAACCTTGGTATATGTAGGAGAAAAAAATTCTAAATTCAAACCTGTCAAACTCCGCTGAACAGATTGACCTTGTGATACATTCTGCATGTACGGAGTGGTTGGATATATATATATATATATATATATATATATATGTATATATGTATATATATATATATATATATATATATATATATGTATATATATATATATATATATATATATATATATATTCCAAAGAGATTTAGATTGATTAAAGCGTAAAGAAAGTAACAAAGATAAATAGACGCGGCAGGAGTCAAAATGGTGACTCACTCAAAAAAGTCAAATAAAATAACTGAGATAACACAGAATAAAAACAGAGCCATGTAAAAAGAGAAAGGACAAAAGATTTCGCTAATTTAGAGTCTCAGTTCCTCTGGCTACGTATCTTATTTTGCCATTGATTTTCAAGACTACTTCCCCATCCACCTAGTCTTCCTGACTGCTTTAGGCCAAGCAATTGGTGTCAGATCGTAATAAAGGAATATACTGCCACCATTAAAATGAATACTAAGAATGAATAAAGTACACAAAATCCTTAGGCATTATTTCTCCCAAATTTCATTTTCGAGAATTATTGTAGGAAGGGGACACTTTTGAAGAGGCTACTTATTATAATGTTAAAAAACAGAAAAGACTACTTCATACTAATTTTCTTCTATGATTTACGAGACTATCAAGTGGGACGAAAGGTATCATTTTCTCTCTCTCTCTCTCTCTCTCTCTCTCTCTCTCTCTCTTAAACAGATTGCATCACGCATCTCGGGTCAAGATAAAGCGGCACCGATGCTATTGTGAATTTTGACAAAAAACTAGACACTGAATAATTAGAGGTACTTCCTATCGTCGAACCCGCTTCTAATATAGACACAAACATTTACTAAGCAGAGCATAGTTTGACACTATGACTGATTACTCAGTGAGAACACACTAAAAATATTCTAAAGAAATTAATCCTTTTTTATTATGAAGTCAGTTTCAGTACAAGGCCAAAATCCAGGGAGCACTGTTAAATATTTTGCATTGAACGAATTTTTATTGATTGACTTTTCATCGAACGATTTTTCATTTAATTATTTTCATGACTGATTGATAGATTTTAACGGCTTGTCATCCCTTACAGGGTTATTTTATACCTGAAATTAATTAACTGCGTTTATTGAATGTTCTTATTTACATTTTTGTGTAGTTGTTTCATAAGAGGTTTTTTTGCACATAGTCTTATCGAATACGAATAACTTTTAAAGAAATTTATTTAACCAATAAATGCGATCCTAACACCCAGGGTCAGAGTGGACCTGGGAGTAATAGCAATGAAGCTCTCCAGAACTAGAGTTTTACCATCAGATTTAGTTTAGTGTCATGCCTAGGACACCCCTTTGTGCGGAGATAGCCTAACTCCCTCTGCAGAATATTCTAACTTCCACCGAAAGAACAAAATGATTTTTCATTTAACGAGTTTTACTTGATGGAGTCTTCATCAAACTCCTCTTCATCGAACAGCTTTTCATCGAATTCCCCCCCCCCATCGAACGATTTTTCATTGAATTTTCATTACTGAGAAATTTTTATCGAAGGACTTTTCATTAAACAATTTTTCATGAATGTCTTTTTATCGAAAAACTTTTCAAAGAACAACGTTTCATCTAATGATGCTTCATCGGGCGACTTTTTATAGGCCGATTTTTCATTGACCGATGTTTCATTGCACAATTTTTCACTGACTGAGTTTTTTTTATCGACATTACTGTTTATTAAATACTTTTCATCAAATGAAATAGAAATAAAAATATAAATAACTGCACAATAACTTTAAATAAAGGATGATTTTTAATCTAAAATAATTTAGAATTAAGATTTTAAAAGTATGAACAGTCATTGAATTTTAGAAAAATAAATTTCTTTTTGATTTCGATGAAAAAATTAATCAAAATAGACGCCGGTTGAATTTAATACAGGACAACGTATGAAGTAAAATTTGGTCGAAGCGCCAATTTATTTGGGGAAAATAACGTTCAAACAACCAATGTTATAATGCTATACTTTAACTGAATTTAAAGATGAAAACAAACTATAATTGCACAAACTGAATTTTCCACATGTATATGTCAAATATTCATAAATACTGTGTATGTGGGCTTTACAACATAATTGTTTAAGAGGCGTGCCTAGCGAAATGGTTATCGTCTTAGGAAATGGAATCGGTGACAGGAATTCAAATCCTGAAGGTGGCTGCATTTCCCTTCGCGCCAATGCCCGACTATGGGTAAATAGTTTGACAGTTTGGGTTCTTTAGCCTTGGTTCGGTAAATAGTCTAGAAGGAACTCAGAATTCAAACCATCTTTACTTAAAATATTGGCCTTGTGTTAGATCCTACAAGTAGTGGAGGGAATATGTAAATACAAAGAACATAATTGCAACAAAAAAAAAAGAGAATTTTAAAAATGCCTTCAGTTACTTTCAGAAGTTTTTTTCTAATTACGTAGACTGGACATAAGTTTTGAATATATTTAAAGACTGATTGATATATTTAGCCAAATGAAGAAATTAGCTCATGCATCGTCTCGTGCATTCGTGATAATGACCAACCATGGTCGAAAGTACTTTGCGCTTGAGCAAAGGAAAAATAAAAGAAGAAAGAAAAAAGGGCTTTGGTCAATTTTTGTACTGCGTTGATCTACCCATCCAAAATGTGACACCAGATCAATTTAATCATTCTCTAGGCATCTAACGCACCTGCGAGATCTCAAGTATCGTGGTAGTGTTTGAGAAGTCTAGAAAATTGAGAAAGAATGTTTTAAATGCCTATGTTCATCACGTGCTGATGACATCATTATATATATATATATATATATATATATATATATATATATATATATACAAGCACTGGCCGAGAGTAGACACTTTAAAATGAAGTGGATCACTCTGCTCTTTTCTTCCATTTCATATTCAGGCAAAACACCTTAATGTAATTAATTAATGTGATATCTGCCGCGTCAATTGATAGTTGCGCGAGGCACGAGTGGTACGCTTAAGTGTCTGGTATTTCAGGGCCAAGATTTTGGGAACATTTTTTTCATTCTTCAGAGAAAGCAAGAATGTTTAAAGATGACAAATGTATTTTCTGGCTCCGAATAACAGGGTGGATAGAAATTAACGAGAGATACGTAATAGATACGAGTAGAATAATGTGTAAATATATATATATATATATATATAGAGAGAGAGAGAGAGAGAGAGAGTGAGGGAAGATTGATTATCATGGATAGAGAGGTATGAAAAGATAGATAGATTGATTGATAGATAGATCTAACTACGTCAAACTTTCAGTGGTGAGAGAAAAGATTTTGGTTTCTAAAAGTATTTTTATATTTTCTCTACGTAAATGAAGAGCACTTTTTAAAAAGTTTTTTTTTTTGCTCCTATAGAGGTTATACCAGTCAGATTTAATACAATTATATATATATATATATATATATATATATATATGAATAATTTTTCATAACTATTCTATAATTCTGATGGTGGGGAAAAAAACAACAAATGATACAATTTATAATTAAAAAAATATTACACAAACTGATATCCGGGAAAAAAATTCCTTAAAATAAAGAAAATACAAGAAACATACTTACAGGGCGTCTCAAAATTGATGCAACCCATTAATATGATAATGATTTATTACCGAGAACAAAAACTCCATATCACTTGGTGAGAGTTTATGCTTGTTCTGGATTCTGTTTGGGTACGGCTAAAGATCGCCCTTTAAGGAGGGACTCTTTTCGGACCTTCCAACAGAATCTATCCCCCGCATCTACATTGTCAGGACATCTAGTAGTCAACTTCCTGCCCGATCTGGGATTTTCGGCCTTCTTGTCGAGGTTGTTTATCGATCCTGCAGCTTGAAATTTGTGTACACAACGATAGATTTGGGTTTTCTGGGGATAATTGTTCAAGTTAAACCTCTATTGAAATTTTGTTTGCACAGTTTTGAATGATTTTATCTCCAAATATGTTAGTTGGTTGGTTGGTTGTTTTGTTTTACGGCGTTTCAACCCTTTTCGAGTAATTCAACACCGAATTAGATTTCAAACAATTCAATTTAGCATAAGAACACAGTTTATTTCTACTTAAAAACAGTTCTATTTCACACAATTCAGTTTAGCACAAGTACACAGTTTAGTTCTATTTGACTTATACATAGGAACTTATCAAGTGCTACTGCTGTGGGCCAGAGTGCACCAGGGAACATTGCTCAAGCATTATTGGAACCTCATCATCAGATTGTTTAGTGTCATATCAAGGACACTCGTAAGGAGGGTCTTACTCCTATGCAGAGATACAGTTGGTGTATTCTGCAGCCTTAGCCGACTGGGCAGATGAAAATTTGACAATACTGACAAATGATATATGTATAAACAGAATGTGTCTCAGAAATACTTATGGATCACTCATTCCCATCCAGAAGATGAGACAGTGTTAATTGGCAAAAAAAAAAAAAAAAAAAGAATTTGTCATCTTATGAATTTTGCTGTTCCTCCATTGAAAATAAGAGAAAACGAAAATGTCGATAAATACTTATATCTTGCTAGAGAGCTGAAAAAGCTGTGGAACATGAGGCTGAGAGAGATACAAATTGCAGTGGGTTCACTTGGAACAGTCCCCAAACTCTTGGAGAGGAGACTGAAGGAACTGGAAATCTAAGAAAGAATCGAGAGCAGACAGACCACAACATTGTTAAGATTGACTTGAATTCTCAGAAAAATCTTCAAGAACTGAGGTGACTTGCTGTCACTCAGACTCTAGTGAAAGCACACCAGCGTTATCTCTCATTTCGTTTTCTTTTATTTTCCCTCAAGGATCTGCCGGGAAATCAAAGTTCACTATTCGGCAGATTCTCTTTTTGTTAATGTTGCTGTCGTTGTTGTTGTTGACTATCACTAGGTCTTGTCGTTTGGTCGAGATTAGGTGATCTGTTTGCACCTCAAAACCCCATAGAACTGTTTGACACTTAAGCTGAGTGCAAACAAATGACTTATGCTAAATTGAATTGCTTGGAATAGAAATGTTTGATCATTTAACAATGTGTAAACAAATGACTGATATTTACTTGAATTGTTAGGGATACATAGCAATACTTGAAACCATTTAACCTTGTTGACTTATGCAAAATTGAATTGTTAGAAATAGAACTGTTTGATCCTTTATTAGTGTGTATCTAAAAATATGTTTGCAAATCATATATTTGATATATATGTAAAACAGGATTTGGAATTAAATAACCAACAATGATTGATGTGCCATAAAACCAAACCAAACCAATCAAATTATAATCACTTGCACAGTTCTCAGAAGATCACCTTTTCCAATCAATCTTGTATTCTTTCTGTTTTTGCATTTTTAGTCTTGAAAAAATCGAAGACATAAAATCGATAATCGAACCTAAAAACTGTGTTATTTATCTTCTGCTACAGATAATTTTTTTGTTTTTTTACGAGTTCTCCGGCTCAGCAACTGCTGAAAATGAGCAACAGATGGCGTAGTAGACGATGAAAACGGAATCACTTACAAAATTAAAAAAACTGTTGTCTCTTTCTGAATGAGGCTATTGATGTTAAGAGAATATAAAACTTGATTACAGGCGCGAAAATGTAATTTATATCCCTTCCTTTGAAACAAAGAAAAAGGTCTGTATAACAAATGACCCAATTAATGGCTTGGTCACGGTTCGGTCGGTTTGTCTCTGTTTATTAGTAAATTATGAGGTTATTTGCTTCATCTCCTCATCACGTCATTCCAGTTTATATTTAATTCTACTTATTTGTTGAAATAGAAACCCTAAAAAACGAAAAAAAAAAAATCACGAAAACCAAAATGTCTTTTTTTCGAAGTTTTGATTAAAAAATTAGTCGTAAAAGTCAAATAGAAATTAAGATAAATTAAAAAACAAAATTACATACAAAATAAAATTTGTTTTAACTAGAATGATAAAGTTTGTAAATTAATTTGTATGTTGATTTACGCCATCCCTCCGCCACAGGAAGGATGCAACACAAGTCAATTTTTAAACGAAGCCAAGCCAGTTTTTTTCTTCTAGACTCGTTGCCTAACCAAGACAAAAGAACCCAGTTTGCCCAACTATTTACCCATAGTTGGAGGAAGAACAGGCAGTTTCCTGCTTTTCCCGAAGATATAAGTCCGAAGTGAAACAGACAGTTTCGACCATGATTTGAATGGTCACTGATTCCATTTTCAACGATAACCGTTACGCTAAGCACACCTAATTCACCATAACAATAGGTTTTAGTCATTTGCCTCATTCAAATTTTTTAAAAATTATCTTAGATGCTATCGGCATTCCTTTTTAGGGGCTGTATTTACCTAAACTCTCTGCCACAGGCAAGATGTGATACGTCAATTTTTAAGCAAAGTACAGCTAGTTTGAATTCCGAGATTTCCTTCTCCAAGTTTGGTTGTCTAACCATGGTTAAAGAATCCAGTCTGCTTTACTCGTTACTCTAAGCTGGGGAAAGGAGAGAATTATTCCTGTTTTTCGTAGTGGAACAGGGTTTGCATTCAGGTTGTGCATTTCATTTTTAACGCTGATTATTAAATTTGATAGTAAAAAGATCGTGAGACACAAAACTTATCTCGGTTCGACAGTTGTCGTCTTTTTCTTACATGCGATGGTGGCCAGGAAAGTAGAGATTGATTTTTTTGTAGTATTCCGTTTTCCGGACACCACAAGTTGAGCGTTCAGGAAATTGAACACGTTGATTGATGTTTTGATTCAATAACAAAAGTATTTTTTTTCAGATATATTCAGATTCCAGTGTTGAGAAAAAGCATAAGGGAATGTCTTGATAGTTTGGAATATGGTTTGATTCGGTTAGTTGCTTTAATGGCATATCCATCTTAGTAGGTTGGTTGGTTGGTTTTTATAACATATCAACCGTTGTAGGCTATTTAATGCCAAATCCATTTTTAAACAGATCATTAGTCCTATTTCAAACTATTTAGTTTAGCATGAGTACACAGTTTAATTTGCAAAAATATTTCTATTTCAAGTTATTCAGTTTAGTCATACAGTTTTAATTCAAACAATTCAGTTTAGTATAAATATAGTTTTTGTCCACGCACAGTTAAATGTCAAAATAGGACTATTTCAAACAATTTAGTTTAGTGTAAGTACAGTTTCAATGTCAAAAACAGTTCTATTTCAAACAATTCAATTTAGCATAAGTACACAATTCACATGGCAAAATAGTTCTATTTCAAGCAATTCAGTTTAGCATGAGTACACAGTTTAGTTCTATTTGACCCATACATAGAACCCTATCAGGGCTACCACTCCTGACCAGAGTGGGCTTGGCAGCGATGGCAATAAAGAGGTACATTCCCCAAAGCTCCAGCATAACTGGAACTTCACCATCAGATTATTTAGTGTCATACCCAGGATACTCTTTGGGGATGTCTTACCACTCTGCAGATATATATGCCTGTGTATGTGTGTGCGTGGTTTGTAAGCATATAGTCCATAGTTAAAACTTTTCTTAAACGACTTAGAGCTAATTTGTTTATACATAGTTAAATGGTTTATAGTGTCATCATCATCATCATCATCATATCGCGCTGGTAGCACGGATATCCCTGACCCTCTCTCGCCACTCCTCCCTATCGTTCATCGCCCTAGGTAGGTCTTCAGGACAACATCCTGTATCCTCACATAGCTGCTGAATGTACGTTCGAGCTGGTCGTCCTGCTTTTGCGCGGCCATGTGTGGGGATCCATAAGAGTACATCTCTTATGAGTTCATCTCTGCTTCTCCAGCAGTGTCCTGCATGTCTGGTTCGTCTAACTTGAATAGTTTTCGTGATAGGGGGCAGGTGGCCGTACAGTTGGTGTCTTGTGGGGTGTTGTTGCCAGGACTTGTTCAGGATTGCACGCAGCATTCTTGTGTAATTGCCATCTAGCTTCTTCTCCAGCCGTTTTGTTAGCGTCCATGTAGTGCATCCATATAGCAGTATCGATGTGACCGCTGCCTGGAAGAAACTGCGTTTCATTTTATCGGTTAGGTCTGATTTCCATATAATCGATAGCCTATTGATAGCTGTCCATGCTTTCGTTAACCTCGTTTCGATGTCCTTTTCGGTTGATTCGACGCTGCTTCCTAGGTAAGTGAATTTGTCTACTAGTTTAAGTGGGGTTCCTTCTAGAGTGGAGATGTCCCCCGTTTGGTTATAGCACATATATTCCGTTTTGTGTGCATTAACATAGAGGCCTATGCTTGCTGCTGCTCGTTCCAAACTATGCAGAAGTGTTTCGGCTTGGTCAGGTGTATTTGCCAGTATCGCTATGTCATCGGCGTAGTCGGCATCGGTAATTGTTGTTGCGGGGTATCTTCTGCTTCTTTTCTTCGTCAGTTCGAAGCCATTCTCTTTGATTTTGTCAATCGATGTTCTAAGTACGTAGTCTAGACAAATGATAAAGAGGTACGGGGCCAGCGTGTCCCCTTGTAGTACTCCTGCTACAATGTTAAAGTATTCTGTGTCTCCATCCGGTGATCGTACTTTTACTTTAGTGTTTCTATAGAGAATCGTTATTGCCGCTACGGTTTCTTTAGGTATGCCGTACGCTAGTAGGATTTGTTCCATCTTTCCTTTGTGAATGGAGTCGAAAGCCTTGGTAAAGTCGACAAATATTAATGTCGCTTGTAGGTTCTTTGCCCGTACACCTTCAAGGATTCTGCGGATGGTTAATATTTGTGAGGTCGTGGATCTATTTCTTAGTGTAATTAACACTAAAATTCTATTTATAAATCATTTGTTTGCACAGTTAAATTGTTTCAAGTACTCCTATCTAACATTAACAATTTTATTCAATATTAATTATTTGTTTGCACACAGTTTGAATGGTTTCAGGTGGTGCTATCTCTGCGCAACTGACTCTCAGCCACCTCCTACTTGCACCTTTAAGATAAAATAGGATTAGGTACTTGCTTGCCACAAGATCAATTTGCAGAATTCGGTCGATGCAATCATATCGGTGTTAGGCTTGACATGACTAGCCGAACGATCGGATCGGGTCTCTGCGACCACCTATTTCGCTTAGTAAGGTCCAAAGAGAAGTATTTTAAGTCACTTGACTACACTAGTAACACGGTCTGCTCAGCTAGCAGGATCCAGTCCTTAATCCTTACGAGTAGCCATTCATGGCCAACTAGTGGCCTCGTTAATGGGGGTCTTCCTCTTTTGCAAAGGTGCAGTTGGCGTATTCTACTACTGCAGTCGACTAGGAGTTTGGAATATGGATATTGCATTTTAGCAAGTGTATTGAATTTTGATTCATCACCAGTAGGTTGGGAGAAAGAAGAGTAATAATGATTGATTAGCTGATTCAGTTTATTGGCATGTCAAACCATCAAGGGTTAGGTTATGCCTACAAGTTAAAAAATCGCTTTCATTAGAAGTTCATATTTTGTATAGTTTCTTAAGAATTAGTGCTTTTTTAGCGCGATCCCATCAATTATCCAATTTGAGCCTTAAATGGGACCCTCACAGATACTACCACTCCGAGTAAGAACAGATGTAAAAGTATTGGAAATGAGCGGGGTATCAAACAATCTCTAGGTCTCTATAATTTAGATGCAATTTAGTGTCACATCAGGACATCCGTTTTCGAGAGAGGATCGTAAAAATCCACAGGAGATATAATCAACTTATTCTTAATCCAGCCGACAGGGCTAAGGAGAGTAATATCCGTGGTTTTATACAAAGACTAAACAATTAAAGAGAAGACGAAAGAAAAAGAGGAGATAGAAAGGACCAATTGGGAAGAAAGAGGAAGGAAACAGTTCTGTGACTTTTGACATCTAGAGAAACAGTGACAGCAAAGAATTAAATCTGAACTGGACGTCTGTGTTCGAACTATAGGACCCAACAGAAAATAAAATTCAATTTGGCTGAAACTAAATAAGAAAAACAAATTAATGAAAAAATCTATGGAAGGAAGATTAGAGAGTACTTAGAGATGACAATCAAACCGTATCGATTATATAAGTGAAAAATGGTTGGAAAGTCTATTAATGAAATAACGATGTCTTCGATGAAGAACATGAAGATACTTCAGTATATATCGCAACATTACCAAACAGGATAAGATATTTGAAATCAATATGAACTAAAGAAACGGTAGAATATTAAATGAAGACCTCAGCGGAACCCATCTCTCTCCCGGTCTACAAATGATTTGAATTCAGAGTGTTCCTTCGCCTAGACCGCTTTCCATATTAAGGTTAAAGAACCCAGTGTAACCTACTATCTATCTATAGTTAGAGGGAGAATGGTTGGATTCATATCTTTCCCAAGCGTTTTAGCGTTATATAGAATGCAAACAGCCTCGTTCAGATTTTGAACTCGGATAGCCGAGTTCATTTCCAATAATGATAACCGTTACACCAGAGGCGCTAGTAATTAAATACGATTTTTGAAGATTTGGTAAATTTTGGGTTACTATATTGGTTAATTTGTTGAATTTCTTTTGACAGCCCTAAGGGGCCTCGTATAGTGTAATACCATGTGAACGAGGCTAATGGACTATAACTTGTCAGTTCGATTCTAAGTAGGAGCTCGATACTTCTGACGTTGAGTTAAACTAAGTTAATTTTGTCCGCTTTTGTTTGGAAACCCAATCACTAAGGACCACTGGAAAAATATACAAAACTGTGTTTTCTACTTTGTGTTTTGTTTTTTTATATTGTTTTTATTTTTCGTTTTTTTTTTCTTTGTCAGACGCTGTTTGTTTTCATTCGTTTTTTGTGGGTTTTTTTTGCTTCTTTTTTTTTTTTTGTCCTTTTTTGTTTCTTTTGTTCGTGGCTTTCTAATATAATTTCAACCTCCACGTAAACCAAAAGCTGGTTATTTAAAGCCATAGACAGTGAGTTTACAGTAAGTGTGAGCACGGAATAACAGCAAGACTGGTGAGTTTCTTGAGTGCATTGCACGAAATAAACGAAGCGAAAAAACGAACTTCGTTTTACTCTTTAATCCGTACGAATAAATGGCGGCAAATGGAAGTAGGTCGCTTGGGAAGCTGAATAAATCATATTTATTCACTATTGCATCTTGGGATAATGTGAGCCCCTGTTTTGGCGAGCAAGGAAAGGCGATTATAAAGGTTTAGGGTGGTAATATGGATGCAGGGCTGGGGTAGGAAGAAAATTGTCTAATTTATATTCACGTTCGGTCTCTTTCGACTCGCTTGCTAGGTTTCTTGAAGTGTTATTGGTGTTTTTGTTTTTTCTTGTTTAACATCGTCAAATACTTATCTCAATCAGGCAGCAATGTGCGGACATGAAGTGATAAGCGAGCATCACCGACAAGGTCGATGACCACGATGACGACGACGACGACGACGATGATGATGATGATAGTGATAGACTACTTTGGAATAAGAACAAAATGAATAATAATAATGATAAATGGACAACAAAATATAAAGTCTAATAACATGAAAAACGATTCTCTAACAAAACACAATGCTAATAAGGGAATGAGGAAGAAGACGACAAGGAAGAGGTTCAAAATAATAGAGAAGAAGAAGAAGAAGAAGAAGAAGAAGAAGAAGAAGAAGAAGAAGAAGAAGGTAGAGAAGCAGAAAAGGAAGGGAAACAAAAAAAAGGGAAGACGAGAAGCAAAAAAGAAAAGCAGAAGAAGTCGAAAAGGAGAAGGAGGAGATGCCAAAAATGAGGAAAAAACAAAAAGAGGAGAAACAAAATAAGAGTGAGAAAAGCAAAAAAAAAAAAAAAATGAAAGAAAAAAAAAAAGAAAAAGTAGAAGAAGAAGCTAAAAAAAGGAGGGAAGGAACCAGAAAAGGAGGAAGAAGCGAAAAAATGGGAAGGAGAAGACAAGAATAAAAAACGAAGAGGAGAAAATAAATAGAAAGCGGAAGAGAAGGAGGAGGAGAAGAAAAGGCGAGGAAAACATTTAGGATAGAAACAAAATGGAGAAATAGAAAAGGAAGTAGAAAGAAAGAAAGAAAGAAAAGTGGAAAATGGAGAGAAGAAGGGAAAGGAAAAATAAAAGGAGGAGGTGGACGAGGAGACTGTTCAGGTACGAGCAAAATGAAATAATAATAAGAAAAATATGGGATTAAATCATGAAATTAAAGAAGTAGTCATTTTGAATGAATTGAGGATGTGCCATCTTAGAAGGAATGTAGTTGGCATCTGTTGATTTCTTCTCTTTTTATTCCCACATGGTAGTAAGTTGAATGTTCTTTCCTTCAGAGAGAATGCAAAATAGACACGCAACATAGTAGGAAGGCTAGTACAGTGGGAATTGTGCAAGCGATTTTAGTTCGATAATATAAAGAAAGAAAATGGCTACAAACAAAAGTTTGTCAAATAGTAGACGATGTTGGGGAGGGGGTAGAAAAACATGATATCTTCAAAAGAGGAAAATATAAGGACCTTCCTCGAGAATTCTAGAAAATGTGGATACCAGAATTAGCCTTGTTTCTATTTATATCAATAATTAGTAAGAGTTTGTCTATCCTCTAATAATAATAATAATAAGAAGAAGAAGAAGAAGAAGATGATGAACCAATCATATCAAAGCAAGAATAGATAAGACGCAACAAAATAGCAAATGTAGGTTATGTGGCGATAGAGACGAAACGATCACTCACATACTAAGCGAATGCAGCTAATTAGTACAGAAGGAGTATAAGACTAGACACGGCTGGGTGGGCAAAGTTATCCACTGGGAGTTGTGCAAGATATTGAAATTTGACTAATCGAACAAATGGTATATGCACAACCCAGCACATGTCCTAGAAAATGACACACATTAAGTGCTATGGGACTTTGACATACAAACGGATCACCTAATCTCGGCCAATAATCAACAAAAAAAGAGAGAACTTGCAAAATTGTGGACTCTGCTGTCTCGGCTGACCACAGAATAAAATTGAAAGAAAGTGAAAAGAAGGATAAGTACCTGGACCTTGCTAGGGAATTGAAAAACTGTGGGACATGAAAGTGACGGTGATACCGATCGTGATTGGTGCTTTTGGTACAGTCACCAAAGGATTATTAAAAAGAACTGGAGGACTTGGAAACAAGAGGACAAGTGGAGACCATCGAAATTACTACATTATTGAGAATGTCCAGAATACTGAGAAGAGCCCTGGAGACTTGCTGTCACTTAAACTCCTGTGAAAGACCATTAGCGTTTCAAGGAGTAAACAATAAAACAATAATAATAAAGGTTTGGCGTATTTAAGTTTAATTTCTAAGCTGGTTTGTATTCAGAGTTTTGCTTCTCCAAGATTGGTTGCCTTACCAAATTGGGAGCCCAGTCTGCTTATTGGTGTCAGGAAAATATATTCCGGCCTTTCCCAATGGCATCAGCGAGAAGTGAAACGCAAAGAGCCTCGTCCAGAAGTTGAATTTCGATGAAAGTTTTAATATAAAAATATGCTCCATCGAGAACATAGGTGCTCTCATCGAGAGGCATCTCTGACAATAAATGATTATCAGCAGGAAGCTGATAATCATTTTCCTGCAAGACCTGATAATCATTTTTCTGCAAGACCTAATTAATCGTAAAGAATTCAAATTTCTAAGCTTTTTAGAAAAAAAAAAAAAATGAATTCTCATATGTAATTAATTATTCACATTTGATTAAATATTAATTAGGTTTATATGCGGGTATTGAAGCTCACTAGAGTGAGTCAAAAGTTTTGCAATATTTCAGTCTACCAGGTTGAGTGAAAAGTTTTTTTCGGATTTTCACTGATGATTTTTTGCAACTTGTTTCTCCAAGTTATTATCCAATCGTTAATGAATTGATTATTCTTTCATTTTTATATATAATCTTATGAACATTAATTGTTTATTCTTAATATTACACTTTTGATAATGAGTAGTAAAAAATTGCAATTCAATTATTGCCATTTTACGCTTCCAGTGGAAAAAGGACAAAGTACAAGGACAGTGGCAAAAGAAATTAATGACGTGGAAGCCGGAGGAACTGTAAATGAACGTATGGGACAAAACTTATTGGGGTCCAGAATACACCGACTGCATCTCTGCAGAGTGCTAAGACTCTCCCAACAAGTGTCTTGTAGTCCAGTCGGCTAGGGCTGCGGAATGCACCGACTGCATATTTGCAGAGAGGTAAGACCCCCTTACCCCCAATGAATGTCTTGGATATAACACAAAACAATCTGATGGTGAGACTCTAGTAATGTTGGATCTTTGGGGAATGCGGAGTACCGCTTCCTTGCCATCGCTCCCAGGTTCACTCCTGTCCAGAGTGGTAGCAACTGATAGGTTCCTATCTATAGTTCAAATAGAACTGTTTGACATTCAAACTGTGTACTTTGACATTTAAACTGAGGGCTAAAAATGACTTATGCTAAAGTGAACTGCTTGAAATAGAACTGTTTTATTATTTAACTGTGTGAAATCAAATGGCTGATGTTTAATTGAATTATTAGTGTTAAATAGCAATCATTGAAAATATTTAACTGTGTACAAATAACTGATTAATAGTAAACAGAGTTATTCGTATTAGATAGAAATTCGTATTAGATATCTATAAAGTGTGTTTAGAAAACATATATTTGATACAAATGATTTTAAACTACATTAACACATTGCCTCTTAAAACACTGATATCGAACCTTCGTATGAAGTGTTTATCTGTTTTAAAATTATTGTGGAAATCTATTTTTAATCTGTGTACAATTGAAGACCATAATTATTAAACTGACTTCGGCGTTCAGTAAACAGCTGTGATCCAAATCCTGACCCTCTGACATTAAACTGCATTCGATGGTGAGGCTCCAGTTTTGGAAGTATGAGGTCCACTACGACCCGAAATGGTAGTACCTATTAAGGTCTTATAAATTGGTCAAATAAATCTGATCGAAAATTATTTGTGTCAACAAATGATTATTATTATTAATATTAAATTGGAATAGTTTCTTAAAGCCATATAATCGTAAAACATTCATAAGCGGGAAATGCTGTAAAATGATTGACAGTTTAAGACATTCAAAACAAAATATTGACAAAGAGAACAGTTTCATATTTAGCTTTCACTCTGTCGGCGGCAACAAGAATATGCCAACTGAATCTCCAAACCCTCACCCCCATCAAAAAACAACACCGATGTACTGTGCATGATATGGTTCCACTTCTTCAGCTCTGGAAAGTGTGGAGTACCCCTTCATTGCCATTACTCCCAAGTCCAGTCAGACCCATCTCATCTGTGAGTCAAGTAGATCACTTTGAGATAAGGCTCAAAATGATTGTGAACTTTATTAAAACGTTAGCTCTGAAAACATTGATATTGAAACAACATATGAAGTTTTTACCTACACAAACTGATTGTGAAGATATTTTGTACCATATATAATTGGTTAGGTTAGATTATTTGGTTTAATGGCATATCAACCCTTATTGGTTATTTAATACCAAATCCTTTATATATATATATATATATAATTTTAAAACGAAGAGTTTATAGGAAACATTTTAATCAAACCAGAGTAAATTTTATTTACACGCAATTAAATGGTTTCAAATATTACTCAATAATAGGAGACCATAATTATTAAACTGACCTTAGTATTCATTTACTCGACAAGGTGTTGACACGCCTTAAATCCAGACAACTACCACAATACGCAGAGTCGAGAAGTTTAGCAAGTAATAAATATGTCCCTTCGTTTTCATTGCGCCCAGGTCCACTCTGATACGGTGCTGTACCTGTTTGTTGAAATGATTTCCCTGATATTGTAGAAGCAATACGATACTTACCGTCGCAGTGAAATTCCAACTAGCGTCCAATTAGCAGACAAGAGAGTAAGTTGTAATTCAATGCATTCATTGCATGACTGGGAGCATAATGCAAAATGGTGGGTATTTATCTTGTAGCATATCCATACTGAAACCAGCAGCCAATCAGGACTCAAAGAATGAGATCACCCAGTTGCAAGAATGGTTCGGGCATTGCACTTGGTATTGGGGTCAGCAAGGCCTTGATTTCCCACTTTCTCAAGAAACGGTGATTTGTAGGTGTGATCCTTCCTGATCCATCAACTTGGACTCGGTATTGACGATCTGAAAGGACTGTAATGATTTTGCCTGTAGTTTTCCACCGGCGACTAAGCAGATTCTAGATAGCTACTGTATCACCAGTTTGTAGTGGGCAGAGGTTTGGGGTATATCTGTTATAATTCTTTATCATTTTAGCATTGCAGTGGTTAAGGATTTCCTCACGGCGTTGTGCTGCAGTTATCCATTCAGGGTGTGGCTTGTAGAGAATGGGTTGTGAAGGAATGGAATCACGAAGTTGGAGTTGGAATTGTGACGGAGACAAACCAATACCTTGGATGGAAGTTTTTCGATACTGCAGGATGACTAGGGTCATGTTGTTATCTAACGAACTCTGGGGGCTTATGTAACCACTTATCCTCTTCACAGTTTTTATGGCGAGCTCTACCAAGCCATTACGTTGGGGATGTCTTTGGCTTGTCTTGGATCCGAGCACAGAGAGAATCGGATCAGTGTTGCTTCCACCTCTTTGTGATTGCTGTTATTGCCCAGCTTGTAAGTATCAGTTGCCGGGTCGAATACTACATGCACAATGAGAGCATCCATGGCGGCTTCTTTGTCCCGCAAAACACAGTATCGTACTTCGTTCATTCTCATACTTTAACTGGCAGACCTTCGCGAAGTGATTCTGCTTGCCACACTCGTTGCATGTTTGACACCATGCAGCACACATCCGTGGTCGGTCACCTACAGTGTATCACAAAAGATTAGTGTGTCGTGCCTACAGTCAAGCATAGTGGTGGGAATGTCATGGTCTGGGGCTGCAAGAGTGCTGCAGGTGTTGAAGGGTTATATTTCATTGAGGGAAATATGAACTCCAACATGTACTGTGAAATACTGCAGCAGAGCATGATCCTCTCCCTCCAGTGTTTCAGCATGACAATGACCTCCAAGACGACCACTGCTTTACTGAAGAGGCTGAAGGTAAAGGTGATGGACTGGCCAAGCATGTCTCCAGACTTGAATCCAATAGAACATCTTTGGGTGATTCTCAAGCGGAAGGTGGAGGTAGGCAAAGTCTCAAATATCTGCCAGCTCCGCGACGTTGTCATGGAGGAGTGGATGAGCATTCCAGTGGCCACCTGTGAAGCTCTGGTATACTCCATGCCCAGGAGAGTAAAGGCAGTTCTAGATAATGATTGTGGCCACACAAAATATTGACAGTTGACATGGTGTATGTTAATATTGGCAACTTTCCCTAAGGGGTGTACTCACTTTTGTTGGCAAGGGTTTAGCTTTTAATGACTATATTTTGAGTTATTTTGAGGGGAAAATAAATTAACTCTGTTATATAAGCTGCACACAGACTACTTTTCATTGTGTCAAAGTGTCATTTTGTCAGTGTTGTCCCATGAAGAGATATACTTAAATATCTGCAGAAATGTGACGGGTGTACTCACTTCTGTGATACTCTGTATTTCATTTCCACCATGCCGGTGGCTACCACAAATTTTACGCGCATTAAGTTAGGGTTGCGTTTCCACCATGTTCTCTCCACGGATGCGAATTGCGTTTGAACGGGTTGCATTTGGGCCCGTCTCTGTCGTCGGTATGCCGACGTCTCGCTACGTCTGAGATGCCGGATATTTTATTTTGTTCTCGCATAGTCATTTCAGATGCTTCCGCGTGGTTTATGTTCTGTTTCAGGGTCCTCAGTAGCCCTGCCATAGCCAGCATATCCGCTTGCAGTATAGCATTAAACCCCAAATGAATTGATCTTTGATGTATATGCTTGCTAAATCGCAGTTGGGGCATATGAAGTTGCGATCTCGTGCTCCTAGCCGTCGTCGAACCAAGTAGTTTGAGATGGACTCATTGTCGCTCTGCAAAATAGACGAAAATGAGATCCTGCGTGCCATAGGATTTGATTTCTGTGTAATCAACACCTCAAGCTTGTCAAATAATTTGCTAGGCTTGGTGTTAATGATAGAATTCTGGACGGTTTCATCAGTGCAATTGTATAGCTGAATGTTTGGTCGGAAGAATAGTCATTTTTGCGAACATGTCTCCGTACTATTCTGAACTTTCGGAATTGTTGTAAGATCATTTCCGAGTCGAGGAAGTTACGCAGTTGTTGCTTTAGCATGATTTGCAAGTGATGGGAGTAATACTTGGAGTTCTTGCTTTAGTATGGCGAGCATTTCACCCATAATCCTGATGCCCAGTTCCTTAAGCATTGCATTGTTCAGCATATGCAAACGGTCTCTTATAATCTCTTCGCTAGAAAATGTATGTGCATGAATCTTGGCAGAACCAACAGATATGCCCGCTTCAATAAAGGTGTTCTCTCATTTAACTAGGTCTGATTCTGTCTTCAGTGCCATGTTATACTTAGCTAGTCAGTTGTTGCTCAACACAACAGTGCACTAACTCTATCAATTCAACACTGTTAAGGTCTCATCTATGGAGGTGCCCGTGGTGTAATGGTTATCGTCGTAGGAAATGGACACGGCGACACAAGTTCAAATCCTGGACGAGATTGATTGCATTTCACATAGCACTAATCCCCTTGGGAAAGGTATGAATCCAATTAGTCTCCCTCCAGCTATGGGTCAATAGTAGGACAGACTAGGTTCTTCAGCCTTGGTGTGGCAACTAGTCTAGTAGAAGGAAAACCCTAAATTCAAACCTGTAAAACTCCGCTTAAAAACTGACCTTGTGTCATATCCTGCCCGAGCGCAGGGGTTGGTAAATATGGTTACGGTCTCATCTATGAATCAAATAAATCCTGTCTATAATAAAATTGAAATCTCTTTAAAATAAAATTGAAATCTCTTTAAAATGATTTGAAGTTTATTTATACTTTGTCTCTAAAAACATTGATATTGCAACTAAATATATAGTTTTTATCCGTTTAAAATGATTATAAAGATACTGAAAAAATACACATCACGCTATTGCCCTTAGAAAAGGTATAATTTCATCTGCTATCCCCGCTCCCAGCTATGGGTAAACAGTCGAGTAGACAGTGTTCTTTAGCTCTGTTAAGGTAACCAATCTGGGAAAAAGAAAAATCAGGATTCAAACCAGCAATAATCCACTTATAAATTAGCCCTGTGTCACATTCTTCTGGTGGGAGGGTTAAATAAATACAAACAGTTTTCTACTATAGATAATTGGAGACCATGATTATCAAACTGACTTTGGTATAAATTAACCCAACAACGTGTTGACATGCCATAAATCCAACAAAAATCAACAACAACCAACGTGTCTTGACGTTTTACCCGTAAACGGGTACCTTAACTAGTATTAAATATACCTCTGGGAATTGTACCAAAATCTTAAGATGTGAGACCAAAAGAATCGCAGATTCGAGAAAGCGTTCAGATAGTCCAAAGAGAAGACGTACCAAAATATTTGTAAGGCCTGTGAACGCGTGTGTCCTTGAAATGCCCTTTCCAACATTTTGTGAACTTTCTTTAATTGCATGATATCAGTCCAAAATGTAAATAGTGAAGAACTATTTATAAAACATTTTGAGAGTCCCTCTCCCGCACACATTTGGTCTACACTTCTATGTCCCAACAACATCTGCATTAGGGTCGGCAGTAAGGTTGAGGAAGACGTTAGGTTACTGAAGAGACTTGCTGTCATTTGATCCTTGGCGATAACAATCTCTGTATTCAAAAGACGGTGAGAAAAGACAACATTATCATTCGGCAAAACAGGAAGAAGGAGGTGAAGGAGGAGGAAGAGTGTATATAAAGATTGCATTTAAAACAACTTAACAGAGCCATTACCATTTATGATTAACATTGATGAGCCCATTGCAAGTGTTACTAATCTCAATAGAAGAATTTATCTTCTCCTTTGAACAAGTCCGCTTCTCGTGTCAAATAACAATTCCAAAACCACAGGAAGAAGAACCCTTAATAATATCATCTTTTTCATTTCACTCATACGAAGAAAATTTCCTATTAAATATTAATACTTTTCATCAATGACGAAATATTATAACTATTATTTCACTCCGCAGCATTAGCTGGTTATCTTTCACACAAGTCTGAGTGACAGCAAGTCTCTTCAGGTCCCCAGAGCTCTCCTGAGTATTCTAACCTATCATAATAGTTCTATGGTCTGTATGATTTCGATCCTTCTTCACATCTCCAATTCCTTCCGTCTCTAAACTTTTTGGGACTGTCCCAAAGGCGCAAACGACAATTGATATCACCGTTATCTTCATGTTCCACAGCATGTTTTTTAGCTCTTTAACAAAATCTATGAATTTGTCAATCTTTTTGCTTTTATTATTTTTTTTTTTTTTTCATTTTGTGGTCCGCTAGAACTGCAAGATTTACAAGATTGTATTAATCAAAACTAGATCTGGTCTTCTTGACGAGATTAGGTAATCCGTTTGTATCTATCTCAAAATCCCAGAGTAGTTTTGTCTCACTTTCTTGGACTAATTCTGGTTTGTTCATATACCATTTGATAGTATGGTCAAATTCAGTCTCTTGCACAATTCCCAGTGGATCACCTTTCCTGCCCAGTCATGTCAAATCTTGATCTCCTTTTGTGTTAGTTCGCTGCATTCGCTTACTGTGATTAATCGCTCCATCTCTTTCTCCACATAACCTTCGCTTGCTATTCTGTTACGTATTATTGATTTTCGCTTTGACATGAATGGTCCTTATAGCTGCAATAAGTAGAGCTCTAGATTCCCTTTTGAGGTTTCCTTTTTGTAGCCATGTCGACGTCTTCTCGTGCGCAATCGCGGTTGTTTGTCGCTTTAGATATTAACAATGATGTTTTTCTTCCCATTTTTGTTTGCTAATTTTTGTTGTTTTCCTATCCGTACTTATGCTGCTACTGCTGCAATTGGCTGTTGTAATTAATCTTTCTTTGCTGTTCTTAGTATAGTCCTTGTATTGATGCATCTCCTCAGTCCACAACGCTAACGAGTTCTTTCTCGCCTTTTTTTTTCTTGTCTATGTCATATCTCGGATGTAAAGTCTTGTAAAAAGTCATCAACTTTCTTGATCCATTTGTCTGAGTTCCTCTCTTGTGAATCTTAAGAAGGGTCTCGAATATCTTACTAGGGAGACTGCTCGGGTATTTCTTTTGATGAGATTTCTGCTGCACAGATTAGTTTCGAGAAGCTTTCTCATTCCTCTGAGGTACTTTTTCGTAATTTTTTTCTTTCATCTCTGCTTGTTTGATGATGCCCGGTTCCAATATTCACATGTGCATGTCGTTTTCCTTCTTTCCACGTGTCTTAATGCATTCTTGATTTGGTTGTTCTATTCCTTCCGCTGATTCTCTTTTCCTACTTTTTATTATCAACATTTTCAGTACCAAATTCTATTCCAATATCCAAGCTGCATATTCTTATAGTTTGTATCATGATCTCCAGTTCTTTTTAATTTAAAAAAAAATATCTTTATGTCATCCACGTATATAAGTTGATTAATCTTTTCTAGTGATTTAAAAAGATTTTAGCCCCTAAGTACGGAGTTGACTCGCGTCATTTGCTATAACGAATAGTAGTGATGAAAGCGAGTCTCCCTGGAAGGATCTTCTTTGGATGTTTTACCTCTGCAAAGGGTTTTGACTTTGTCCTCTTTTCCTTCTGTCGCATCCTTTTTGCTTTTCCGGGAATAGTCAGCAGCATACAAGTTGTTGGGGATGGTACCTTTCATTGGATCTTTTTGGATCAAGGTGTTTTTCTCTTACGTCATTCATTCGGGAATTCTTGTTTTTTCAAGGCATCTACTCAGTTGCAAGACATATCCGTCAAGGATGGATGTGAATTTTAAAAATTAAAACCCATATATGCCTTCATAGCTTGTCGCTTTCCATTTTCGCATTTTCTATACTGTTGCTCTTATTGAGTCCAGGTGTATGTTCCCCTCGGGGCCTTCTTCGAGATCTTCTAATTCTTTTTTTAATGCTATTAATTCATTCAATATTTCCGTTATATTTATTCCAAAATTCTTTTGTTTCTTTTTGCCACCCGTGGCTGATTTGTCTTTGTGCACTCTCTACCAACCTGATGATTGAATCTTGTTTTGTTATTTCAGAATGTCCTGTTTTGTTTGACCTCGTCCGGGTATCTTTTGAGTCTTCCTTCTTTCGTTAATATATTTTGGCTTTATTTCTTACAGCAGTGTTGTCATACTTGTCTGCAAATGTCTTTTTTCTTTCCGTTAGGTTCCTGTATGTTTCACCATCCTTTGTAGTTTCGCTTGTTTTAGTTTCTTCATTTGTCCTTCTAGCCTCATTTCCAATCCAGGTTTTGTATTTCTGTTTGGATTCCTTAGAAGGATACCAATTTTATTACTGATTAGTTTTGCTCCTGCATAAATTAACTCATTCAGTTTGGTTATGTTGTCCGTTGAGATATGTTGCAATACTTTATTAACTTTTTCGGTCTCTAACTTGACTTTTTCTTGTCTCGATTCCATAGAGATGGTAATGTTGTCTTCTGTTCATTCAGGGGTTTTTCATTAATTCTGCATTTGTCCTCTCTTCTTGTATTAATAATAATGTTTCTGGTTTCAGTGGTGATTTGGTTTTCAATATTTTGTATTTCAATTCGTTTAGGGAGCTCTCTTTGAATACGTTCTTCACGATTTACCTGTCCATATATTTCTAGTATCTCTTGGTCAGACAGCCAGCCTTCCTTAAAAATCAACCTCGCTTGGTCGGCAGGTCTTTGTTTCCTATATCCTCTTTGTGTAAGATTGTTTTAAAAATTACTGTCAATTTCTTTTTTATTGTCTTCTCTCGTCTATTTTTGAATTTAATGTCTCTCAGATGTATTATTACTATGGTCTTTGCGTCCCTGAAATTAGAACTGCCAACATTCGCAAGATGTCCGCGCATCCCCCATGTTGGCTTTCGAAGGATCACCTATCGATCAGAACACTCAGACTTGTTGTCTGTGTCCCATGTTAATTTAAATTTGGATTTATCATTTTTCATGGGTAATTAATCGTGGCTATACTAGACCCAAGGATTGATTATTGTCTTTGCTCCAGTCACAAATGTAACATGGTACTCTAACAAAAAAGAGGACACTTAAGCAGCCCACAAAAATACACCAGTTTGAAACTTATTAAGTTTCAACTTAAATTCCAACGATCGACTTTTGGGGTTTAAATCTTAATTCATTACTTAAGCTGCTACTTTGTGCGTACATTGTTTTATGACTGATACTAATGTTTATCCGTTTAAACACGAACCATTTTTGGGTATTCCACAATGTCCGATCTTCGCTCGCCGTTTGAGAGTTTTATTCCCAACTCCTTTCTTAACTATTCTTATTGCAAGCTTTTTGGTTAACGACCTTTTTTGTATAAAAGTTCCAGTCACGTGACATATGGGGAGTGCTACAACTAAAAATTATTTCCGCTTCAGTTTTTTTTAAATGTTCTTTTACTAATTATCAAAAAAAGAAAAATACTATATTTTATTCCGATAATACGGAATAGATTTTTAAAGTTATTATTATTATTATTATTATTATTACCGGACCATTGGCCGATTGAGTAGACTGTTCGCCAATGGTCTGGGAGAACGGGTTCAATCCCAAGTCGAGTCATACCAAAAACTCAAAAAATGGTACTCGATTCCGCCTTGCTTAACATTCAGCATTATAAGGTACGGATCAAGGGTAAAGTGGAGCAAGCCAGGGAAAGGAGTAGTGCCATCCCCTACACCACGGTGTAGTAGCTATTGAAAAGGGAAACTTCGTGTCACCATCGACTAAGGTCGCCTACTTTACTTATTATTATTAACGTTCTGCAAAAAGGCCAGGATAGAGGTCTTGTACTGTGGAGTGATGTCACTTGACTGATAGTATTTTTCGTAGAATGGAAACTACTCAAACTGTGCCGATATTATTGACAGACAGAGTGGGTTTTGATACTGTATAGGATGCGATGAGTGAATCTGTTCATTCTCTTCTAGACGAATCTTAGAGTTCAGGTGACCACATGTATTATTCTGATCTTCCCATTCCACCTTTTGTTCTTCTCTATCTCCAAATATTTTTACTCGATAAGTTTCTTCGTATTGTTAAAAGAGGTGGTTTATTTTTGGATGGCAATGCTATATCTATAAGCAATGTTCTTCTTTCATTTTCTGTCCTTGTCAATCATGTTAGATTTACAGGAAATTGGCACTGGTAATAGGTTGTTCTCAGTGATCGTGTTCGGCTGATGTTTATCATTATTTTACTTTGTGTTTTCACACCAGTTATAACAAGTAGTTTTTCACTAAAGTCTGAGTGGCAGCAAGTTTCCACAGATTTCTTGGACTCTTTTAGGTATTCTAGCCGATCTCAAAAATTCTGTCGTCTAGACAGTCTCAACTGGCCTAGGCAAGAGGTTGTTCTCAGTGACAGTGACTAGGTGATGCTCATCATTATTTTATTCTTTGCACGTTTCAGGTGATCCACTGAGAATTGTGCAAGAATCTAAAAATTGACCAAACCAGACCAAATGACCAAACCTGAATCTGTCCTAGAAAATGAAATGCATAAAATTATTTGGTACTTTCTGGTACAAAAGAATCACCTAATCCCGGTCAGATAAGATATACATTGGTTTTTGGAACATAAAGGTGATGGTGATACCAATTGTAGTTGGAGTCCTTGGAAAGGCCCCAAAAGGCGTGTAAAAGAGACGGTGTGAATTAGAGATCAGAGGAAGAATTGACCCATTCGGACCATTGCACTAAGATAAGTTAGAATACTCTTGGAGATCCGAGGTGACTTGGATCACTGAAAATATAAGAGTTGAATCTGGTGTAAGGAGTAAAACAATACTACGACTACTACAACTAATAATAATAATAGTTGGAGCCCTGTGAACTATCCTGGAGTATTTGGAATAGAAACTGGGGGAACTGGATATCAAAGAAAGAATTGAGATCATCTAAACAACAGCATTGCTGAGATCAGCTAGGATCCTTGAAGAATCCAAGAGACCTGAGGAGACTTGCTGTCACTCAGACTATTGAGAAAAACCGCCAATAAGATCTGGTGTGAATAACTCACAAGAAGAAGTAAAACATCGAAAAGGGGAAACAGACTAGAAATGCTGAAGATGAGATGTATATGGGATAACAATCCACAAACTAAAAAAGAAATATATTATCTTCCCTCTCTTCTTATATATATATATATATACATACATATATATATATATATATATATATATATTGATCGATAATAGACACGCACACACACATATATATGTATAAAGAAAACGTTGATATCTGCTTTAAAAGATGAAGATTATTCTGATTTCAGATGTATGGTGAATTGTATGGACACGGGCAAACAATAGCATCTGGGGTCTGCCCTGTCACTTTCTACACCCACCTCGCCATGCTGCCCTCCACACCTCATTGCCGACTCAGTACACACGATTGCCAACAGCATAGATAGCCACACATATTCATAGATCTCTTGAACCTCATGTTAGCAGATGAGTTATTGAAGTCTTACGGCACCGTAAGCGGCCAAATCGTATATATCACAACTACAACAACAACAACGACGACGACGACGACGACGGCGTGTGACTAAGAAGCCGTCAATTGAGTTGCATGATGAATTATTTTCTAAAGGGAGATTATAAAACACATTCATTTCCTTTTTTGGATTGTCACAACGAATGAATGATACTCTTTGTTTTCCTTACGGTCGAAGTGTATCGCTATGAAAGCTTATAGAAAAATCATCGAAAGTCTGCGCGCACACACACACACACACACACACACACACACACACACACACACACACACACACATATATATATATATATATATATATATAGAGAGAGAGAGAGAGAGTGTGTAATTATTTCTTAAGAGTTTTTGCACCTACTTATATGATATCAAGTATTCCTAGAAAATACAATAATTATAAGATTTCAAATTGGTTGCTTGGTTGTGTTGTACGGTATATCAACTCTTGTAGGTTATTTAATGCCAAATCCTGTTTATACAAACATATTAAATACGATATGTAAACGAACAGTAGTAGATAACATTTTTAAACGAACCAGAGCAAATTTTTCGCACACAGTTAAATGGTTTCAAGTAATGCTATATAACACTAATAATTCAATTTGTTTGCATACAGTTAAATTGTTTCAACTGTAGTAAATGACTAAGCTGTTCTACTTGACTTATAGAGGGGACCGTAACAAGTACTACTACTCTAGTCAGAGTGGACTTGGAAGTAATGGCAATGAAGGGGTACTCCACATCTCCAAAGTTTCAGGATTGGAGCCTCACCACCAGTTTAGCATCATATCCGAGACATACGTTCGTGGGGTCTCACTCCTTGCAGAGATGCAGTCAGCTTATTCTACAGCCCCAGCCGACTGTATACGGTTTCAAGTAGTTATTCCTATTTATCAATAAAAATTTGCTTGTACACAGTTATATATTTTCAAATAACTAATTATAATCCTTAATAAACAATTATAGCTTCAAGTAGTTATTTTAAATAGAAATAATTTGTAATTATGTATTCCTATCTTTTTTAAAAAAAAGTTTTTAAACTCTGGATCAGAGTGAACCTGGAAGTAATGACAACCAATGCGTACTCCACACTCACCAGATCTCAAGAATTAGAGCCTTACTATTAGATGCAGTTTAGTGTCATACCCAAGACGCCAATTTGGGGGAGGGTCTTACCCTTTTGCAGGGGTCAGAGTTAGAATATTGTAAACCCTGTCGACAGGGTGGTCTGATATTTATTAAGTAGGGAATTTTTTAAAAAAGAAACTCTTAACACTACAGTATAGATATTCGGGAGAGTAAAAGGATGACTCATAATTTAGTCTGGGGGCGTTGCTTGATAATGGCAGACATCATATCGCACGAAAGCTTCGAATTATCTTTGTAAACATGATGTCATTTTTATTCAGTAAATAATCACATTAGAACTTTCCTCGGGTTGTTATAAGTTGTGATAGGTCACATGTAAAGCAAAGAGCTTTCAGTGACCTTGGTGGCTCATAAAGTCGTAAATAGTTCCGTCATTAGGCCTGCTACTAAGGATCAGACACATTGCACCTTGATTAACTGAATAGATTGGTTTAGTCATACGATTATCTCAATTTCGGTTGTAACAGAGATAAAAGCAAGGAACAGTGATTCTGCTACTTTATAGGGCAAAAAGGGGTCGGAAAATGACCCGGATGTTCAAACATCCAAAAGAAAGAAGCGGGGACTGTGTTTTTATGGTTATTATTTCAACAAAGCACTCCTTGCAGCGAATGACGACAAAAACTGGAACGGTTAGAGGCGAAAAGAAGAAAGGAAAAAAAAAGGTTTTCTAATAAACTGCGTAAATAATAGATGGAATAATGACCAAAGCCTTTTGAGGAAGACGGGCCTATTGATGAAATAAATCGATGGACTACAAGATTTTTAAAAAATGCCAGTAGATATAGTAGGGTTTTTATAAATACGAATTTTTCCACTGTAACGAGTGACAAACATGAAATTCCGCTAATAGTAAAAAAAGTGACTTAAGCTTTTTGTATTTTAGTCATTTTAGGGATTGGAGAAAAAAAGCCTTCATAAGAGTTGAAACATAATTTTAATGAACATATTTAAAAGTTAGGATAAAAAAAATGAGGATAGATAGATAGATAGATAGATAGATATGAAAATAACAATATACTAAGATTGACATATATATATATATATATATATATATAAACCATCATCATCATCATGTCACACCATCAGCACGGATATCCCTGACCCTCTCTCGCCACCCTTCTCTATCGTCCATTGCTTCCGGCAGGTCTTCAGGACTATATATATATATATATATATATATACACACACACACACACACACACACACACACACACACACACACACACACATATATATATATGAACAAACTAAGATAGATAGATAGATAGATAGATAGACTGAGCAAACTAGCTAAATATATATAAACAAACTGGAATAGATATAGACATAAACAAACTGTGATAGATAGATAGATAGATAGATAGATAGATAGATAGATAGATATGAAAGGACTAGTGTGTGTGTATGTGTGTGTGTGTGTGTGTATGTGTGTGTGTGTAAAAATAGGTAAAAGCAAGGTATTCAGAGAAATAATTTATTTATAACTAAAAATTCTGCCAATATTAAATGCTTCGTTTATTTTTATTTAATCCTCATAAGAGCAATGTTCATATGTGATGTACCTTTTGAATTATGTTTAAATTAAAAAATGAAACGAAAAAATGAGAAAATTCTTAACATTCTTTTACAGTTAAAAATACACACACATACATGTTAAGATAGATAGCTGACAACTATTTCGTTTTCCTCCAACGAATATATGAAATCATTCAAGTGCAATTTTTAACGTATCTGTTTAATAATAAATTCTACCAGTGACATTTCGAGTTAGAGAAACGAGTAAAATATCACTGGTAGAATTTATTATTAAACAGATACGTTAAAAATTGCACTTGAATGATTTCATATATTCGTTGGAGGAAAACGAAATAGTTGTCAGCTATCTATCTTAACATGTATGTGTGTGTATTTTTAACTGTAAAAGAATGTTAAGAATTTTCTCATTTTTTCGTTTCATTTTTTGATTTAAACATAATTCAAAAACTTATAAAACTTCAAAACATAATTCAAAAACTTGTAATTATAAAACTTCTGGGCGGAAGATTAAAGCGTCAGTCACTTCGGAGCCCTGGATAAAAGTTTTGGTTCCTAACTTTGGATTAAAGTATCACTTCCCAGTCTAGGATCAAAGTGTTCCTTTAAGGCCAGGGATCCAAGTGTCCCTTCTGGGGCTTGGATCAAATTGCCCCTTTTCCGGGACAAGGAACAAAATGCTACTTTCAGGCCTAGGATCGAAGTGTCGCTTCAGAACCTTAATCAAGATGTCATTTACGTCCCGAGGATCAAAATGTCACTTCAGAGTTAAGGATGAAAAGGTCTCTTCTGAGACTAGGATCATGTTTCCCTTCTTAATCTAGGATCAAAATATTACTCCAGGGCCTACGATTAAATTGTCCCGTACGGGCCAATGATCAAAGTGCTGCTTCTGTGTTTTGGGTCAACGTCTTCTTTTCTGAACCTTGGATCAAAGTGTCGCTTCCGGGTTTTGGATCAAAATGTTGCTTCTGGGCCTAAGATCAAAGTGTCTCGTCCGAGCTTAGGATGGAAGTGTCATTTCTGGGCCTAGGATGAAAGTGTCGCTTCTATGTCTAGAATGAAAATATCTCACTGGTTCCTAAGATCAGAGTGCTCCTTCTGGGCATAGGCTCAAAATGTTGCTTCTGGGCTTAGGATTCCAGTGTCCTCTCCGTGCTAAGGATAAAAGCATCCCCTCCAATCCAAAGATCATTGTTGTTTCCAGGGCGGGGTTTTACTTCCAGGTCTTGAATCAAAGTGCTCCTTCTGTGACTATGATAAAGTTTCACTTCCGGATCTAGGATCAAAATATTGCTTCTGAGCCTAAGATCAAATTGACCCGTCTGGGCTTAGGATCAAAGCGTCGCTTTCGGGTCTTTGATCAATGTGTCATTTAAGTGCTTGGAATCAAAGGGCATCTTTCAGACCGAGTATCAAAGTGTCTCTTCTGGGCCAATGATCAAATTCTTTCCTCTGAGCCCCGGATCAAGGTGTCGCTTTCGGAGCCCGGGTCAAAGTATTGCTTTTGGCTCAAATATCAAAGTGTTTTAAGATAGCAATTAAAATCATGATCAAACTGTAGTATCTGTACGCTTTATGAACGGTTCTTAGCGACTCGAGTGCAAATCTTAGACGTGTATTTCACTTCACTCTTGAGAATACAATGAACCGATCTTTTCTTCCCCAAACTATGAGGAAATCCTAGGGCACATTAGGTTTTTAACCTTTGCACAAAAAATGTGCTTAAAATTTGACTGTCGCGTGGTAAGTAAATATATACGCTGCTCTGCACCGGGATGAGGCTTCACCTAAAACAGCGTCCCTCTCCTCGATTAAGAGAGGGTAAGGGTTGGTTTTATTGTCCGGTCTTTGAAGTGTCTTAAAAAGAAAATATCAACAAAGTAGAGCAATCTTCTGGTACCACTTCACGGTTGGTTTGATTCCTGTGGAGTCCAAGGGTATCACACCCCTGGACTGTAAAGATGCAGTGGAAAAATACGCATTCCAATAGTGTTTAACTTCAGCTGAATATAAAAAAATACTTATATATATAAAACGTATAAGGTTTTAAAGAAATATTGTCATATACTTGGGTGAGTCAAAAATTCTGCAATATTTTGGTACGTACTAGTTTGCAGCACGAATATCAAGTGACTGAAGCAGTTCTAGCCGTAGTGTTGTGGTAGCTGCTACGCTAACATGAAGAACATTGTTTCACTCTATGTGGGATTTGAAAGCCACACACATGAACGTACAACATAGTCAAATTTATGAATTTTTACGTTACGAGTTCAAACTGGGTCATAAGGCCGCGGAAGCAACCAAAAGCATTTGTGCCAGCGGTGAAGTTGCAGTAGATCACAATACAGTAACCAGATGGTTGAAGAAATTCGTTCGGATTGTAAGAATCTCGACCATTAAGCAAGGTCAGATAGGTCTTAAATTGTAGATTCTGTGGCTGTTCTCCAAGGCATAGAGGCAAATTCGGTAAGTAGAACTCGGAGAGTATCAGGTGAGTTTAGTATTTTATAGCCCACTGTGGTTCGTCACCTTCATGACCTCTGCAAAAGCATGCAGAACTGCTCCTTTACTTTTCGCACAACAAATGTACGGTTTTCAAATCACATACGGAGTGAAGCACTCTGTCTCAAAATACCGAGGATATTTTCCACTACGAACTTTAACTGCTTCGGTCACGTGATATACTCGCCACAAACTAGCACGTACCAAAATATTGCATTACCTTTGACTCACCTTAGAATTTTAATACAAAAAATTCTTTAGATATGAGTTTAGGTAAATAAAATGAATCTTCCTTCTTCTGACACCTGCATCTGGAAAGAACTTTATTCAATGCATCTTCATCAACTTTATTCTTCATCTCGAATTTCTGTAGACTCATTGGTCAGCCCATTGATCTTTTGCTTTGAGCCGCTATCATCTCCATCTGTTCCCACAGTCCACCGATACGGAGTTGGGATCCGGTGTCTATGGTTTCAGTTCCCAAGACAAATTCGACCAGCGGAAACAGATGAAGCCTAGCTGATTTATTTTCGCACAACCCGAGTGACGTCCCCTGACAAGAAAGAGCCACGACCCGGGATGTCTGGCTGATCTCGGCGCCTCCATGGCGAGGTTCATGTCTACGCAATGATCGCCTAGGGAGAACCTGCCGATCTAAGAGCGGATAAATGAAAGATGAATGGATTTACTAATTAAGAATTCCCAGTTGAATGTTAGAATTAAGGAAAAGCTGATGTGGAAAAGGTGGCGGACAGGGTTCGGTTGCTGAGAATAGATATGTTACGGTGAAATCGGAAGCTGAATTGTTTTGTTGTGTGTACAACTAGGCAATAGGGTCCAATTGATTGACTATTGGTTGGATAATTGTGCTGGACTTTGGCTGTAGGCACGAGCAGCTGGTCGTGTTGTCGACTCTTGATGACTTTAGGGGTGAATGATGTCGTCAGAGGGGGCAGGTAATTAAGTTAAATACCCCCAAAGATGACTCTTGACAACTTATTTAATAGGATAGATCGAGAAAAACGAGTAAAAGATGGCACATGATTAATTATTATGCAACACTTATTCATTTGGATTTCTCCGTGTCAGGAACAAGGCTAACATAGAAAAATTGTGCTAAGTTATGGCATATCAACCATTGTAGGTCATTTTATGCCAAATCCATTTTTATGCAAATATACAGATCTATTTCAAACAATTCAATTTCTTATAAGTACACAGTTTAATTGTCAAAAACATCTCTATTTCAAGCTATTCGGTTTAGTCAAACAGTTCTGATTCAAAAAATTCAGTTTAGTATAAGGATAGTTTTTGTTTACACACAGTTAGAATGTCAAAACAGTTCTATTTCAAACAATTCAGTATAGCATTTCAAATAAATCAGTTTAGCATACAAAAACAGTTCCGTTTCAAACAATTCAGTTTAACATAAATACGTAGTTTAAATGCCAAAACAGTTCTATTTCAAGCGATTCAAGTTAGCATAAGTACACAGTTAAAATATCAAAACAGTTCTATTTTAAGCAATTCAGTTTAGCATAAGTACGCAGTTTAGTTCTATTTGACCCATAGATAGGACCCTATCAGGTGCTACCACTTCGGGCCAGAGTGGACCTGAGAGCAATGGCAATGAAGAAGTACTCCGTATTCTCCAAAGCTCCAGAATTACTGGAACCTCACCATCAGATTGTTTAGTGTCATATCCAGGACACTCGTTGGGGGTGGAATCTTACCCCTTTGCCGAGATGCAGTCGGTGTATTTATGAAATTAGTAAGTTAGGTAAATATAATAAATAAGAAAAAATGAAGAAGGAAAAGGTGATAACAGAAAAGAAGAAAGCTTATATAAAGAGCGGGAGAAGTAAAAGAAGGAAGAAAAGAAAGTGAAAATATTGAAAAGAAAATAAATAATTTGAAGAAGAAGCAAAACAAAAAAATAGAAAGAAAAGGGAAATGAAGGGAAAAGATCCATCCACTTGATATCAAACTAGACTGCATCATCTCTGTTGGTTGTAGAGGCGGGTGTTGTCAGGCTGAGTCGCAGCCTCACATCTAGCAACAGAGTGGTGTCACCTGCAAGTCCGCTATATAATAAAGGGTCTGATCAAATGTAACCCGGCGTGGGTCCTGAATATTATCGTCATCGGTGACTATAAAGGCAAAGTGGCTAAATATGATATTCCAGAGTTGAACCCAAACAGCACTAGGACATCTGGGAGACAATAAATCTTGCTATGAAGATGATTGTTTACACCCACATAATTATCACCAATTGAGGACTCCTCTATCACTGTTGAGAGAGCTGCCTGAAGTCGCTTAAGGTCAGCAGGAGAACCCTTGTTGAAGGATACTTAAAGACCTAAGATACATATTAGAGTGAGTGGGGGCTTCACGTCCGAGTCACATTCCATCTGTCCTACATACGGACCGAACCCTACCGTGGTCTTTAACAGGCTGGACACTTGTCCGAGGCTTGTAGGTTTACAGAGGGAACCTCACAGTCTATTTTGGATCGTGACAAGTTCTCCTCACTGTTACTTAGGAGTGTTTCAACCCTGATTTGGCTAACAGGAATGACCGTGGCTATAAGGCATGTCAACCCGTTTAAGGTTATTTTATGCCTTCACGTTAGGGAATAACGTTCATTGTACATTCATATTTACATTTTTTTCTATATTTGTTTCTTAGGGGATTTTTTACCCGTTGTCCTATCGAATACGAATAAATTGAAACAGATTCATTTGACCCATAGGGGGGTCCCTAACAGGTACTAATATTTTGAGTCAGAGTAGGCAGGTGAGTAATGGCAATGAAGGGGTTCTTGACATTTCTCAAAGCTTCAGGTCTAGAGTCTTGTCATCAGATGCAGTTTTTTGTGGGAGATACCCCTTTATTGAAGGTATCTTAGTCGGCGACCTAAGTCGAGGGTGACCCGAAGGCCCCCTTTTCGATAACTGATACACCAAGGTGTAGGGGAGGGCGCTACTCCTTTCCCTGGATTGCTCCACTTTACCCTTGATCCCTACCTTATATTGCTGTTAAGCAAAGAGGCATCAAGTACCATTTTTTGAGTCTTTGGTATAACTTGACCTGTGATTGAACCCATGCCAATACAGTCAACGTTTTCTTAGCTCAATTGGCAGAGCACAAGAGGATGGTAGAAAAAAACACTCTCTCGTAATTCATCTATTGTAGCAATATCAGCAAGAAGCTGTTACTCTTAATGTTAAACATGACCTTAGACATTCGCATCTAATACTGTTTCACGAGTGAATGTATTAGCATAGTAATCGCACAGGCCTAAAAGAAAATAACTTTTGGTGTCGCCCAGTTTCACTCTTTCTACCACCCACAAGAGATTTAATAATCACGCGATTGATGCATCAACTACGACAAGCAACTATTCTTTCCTTTCAGAATCTTTTCCTCTCCCTCTCACCACTAGTTTATTGACGTCATCATTCTTTCGCTCCGGTTATTTAGTCACGTTCCAGAGTCTATCAGTCAAAGTTTTAAATCGGTGTTAGTAACACTTATTTTCAATAATTTTTTAGATGACAATAGTCAATCCTTTGCACTATTGTTGACTTATGGACAAATCACGTAAGTGAGTTGTTTAATATAATGTTAACCCTAGATAAGAGTATTTAATATCGAAGTCAGTTTTTGCATGAAATTATTCCTATCTAGCACAAAATATTGTCATAAGGGCGAATTATATCAAAACAAAAACTGATAATATGCAACAGAATAGCAAGTGTAGGTTATGTGATGCCAGAGATGAAACGATTAATCACAGAATAAGCGAATGCAGCAAATTAACGCAAAAGAAATACAAGAGTTGGCATGAATGGGTAGGAAAGGGGTTCCACTGGGAATTGTGCAAGAGATTTAAAATAGGCTATGATTAAAAATAGTATGGGCACAAAACAGAATCTCTCCAAGAAAATAAGGTGCATGAAATTCTCTGGAATTTTGAGATTCAAAAGTATCAGCAAATCCCGTCTAGAAGACTGGATATAATGTTAATTTACAAGGAAAAGGAACTTGTCAATAAGTGTCTGTTTCCGTTCCTGTGGACCACAGAGTGAAAATAAAACAAAGCGAAAAGATAGATAATTACTAGGATCTTGCCAGAGAACGGAAAAGCTGAGGAACATGAGGGTGATAGTGATACAAATTGTAGTTGGTGCAGTTGGGATTGTTCTTAAGAATATGGAGAAAAGACTGAGTGACCAGGAGATCAGACAAAGAATTTAGGCCATCCACACTGTTAAAATCATATAGAATACTTAGAAGTGTTCTAGGGACCTGAGAAGACTGGCTGTCACTCCAACTTCAGAGAAAAACCACCAATTAAAACTGATGCGAAAAACACACTGCAGTGAGTGATAATAACAATAATTTTTAAACAATTACAACAAGTTTTCTTCTAAAAAATTTAAGGAAATTCCTTGTTTTCAAATAAAAGTTGACGACCGTATTCGAGGGTGGCCCAAAGGCTCCCTTTTCAATAGCTACTACACCGTTGTGTAGGGGAGGGCGCTACTCCATTCCCTGGATTGCTCCACTTTATCTTTGATCCTTACCATATAATGCTGAGTGCTAAGCAAAGGAGAATCAAGTACCGTTTTTAGTCTTTGGTAATACTCGACCTAGGATTGAAACCTGGTCTCTTGGACCATTGGCAAACACTCTACTCAGTAGACTCAAGGCTCGGTTAACTTAAACACTTCATCCTTAGTTTCAATGTTTAAAGAGCCAATGCATCAATTCACTCAAACATTCTCTCAAATGGATCTCTTTGACGCATTGATGATACCACACTGGGTGAGCGTGGACCTGGGAGTAATGGCAACAAAGGAGGGACTCCCCAGAAATGGAACCTCACCACGGGTAATTTTCTTAATCATCTCGGTTTTTATTAATTTTTATCAAAACTCAGCGGGAAATGACGTAGATAAAAAGACATAATAAAGGTTAAACTCAACCCCCGGAGATATTCAAACTTACTTCTCCGTTTTTCCTTGGGAAAACCTGTTTTACAACACTAGCTGCTTTGGCATTTTAAAACCAATAATATAAGGGATAAACACCCCCGCCCATGAAATTCGAGTTAATGTCTCCTTTTTTCTTTGGCTAAGCCAGGTTTTTCCATACCAGCTGCTTTGCTATTTCAGCTACATTGCAGGAAAAATTTAATTTTTGCATTTTTATTTTAACCATTTTACTATCAATTTTTTAATTTCACTTTTTTTATAGTACCACAGAGCTTTAGAAGCAAACATCTTGAACGTTGTGACGAATTATATATAATGAAGTTTGACGTAATGTTACTCAATATTGAAGCAGAGGAGCTTTCTAGATGTTGTGATAAAAAAAAGGTTAACGCTGAAATGAATTATAAATAAAACCAGCAAAGAGCAAAACAAATAGTAGAAGTTTGAGTTGAACAGATTTTGTCTTTTTTATACTTTTGATAATAGGCAAAATCTTACAAAAAGATTTGTTGGCTGGGTATTAATCTTTATATACGTACAGTGTACATCAATGTTTTAATATTCTTTTTTAAAAAGCCTTACTTACTGCTCAGTCCAGAAATTCATTAGAGAATAAAACTTATTTAACGTACTGTGGTGATTTGGGGGCTGGTCCTTTTGTTTGTCTGCTGTCTAAGATAGCAAGAGATGCTACTGGCTAATGCTGGCGATTCTAGTCTATTAATACTCCGTAGTTTTTTTTATAGTAAACTTGGGAAACGTTGTTTTTTACCTTGTATAGTTTGGTTTGGTTGTATTTTATGGGATATCAACCCTCGTGTGTTATTTAATGCCAAATCCTGTCCACACACAGGCACACAAACATATACATATATACATATATATGATTTGTCAGAGAATAATCCTTAGGTAGCATTTTTAAACGAGCCAGAATTAATTTATTTGCACATAGTTCAATGGTTTTAAGTATTGCTGCTGAACACTAATAGTTTTATTTTCATACTGTTAAATGGTTTCAATTATTATTGATATTTAACATTAATAATTCTATTCAATATTAATTATTTGTTTGCATACATTTAAATGGTTTATGTATGGTAAGTTATTAAACAGTTCTATTTAACTAATAGATGGGACTCTAACAAGTACAACCACTCCGAGCCAAAGTGAACCTGGGATTAATGGCAATGAAGGGGTACTTCACGTTCTCTAAAACCCCAGGACTGGAGCTTCACCATCAGTTTGGTATCATACCCAGGACAATAGTTCTATTTGACCAATAGAAGCGACTTTAATAAGTAATACCACTCCAGGTCAGAGTGGACTTGGGAGTAATGTAAAAAGTATGGTACACGTGAGTCTTTATATATTTTTGGATTTGGTTACACACGTGAGTTAGGGACCATTACAGTCTGATTAAGATTGTACATACTTATATTGAACTTTTCCCAGGGTCCCGTATCTCTATAAGTCGACTCCTATCTTGTGCCAGACTAAATTAGTCTCCGTAAATATCACTCAGGAACCTTTTTTTTCGTTAGTTTTTAGGAGAGGACATACTTTGCTTCAAAATGGCATAAAGTAAACTGCTCGAGAAAATTCAAAAGAGCAGACGACAGAATATATGTCAGCTTTTTTCGCCAAGCTTTTATAATTAGTTTCAGCGCGACGAATCGAGACTTTACAGACCTGTTAATTACTGTACAACGTTGACGATAATGGCCATAGCATCTTTGGCGACGTCTATTATCATTAACAAGTGACAATGATGGCTTGCTTTATCATTTGTATCGCTTTCTTCACATCATGAAAATACACAGTATACCTTCTCTCTCTCTCTCTCTCTCTCTCTCTCTCTCTCTCTGTTTTTTTTTTGTTTTGTTTTTTTTCTCTGTCCATTAAGTACTTCTCTTTCCCGTTTTTTCTACCAACCTCATTACTCGTTCTCTGTTTTAAAAGTATAAATATTAAGTGTACATTCAACGGTCGTAAAATAAAAAAGACATATGTAACACGGAAAAAATGCTCGGGCCTTATCAAATTGTAACTGATTTCGAATTTTAATTGATTTCTTTCTTTCTTTCTTTCTTTCTTTCTTATAGTCATTTTCACATATTTAATTTCTTCTGTAGCTGGGTTTCTTCTTCACAATGGACAAGATCCTTGATAGATTGATAGATACGAATAAACTACACAGATATGAATTGACTGAGCTAGAAAAAAAAAAACTCGAGTGGTTATTTTATTCATTTATTCACAATTAAACTGGGAAATATTAAAACAAAAATTATCAAACATTTCATCGTACGTACGCAAAAGCAATACGACGCGCCCAGGCACATGTACAAACAACACACATTCGCACCCCAACTTACACACACCGTCATTATTCTTTTGGCAGTTGTTCATGTGTCATGTCAGCCAGAGAAGCCGACTGACTTGGGACAGGGAAGAGTAAAAAGTACCATTAAAATGTAGAGCGACACTGACTTTGCCCAGGAGATGACCCCGACTGAAAAACGGATGTTTACGACGATATAGGAGTAGAGATGATCTGGATCATAAAGTTGGGCCGTCAAAGTTGGCACCCTTCCGCATAATCTACCCAACAGCCGTACCATCAGAAGAAACTGTTTCAATTGATAAACAATCAGAAACCTCCCCTCCTCTCTCTCTCACTCTCTTTCTCTCTCTCTTTAATTGTACATATATATATAGCGAATAAAAGGCGAAGTGGGAAAATCTCCCATAATAAAATAGAATATTGAAAAAAAAAGCTCAAGCTTACAAGGAATGTGGCAATAGCTGCAGATTATGTCTGAAAGAAAAATTATGTTGATAGCAAACTGCCAAACAAAAGAAATGAATTAACATCTACGTGTAGATATATTTTTACATTTCTCATGTGTCATTAACCACCGGACTAATTCTATATGCATTCACCTTTATTTAGATTGCCCTAATATATATTTGAGAAAGATATAAAGTTTAAATGAATATGACAGATATATTGTAAAAAGAAGAAACAGAAAGAAAAATACATATAAATGGATGAGAAAATTTTAATGATATTAATCTATGTTCACCAACGCTTTTCGAACTGTAAAAGAAATGTCCCAATGAAATTATGAAAATTTAAGGTGGAGGTGGAAGGTGCATCCAGAGAAAATATTTTAGGTTAAACTTTTTTCTTTTCTTTTTCTTTTTTTTTTTTTTTTTGCTTTTTTGAAAAAGCCAAAACACTGGGAAGTTACCTCCACTTGAATAAATGCATGCCATATAAAACTGCAGAAAAAACTAAGAAAAGACACTGAGTTTATAAACAACAACCATATCCAGAATTTGAAGAATAAACTCCATTTCTTATGTACAAACAACCTGCGGAAAAGCATGAGACAAACTGATCTCATCATTAACATGTCTAGCACACCACTAAAAACTTACGAAACTGAAGCTCGCCAATCTGACTGACATTCGATATTGAGCTATTTAAAAACATGATCTACCCAGCATTATAAATACCAACTACAGACACACGGATTCAGGAATTGACAAGGGTTTCACACAATGCTTAATTGCCTCCTCTACCAACCACCACACATCGAATCGCACATAACCCAGAAGATATATTTCAGCCCGCACAAACTAAGCCAAAAACAATAATATTACCATTACATCTCCGGAAAAAGGTGGCAGTACCATCATTCTGAACAAAATAGATTTCCATGACAAACTAATGGACTTACTCAAGGACAACAACACCTACACTCCTACATCTTTAAACGACATCAACAAAAACATAGATATCTTTAACAAATCCAACAAAAAATAATTTCAAAAGAAGGTAAGTACTGGTCTACACTAATTAACAACCACCCTACCATCCCCACAATTTTCGGTTTACCAAAAATACATAAAAATCATCCTCCCTTCGTTCAATAATATCTGGCATTGGAACAGCACCTCATAATGTGGCAAAATCTATAGCAAAATTATCAACACCTCTCCTAGGAACAATCAGTCCTTCTCACCCACAAAATTCTGGTGACCTCCTCAACAGAATAAAAAACATAGAAAATAAACTTTTGGCCTGCCTATAGATCCAATCCTTGTATACCAATGTCCCCGTCAAAAAAAGTATCGATATTTTAAAACATCATTTAGGAAAAAATAAAAGTAATCTTCCCTTACCCATTTCCAAGATTATTTAAATAGTCAAATTTTGTACCAACCATTGCTTCTTTAAGTATGATAAACAATTTTATAAACGGAAATTTGGATTATCAACGGGATCTCTACTTAGCGGTATTTGAGCCTGTCTTTTTCGGGAAATTCTTGGAGTCTGAAGCTTTCAAGAATATCCTACCCAAAGACATCAATTTCTTTAGATATATTGACGGCATTCTAATCATCTATTCAAATAAATATAACATAGAAATAATCACCAATAAACTAATCAACATAGAACCGACCATAAAATTTACTTATGAACTTGGAAAAGATAGTTCCTTACCTATCTTAGATATCCTATTAATTAAAAAAAAAACGATAAATTAGAGATCAAAGTCCACCACAAAACCAACAGTAGAGATGATTATATTGCTCATTTCTCTAAACACAGCGACAAAATAAAAAGAGGCATTCTAATAGAGCCCCAAAAATTTGCTCTCCCAATCACTTAAACAACAAATTTGATTACATCATAAAATCTTTCTCCTAACTCCAATACCCGGATTCATTCACACATCGAGCAAAATTAAAGGCCACAAAAGTCTACGAACGCACATCATTAAACAAGACCTAGGACTCACAACTAATATAAAATTCCTACATCTCAGTAAAAGAAAAACATATAATTGTACCTCAGAATCCCACAATCTCTATTATTGAAAGGTATTTAAACCGTTAAGGTATAACGACAATCACATAAACTCCCAAAACAATCAAACAATTAAGAAACATTAATAGCAATAAAACAAAGTCTTATTCATAACATCTTAACCAGCCACACGTTTGACTTCCAACACTCGGACATCATTGCATTCCTTCATGATGAAAACAAACGTAGAATTATAGAATCATCCGCCATTTCATATTACAAAACTATACAAGAGACCAGGGTTTTATGAAATATCACCTTATCTAGCTAAAATGACGTTGAAAGATTTCAATTTACACAAACAACGATAAATATATATATACATTCTTTTATGTGTGTCATCACGTATACCTCACACTATAAGTACGTTTGATAAGTCCCTCTACGCATTTTTCCGTCTGATTGTTGTGCACACCGCATGAAACTTCAAGTAACGGACCACTAACTTTCAAAATTAAAGAGAGAGAGAGCGCGAGAGGGGGTATTTACATCGACATCGACGACAACCATGAATTAAGCCAAATCCTATGGTAGTTTGTTATGCTTTATGGCATATCACTCCTTGTCGGTTATTCAATGCCAAACCCTTTATATATATATATATATTGTGACGTTGAATTCTACTCTGACCTCAAGAGATCGACGTCTCGATCATTGTCCTCAGTAGGAAGCTGTTACGTAGTATCGCCGACACTCCACAAAATAAATCCCGGTTAAGACTCCTATTTCGGGCGTATGAGAAACAAACAAATAATGTGGATGCTGATTCGACGTTAGACTGGTCTCAGACGTCGGTAAGGGGTTGCCGATTCACTTTTACATACACCACCAAGTCCTTTTGTCCCCTTACCCCCTCATATCACGGAGAAACGAACTTCTAGGTTAGATAATATTAACTGTAGGCAGATTTCCAAATCCTCTTGTAATGTTTAAGGAGGCAATAAGACGTTTAGTGAGGATTAATGAAAGCTGTATGAGGCCGAGACAAGATACATGTCAAAAGAAGTCAAATCAACAGAGGAAAGAACACAATCAAAACATTTCAACACAAGGGTGCATTTAAAATATAACAAAATTTTAATATGTGACGATCAAACAAATAATAATGGTATTTAAGAAAGTTCTTTTCTTTCTTTTCTCTTTTCTTTTTAAAATACAGGCAATATTAAGCCAACAGGAAAACGTCAAACAAAAATGTCTCTTAACAGTCCTTTTTCTTCTTTCTCTTTTTTTCTCTTTCTTTTTCTCTTACTTGAGTAAAAGTGTCTAAGACGCCGGACTAAGACGCGTGTAAACATAGTGGACATGTTCATTCAATATTTTTAACTATTGATGAAATAGACGATTTACATTTTTTTAAATACATACAACTTTCCAATATTTAAGATTTGGAAAAGGAAAACGGTTTGAGCTGAACTTATCTTTGACGGGTTTTCAATTTTCAGATTTCCTCTCTTTTTACGGGTGAGCTATTTTTTTCCTGGAGCTGGCTGAAATCAGCATCATGCTTCAACGCTTGATTTGTCCAAACTGAAGATTCTCCTTCAAATTTCTCTAACGTGTGCCGGCCTATTTGACGCGAAGATTCTGTCGACCAACCATTTGATTTTTCCTCTTCCACCACCTCGCCGAATCACGCCACCCGATTGACATTGACTTCTTTCGTTTCAACAGACTAAAGTGCAAAGGTTACAATATTTATCATTTGTGTTCACACAGTTCTCTCCCCTACCACTTTAACGGACGGTCCCTGATATTCGATCTCTCTTAATGCCTGTTGATTAAAATAAAGAGTGATAAGGGTATTGACATCCCCTTCACTCTCTCTCTCTCTCTCTCTCTCTCTCTAGCATACCACGTCACAATATATATATATATATATATGATTAGTAAACAAATAGTTTGTAGATAACACTTTTAAACGAGCCAGAGCTCAATTGTTTGTATAAATTTAACTGACTTCAAGTATTACTATCTATCGTTTTCACACAAATGTTTTCAAGAATAGCTCTATATTGTTTGCTCACAGTTAAATGATTTTAAGTATTGCTGTCTAATAATAATAATTCGATTCAATATTTGTCATTTGCGTTCACACATTGGCCTAGCGGTTAGAGTGTTCGCCAATGGCCCGGGAGACCTGGGTTCAATCCCAGGTCGAGTCATACCAAAGACTCAAAAAATGGTACTTGATGCCTCCTTGCTTAACACTCAGCATTATAAGGTGCAGATCAAGGGTAAAGTAGAGCCATCCAGGGAAGGAGTAGCGCCCTTCCCTACATCTTGGTGTAGTAGCTATCGAAAAGGGAGCCTTCGGGTTACCCTCGACTATGACTATATGAAGCGTAGATGGGACCCTAACAGACATAGTGGCACTGTAAGTAATAGCAGTCAAGGGGTATTCTACATTCAACAAACCTCCAAGACTGGAACTTCACCATCAGATGCAGATTTTTGTCCTACGCCAAATCTTAGTAAATATTTTATGCATGTAGTTTGTTTATATCGGTGTAAGGCTTGTGAAGAAGCAGCCACACATTTTGGATGAGCTGATAAATAAAAGAATGTTGCATAAGTTTGCCACAGATTCTCTCTTAATATTAAATTCTGATTTTTCCTTCTCCAAGATTAGTTTCCCTTCCAAGGCAAGAGAGCAAAGTTTACCCGAAAGTTTTACTCTTAACTGAGGCGAAAACCAGAAATAATAGATTAATGCTTTTAGCAATAGACTTTACACAAAGTGAAACATCAACAGCTTCGTTCAAGATTTGAACTCGGTACGCCGGATTCCTTTTTTTCAATGATAACCATTGCATCTTCCTTACCTCCATCATTTGTATATAGATTACATCATAGGTGAACTTAGCGGTTGGACAATCAGACAGTGCTCAAGGGCCCAAAAGATGAAGAGGACTTAGTAGAAAAGATCTTAATTTTAACTGACCCAAAATAAATCAATGTGTTATAGTTTAGATGTTTTAACACGACGAATCCTCGTGGTTCCATAGATATAAATGAGTTCGTAACGGCTTCCCTTTAATTGGAAGTAAACTTCCCAATCTCTCTCTCTCTCTATATATATATATATATATATGTGTGTGTGTGTGTGTGTGTGTATGTGTGTGTGTGTTGAGACATAGATCTAAGTAAAATTGTACAGATCTATATAGAATGGACGTTAGAGTGAGATGGATTAAGGACGGAATAACCCTTTTTGCGATGAGGCCTTAATCACCGTTCACTTTCCCTGATACATACACGTTAATTTGCGGGAAAATGCTTGCCACAGTGTTTCGTACGATAATAAATACGATTCAAAGTCACCTTAAGTACAGGCCTGACAGCTATACTTTGCCTGGGGGCAGACACGTAGTGGTATAAATTCATTATCACGTGGGCATTACTTTCCTGACATGTTTTGTTATTTGGCGCTAAAAGTTGTGCAGCAAATGGGGTGTAGGAAGGTTTGGTTGGGTTATTAGGTTTTCGTTTCGTCGGTTGTAGTAGTAGGTCTGAGGTCGGTGTTGGTTTTGGTTGAATTCAGGTTCTTTTCTTACACCATTTAACTCGTTGGCGTCTTCTTTGTCTATAGAAGAGCACAAAAGAATTACTAAAGGAAGGAAGAAAAGAAACTAAGATACCTTTTAAATTTCGGCTTTACTTTCTGGTTTTAATGACTATTCTATGGCAAGGATAGTCATCCTGAATTAGCAGAAATATATCACGTTTCCCCAGACAAGGCATTGAAATGTATTTGTCATTTTCAGCGATAAAAGTTTAAAGTTCATGGTGGATGTTTTTAGTGGGGTATGTTAGCAGAGACGACTGCTTACAGAAGAGTCATTTTTGATGAGTTGTGAGTTTGAAGGTCCGTCTTGTTGTCTACTAGATATGTTCAGCAAAGTCTGCTACTGGTGGGAGAGTGAGCCAACATGTCACTAAGCAGACATGTGATCTTTCCCGCCAGCAACAGGAGAGAAGTAGTTCTTTCCAGCCCAAGTGTTCACTGTAGAATGAGGCAGAGTTTCTCTTTATCGCAGAGAAGGTCCTTTCTTTAGGCATGCGCTGCTCCTATTTCCTGTCAGGGCTTTTTGGGAACTGCTACCTTTTTGAATGTATTTCATTCTATTTTTATTTTTATTCGTATTAATCTCCGCAAATATATAGTGAGAGGACGCTAAAATCAAATCCCTTTTTAACACCGATGATGCTTTAAAACAACACCGATTCCTGTCCACTGGACAGGGGGCTGCATCCTCGATAACCTCAAGTAGCATCGCACACGATAATTTTTCTTAAACGTGTAAGTCTTCATTTAAAACTTCTATCCGCTCTCATACGTATATATATTAAGGACTGTACAGCTTATACTAATGACTCTATCAATTACATTAGGACATTTCGTTACATACATTCTTCATGAATTCCTTTGGTATTTCATACCATTTTTGTATCCATTCTCTCAAGTTTGTTTCGACAATAAAATAATCTTGTTAATTCGTAGTGAATTGTTCTTGCATTATATTGTAAATAAAATTTTACCATAATCCATTTCCTCAGCTATAAATGTCCGAATTGTTATCTCTGATTCTAATAATATTAGCGGGAAGTTATGATACCCAGATACAACGAACATACAAAGACATCATTCAGTTGTCGGTATCATAGCTTCCACTAAACCGACAAAATTTAGAAAAATTTAGTAAGAAAAAATAACTAATTAGCTACAATAAGTATTACTAAAAATCAATTATTATTTCTTATTGATTAGAAATCAGAGAAAATGTAGTTGAATAAATCAATCAGAAAGTCATTTCAACTTGTACAAAAATATTCATCAATGAAAGAGAAAAATACTTAAGAAAAAAATAATAAGAAAACAATAATCATCATTTAACTCTATCATTTTACTCACATCATATTTAACTGGTGGTTTTTTTACGGCAGTCTGAGTGACTGCAAGTTAGAATGACAATTCTGATAATATTCGAAAGTTTTATCCCATGATTTTTGAAAATCATTTTAGTGGTTTTAAATTTCACTCACATTATTCGCTTTTGCTTAATTGAATTGTAAGAAAATATCTTAGCATACTAATATCTAAAGATAATTTCAATACCATTAGTGTTAATTCTTTACTTGCCTTAAAAAAATTAAACAAACCAATAATTCTCGAAAAGTATATTTGACAAAATAAAATCCATGCTCTCTTTTAATATCAACAATGAAACATTTTGGAAATTAACATAGAAATACAAGTTCTCGTAGTTCTAAAATAATTTCCACAAACTTTTAATTTAAAAAAAGTAAACAGAAAACAGAAAAATAACCACTGAATTGAGGAATTTTAATATCACCACAATGCGTTCCTTAAAAATATCTTCATATTCTTGACATTAAAAAGATGTAAATATTTTCTCTTATCAGGAACAATATTTTGTGGCTAAAATTAATGAATAGAGTGACGTTTAGATATCTTTGGAGATACTAATTTTTAGGTCTATTAATTGATAAAATATCTGGCGTGTTCATGCAATAAATATCCACATTTTGAGCAATTATAGAACTGGATAATAGAAAAACTTCAGGAAATAAATATTTAACGAAGTAAAGGTAGAAGTATGAATGTTAAGAATATAAGTATGATTAAAAATCATAAAATAAAACTTTTGAATATAATCAGAATCATTGCTTTTCAATATTTTATATTTTTTTAATTTGGTCATGCTGACAAACGATATTTGCACAAACCAGAAACTGTCTAAATTCAGCAGTTGGATTGTTCTCTAGTTTGCGTATTTGAGGATTTATGAGTTAATAAACGTTGTCGACAGGTTAACATTCATACCTTTTAAGTAGTACTGACTCGTACCCGAAAATTACAGAGGGGGTCTTCGTGGTGTGATTGTTAAATCGCAGGACTACGGGATCGTGGTAAGCGAGGTCGAACTCCAGTCGCACTATACCTTTGGGAAAGGTGTTTGTTAAAATAATTTCAAGTATCGTTATGCAACTGTAACAATTTAATATCAGTCATTTATTTGCACACATTTAAATTGATATATATGAAATATAATAGACTAGTTTGTCGGTAATTTCATTTTTAAACGGATTAGAACTAATTTGTTTGCACACTAATATTGCTATAATTTCTATACATTTAATTGTTTTGAATTATTGCTATCAAACGCTTATAATTCTATTCAATATTAACCATTTCCTTTTCCAACAGTGAAGTGGTTACAAGTATTGCTGTTTAACACTAATTATTCTATTCAAACCCATTCATTCATTTGCACTCAGTCAAATGATTCTAAGTATTGCTATGTCTCACTAGCAATTCAGTTAAACATCAGTCATATGTTTACACTCAATTAAATGATCAAACAGTTCTGTTTCTAACCGCTCAATTTAGCATTTGTTTGCCCTCAGTTTAAATATCAAACAGTTCTATTTGACCCATAAATAGGAACCTATCAGGTGCTACCCCTCCCCCGCGCCAGAGTGGACCTGGGAGCGATGCCAATGAAGGGATACTCCGTATTCCCCAAACTCCAGCATTACTGGAGTCTCGCCATCAGATTGTTTAGTGTCATATCTAGAAAACTCGTTGGCAGAGATGCTGTCAAGGTATTCTACTATCCCAGCTGACTGTGCTATCATATCGAACACTCTTTATTTATGAAAATTGCAAACTATCTTATTAATTCACACACACACACACACACACACACACACACACACACACACACACACACACACACACACACACACACACACACACACACACACACACATTTTTTTAATTTAAAAAACAAGAAATTTAAAAATTGTATTCCAAAATAAATTTATTTCGCTTATTAGAGCCCATAAGATAGGTATTCACAGTCTTCATTTAGTTGATATACTAGGTGTTTGAGATAAATGTGTATATTTTATAGGTGAGTGTTCGAGGGTGAATAAAATCTTAGTCATTTATTTCAAAACATCCTTCACTATAAATAGTTTTGTTGCAACACAATCTTTCTTCAAATCACATTTTGTTATATGCTACTCTATGCGTCGCTAAGGAAAGATCTATGTGCAGACATACGCATTCGCTTATATATGTGTGTGTATGTGCGCGCCAAAAAAATTCTTTTTTTTAAGTTCAAGATCAAGTGCCAACGCTTTTCGAGTCTCGAATTACACAGGGCGCCACTTCTACAACCTTCATCATAGTTCGTCCTTAACCTTCAGCATCAAACCTACTTAAGTGACAGTTTCTTGTAATAACATGTCGAACGGACAAATCTTCTGACCGGACTCCAAACTTTAAAGTCGCTAGATAACGCAAACCAAGAAGATGTATTTAAGTAGCTATCAGAGAAGCCCTTCTAACCCCCTTCATAATCAACCGGGCATCGAAAATCACCCGCCCCTTTTCGACTTTTCTGATGGACAATTGACATTTCATCTTCACTATTGTCTGCCTTTGTTATTTTTGGATATTTTTAGAAATTATGTTGTTTTTTTTTCGATAAATCTAATGTCTGAAATTTATAAACCTTTTCATCTTGAGTTTTTAGCTGACTTTTTTTTCGTCAGGTCCACATTTTAAGATATGTACTGGAAATACTAAAGAATAAGTCATTGGTGAGCTTCTATCTTACGTCTCCAGGAAGCCTGGTTAAAAACAATTGGTTTGCAGAAGTTCAAATCAAATCTATCAACTCATCACTCATTCTATTTCTCAATCCATATATGCGCTGTATTTTTTTTTATTAAGAATTAAACACACAAGCTGCTCTGTCAGTGAGCTATGAAACCATTGATTTATACAAGTTCAAATCAAACCTTTAAATACGTATCTTATTCTATTTCTTAATCTATCGCTCCCATTGTCATCTTGTTTTACTATTAGTATCAATAACATTATTAATATATTAGATTTAGAGTTCGCACAATAGCCACCAGTAAACTATAAACGCTGACCTCTCGATAACTTTTATTACCTTATAAATCCTCACAAAAACATAGTCTATAGTTATGTATATCTTTATTGCTGTAAAAATAAATAAATAAATAAATAAAAAATAAAAAATAAGGCAGCTACATTTATGACCAGTCAAACTTTAAAACTGTTCAGCTAAGAATTATGGATAATCACTGATCTGCCATTTCTTTTATGGTCGCTTGGTGAGTGGGATAGTTATGTGTTTCTCACCGTTTTCTGTGGTCAGAATTCAGGCCCAGATAAAAGTCAAGATTTCAAATACTGAGCTACAAAGAAAGCAAGAGCCATTCCCAAGTTGGTTGGTTGGTTGGTTGGGTTTTATCGTATATCAATTTTTGTAGGTTATTTAATGCCAAATCCATTTTTATACAAGTAAACAGTTCTATTTCAAACAATTCGGTTTAGCATAAGTACACAATTTAATTGTCAAAAACATTTCTATTTCAAGCAATTCAGTTTAGTCAAACAGTTCTAATTCAAACAATTTAGTTTAGTATAAGTATGTTTTTTTACGCTGTTAAATGTCAAAACCGATCTATTTCGAACAATTCAGTTTAGCATAAGTACGCAGTTTAAATATCAAAACATTTCTATTTTAAGTAATTAAGTTTAGCATAATTACACAGTTTAGTTCTATTGGACCCATAGATAGGACTCTGTCAGGTGCTACCACTTCGGGCCAGAGTGGACCTGGGAACGATGGCAATGAAGGGGTACTCTGCATTCCCCAAACCTCTCCATCAGATTGTTTAGTGTCATATCCAGGACGCACATGGGGGGGGTCTCACCCCTTTACAGAGATGCAATCGGTGTATTCTACAGCCCCAGCTGACTGGGTAAATTCCAATTTGGAAGATTGGCGCAATATGATCTTTCTCATCCTATATATATCGATCATAGATTCTAGATATAAATTAACTTTTGTCGGTCAAAAGACGAACATAACTTACTTTACATCTGGAGTCAATAATTTCAGTTATCAAATGAATAAAAAAAATCGAATTCACCCAAAAGCTATGATATAAAATTATTCAAGGCAAGTTTTTCCCACGAGTCTTAACTGATGGTCTTTCACTGGAGTCTGAGAGACAGCAAGTCTCCTCAGGTCTTTATTATTTTTCTGCAGTGGTCGGAATAGTCTCGAGTTTTCCTCTAATCTCCAACTTCTCCAATCTTCAGGGACCATTTTAGGGACCATTCCAAGCACGCCAACTACAACTGACATCACCGTCACCTGCTTTTTTCAGCCCTTTGGCAAGATCCAAGTATTTGTCTATCTTTTCGCTCTCTTTTATTTTCGCTTTTTGGTTTGCTGGAAGAGTAAAATACATTAAAAGGGAAGTTCTTTTTTTCTTGTTAATCAACACGAAGTCTGATCCGTATCACAAAATGCCAGAAAATTTCAATCTCTGAGACGGATTCTGGTTTATGCAAATACAATTGGGTAGAATGACTTTTTATACCATTGGGATTCATGCACTGCAACACTGATGAAAAGGTGTGTGAACAGCACCGTTGAAAAATAAAGTTCATTTGGTCAAACATTCCATGAGAGTATCTTGGTCAGCCTTTTAAGAGAGAGAGAGAGAGAGAGAGAGAGAGAGAGAGAGAGAGAGAGAGAGAGACCTTGGTTAAAATCGTTTTTGTTTGTTATCACTGGTTAGTTGTCACAAGCTTTTGTTGTTGTTTTCAGTTTCACAATTTGTTACTGTCAGTTTCAAAATATTGATCATCGGGTGAAATCTTGTGCCGAGAAGCTGGTTTGTACCGAGTGGTTGGTTTGTGCCAAGACGCTGGTTTGAGACGTTTTTACAAACTATTTTTTAAATAAATTTTAACACCGTCTGGATAAAATCCTGTAGTTGCCCAATTGCAGATATTGAACTCTGTAGGTAAAACAATGTAATTTGTATGAAAAAATATTTGACCCAGCAAACATTAATTAAATACATGATATAAAATATATACATATATATCTGGGAAAGAATGGATATAAATTCGATTATATGAAAATGTATAGAGATGAAAAAACAAAGTTTAACGTTGACAAATATTTCTACAAACAAAATCATCCTCTGAAGACTGTTTTTCATCTCGATACGTTTTCATATATATATATATATATATATATATATATATATATATATATATATATATATATATATGTATATATATATATATATATATTTACCAACCCCTCCGCTCGGACAGGATATGACACAAGGTCAATTTTTAAGCGGAGTTTAACAGGTTTGAATTTAGAGTTCTCCTCCTAGACTAGTTGCCTCACCAAGGCTGAAGAACCTAGTCTGCCCTACTATTTACCCATAGCTGGAGGGAGAATAATTGGATTAATACCTTTCCCAGGGGTATTAGTGCTATGTGAAATGCAATCAGCCTCGGCTAGGATTTGAACTCGTGTCACCGTGTCCATTTCCTACGAAATATATATATATATATATATATATATATATAATATATATATATATATATATATATATATATATATATATATATATATATATATATATATATATATATATATATATATATACTTCTTCGACTATGCGACGCCAAAACACAAAAGAGAAATGAACGAAAGGCTGCAGCTTTCCCTTTCCTGTAGAAAGGCAATTTCGTATTCGCAAAGAACTATAGCAGTATAGCTCAGACCTCCAAGACTGCTTATAATACCCTACTTCTCAATAATTTCTCATCTGAATTCCTTGCTGATAGGTAAGACCCCGCCTCATTCAAAAAAGAGGTGTTATTGGTATAACACTAAACTAATGGTGAGGTTACTATAACCTTGAATGATAGTACGTGTTAGGGTCCTATCATTCGGTCAACTTGATCTATTTGTAAATTATTTGTATTAGGTAGGAATACTTGCTATCATTAAACCGTATCCCAAAAGCTTAAGAAATAACTAAAAATGTCACTATAAACGTACAATGTACACCTTTTCCCAAACCCTGGATATAAATTAATCTATACAGGTTGATATTCTGTTAAAATCAATCAATCAATTTAAACTAGTAGTTTTTTCTTTGTCATATCATTGTACTTGGTGTTGTGGTTGGCCTAACGTTTGGCGGTCAATCGCGTTTAAACTCCGACAGTGGCAGTTAGCATTCATTATGCCAAAATAAGCTAACCTAATTGAATCGCCACCTTTTCTGTAGCCTCCTGGTAAGGTAGTGGTTAGCCAACTAGAATTCTTGAATTCGATCCTCACAAAGCCTCCACTATGGTTTTATTCCAGACAAAGCTAAGTTTACAAAACAAACTAATTTGTAAACTAAAACGCCCGATCTATAAAAATAATCAAAGCAAGCTTATTTCGCAACCTGTTGTTAGTGCCGTCAGTTTGATCTTTAATGAACGCCGTACAATTTTGGCTCTATACCAAACTTGGCTTTGTTTCGTAATTATCTACGAAGCTAATTTCATTGAGGTACACTCAACTTTTTTTTTCACGGAGGCCACTGAAAAATAACTTGATTCCCAATGAGTGCTCTTTTATACTGGCCTTATGTCAGACTAACTCTCATATAAAGCAGAAAATGAGAATGTAAAGTTCCCATCTATGAGTCAAATAGATCTGATTAAAAATGATTCATATTCGATTATACCGTGTGAAGAAAGAGACTCTTAAGAAACAATTGCACAAAAGAGACATTAATAGCTAAAGTGCTGGACTACGTCCTCGAAGTAAGCGAGTTCGAACTCTATTCAATCCTATTACGTTCGCGAAAGGTATGAACCATCTGATCTCCCCAAACTATTGGTTAAATCGTATCACTGCTGTTTTTCTACGAGGATGGTTTTGGCGTTAAAATAACCCACAAACGTTGATACACCATTAAACAAAGAAACCGAAACCCAACGTCAGAAAAAAATGTAAATATGAACGTGTAATAAACGTGATTCTGTAACTTCTTGGCATAAAATAACCCTAGACAGGTTGAAATGCCGTTGAGAACATTCAATCATTTATAGAAAAAATTGTTAATAATAATAATTACATTTGATAAGTTATTTTTTCATCTTTTCATCTTTATTTTTTAAATTCATTTTTATTGTATTTATCTATTTATCTTTGTAAATCGCAACTCATTCTGGTCGTTATTTCTACGACTCAATGTCAAAATCCTAAAAGCTAAAAAAATGTCTTTTTAAAGATCAACAATTCACTCTCATCAGATGATAACTTGTCTTCTGTTAGTTTCTAATATTTCGACGTTGTTGCCGTTTCTTGTTTGACTCAGTTATTCTTTCCACTTTCATTTAATTCCTTCAATTTGGAGTTTTGTTATCACAACCCCTTCATCATTCAATCCCCTTCGTTTCTACCCTGTACAGCTATCTGATTAACGCACGGTGTCCACCTTTTTGATACATACTATTTAACTTTCTTCTCTAAATATTAATGTTCTTCTTTTTCAACTGCCTTGTCACGATTTGTAGTGATAAGACCCGAGGCGTTTATACCCTTTTATAAACCTAACTGGACTTGGAATCTCCACGGGTCAACACCACTTGACCTTAGCTTTTTTTAAAAGTTGCACCAAGTTAGCACGTGGTCATATCCTTCATCCACCACAAAACCAACTTTCAGAGTTCATTCTCTACTTTACTGACCCTCGCTTCTCTTTCCATTTGACGCGCTCCTTTTTCCTATTGTGGCCTTGAGCCAGATCTTTGTTGATCTGAATAAATGATTAGATATCACTTAAAGTGATGCTTAACAAGCTAATCTAGCAAGACCAGTGTCTAGATGGTGGAGTTCGATCCTATCTCTGTTAAATTATGCTACGTTTTAGATATTTTTTCAAGTCCTCTTTTTTAAAATAGCTTTTTTAAAAAAAATATTTTCCTTGCTACCCAGCCCCCTTACTGTAATGTTTCTTTTTTCAGCATCTTCCTTTTCTTTTGTTTTTATTTTTAACTTTTTTTTCTTCCTTTTTTCATTTTCGAAATCGTTTTTCTCTTTCCTTTTTCTTGCTTTCTTTTCATTTTTATTTTCTTACTTTTCTCATTTTAACATTCTTATTTTATTTTCATTTCCTTCTTTCTTTCTTTCTTTCTTTCTTTCTTTCTTTCTTTCCTTTTCTTTTCCTTCTTGTATTCTTTTTTCTGTATTTTTCTTTTTCCTTCTTCATTGCTTAAGTCTTGATTTGCGTTCGGTTTATTCATTGTTTTTTTTTTCCTCCTTATCTTTTTTGTTTCATTTTCTTTTTTCTTTCTTCTGTTTTTTCTTTCGTTCGTTTTAGACTTCTTTCTTACCCTTTTCATTCGGTTTTTCGTTTTAGTAGTTATTTTCTTTTTTCTTTCTTTTTCTTTTTCTTTCCTCGTTTCTTTACGTATTCATTGCATTTTTATTTTATTTTTCTTTCTTTTTATCTTCTTGTCTTTTTGCATTTTTTTCTTTTTCTTTTTCTTTTCCTTTTCCAAGTCATTTTCCTATTTTTCTTTCAACCTTTCTTATTTTCTTTTTATTTCTCTTTTTTTTTCTTCAATTTTTTTTCTTATTGTCGTTTGTTCTTTTTTCTTTTCTTATTTTCATCGATTTCTCTTTCATTTCATTCGATTTTCTTTTCTTTTCTTTTCTTCGACTCTTCTTTCTTTTTAAACCTTTGCTTTTTTTTTCTCGTTCTTTTTTCACACGAGAGCTAATGAAGTCCCGACTTCTTTTGCCATTTTTTTTCATATCTTTTAGTTTTAATATTCGTTTTTTTGTCAAAGTGCTTGTCGATGAAAAATGGAAATTGTCTAAAAAGTCAATTTTTCATCCAATTATTATTGAGTAACATTTTTTTTCGGTTTATTAAGTGAAGAGTGACATTACTTTTTTAATTTTCGACGTTAACTTTATTGAATAACCTATTTACTGTTGCTGTTTTCCCATTATCTTCTGCCATCTTTCTTTTTTATTTCATTTTATTACTTTATTCTAATCTTTCGCGCCCAATAACTGCTCTGTTGGTGTCTTTTGGAGTCTTCAAGATAATTGAAAAAAAATTCTCATTAGGAAAATTCTGTAAAGACAGAAGTAAGTGGGAATCGAAGGTGCAACATTTGGTGAATACTGCGGAGAAGTGAAAAGTTCACAGCTAATCTCTAACAATTTTCACTATTGGAGTGGCTTTATTGGACCAGTACCTGTTCGAATCAGTCGTTTGGTAATCAAAAAAAAAAAAAAGTTATAGAAAAAGGCACACTTCCAATTCCACCATATACACAGCATCACTTTATTTGGAGGAAAACATTCATTTGGACTGATTAGTGGGGTGGTTTAGTTCACTTACCCAACAATCATCTGTTTTCCACATCATTATCATCTATGGATTTTTATTGCTCTTCCTAGGGAAATATAATCCAGTAGGTTTTTGCATTCAATGTATATTGAAGCCATGCATCAAAAAGCTATCATAACCAAGCTGGTGCAACTAATTTCAGCGCTTGACAGAAAATGTTGACCATGTTCCGCATTGTATAATGATTATAATCAATTAATATACTTAGTTGATCAGTATCAATCTCAACTGGTCTACTCGACCGTGGAAATTTCCAAACCCCTTTGACACGTTCGGTCAGTCACAATAGCTTCTTTTTCGTAAAAACTTTTTGCAGTTGGAGCACATTTTAACTCTTTCTAATATAAGTAAGTAAAGTTGGAGGGTGACCCGAAGGCTCTCTTTTCAATAGCTACTACGCCGAGGTGTAGGGGCGGGCGCAATTCCATTCCCTGGATTGCTCTACTTTACCCTTGATCCTTACCTTATAATGCTGAGTGTTAAGCAAGGCGGCATCAAATATCATTTTTAGGAGTCTTTGGTATGGGACTGAACCCTGGACTCCCGGACCATTAGCGAAAACTATATTCATTAGGCCACTCGCCAGGTTAGAGTTGTAAAAGAAAGAGTAGAGTGTTCGCTTATATATACATATATATATATATATATATATATATATATATATATATATATATATATACGTGGTGCATTTAATAAGTTTCCAGACTTTTTTGTACAGGCATTTAAGATTGTTGTAGACTCTTAAAAATTCAGTATGTTATTACTATACATCTTATGAGATGACAGACCAATTTTTATGATTTCAGGTTCAAATCAACAGCTACAACAGGAATCTGGACGTGAAGACACTTTAGAAGAACGATATGCAATAAAATTCTGTTTTAAACTTGGAAAAAAAAGGCTACAGAAACGTATGGAATGCTTCAGACTGCTTTTGGAGCATCGTGCATGAATCGAGCATCAGTTTTTGAGTGGCATTAGGGATTCAAGGAAGCCTGTGAGGGATGATGAGAGGTGTAGGAGGAGTAAGGAAGTCAGAACACCAGAGTTGATTGGCCAAACAGTTAGGGTTACTATGTTGAAGTTTTAAGGGAGTTCAGGCAGAGATTCCGCCGGAAGAGGCCAGCACTCTTCAAATCGAATCAGCGGCATTTCCACCAGGACAATGCATCAGTCCACAACTCCATCCTTGTCACAGACTATTTGACCAAGATGGGCATCAAGGCAGTTCCACACCCTCCCTATAGTCTAGACTTTGCTCCCTGAGACTTTTGGTTATTCTCTAAGCTCAGAGGCGGTCGTTATGAGACAATTGAGGAGATGAAATAGGCTGTGACGAAGGTCATTGACACGATCACACAAGAGGACTTCCATGGAGCTTTCCAGAAGTAGTTGGAACGGTACAACAAGTGCATTGCAGCCGGAGGAGATACTTGGAAGGGGACTAGAGTTTCATGTGTGTACTATCAATAAAAGTGCCCATACGAAAAAATTCTGGAAACTTATTTAATGATTCTCGTATATATATATATATATATATATATATATATATATATATATATATATAATGTGCCAAAAATATTGTTTACTTTTTTATATTCAATGTTAGGATAAATTAACAAAAATTCTCCAGTTTAAACAAATTTCAAGCAATGATATATAAATAAGCGGAAACCTTTAAAAAGATAAAGAGCAAAATGAATATTTTCCAGAATTTTTTTTTCATAGACATAAACTCTGCGTTGTTTGGAATTGATTTATAGCAAAAATATTTTAATTTCGTAATTTTTTTTTGTTTTGGGCCAATTCGAAATAGCTGCAAAGTTCTTTAAGTTTGAAGAGAGCCCTGCCATCAAATTTTGGGTTGCTGAGTAGAACAAACTATATGAAATTTACTGAAGAAATGTATGGGGTTAATGAGATTTATTGAGTTGTTTGTTCAGATTGGGTTTTCGTTTTCGATATCTGACTTCTTTGGTTTCTTCCTCATCTTAAATCACTTTGGTTTCTTCCTCATCTTAAATAACTGGCGTCTTCTTGTCTGTGAAGGCTGCAAAGGAAGAAAAGGACGGAGGCGAAGATAGGGGTTATTTTTTGAATTTCAACTTTATTAAGTTCGGGTTTTCACACAGCTACTATGAAGCAAGGAATGTCTTCATTGATTATTTGAAAACGGTCGGTTCTCCCAAATATGACGTTGAAATCCACTAGTCGCTTCGGGGTGCATATGTCCAAATTCAGTGCTTTTAGTTGTGGAAGATAAATCCATTTGGTGCTTTTCAGAGACGGCTGATACTGGTGGAAGAGTGAACCAGCGTACCGCTAAGCGGACATATGGTTTACCCACTAGCAGAGGGAGAAAATAGGTCTTTCTAATCCAACGGTCACTATTGAAAGAGGAAGAGTTTTTTTCTCGTGCTCTTAAGTCCGTTTTAGGCAGACCCAGTTCCAACTTCCCGTCAGGGGCTTCTGGGAACTTCCGCACCTTTTTAAACATACTTTTATTTATCTTATTATATCCCACAAATGTTAAACCATACCAAATTTCCTCTGCTCATTCTCTAATAATTATGGTGGCGAGTTTTGGCACTGAGATAAGACAAATACACGAAGATCAACCCTCAAGTCATCGATACAAAGGCTCACTCGATCCTATTCCACTATCAAACTGATATCAGTAAACTGAACCAACTAACTAACCAATTATACCTCACGAAATAAGACGGGCCGTAGTTTGCCCACGACTGTTCGAAAATACAGCTATTTAAATGGGAAAATTGTTTTCGTTTTACTAATAGCAAGTTAACACACTACTGTATTATATGCAATGTTTTTATTAGTCTAGTGTGTTGAGTGTTCGCCAATGGCTCGGGAGGCCGGGGTTCAATCCCTGATCGAGTTATACTAAAGACTCAAAAAAGGTACTTGATACCTCCTTGCTTAACACAGCATTATAACGTACATATCAAGGGTAAAGTGGAGCGATCCAGGGAAAGGAGTAACGTCCTTCCCTACACCTCGGTGTGGTAGCTATTGGAAAAGGAGCCTTCGGGTTGCCAACTTTACCAACTTACTATATGGCAAAAATGGAAATAAATCCACTAGTATGTAAATACAGCATGTAAAAAAACAAGATGTTTTTTAATTTATTTATGAATAATATGTCTCGATTAAAGTTTTATTTATTTATTTTTGTTCAACCATCTTCAGGGCGATGTTAATACGTGAAATTTTGTCTCATCTATTTCGAATAATATGCTTTTTGTGTGAAACATAACATCGCATATTGACATCGTTCTGAAGATGGTTAAACAGAAAAAGCGAAACATTGGCATATACTTCATATAAAAATACATCCTCTGAATATTTCCTTTTATTCTTCATATATATATATATATATATATATATCTTTAGCCATCCTTGAAGCCATAGCTATCAAGCTATTTCACCCTGTCTTGGGCAGACAGAAGACAATTTTATACTGTTTACTTTTTTGGAGAGTCTAGAAGAATTTGGAAAGTTGAGTTTTTTTCCTCCTCTCTAAAGTTTTTTTTCACCCCACTTGTTTCTGAGTTTTTACCCCACTTGATAATGAATTTGACTTATTTTAATCGATTCCGGTCGTGACTATTGAAATATATATATATATATATATATATATATATATATTTGGGTGAGTTCATTAAAACTTTGTGCCGTTAATATTCTTTATGCCTACCACACAATCAGAACGAGAAGTGACCCCCACCTCTACAATGTTCAAATTTATCTGGGTGAGAATCCTTTTCTTTTTTCCTGTCGTGACATGTTAAAAGATTTGTTTGATGAACAAAGCCAGACACCATCTCTCTCTCTCTCTCTCTCTCTCTCTCTCTCTCTCTCTCTCTCCAATGATAATATATGGGATTAATCCGCGAGCAAAAGAAAAGGAATGTTTCTAGTTAACTATATAAATACCTAACTTTTATATTAAATAGATGGCTACACTGTGCACCCCCCACTCAAAAATCCTCTTTTCTGTGTATTAACTTTACTGTTTTATTAGCGTTTCCTTTGATGCTTTGCCTTAAAATAAACGTTAATTCTTTTTTTATAAAAGGTCATTGACAATAAAGTTAGAGCAAAGAAGCCGATAACAATGATTGATTTGTGAGAGAAACTGCCAAAAAAGACGGAACAAAATAACACCAGAGAAATTTAAGAAATTCGTAAAATCGTTTGGTCGGAAATGTCCCAAACAAATTTAGTCATAGCCTCGACACGCCTTATTAATATTCATGGTCTCTACAAGCCTCTTTTATATTCATGGTCTCTACAAGCCTCTTTTATATTCATGGTCTCTACACACCTCATAAAAAGGCATGGCCTCTACACCTTCATTAATATTCATGGTCTCTACACGTCTCAATATTCATGGTCTCTACAAGCCTCTTTTATATTCATGGTCTCTACACACCTCATAAAAAGGCATGGCCTCTACACTTTCATTAATATTCATGGTCTCTACAAGCCTCATTAATATTATTTATCAATATTAGGAAGCGATTGTGGTGTTACGGTGTTCATCGTACGAAATGGACTCGGCCACCTGGGTTCAAATCCTGAGCAAGGCTATTGGCATTTACATTGTGCTAATACCCTTGCAAAAAGGATGAATCTTTAACATTACTATGGCAACCAGAAAAGGAAAACCCTTAATTTAAACCAGTTGTAGACCTGGAAAGGAATGGACTCCACCAGATTATTCCTGCCCTAAAAACTCTACATAAGGAGCGCCTTCCACGACCAAAACCAGGTTACGGGGCCTGTTATATATACTTCTTTGTTCTTGGATTTTTTTTTTATCATAATGCAGAGCAAGTTTTTAAGAATATTTACTGCAATTTTTCAAAATTACGATTGAATTTGTAAAATTGAAATAATTTGTTAAATCTTAAAATTTTCATCCTTTAATATTGAACGCTACAATTTCATAATTTATTTAATCACTTTGCCCCGTGCAGGATGAGTTACAAGGTCAATTTTTTTAACTGATTAGAATACAAAGTTTTATTTCTTCTAGACCGGTTGTCCTGCTTTGCCTAAAGAGCCCATCTATTCTACTATTCACCTATTGCTGGTCGGGGTGAGAACAGATGGATTCATGCCTTTCCCAAGAGGATTTGATTGAAATGAAACACAAATAACCACGTTCAGCATTTGAAATCGGTTTATCGACTTTATTCGTTGCACCAATGTACGCTAAAATAGTATACGTATTTTCCTTTGGACGGTGGTGTTGTGGGGCACTTCCGGTGGAATGAACTCGATCCTCACTGAGTGTGCTTGTAGAAAGGGGCTCGCGTGCGAGTGATTTCGAACGCAACTCACGCTATCACGTTCACTTTTGGACTAATACCATTGGAAAAAGTATTAACCCTCTTATCTCCCCAGCAACGGGTTAAATAATACCACTACTATTCTTCTACAAAAACAGATTTGGAATTAAACAACCCACGAAGATTGATATGTCATTTAACAAAGAAACCAAAGCAAACCTTATATATGCTTGCGTGAGAACGTGTATTTGCGTATAAAGTAGAATATTTGTTTGTTTTTCTTTTTTTTTTATCGCATTCATGAACGTCTAAGTGGATGTATTTAATTATGTACAGAGATAAACTGATCATCTCTATGCATTTTGTTAAGGCGTTTATGTAGATGTGTGTGTGTGTGTGTGTGTGTTCCCAAAAAAGTCCTCTGTCCCAGAACATTTACCAAGTATACAGGTGTGGTTATACAAATGAGCAATTATAAACAGCTAGGAGTGGTACCGTATTTCTTGCTGCTCTGTTGCCCCCTCTCTCTTTCTCGCAATCCTCTTCCTCTCCTTCTTTCTCACTGGGTTTGCATGTGTGCCTGACAATGTGTCCATACAGAAGTGTCAATAATAGAAGGAGGTTATCTACGTCTGCTATGGTAAACATGCAACACTGATGTTATATCAAAAGCATATGTGTGTGGTGGGACATGTGTGTGTGTGTGTGTGTGTGTGTGTGTGTGTGTGTGTACATACGTGTATATGCAAAAGTAGGTATGTTAGTATATATATATATTAACCAAATCAAGGACACTGAGTTTATTTGTCATATATGTCTGAATCCTATGAAATCGAAAGTCACCTTAGGAACAATAAACGTCAAAGGGAGACGGAGGCCAATACAGGTTGGAGGGGTAAGGAGGCGCCTCTCGTATATATATATATATATATATATATATATATATATGAGAAAAATAAGTGGAAAAGGGGATAAACCGAACCATGAATTATATTTCGTCTTTATTACAGAAAGACTTCATCAAATAAAGTCTTTCTGAAATAAATCCGTTGTCAGTGTTTCGGTTCATTCACTTTTCCACTTATTTCTCACATATTGTTGGATTAACTCTCTCTCTCTCTCTCTCTCTCTCTCTCTCTCTCTCTCTCTCTCTCTCTCTTATATATATATATATATATATATATAAATGGTTTGTGAAATAGGAATATTTCTTTGTATTTATTCATTTTTTAGTTGTTTTCAACTATTTTTAATCTTTGGTCATCATTAGGAGAAATGTTTTTGTGAAGAAAAGAATTTTTCAGAAAATTTTAAAAAATACTTTTTAAAAAGGTTGGTATGCTGTAAAAGAAGCGAAAAAAAAAATCAACATAAAATACCTATTCTTTGAATAGAAATTATTTTTTTGTATCCAAGTGTCTTCAACTTACCTTTATATGATCTGTTATCGTAAGCATCTGGCGGTAAGTTTTGCATATTTCTTAACTATGGGCGGGATGTGTTTCAAATTTCAAAGGTTTTGTGAAAAAAAATTTTTTTTCGAGAATACTGAAAAAAAATTTTTAAGAGTTGATTCTCTATAAAAGAAGCGACAAAAAAAAAGAACTGGTCATATCCATTCAAATATATATTCCACATTTTAGTCTTCAATATATGATATGAAACCCTAGTAGTCTTTTACTCAGCTAAGCTTGACACAAGGTCAACAAGTATGGTGCACTTGGTGAGAATCCTTGTAAAAAATTATATCACTGATGATTCCTTGGCATACCGTCGTATTTAAGAACAAGAAAAGTGCCCAATAAAAATGCATCTCCGGATAAAATTCCAATGAGATGGTGTAAAACTAGAAATTAAATAGAAATAGTTAGGAATGGAAAAGCTTATATAAACATATATCTATATCCACACACACACACACACACATATATATATATATATATGTGTGTGAATTCTCTCTTATTTGCGTTCACGTGAGGGCTAATGCTCCAGGCTATGCAGCAAGGATTCGCCTCGGTTAGGTGTATTTGCAAGGACTAAATGTATTTCAAACAGATAGGAACCATCTCTACTTAAAGTAGCAAGCTTCTGAAATTTGTTGATCAGTTCACAGCAACATCTCATCTACTGAAAGCAATTTCACCGTACGCATAAAGAAGGCGTGATCAGTTCTTGACAGGTTGTTGATCATATGAAAATATGATCTATCAGATAGAATAAAATGAGAGGTGACCCTGGTATAATGGTTATCGTCGTATGAAATGGACACGGCGACACGAGTTCAAATCCTGGACCAGGCTAATTGCATTTCACATAGCACTAATACCCTTGGGAAAGATAATCCAATTATTCTCCCTCCAGCTATGGGTAAATAGTAGGACAGACTGAGTTCTTCAGCCTTGGTGAGGCAACAAGTGTAGGAGAAGGAAAACTCTGAATTCAAACCTGTTAAACTCCGCTTAAAAAGTGACCTTGTGTCATATCCTGCCCGAGCGGAGGGGTTGGTAAATATGATAAAATGGGGTTTCTTCAAAGCTGTGGCTATGTCATTACTACTTTATGGATGCACCGCCTGGGCTCTAACAAAACGCATAGAGAAGAATCTAGATGGACACTACACATGAACGCTATTTGCTGTTTTGAACAAATCCTGGAAGCAGCATCCTACAAAACAGCAGTTATATGGTTACTTACCTCCCATCTTACAAACTATCCAATTAAAAGGAACGAGACATGTTCAGCCCTGTTGGAGAAGTAAGAGAAAACTCATGAGTGACTTTCTCTTATGGACTCCTACACATGAACGCGCCAGTGTGGGTAGACCAACAAAGACTTGCATACATCAGCTCTGTGCGGATACTGGAAGCGGTCTAGAGGACCTACCAAGACTGATGGACAATAATAGACCGATGGTGTGAGAGAGTCATCGAACTCCCAGCTATCAACATGAGTTGATGATATATATATATATATATAAGTGATGCTGGAAAGTTCCCAGCCAAACCAAGAAGTAAATGACTTTTGACTCTGAGGCAAGAAATGTACATGCTATCCTATGCATTCATCCGGCAGTTCAACAAGTTTATTTACCCCCCACCACCAGAATCTTCATCCTCCTAAAAAAAATTCTGAAAATTAAACGACAAAGATTATTTCTTTCATGGTTAGTTCCAGAGATATATATGGGTAGAGTGTTCACCAATGGCACGGGAGACCGAGGTTCAATCTCAGGTCGAATCATACAAAAGACTCGAACTAAAGGTACTAGATGCCGCATTGCTTAACAGCATTATAAGATAAGGATCAAGGGTAAAGTGGAGCAATCCAGAGAAAGGAGTAGCGCCATCTCCTACACCTCGGTGTAGTAGTTATTGAAAAGAGAGCCATCTGGTCGCCCTCGACTACGGTCGGCCAACTTTAACTAATTAACTATATATATATATATATATATATATATATTACTATCATTATTATTAGGATAGTGTAGACGTAGATTCACTTGGTCTGATGATCGAATAAGTAAGAAACTGATTGTCACCAAGTATCATTGGCTTTGTTTCTACAGTATCCTCTAAGATATAAATGCTCTACCACCGATATCGAGTACTCCTTATCTATAAATATAGCAAACTAAATATATATATATATATATATATATATATATATACATGAAGGGCAAAAGAACTAATCACAGAAAATTAAGGAATTTTAATCTTAGATTTCGTTTTATATTTCGTATTTTCCCTGTACCACACTCCCATAGTACTTGTGATTCTTCAAAATATGATATTGTCTCATTACGAAAATTCTAAACTATTGCAATATGTGGTTTTAATTTCAGTGATTTACGATATATACGCAGGGTATTTAAAAAAATCTAAGCCTCACCCAGAAAGAAGAGCAGAGCTGAACATTTTTTCTTGTAGCAACACACAACTTATAAAACAAGAAAAATCTTAATTAGCATTTTTGTTTTTTAAGACGAGGTAGTTTGTTGCAAAAACCATGTTCAGCAATGGATCTTCTTTCAATGTGAGTTCTACAACTTTTTGAACGATCCTTCAATACATATATATATATATATATATATATATATATAAGAAGTCTTTGTTTAACTGATTTTGAAATATATTTGTTCTTAAAATCATAAATATTGCAATAAAACTAAAGCATTTACCTGTGGACTTTGTTAATATAGGGGTTCTTAAAACATCGTCTGAAGATCACGAAAGAGTCAAACGATTGTCTCAAGTGTGACAAAAATAAAATAAGATAGAATAAAAAGGTAGAGAGAACAACTAAATTTTTATGATAACGAAATAAGCATTTATTGTTTTAAAAATATATCATGAAAACAATGATAGTTAATTTGTTAAGGGAAAGTTATTTTAAGAAGTTCAAGAGAAGCAATTATATATATATATATATTAGAAATGAAAGTTCACTGATCCTTGTACAAACAGTATTTCAGTTCGGTCAGTAAAACAAAAGATATATTTAAATAACGTCCATCCGACAATCTGTCGCATGGGAGATAACCTGGTCAAGAATTATTTCTAATTTTTGGATTCGTTTACATTCTGTACTCGGAACATTCTCTTAAAAAAAACGATTTATTTGATACACACACACATACACTCAATCACACACACACACACACACACACACATATATATATATATATATTGTCATCCACAGGCAGACTGTTTCGTTGTATCACAACTCTTCAGTGTGGCTAGACATGTAGGATGCTTCAAGCTGGGATTGAAACCCGCCCAACTTTACGTTAGACTTACCACTCAGCCACCAGTCGACATAAATCAGCTCGGGAATAATAAGACATTATGTATTAGCTTTTGTTTGTTTACATTTTGCCTTACCGGATACCAGAGTGCACTATTCATATGAAGAGCTTTGCATTATGCGAGTGGCAGCCATTAATTGCTGTGCCAGAATGCTCACCTCCACCACAGGGTGGAGCGTAAATATTGTCATCCACAGACAGGCTGTTTCGTTGTATCACAACTCTTCAGTGTGGCTAGACACATAAGACGCTTAAAGCTGGGATTGAAACCCGCCCAACTTTACGTTAGACTTACAAATATCTACAATTCTAAATGGAAAAATGAGGAGGGCGGAATGCATAATCACCTCTTGGGGTTTTATTAGGGTAATCCATAGAGAGGTTGTGGTATTTTGTTAATAATATAAGGTTGGTTGGTTGTATTTTACGATATAGCAACCCTTGTAGGGTATTTAATGCCAAATCCTGTTAATATATATGATTTACAAACGAATAGTTTGTAGGTAACATCTTTAAACGAGCCGGATCTCATTTGTATGCGCACACTTAAAAGGTTTCAAGTATTATTATCTAACACAAATAATTCTATACGTCAGTTCGAGAATTATAAGGCATTATATGAAGTAGCTTTATAAAATATAAGCAAAAGGCCTGAAAAGTAGTTGGAGGGAGAGAAGTGTAATTCTGTTGATTATCTTAGTCTTTGGTAGACTCATTTATGACCCATTCATGCTTACAATGTATTTTTTCATTCGAATCAGTCACAGCATTCACCAAAATACCACAACCTCTCTATGGATTACCCTAATAAAACCCCAAGAGGTGATTATGCATTCCACCCTCCTCGTTTTTCCATTTAGAATTGTAGATATTTGTAAATATCTTTGGCGCATAATCACCTCTTGGAATTTTATTAGGGTAATCCATCGAGAGGTTGTGGTATTTTGTTAATAATATTAGGTTGGTTGGTCGTATTTTACGATATAGCAACCCTTGTAGGGTATTTAATGCCAAATCCTGTTAATATATATGATATACAAACGAATAGTTTGTAGGTAACATCTTTAAACGAGCCGGATCACATTTGTATGCGCACACTTAAAAGGTTTCAAGTATTATTATCTAACACAAATAATTCTATTTGCCACAATTAAATGGTTTCCAGTATAGTAAATGAATAAACACTTCTATTCGACCTTCTATTCGAGATAGAGTGGACTTAGGAGTAATGGCAAAACTCCAGAATTGGAGCCTCACCATCACATGGTTTAGGGTTATATCATATATTATAAGATGCACTCGGCGTATTCTACTGCTGCAGCCAACTGGGTACAATAATCTAAGGGGAATAAAACATACAGGGTGGAATGGATGATTGTAAGATTCTTCCAAGATGAAAAAATTGAAAGACCATGGAATAGAAATAAAGTTGAGGGTGGGAATCTTGGAGGAGGTAAAATAATGCGAACATGACTCATTCACTCAACTAGTTAAGATAAAAACGGGCTTACCTGGATAAGGGTTCCAAAGAGAAACTCGAACTGTGTGCCATACGAAGGTGAATGGAAAGTAGATTTCCATCTGGCTCCTTTGCGTACAACGAGGTTCGCTGCATGCATCTATCTTCAGCCAAATTCTGTAGGGTCCTGATTTTCAGTTTTAGCTGATGTTTAAAGAAAGCAATCAGATCGTGATGAGAAAAAATCTTCTCGCCATACAATTTCTTTAGTAGTGTCTCTCATATCACGATTCTAGCCACGGCTACGATTGCAAGAAACATTTGTTTCACCCCTGTTCATGTGGAGAGGGAAACATTGTCAATAATGTACTCCACATCCAACTGCACGAGCTGCTCAGGATCGATACGAGCCGTGATCTCGTTGAGGTAGTTCCAAAACGGATGAACTTTGTCACAATAGAAGGCGTGCTTGACGGTTTCCTTTAATCCACTGTCACAGGGGACACAGTCAGGTATGTTTGCCAGTCCCGTTTTGAAGGATGCGTCCGCAAGAGATAACACATTACGAGCGAATGGCCAAGGGATAGGGAACTTAGAGTTGTTGAGATACCTAGCACACGGCGCTCATCTTTACGAGGAACGGATTTCAATCAACGACAAGCCAGTAATTGCACGTGCGATTACGAAGCGACATCCTCCACTAATGTCCAATATAACGCTTTTCTAGCTTATGGCCCAAGGAGGCTTTCGACAGTAAAGTCCCTAATCTAAACCATTTATTTCCAGTAACCACCACTACTAATGTTCGCTGGAATAATTTAAACAGCTGATTCCAGAAGTCTTCTATTTTCAGTAAACAGGTATTGAACTTCTACTAACAAGCCAGACTAAGCCTATCACCTAACCGTAAACTTACCATCTCCATTTTATGATCAGCTATGTTTAATCAGTGAAACGTTGGGTAAGATATAAAATCTTCGTCGGCTCTACCGACTAATACTCTATCCAAGTAGGATCTATAGAGGGAGAACTATGTCCACATCTATACCTCCCTTCTCAGGTATTTCAGACGAAAGCTGTCGACCAGATCACACCCAGTCATAAAGTCGATAAAACTGTTTTAACAACTCATTGGCCTTCTAGATAACCGCTACCCTTGTCTATCAATGATTGGATTTCAATCAATACTATCCGTTCTGGATCCGTGAGATATGGTTTCAACCATCGAAAAAAGGAACGCCTCTCTACAATGCAGGTGGGCGAATAAACCACGACTACCTGAAATGTGTTACTTGTAACGACAATATCAGCCTACCCGTCGCGCCCCTTATTTGCCACAACCTCCTTCCAGACAGGGCTTGACATAAGGTCAATGACCCAAAGGTCGATTGTAGTGGGAGTTTAGGGGTGGGAAAGTTAGGCACGAATCGAAGCTCGAGCCTTACAGGACTATGATGCAGCTCGCCCACCCGAAGGTGGCCCAGCCGAAGCTGGAGGCCTTACGACCCGTCGCACCAGTATAAATAACATTGATCCCCGCATTTAAGTCACGTCTCACGAGCAGAGAGAAACCTCTATTGAGACATTTGCCAAATACTGACTAAATAACAAAGTCGCTTTCCAGCACTTGTCCATCTATCTCGTAAATGTAGTAAGTCTCCTGCACCGCGGTCTCATCTATACTGAGGTGCAAGAGTTCTTTTAGTAAACACGACGAGCGGCCTTGATTTCACAAGCCCCATATATTAGATTTGCCAGATTAAATGATATAGATCTCTTACCTTATTTGATGTCCCGGGCCTAGTTCAACCGTAACCGGATCATTTCTTCAGGTGCCACAAACGTCATTTGGGAATGTTAGCTAGAGAGCCCTATAAAAGGACAGGGGGACATACAGAAGGACCTTCCCTGAACAGTTTTGGTTGAGTTAAGAGTGATCTCAATTTGCTGTTTTTTTTTTATTCCTGGCATGGTCATTTTGGCGGCCGTTAACATTTTCCAAACGTCATGGTTGCGACTGCCAGCCTACTGGACTAATATTGCTGGAAGAGGAGAGTCCCTAAGAAGCTCGGGGTTTGGGGGGGGGGGTTCGGAGGAGTCAGAAGACTCTTGTACTAACACCAGACGGTCCATCCTGCAAATGTTCCTGTCTTCATTAGAAGGTACCTTGTGAGTTCTATCCCGAGTAAGGGAGGCCCAGTGGCTACGTGTCAATACAGATTTCTCCGGCTCAGGCGCCTTCCGTTGTGTGAAATGAGGACGGGGAGGTAGTTTTTTTGAGGTAACAGGAAATACAGGAAAAGGTGAAGGGGTGTGTTTGGATGATGACTGGATCTGGGATTTGGGGGCTTGGGTAGTGATTGTTATCTGTGTTCTATGTCAATTTCTTCCATTTTTTCTTGTGAGAGTGCGAGATTGGGATTTTGCTATTTTCTTTTTTTCACTCTCTTTCCTCGTGCTGTCTTTTAATTGCTGCTGAACCAGAGTCACTCCGCCTCCTTTTTTCCTCCTCCCCCACCTTCTCCTTCCCAGGTTGGTGGTCTACTGTCATCCGTCTTAGCTGCTGTTGGGGTTGTTGCTGCTGGGGTTGTTGTTGCTACCGCTGCTGCGAGGGCTGTTGCTGCTTTTTTTAGCTGAGGAACTGGTTGTAGTGCTAGCGGATTTCCGCCCCTTCCTGACCACTTCTGACTGCTCCCTCTTGCCGTGGGGTCATATATGTCTTCTGTCTTTCTTGCCACTTCCAGAGTGGTCGATGTTGATGCCATCGCCATTGGGGTGAAAATGCTCTGGACATATGGTCCTGTTGCTTACACAGCCAGGAGAGGCCGTTTCTCTTCGACTACTGCAGTCTATTGAAGGTCAAGGAAGACTAGAGTGTCAGGGATATCACTGTTCAGTATCGTGTTTTTGCTGAAAGGTGGCTTCACTACTTAAACGCTTCCATAGGTGCTAAAGAATGCACCAAAATATTTCAAAATCATAGCCACTGGGGCGTTGAAAATGTGCATTCTTGTATGTCTTTCTCCCAAGTAGTCTGGTTGTAGTCGAAGGGACTTGTGCCTGCTTTCCTTTCTAGACTGTTTCTCTGTCTCTTCTGCTGTTGGGGGCCGAATAGCAAAACTTCTGTGGCACATCTATTTTACAGGGATGTTGTTCGCCCGCAGGATCACCTCCACGTTGTCTTCTTCCAACTCATTACCCTCCTCGAATCGATGTCAGATGACACTAGAGACAGAAAGCTCTCTCCATGTTTCCAGCCTGAGCATGTTCGCGTTAATCTTTTAAAAGTGGAGAGGCAGGCCTCCCAGTAGTCCTCTGGGGTCATCTTAGAAGACATTCTCTTGTTGGCTGCGTTGTCTGTACGACTGGAATTGGTGAGCTGTCGTCATCATCCAATATTGGTTTCCTGGAGAGTGGGAGCAAAGGCTGGTCACCCCCAATCAATAAGACTGGGGCATCACTGGCTCCTTACAGCAGTGGCCTTCTGCCTCTGCTGGCGGTCCGGTGCAATCATCCTCAGGCTGCTGCGATTCCCTGGTTTGGTTTGCTTTGTTTAATGGCATATTAACTTTCTTGTGTTATTTAATGCCAAAGTCATCCTTAAAGAAGAACACGTGATACTATTAAACTCATATTTGGGAAGCATAAGGGGATCCATATATTTCCTGAGGTTATTAGTCTGAATATGAACGTAATAGCGCGACTGGAGCTCGAACTCGCTTACGTCGAGGCTATAATTTAGAACTTTAGCCATTACGCTACTGGAACTCCCCCATGAACCAAGCAGCGGTCCTTGTAGTGTAATGGTTAAAGAGATGGACTGCGGAATCGGAGTAAGTGAGTTCGAATTCCAGTCACGCTATTACGTTCACCTTCGGACAAATACTCGTGGGAAAGGTATGAACCCCCTTATCCTCCCAGCTATGGGTTAAATAGTACCACTACTGTTCTTCTAGAAGGATGGATTTGGCAGTAAATAACCTACAAAGGTTGATATGCCATTAAACAAAGAAACCAAACCAAACCAAACCTCGTCTAGGCTTATTTAATGCTAAGAGTTTGGGGAATCACGTTCATTGTACTGACATTCTTACATTTTTTTGTGCAGCTCTTTCTTAATTTCTTTGTGGTTAAAAGCTCTTTTTTTTACTTTAACCAGTAAAGACGTTGTCTAAGACCCCTGCCAAGGAACGGAAAAGCCATCTGGCTATATAATTTACACTCATCAAGTAAGACTTTTTCCATTTTGTAGCCCTTCCATATATTGTTTGTTCATGAAGCAATATGTGTATAATTGTACCAAGTAAAACGTTTGAGTATTCTTTCTATTGATACTTTATGTCGGTATATTATCTATATAAAAAGTTAAATATTCTTGTCTGTGTAAATGAGTTTATATTGTCATACATTCGGTGGCATAATAGAATGTTCACCAATGGCCCAGGAGAACGGGGTTCAATCCCAGATCAAGTCCTACCAAAGAATAAAAAAAAATGATACTTGATGCCACCTTGCTTCACACTCAGCATTATAAGGTACGTATCAAGGGTAAAGTAGAGCAATCTAGGGAAAGAAGTAGCGCGACCCCTATACTTCGGTGTTGTAGCTATTGAAAAGGGAGCCATCGAGTCGCCCTCGACTATGGTCGGCCAACTTATATCAGTGATATATTAATGCTAATATTGGTCCTTGGTGAATAGGGATGCGACTAAAATATCTTCTTTACGACCAAGCATACCATATTGCTTTTGAATTCAGAGAAATGTTCATGGATAGGTTTAGTTCAATGGCATTTGTTATGTTAAAAATTTGAATTTATATTTGCACGTGTTCCTGGTATAACTAACAAGAACTCTAAAACAATTCAAATATTTCACCGTTTCTTCGATTTTGAACTTTAGTAATTTCCTGGCGAGTTTATAGAAAGTTTTCGTTATTCGATCGTGTTAACGTTCGGCCAAATTCTGGTTGGACTGACAGTAACATTTCACCTTGTTTGTATCATTTCTACATGTTTTTTGCCAAGAGAGCTTCTTCCTAAAAACCTCGAAGTATTGCAACTTTGCTCCTAAAACAAGAAGAATATCACAGAGAGAGAGAGAGAGAGAGAGAGAGAGAGAGAGAGAGAGAGAGAGAGAGAGAATCACACAATGTCGCAGTCTATCTGAAAGTAGTGACGACCCGTGGCTCTCAGGGTTACAATGTGTTACTCCATCGAATTCGAGGGCCACATTCAGCTTTTTTTTTAATTTTCAAAAAATAGTCTTGTTAATCCACTCAAATCCATTCCTTCTTAACCAATCACATAAACCAAACGTAAAACAATAAAAATTTCAGGTAAAAATTCACCTAATGGACGGATTTTAACAGCCTGTCAACCCGTCTAGTGTTATTTTATGCCTAGAGGTTAGAGAATCGCGTTCATATTTACTTGTCTGGGGTTGTTACTTCTTAAGAGGTTGTTTTTTTTTTTTGGGCTTATTTGTTTTCCGATCGAATTGGAATGATTGTTAAATATTTCTATTTGACCCATTCATGGGACTCTAACAGATACTACCACTCCCAGTCAGAGTGGATCTGGGAGTAAAAGATTTTTATAAATTAGTAAAGCAGATATCAGACTACAGACTTGCTGATTCAAACTCGAATAAAACGTTCTGAAAACGAAGGAAATTATCAAAGTATTGTTAAAAAATAAAATAAAATAAAATAAAAACAAATAAATTAATACTAAAATTTATTAGTAACACGTTTTTATTTTTATTTCTAATGAAAGTGTTTAAAGAAGAAAGATTACGACAATCATTGCTATTAATAAATGAAATAAAAATAAATCTTTTGAGAACCCCGTACTTATATATGTCAATGCATGTAATTCTAATTCTATCTATTTACATGTGGACGTGTATCTGTAAGTATAGAAGTGTCTATATCTGCGGTCGGATATGCACTGAATGAACTCTGGGACAAATCCAAGCCTGTTAGACTGAGCATAAAACTAAGATGAGGTGTTTATTGTATCTGGAAAGATCAGCCGATCAAGGGGTAAAAGGTGGAGGTGATGATGGTGATGGTGATGGTAGTGGTATTGGTAAAAAGAAAGGAAAGAAAGGGGAAAAAGAAAGGAGAATCGAGAAAGTCAAGGTAAAGAAAATGATAAGAGAGAGAGAGAGAGAGAGAGAGAATAGAAGGGATGGTAGTAAACTGAGTGAGACATAAGCGTGAAGAAAGAATGAAGAAAATGAACAGAGGGTGACTGGTCGTCGTCGTCGTCGTCGTCAATTGGCACGTAGGTTGTTCGGTGTAGATACAGATATATCTGAATACATATAGATACAAATAAGTGATCTCACGCCCCGTCAATGCTGACAAAAATATACAGTATCGAATATATTGAAAGTGAACTGCTATTGTACTCACTCACTCATTCACTCATTATTCTTTGCTCTGCCAATTATCGTCCTAGGACCATTTTGAATATGACTAGCGATGGGACAGAGGATTAGGAAAGTTGATTCCATGGCTAACTTGAATAAAACAATACACCAAAGTAGCTAAATTCGAACTCATTTCCCTGATCCATTTTCTGGTTGTATAGTATCAAGGTTTACGACTGTCGTAACAGTATATTGTTTATCGTTGCTTGATTAGATAAATAGCGTGGGGTGGGGGTTTACAAAATTAGAAGTCCTAATTTAGATTTCTTGCCAGGAAAAAAGTCAGTAATATTCAAGTGACATATAGTATTTAAAAAAATCTACTGATATGAAAGATAAAACAATTAATATTGAACAAAAATTAAACATGAATATTTTGAAAAAATAAAACAAGTAATATCTAAAAAAAATGATACGACTAATATTTAAAAAAAAATAGTACAACTAATATTTTGCTGAAGTAAAGCAAATAATATTTTCAAAAATTAAAACAACAGTAATAGATAACAAAAATAAAACAATATTTTTTAAAAAAATTTAAAAAGTGATATTTAACAAATAAAAAAGTAAATAAATAAATAAATTAATAAATGAATAAATAAAACAAGTAATTTTAAAAACCCAAAGAACTAATGTTAAAAATAAAACGTAATATTTTCAATAAGGAAGGCTACTTTCGGATATTGAAACGACAATTAGGACCAATCACCGTCAAAAATATGTAATCTAATGACAACTTGTGTTATGAGTTATGAATACATTGGGAATGCATTTTGAAAAAATAAAAGCAAATAAAATTAAGTTTTTGCACACAATATTAGGCTACCATTTCAAATCAATAAAATTACGAAATTCTATTGAAATCTTACCTGCATCAATTAATAGTCACTGTAAAAAGAAGTTCTTCAGCTTTTGAATTCAAAACAAAGTCTCTTTGTGTAACACGCTAGAAAGTCAAAAATATGACATTCTTGAAATGGTCGAATCGAAAACAGGGAAATTTGTCATACGGCTTCGAAGCAAATTCGAAATTAGCGTGTGAGGTAAAAAATAAAAGCTGTTAACGAGGGTCACACTGACTGACCTGGTTGTGGCAAACGAGCCTCCTGTTGCATACCCCTGCTGTACAAGCAACAAATATTTTAACCTTTAAAAATGTTTTAATCATAAAATTTAGACATTTTTTTAACCTTTTAATTTTAATTGCTTTTCTTTTCATCCATTCTTTCTTTCTTTCTTTCTTTCAATAGAAACTCACTCGGCATATCTACTTTTGACAGTGAGAAAAATACAGATACGTAAAAATAAAGGATAAGCATTTTTTCTCTCTGACTTTTAAAAATTGTGTCTATTCTTTCCGACCCAAGATTTTTCTTAGCAACAAAGCGTGTCAAAAAAATTAAATGAATGAGAACGCTATTCAAAATAAATGGTCGACAATGTTTCATCCAAAAATACATACAAGTGAATATTTATTCGATTACAATAATTCTTATAACTTCTTTCGTGAAAAAATATTTTCCTATGATGTCTTTTCCTTGCCTAAAAGTAAAAATTGAACTTATGTCGCATCCTGCTCATGCAAAGGAGTTGGGTAAATAAGTATACATATAATTCTGCAGTTTATTCTAGTCATAAATAAAGAGTTTTTAACATAATAAAGCACACAGATGCACCTGGCGTAACAGTCATCGTCTTAGAAAATGGAATCGGTGATCCGAGTTCAATTCCTAGACGAGGTTGTTGCCGTTTCATTTCATGATAATAAACTTGGCGAATACATGATTTCAGCTCTCCTTTATCCCAACTATAGATAAAGACTGGGATGTTTAACCTTGTGGCGGCAATCAGTCTAAAAGTAATAACTCTGTACTCCACTTAAAAAATGACCTTGTTTCGCATCCTGTTTGTATTGGAGAGGTTGGGAAAATACCTATATGTGTACAAATATCAGTAGTTATATATATATATATATATATATATATATATATATATATATATATATATATATATATATATATATATATATATATTTAACCTTTCGGTTGTGCGCAACGTATGAACTTTTGCAGGACCAGCTCCAATATTTCAGGATGATAATAGAAGAATAGTATTCCAATCTGCCACAGATCCTTCCAAACAGGTTTTGAATACAGGGTTTTTCTTTCTTCTAGACTCACAAAGGTAAGAGAGACCAACATAGCCCACTATTTATCCCTTAGATAAAGAAGCAAAGCGTGAGATATGTCTGTATATAGATATTTTGAACATGATATAATGTGATCGATCAATATTAACAAAGCGGATAGATGTGAAGACAGTGACAGGACAAAGGCTAGAAAGACAAATCTGTTTCACTATTTTACTGGGAGGAGAAGAGATGGATTCATGCCTTTTCTAAGAGCATTAGTATCAAATGAATTGCGAGTAGCCTTGTCCAAGATTTGAACCTGTCTGCCAAGATAAAAAATGGTGATTTTGTTTCTCATGGTGAAGGCTTGAGTAGAACTAACCACATTTTTGGGATGAGTTAATAAAAGAAGAATAGGACAATTGTATGCCACTAAACAATATATCTGAGGTTTTGAATTCTATTGTTGTCTGTGAATATCTATCTACGTATCTATTTATCTATGTATTTATCTAAGTCTGTTCATATCTGGGAGTTCACCTTGGCGTAGTGGCTAACGTGCTAGACTACGAAATCGCAGTAAGTGTGTTCAAACTCCACTTTCGCTAGCGAAAGGTATGGACCTTCTTATCCCTTCAGCAATGGGTTAAATAATTCCACAACTGTTCTACAACATTAAATAATCCACGAAGGTTAATATGCCTTTAAACAAAGAAAATGAACCAGACCTATCTATCGATCTGTGTGTGTGTGTGTGTGTGTGTGTGTGTGTGTGTGTGTGTGTGTGTGTGCCCAAAGAAATCTGATCAGAAAGCGTACCATGTAATCAAGTCCTGAAAAATGCCATGAAAGAGAATTACTCAGTCTTGCATCCTGACGACTACAAGTTTTAGAGAAACATCTATAGCGGCATTTCTCTCCCCCCTCTCTCTCTCTCTCTTTCTCTCTCTCTCTCTCTGTATATATATATCAATCCCTATCATCCATCACTCCAAGCAGATTCTTTAAACTACATCAAGTGTCTGGACAGCAAGTCTTCACTGGTCAGTCAACACAGAAGCCTCCATGTGTAGGGGTCCCTTGAAGAACATCACTTATGAGTTCATCCTTGCTTCTCCATCAGTGACCCGTATGCTTTTGTTCGTATTATTTGGATGGGTTTTTAGATTGGAGGTAAGTGGCCGCACACCTGCTATTTCGTAGGGTGTTGCTTCGAGGATTTGTTCAAAATATTACGTAAGATTTTGATGTAGTTTCCACAAGCTTTTTCTTCATGTGTTTTGTTAGCATCTATGCAGTGCATCCAACCATAGTATTGACATAGCCACAGCTTGGAAGAAGATTATTTCATCAGAAAGATCAGATTTTCATATGATCTATGACCTGTCAATAGCCGACGATGCTATCGCCAAGCATATGTTAACATCACTTTCCGTTGATGAAATATTGTAGCTGATGTATGTGAACTTGTTGGTTTGCCAAAGCCGAACCTTTATTGCATAGTCTTGATCAAGATGCAGGTGACTTGGTCTTTTTGTAAACACAAATAAAACAGAGTTCATTCGTTTTCAACTAAAAGGTGCCATTTCTACTTTATATGGTATTCCTCTAATATATATATATATATATATATATATATATATATATATATATATATATATACGAATACTTTACTCTGTAGGTATTTGTATCTCGCTCTACTTAGTGTATTGAACACTCTTATGCTTAGCTTAAGGTATTCTGTCGGTGATTTTTCTTATGAAGAGGAATTGATGTTAGTTGATTATTTTCAAGCAGCAAGAATGTTTTTAGTCTTTACTTTTTTTAATGGATTTTTCCTCTGATATCAATTTGTAACATATCATTTATTTACAAATTGTATTTTTTTTCCAGACCATCAGAATCATAGAATAGGTATAAAACTAATATATACTCCTAACAAAATTTATATGATTAACCTACTTTTTTTATTTAGCAGTAAAAAAAACTATTAGCATTTTTTTAATTTCTGAACATGCAAGCGACATAAATATACCTTATAAAAACTAAATCAAATAATATATAATAATGCTATAATTTTTTTTGTAAAGCATACAGAAAAAAATATGGAATAACTCAATGTTGAGGGAAAAAATAGATTATATAAGTAGTATATATTTAGTCTACTGGACGGGCGGGTACAATTTTTATGTAAATGTACATATATTTTTATCTTTCTATCTATCTATAATTTTTTTATATGTACGTGATATAGAACACATATATACGAAAACTAATGTATATGTATACATGTATATGCGTGCGTGTGTGTGTGTGTGTGCGGAACTCACGAACTTCTTTTAAACATATATCTAAATTTTTATTAACTTTATTACGTTTAATTGATAATATTGCATTTTCTTTAAGATGAACATAGCGTCATAAATACATATATATATATATATATATATATATATATATATATATATATATATATATATATATATATATATGTAACTCCCTAAAAAATATTTTGTAAAAAATTTTTTTTCCACATAATCTTTTTCTCCTGACTGTGATCTAACGTCGAAACGAGTTGAAAACAATCAAAAAGTTAAAGTCGTAGAAAATATATTATAATTTGCTTTATCTCTTTTGTTCATCTCTGTCTTTCTGTCCCCCCTCTCTCACGCTCTCGCTCTCTCTCTCTCTCTCTATATATATATATATATATATATAAAATTCAGTCCAGATAAACCGGAGTCGGGAATAATTCCGTCAGGACAAATTCATTTAAAATTTTCCTAATAAAGAGCTCAATGTAACTAACATCACAGAGCAATAATTTCTTTAAGAGAAACAAAAATCGGTCACATTAGGCTTATAAATTTATTTCCATCCCGTTATGGGTATTAATCCATGGGATCTGAAGAAGTCCTCTTTTGGGGGGGGGTATTGATATTCATCAATACCCATAACTGGATGGAAATAAATTTATAATCCTAATGTGACCGATTTTTGTTTTTCTTAAAGAAATATATATATATATATATATATATATATATGTTTAGAATCAGTAAAATTGTTATTATTTTTAGCGAGAGTAAAATATTTGTTATTGTTGGGGTTAGCGAGGAGAAGTGTTAACGTGCGTGTGTTTGTTTATGTTGAGTTGTTTCCTCGCTAATTGTTGTTAGGTATATAAAGGAGAGAAGTTCCAAGATGTTCGAAGTCGAAATGTTTTTAGGAATAGTTTTTATTTGTAGCATGGAATATTTAGTTTGTGTTTGTGCTGCAAGCCTCGTAGGGAAAGGTTGTGAGTAAAGAGACGAAATTTAGTTATGAGAAAGTTGAGAAGGCAGCGCGTATCGTTGGACGTGCGAGGGATTTTGTTCGCTGTAGTTTAACGAAAGTCTTGTTTGCCGTTGGAGGAAATAAACTTCGGAGTCACCGTGAGTTTTGTGTGTCTGGTGGTTTTGGGGGAGAGGCCTGCGTGTCTCCATTAAGGTTGCCCAGAGGTGAAATGACAATTTTGGGGGTGACATAAAGTTGTTCCTGTGTGTGGCGTATTGAATGTATCTAATTCATATCCAACTAGGATTCCTTGGTCTAAGAGATAATATACGCAAGGAATCCATAAATTAGATAGGTTCCCTCATGTGTCCATGCTGCTGCTGCTATTGAAGAACGGCCAATGGGACGTCTGCACTGGACGGCGTTGTTCAGCCAAAGAGTGTGTGTTTAAAAGTCATTTCAATATAAACAAACCAAAGAGTGTGTGTTTAAAAGTCATTTCAATATAAACAAACGAATTTCTGCTGCCTGGAAAGGAGATCCGGATTAATAGGATAAGTCATCCTGATTGGGTGAAATTATGCGTCGAATTAAATTGCGCGCCAAACCAAAATTCCTTCTGCTACAGATGCATATATATTTTATGTATATATATATGTACGTATAAAATAGTTTCTTATATATATATATATATATATTGAAAAGTATTCATTTTAGCAGTAAGTTTATTCAAGCAAGTTTTTTTAAGACGATAGAACACTGTTTATTATTTTGAATTTTATTTTGTCAAGTCTCCTTGTAATTTTTCTTGTGTCGAGATCTAGGTGGTAAAGGAATTATCTCATATCTTCTGCCCAAGCGCTTTCGACAATACCTTTGGTCGTCATCAAAGGTTTGTGTAGTTTTGAGATGACAGAGTTTTTATTGTTTTAGTTATTTGTAGCGTTTTGTTTTAAAACGTTCGGTTGGGAAAATGGTTTGCTAAAAGAGTGATTTTAGTAATTAAAAATATCTAATATGTTGGTGCATGTGTTAATGTTATATATATATATAATATTTATTTTGACGACTCAGAGAAGTTAGGGAGTTAAGGTCGAAATCACTGACAAGAGAAATATCTACAATAATTGCTACAATAACAACGGCCACAATCACACAGCTCTGCGTCTGTGTAAAGAGAGGACACAGGCGGCTGTAGACAATCGCGTCGACTTCCTGCTGACTAAGGTAGCATCTTGTATAATTGATGTGTGAGTGTCTCAATAATAACGAATATGGCGCGAATTCTGGCCAACAACAGCAAAAACAAAAGGTCCGGCATTAAAATCTAAAACAACACCAAAAAAATAAACATAAAAAATAGTTAAAAAAGAAAAGAAAAGAAAAGAAAAATAACACACAAGTACGGCTGTGTTTTGCACCTGATGACCCCCAAGCTAAGACCACGTCACCTGAATTAAGCTCGCTTCACTGCAACGAACATTTTGAAAAAGAGATAATTTTACTCAATCTCCTTATGAGACACAAAGAATGAAAGAAAGATAGACAGACAGACACAGAGAGAGAGAGAAAGAGAGAGAGAGAGAGAGAGAGTGTGTGTGTGTGTATGTGCACGGTTAGTACATGTGCTGATTCCTCGGCCGTTATATTCCTTTCTTTTTTTTAATGGTCAATGTTTATAACTGCATGCCTATCCTAACGTCAAACACCCTTCGATAGCTTGAAATATTTGTATATTTACGAGGTCAGTGTTCAAGCCCATATAAAAGTCATTATTTTATTTGCTGATTTTCAATATAAACAAACGAACCTTCCCTGGCTTGTAAGATTGGACGAATATAATCTGTTTCAGCATTTGGTTCTGTATCGTGACACACACATACACACACACACATACACACACACACATACGTGTGTGTGTGTATTATTATTTATGTGGATTATTTGATATACATATTTCTTGACACATATGTGACCTCAAAAAATCAAACCAAAACAAAAATAATCTGAAGAGTAAAAAATACCAACACCTCGAGGCTCTGTAATCTTTGCCTAGAAACAAAAATAGCCGTAACCACCTGCCCTAAACAAAAAAAATTCCTAAATAAACTTTCAGAACTCATATCTAAATGTAGGCATGAAAAGGAATTCCTATTAGACCATCTAAAATCTAACGATGTCAAAGACAAATAATAAAGTGAATAAGGAGATACAGAAATAAAACAGATAAAACCAACAATGGAAAAATCAAAGTAGTAGAATAGGTAAATAAGCAAAAATAGATATATACATAAATACTACGACTATTACAACAACAACTACTCATAATAATTGTAATAATTTTAAGATACTAACGGATGACCTTATCCCGTCCAGAATACCAGTCTTTGTGTTAATTAACAAGACAAAAGGACTTGTCATCTGGTGGATATTGCCGTTCCTGCGAAGCATGTAATGAAAATTAAAGAAACCGAAAAAATAAACAAATTTAGCAAGGAATATTGTTACGTGTTGTTACGTTGTTATTTCCTCACTAAATGTTGTTAGAAAATAAAGGAAAGAGAAGACGAAGATGCCGTATGGATTTTTATGATAGTTTTAATGGCAGCGTGGAATAAAGGGTTGACGTTTATGCTGCAAGTCTCGTAGGAAGGAAGGAAGGAAGGAAGGAAGGAGTGATGTAGTTGAGAAGGCATTTTAGCCGCTAAATGCCTGAGTGAAATGTGCATCGTTAGGGTTAAGGCATTGTTGAATCTATGAGTGAAATATGGTCGCCATATGTGTAGCAAAAGTCGTGTTTGCTGGTTAAGGACAGAAATGAAGTGGTCACCCTTGAATGTGTGGTCCTGGTTATTGTGGGAGAGAAGCATATCTCTAGAAAATGTTGCCCAGGGATGAAGTAGCTGGATGTCTGAGCGAATTTTGCGTCGCAGTCGACATAGCCAAAGTTGGAGGCGACTTAAAGGTGTTCCTGTGAGTGGCAGATTGAATTCATCTAATTCATATTCAAGTGGGAACCCTTGGTCAAAGAGAATAGACTCAAGAGGTCCATAAATTAGATGGCTTTCCTCATGGTGTCCTGATACTGTTGCAATGAAGAGAGCGGACATCAAATACGTAAATCCTGTTCGAAAAAGTTCTTAGGAAGAGAATGTTTGGCGGGCTTTTCCCAATTTAGTGCTGCCCGGAAAAATGGTTCGGGTGGAATCGGATAAGTCATCCTCATTGGGTGAAAATATACGTCGACCCTAACGGTCAAATTAATTTACGCGCCAAACAAAAATACGAAGCTCTTTCTGCTACACAAAAACTTGGATCTTGCAAGAA